>JAMPIT010000894.1:58335646-58935646 GCA_026261815.1 Monarcha castaneiventris obscurior | reverse complement strand
CCCCTCCCCTCCCATCCCCTCCCCTCCCCTCCCCCTCCCCCCTCCCCTCCCTCCCCCCCCCTCCCCTCCCTCCCCTCCCCAACCAAGACACTTGAGTAAATCTCTCTTCAGTATGTTGCTTCATTACTGGTAAGGGTTTAGTAAAATTATTTTTCTCTAGCACATTTGGCATCAGAATTCATGAGCTGTCTTAGGAAGGAAATTCATTCTGTTCCAAACTTCATCACCATGACATAAAAAAATTTTGGGGAGAGAAATTCAGCAAATTTAGGGTGCAATTATAAAAGAAGACTCCTGAGGCCCAGCTGTGTGTACCCATCTATCATTTAGATCCCAGGCACCAGTCTGTTGGTACATTTACTTTCCTTTAAATAATTTTACAAATGTAATCCAAATGACACCACCCACACAGAGGAAAGCTAAACTTCATTCTCTATGCTGTAGAGACAAAATAAACATAGTCTGTTCTGTGGAAACTTAATTCTTGAGTACTGTCAGTTGTCACTTATTTAAATGAATGCTTCTGTTGCTGATTATGACTGACAATTGATGTTTTCTGTATGTTCGTATAAATGTGAAACTTTGTTGTATTCTTTTTGCTAAGTGAACAACATTCCTTGAAGTCAGAAGCTAAACTAGACTCTTCACTGCCTGAGCTACACCCCAGTGTAAAAGTTGTTTCTCCCTGTTCTGGATATGTTCAGTCAGAACAACCTGCTCTGGGCTGAGTCCCATGGGCTCTGTGCCTCCTGCTAGACTAGCATTCATGTTGTGCTTTTATTGCTGTTTTATTAATAACTATTGAATATGAGGGTAGTAGATGAAACTTTTTTTTAGATACACTCTAAAGCAACTAACAAAGTACAGCTACTAAGAGGTGTAGTGAAAATACAGTTATCAGCCTCTGTGTTTATGTGCACATGTATATAAAATATGTAGAAATCATGCTCATTTTCATTGCCATTTCTGGAAGATTTCAGGAGTTAAGCAAATAATAAAAGATAACAATTAGTCTTGTTCCCAGCTTTTCATTTAACATTTATATGTGAAAAAATGGTAATGAAAATTTTACACATGAGACAAACAAGCTATGCCATTTCTTTCATGTCAGACTTGATTTTCTGGATGTTGATAGTAAGTTAGAAAAAATTCATTTATTAAAATACACACAAGTATAATCTAATAATGCAATATTTCCTAGGCTAAATTCATACTGAAGTACTTCTATTATTTTTCCTGAGTGAAAATACCCTTGTCACTATTTCAGCCATTGTCAATAATGGCATGCACTTAAGCATGGACATCAAGTTGGTCAATCAAATAGGTTGAAGTAAAGAATCACAGGTTTGAATCTTAGTTGTTGATAGTTTTTGCTGTACAAAACAATGCCAACACAATTTAAGATTAATCAAATGGCTGTTTAACTCATCCTCTAGGATAATTAATGCAACACAAACTGCTAAAGTCTGTTTCCAAAAACTAGTCAGTGGTCAGAAAAGTAGGGATTAACATTGCAAACTTAAAAGGACAAAGTGGAAATGCTCATAAAGGGTCTCTTTGTGTGAAGGTGAAATGTTGTAGGAGTTCATCTTTTTGCTTTGACTTGAATGCTGTTAAGTGTGGCTGACTATTAAAATCTGACTTCAGTCTACGAAATAGTCAATATTTTATATTTAATATAGTAAAATATGATAGTATCCTGTTGCCAAATATAACATGCACAATAGCATATTAGTGTATTTTTACATAATAATATGTCATCTACATTGATATTTTATGTTAATAGTCATGTCTGACCAGCTAATTGACAAGTTTAGTAAGAAAGTCTGTTTTAAGAGGAGGACTACGTTTGGGGAAAGAAGAAGAGTGATTGCTTTAAACAGTGATTTTTCATTTATGTAATATACATTAAGGGTATATTAAATTTAAGGGGATATTAGAGTCAAAATCTTTCATCAGTTATGTTAATGATAAGTTTCTGCATGGCTTAAGAAACTATGCATATTTCTTTGCAGAATTACATCCATGAAGCATCAAATAAAGCCAATTTGTCCCAAATTCAAACCAAAGAAGAGCAAGCAGTTTTCCCAGAAATGAGCTGTCAAAATCCTTATCAGTGGTCTTCTGGGTTTTAAAAGATTATATGGATTTGGGGGCTGCTGGACAATGTTATAGAAAGTTACTGAATACATAGAAACCTGAGCTGACATTTGCTGAGCACTGGGCAGGCAGTAGAGGGAACTATCTGGTTTCTTATACGTGCTCTCTCCTAGGCAGTACTTTTGATGTATAAACAAATTAGAGAGAACCTTTCATAGTAGTTTAAATATACTTGATATTTAGCTGTTGCACAGCTTAAGCTGCAAATACTTGAACAAGTGAATGGGAATTTTCTTGAAGTTCATTAAAATGTAAACCCCTGTAGTGATTTTGTCAGCCTTTAAGCGTTGCTGTTATGTTAGTTTTTAGGAGAGTTGTCAGTGGTGGAATAAAGGTGAAATAAATGGTTGCAACATCTGTATTGTACCTATGTGTGGTTCTCATTAACCTCTAAACTTACCTAGGTAATGTATTTTATTCACTATCTCAAACTTTACCAGTATAAGGTGGGAAAAAAGAAAACATACTACTGTATTAGGATACAGTGAATACCATGTAATTTACTCTTACATGAATCTAAAATTTGGTCCTGTTTTGAGAATGGTTCCAACTCACTCTTTAGAAGTATTTGTTTCTATATATGGTGTGAAAAAATGATAAAAGCTTAATTTACAGATCAGAATAGTAGTGAGAAAGAAATGAAGTTGAAATAGCTACAATTACTGTGAATCGTGCTACTTAAATTAATTGGGGAGAGAAAGATCCAGTAGACCAGATGTTCCCACTTTTTAAAAAGGGCATTGCTAATTAATTAGTATCTGAAAAATAGTTTGTTGAAAAATCCCTCAGTGTTGGCTAAATCCAAGGAAGTTCTTTTTATACATTTAAATGGAAATGTAAACTTTTTATATTACAGGTTTGCTAAATATTTGCATTTTACTTCCACCTTTTTTTTTGTTTGAGCCAAAACTCCTTTTTCTAGGATAAATTGATCAATGTGTTTTGCCTTGTGTAAATTTCAGTTGATTGATAGTGGTAGTATTTTGAATTTTACACTTTCAAAGCAGTGTGTCATGTGATTTGTTTTACTAATCACAAGCTATGAAGCAACCAAAACTGTTGACACATTATAAAAACAAGAACTGCAGTAGATCTATAGTATCCAAGCCTCAGGTCATAGTTTACTTGGATGCAACCTGGTGTATTATGATTTTGCATAATGAACAAGCTGGAGTGAAGTGGTACTTCACAGCCTCACAGTTGAAGTTCTTCTATTTAAAGACTTTGAAATAACAAGGTTAAGTTAAATTCTGAGTTTACCATCTGAACTATATTGCAATACTCTAAAAGGAGTTTTTCAAAACAAATGAGTTTTCATATACGTGTAAATGTAAGAAAGTTTACAGATGGATACCGTTTCAGTGAGTCTGGAGGAGTAGGATGGAGAGGATGAAGAGAATAAGAGAGTGTGCATTAGTCCTTTTATACACATATTTTGGGTGAAACAGGAAATCTTAAACAGAATGGAGGAGAGTAAGGTCTTTGCAAAAAATATTTCTACAGATACTTTTCTCCTTTTCTGATCCTTTTCTCTGTTGAAAAAGGTGAAAGAATGAATTAGAGATGTATTGGTCCAAACCAGCAGATAAATAATAAATGAGCTGTGCTTGAATGCCCACTGTACTAACAGTTGATTCCTTGTGCTAGATATAGATAATATACCCTGACTTATATGTTTAATTGAAATAATTTCTCTCTGTTCTCCTTACATGTTATAGAGCTCCTTCAGATCAACTGAAAAAAACCAACTAAATCACCATATAAATTCTTCTACTGGTATTTAATTACTTAATTACTTAATTACTTAATTACTTAGTACTGCTAATATAGGTGGTGAACACTGCTTGTGAATTGCACAAAAGTTTAACTAATGGTTTCAGTAGCATTCAAGTGAATCAGTCATGAAATCAGAATAGTACAGGCCAGGTTCACTGCATGAATGTGGCTTTACTATTGCACTTCTCAATCTGTGGGGGTTGTTCTCTGAAAGTGGTCTGGGATAAATAGGGATAGAAGATTTCTTTCTACTATCTTCACTGCTCGTTATATCTTTAACATTGACCCCAAATAATTCTGTTTGGTGTTGATGAATCTGAGGTTCTGTTTGCATACGTTCATTAATCTGAGAAACAAAACGTTTTTCTAAGACTGAATAAAATCAGATGTTTCAGAAATGAGGAAAGAAAGGCTAGAAATAATAATCTGAAGAAAGGCAATAAAAGTGTATAACAAAAAGATAGATGTAATTTGCAGCATGTCTGTGCAGAAATTGCATGAGCAGAAAATGTGTTAGAGAAGTTCCAGATCTCCCCTCTGGAGGAGTTTTGGCCAGGCTTTTTGTATCTGACTGTGCCTGCTTCATGAACCATAAAAACAGCCCTGGTCTGCTTGTGCAAGAATTGAAGAGCAGGTTCATTGCTTCTGTCTTGAACCTGAAAAAGCATGGGATTTAAAAATTTGCCTATTCAAGCTTTTGAACCTTCAGTTTACTACCTCATCTTCAAACCTCTGCATCTTATAGATTTAGATCGTTAAATCTAAGTGTTATAACATTATAAAAAATAATAAAAAATAGTGGTTTTACTACCATTCCCATTCAGAATTCTTAGAAGGGGTGACAGATCCTATATTCAGTGCACTATCTTGGTTGACACTCTTGACTACCTTAATTTGGATTTCAGATATTGTTTATCTGAATATGAAGAAAGATATTGAGGTGCTGGAGTGTGTTCTAAGAGGGATCCAGGGCACAAGTCTTAAATGGAGTCGTTGAGGAAGCTGGGGTTACTAGTTTGGAGAAAAGGAAGCCCAAGAGGAACGTTACTGCTCTCTGCAACTACCTGAAAGGAGGTTGTAGCCACATGGGGGTCAGCCTCTTCCAAGTAACAACTGACAGGACAAAATAAAACATCCTTGAGCTACACCAGGGTGCGTTTAGATTGGCTGTTAGAGAAAATGTCTTCACCGAAAGCGTGGTCAAGCACTGGAACAGGCGGCACAGCGAAGTGCTGGAATCACCATCCCTGGAGATATTTAAAGGATATGTAATGTGACCCTTGGGGACATGGTGTAGTGGTGGGTTTGGCAGTGCTGGGTTAACGGTTGGACTCAATGATCTTAAAGGTCTATGATTCTAAATTGAAGCTTAATGTACTTAAATTATGTTCCCAAGTGTAAGATGATGAACTCCTTTGTAATGGTAGATGGTCTGAGACAGACTGTTCCTTGTTTTTTACTTTGGGAGTTAAAAAAGCAGAGAAGGAGGAAGAATCTTGTTAGAATGCTTTAGGTTTTGCAGACTGAGAAGTTCTCACAGAAGCACTAAATGTGTAGAAAGCCAGCAGTGAGAGATGTGGGTGTAAGAAAAACATTTCACATAGAAACAAGTGCGCTGGTATCCAGTATTTATAATGCTGGTATCATGCATTTGATACGTGGTTCTACTTTCAGATAGAGAATGTCCCTATTGGGTATAACTTTGAGTATTGTAAATTTCACATCCAAATAATCCAAATAGGATTAATTTCTAAGACCAGCATCCTGTTTAGAAGATGCAGCATTCATAAACATTTGGTCCCATGTGTACTACTTGGAACGAACATTCTTCTGGACGGTTTGTGTTTAAATGAATGCTGCATTATCCAGAAGATGATGATAGTTTCTCAGTTTACCTTTTCAGATGTCAAAGTCTTCAGAACCTGGGGGTGCTGGTCAACAACTGGCTGAACATTAGCCAGCAGTGTGCCCAGGTGGTCAAGAAGGCCAATGGCATTCTGGCCCGTATCAGAAATACAGCAGGGCTGTGTTTGTCCCTCTGTACTCTGCACTGGTGAGGGCACACATTGAATATCGTGCCTTGTTCTGGTCCCCTCATTTCAAGAGAGACATTGAGGTGCTGGAGTGTGTCCGGAGAAGGGCAATGGAGCTGGTGTGGGGTCTAGAGAGATTAAGTCTTATGAGGAGTGGCTGGGGGTACTGGAGTTGTTTAGTCAGAAGAGGAGCCTCAGAGAAGTTCTTACTTCTCTCTAAAGCTACCTGAAATGAGATTGTAGTAAGATGGGGGTCAGCCTCTTCTACAGGTCAAGAGGAAATGGCCTCAAATTGTATCAGGGGACACTCAGTTTGGACATCAAGAAGAATTTTTTCACTGAAAGGATGGTTAAGCATTGGAACATGCTGCCCCGGGAGGTGGTAGAGTCACCATCTGTTTTAGTGCTCAAGACATGACTGGATGTGGCACTTAGTGCTATGGTTTAGTTGTCAAGGTGATGTTTGGTTGGACTCAAATGATTTTAGAGATCCATCCTAACAATGATTCTATGATTCTATAGTCTATCACCAGTTGGTTTGATCTCTGTTCTGAATCATGCAAAACAGAGAATGCAAAAATAGCTTGCATTAGTAGGAACATGTAAAGCAGGGTTTTCCATATCAAGGTCAGGTAATTCCTTGTGTTTGCAGGCATGGTGGGAAGGAACTAATCAAGATTGAAGCATTGCTAACATGGCATTGACAAAGCACTTCAACTGGACTATCCATGCAAACATTCCTATCAATAGCATTTATTTTTAAAATTTTTAGATTTATTTCTGTCTTGAGGAAAATACAAGTATGTTTGTTCTGTAAAATTTGCACAGGTACAAAGCTGAGAAAATGGCTTTAATTGACTTGCCTTTATTTTTTCTTTTTAATTCCCACTTGAAAGTAGGGATTAACAGAATCTTGTATCAATATGCACCACTCAAGAATTTTAAGGTTTTTTGCACAGCTGAAATAACTGGAATATGGGATTTGTGAAGCTATTTTATTTTCTTTTGGTCTAATTAATTGGAAATCCTGAGCAACTGATGCATATCAACTTTTTTGTTCTTCTGAATTTGTTGCATATTCATCCTTCAGATATGTGGATATTTCCACAGTTTAGTGTGTGTTACATGGAAGTTTGTGTCATATACAGTTCATGATGGGGCTCTTCATCTTTACAGATGCCATATTTAGAGTATTTTTATTTTATCTTTGCTAGAGTGATGCCATGGCGTCATCAGGACTCTTCTTCAAAGATGGCAAAAAGCGCATCGACTACATCTTGGTCTACAAGAAATCAAGTCCACAGGTAGAAAAAAGAAGCACATTTGAGAAGAATTTGAGAGCAGAAGGGCTGATGTTAGAACGGGAGGTGAGTCTTGTAGCTTATGTGGCATAAAAACCTGCTTTATAGTACTATCATACTTTACTGAACTGATACAAGATTTCTGACAAAATTACAAGCCTTTCGAGTCATGCTGTTCCCATCATCTGCTTAACTGTATTAAACTAATAACAAGAATAGTTTGATAGTGTGTGTTTAAAATGATTTGGGGATACATGCTTGTATACGTAAGCGTACTGCAGTATAAAGCGAAAAGTTCCAGCTTCTTATGCTTGGAGAACAGAAGAAGCTTCAGTAACCCATGTTGTTGCTTTAATGTATAACCTCTATGTCTCACTGTTTTTCAAGGGGTTAAGGTTGTCACTATCTGGTTAATCCATGGCTAGTAATAGTAGTATTAATATAAAAATGAAAGAAAATGGAGCCAGGGAAACAGCCTTGGATTTTTGCTGTCTCATGAATGACCTACAGAACAGATATATATTTAGTCTATTCTGATGTAAGCTCCTATTGTTCATGTATCTTGCATCCTGATTTTTCAAGAAACTCAATACATGTTCTGTGTTCAAGTAATGAGCTTGCAAGTTATAGCTCACAATATAGCATGTTGAATATTCATAAATAACTAACCTGCTAAAATTTGGTTTTAAGGCTTTTAAGAATTGTTACAGTATAGTCGTAAAAATATCTGGTTTTGTTCCAATTTAAATAAATAGTAAAATCTTAGCTTTTGTCAGTTCAGAATTATTGACATTCAGAAACAAATCGTTTTTTAAGATCTAAAATGTTTTGTTATCCACATCTTTTGAGAAAGTATAATGTTTGAGGTAGTAGTATGGAATGGTGATATGACTTTATGGAACTGATAGGTAAAATTGTGAACATTTTAAGTGTTATTAATGCTTTAACAACACTTTCTTTTACCTTTACTTACCAAACCTTGCACATTCAAGCTTTTGGAGGCTTTAATCAGACTCAAGTCAAATAAAAAAAATATCTACTTATAAAATCTCAGGCAAATACATCTGGGAGAAGGGTGGGGAACTGAAGTGTTCATAAGAGAGTGTGAATATAGAAATCTGTAAGGCTGAAACTCTTGTTTTATGTATAAATAAATTCGTGATGAAAAACATTTGTGTAGAGTATACTTCTTGTAAATTTAACAAGAAACCATCTCAATTCATATGCATTTAAAAGTTCCCAGCAGGTATCTCAATTACTGAACCATTCCCTTGAGTTACCATTTTGACAGAGTGCAGCCTGGAGCCTTCTCTCATCTGTTCTCATGTCTTTAGCAGCTGACCACTCTTCTCCTTTAATGGGATACACACAGAATGGTCTTCAATCTGCTTATCTAAGGTGATTTTGTGGAGATTTAAAATTATTCCACATAAAATTTATTCCATGTTAAAAGGTGCTGCATAAAATCTTTACTTAAGTTCATGACCATTCGCTACAGAATCCTTTTGTCCCACTAGTCTACACATACTACAGAGTTTGTAAGGGAAAAAAGTTAATGATTTTCCTTTGTCTAGAAGAGCCCTTATTTTCAGAGTTGCATGCCCAATTCAGGCCTAAAATCAGAATTTGGCCCTGAAGAATGCTTCTAGAAGGGTGGTTGCCATAAAGGTTTAAATTATTAATGTGTATTTGCATGTTACTGCTCTTTACAGCCAGCTGTTACCAACAGTGATATCATGTTTGTTAAAATTCACTGTCCATGGGAGACATTGTGCAAATATGCAGAAAGAATGAACATCAGGATGCCTTTCAGGTATTGTGGAAACTATTTTAAGAAACCTATAATTTAGTGCTTAATATTGACAGCTCATCACTTACTTAAGTCTAAAATGTAGTCTTTACTGCTCTGTAGCCAGGCATGCCCATATTTTAGTGATGTGATAGGGAGAGAGGAGAAACAAATAATAAGTCTGTTCTTTCCTCATTTTTACACAGTACTCTGTGTTACTTGTTTTCAAACTTGCCTTTTAAATCAAATCCAGCATATCTTAAGAAAACACTGTTAGTAATTCACACATTGTTTTGGATGTTCTTGGCAGAGTTTCAGATGTTCTCCATCTGAGCTCAAGTGTCCTCCATGATTTTAGGGTTTTTCTTAAGTCTTACTGAAAGGCAAGTGAAATGACAGAAAAATCTAGTGTCTTCCATGTCTCCAATATAAAACATATTGTCAAAATTTGAGTAAAATGAGATCCAGTAGCTTTACTTAGGCAGAATAATGGACTGAACTGAGTTCTTTGTTTGAATGCAAAACAAGTTCTATCATATGTTTTTGCAATAAATATTTGGTTTTAATTTGTGGGACTGGTTAGTATTTCCTGCAACAGTACCTAAGTCTTTAAAGGAGAAAACGTGCCATTTCAATTAGATTAATAATGTTCTCAGAAAAACAGAAGAAGATGTAGTGTGCTGTAAACCTCCCCAGGAGTTAAGGTGGTAACTAGATGCCTAAGTTGTGTGACTCATGGAAAATGCCCTTACAGCACTCCTTTCTCAAACTGCCAAGTGCTCAGACTTTCATGCTGTGGCACTGTGGCTCTCTTGCGTTGGTCCTAAGACAGAAACAGTCATCGTGAAGCATCCATTGTTCAAATCTTGCTCCACATACCCAGTTCTATAAAGAGGTTTCACATCATCCCATTAAGCCTTCAAAGGCCTTTCCATAAAAAATGTTTTCTGTAACAGTCATCTTCCATATATTTAAGAATATTATTATAGTGCTATTTGAGCTTATCTAGTTAAAAAAATACTTATCAGTATTTTAAATATGTTTATGTATGTGTGTATACATATATAAGTAATCTAAATTCCAATTAATTTTTTTTTTTACTTTTGATGCCTGAATTCACAAAATTGTGTTTTACCAATGGTTTGAATTTTTCATAATTTTAGTTACTTCATAGATCCATAGTGCTCTCAGAAAAAAAAAAAAAGGCTGACTTTTGCAATCCTACTTTATTTGGAAGGCATTCTAGGTCATGTTTGTTTGTTACATAATTAAATGACATGTAAATATATTCTCTTTATTATTTCCCCAAAGTGTCTTTATTCCTGGACTGTTGCTTTAGCTTCTTTTTATCCAATTCATTTCAGTAAACCAAAAGTAGATAAAATACTAAATTTTGCGATTTCACCTTTTTGGGAGTTTTGCTGTACAATGAAATACATACATTTGGTAATAAATTTTTCCACCTCTACCTCCTTAATAGAACTGTGAGAAATAGTAAATTGGTCAACATTTCTATTCTCTTAAAAAAAGAATTTGATAGGAGTTCAAATGAAATTGGAGTCTAAAACTTGTGTGAATATTTCATTCTATTTCTTGAATTTCTATCCTTTTTAAAACAGAAAACTCAACACCGTTCTGTTACGACCACAAACGGGATATGGAATAATAGAAAAAAGGTCTGCCCTGCTTTGCCAGCAGCCTTTCCAAAGTGTCCCCTACAGGAGATGAACAGTTTTTCATGATACCTTCTCTATCTATAGAAGGCTGTGCCTTAGAAACTTGCTGAGACAGAGTTCAGATTTTCATCTTTGTTCATATTTTCCCCGATGGCTTTTTCATGGATGCATAAAATCTACACTCTTGCAACAACATCCTATGACCCCACATTTTATAATTTAATTACATGTTCTGTCAAAAACACTTGTGTTTGAGGTGTTGAACTTGCTTCTTTTAATGAAACATTCCTTACCTGGATGGTGTATATTGTTTTCCTGAGGTAACCATTCAATGGACAAAGGAACCTCAAATGATACGATTCTCCCACAATTAGTGATTACTCAGTGAACTAGAATATCTTCCTCCCAGAAAGTTTAGGTCATCCTTAGGTAGTTTTAAGTAGGCCTAGGAGGAGAAGAGAGTTTGACTTGATGATCTTTGTGAGTCCCTTCCTACTTGAGATATTCTGTAATTCTAAAAAGGAAATTATTTCTCTTAGCCTTTATGTGTTTTATCAGTGGTTTCTGACTGGTTCTAGTATATAGTGAAAGAAGACAGATAACCTTCCCTGCAGTATTTTAATGCAGTATACCCATTTGCTCTTGCACAGTCTAGCAAAATTTTCGCTTTTAGTTATGGTCACTAAAATATGTCAATATCATATATTAATAACACATGAAGAATTAAATTATTACTTTTTAGTTTCATTTTGCTCAATCCAGAAAGCTAAACAAAATCAACAAAATTATTATTACACAGGTTACTTCTCTCAGTTTCTGAAAACTAAAAATGCTTCTGAGATTCACCCACAATCCTAGAACTGTTTTAGCATGGCATTATACCAAAATATGTTGGCAGATATATAATATGTATCATATATGTAATATAGATGGAATCTCAGTGTTTCAATTGCAGAAGGAAATTTTTCTAAAATTTCAATAGACAGTGTGTAGTAATCATTATTGTCTTGTACCTAAGGCTGACTTTGCAATGCTTTATTTGGAAGCATATGTATATGGTTTCAAATAGGATTTGTGTAAGCATCAAAGTTAGATTGTAGCAGAGAGGATTGATGCTTGGTTATGCACCAGAAGCCAGGACCTTCTGGAATGAGTGTCCAGCAAAAAACCACTCTTCTAGGGGCCAAGGCAAGCCTCCCTGGACTGCGGGTGATCTCAGCAAGTGTAGCGATATCTCAGCTACAAGTGATTTCAGCTCTTGTGATTCAGCTCTTTGTGAAATCACCCGAGGCAAACTCAGGGACAGAGAGACAGGAGCCGTGTGTGGCAGTTCCACAGAGGTAGCTTTTATTGTCCAGCAGTCCCTGTGAAGGAGAGGCCAGGGACATCGGCTCCCTAGCTCAGGGCAGACCCAGGGCCCTTTTCATGGGGAAAGCAGGGGGTGGGGTAGAAACCAATTTACCAACTGGATACAAGGTATTACCATACAGAAACAAGGTATGCTGGGGGGTGGTTCAGTCTCTCGCCGTAACCTAGAGAGAAGTTTCTTATCTCTTAGTCCTTTTGCCCTCCGGCTTCTCTCCTCCTAAGGAGGGCAGAGGACTCCTGAGTCAAAGGCTCACAGCCCTCCACATTAGAGCATGACTGAATTGCAATTTTTTAACTTTTGTAGGTATGTTTATTAAGTATATGGTCTGTCAGTAGAAATTCAAATACTATATGTTTCCAGAACTGAGACAAAGCTTTAATTTTTTTTGTCTACAAGTATCTTGTGACACATAGTTATTACTGTTTGTAATGAATAAATTATTTGTATCTTTAACTTAGCTGAACTTCATCTGTGCAAAACAGCTAAGGGTAACTAAAGGGAATTATAGAAGGGTTTTGTTAAAAAATGTCTGAAAACCCTTTAATAACTCTTCATTGCTTCATTTACAATTCTGCCTAGCAGTACTCAGTGTCAGGCTGCCAACAGTCTGCAGATTGGTAGATACGTAATTTTCCAGTGGCCAGGTATTTTCCAGGCAAGGTATCTTTCATCCTCTTTTTAATGTATTAATTTCAGTGGTTCTTCAATGTAAGTAATGTACTTTAATCAGGCTCAAATACTGCCCAGGTGTGTAGTTGCAGATCTTGTTAATGCTTGAGGAATCTGCAATATCAAGGCCTTTGTGTGGTTGAAATGTGATGTGAAATTATAAGAGGAGACTAGTAAAAAAGCCTGAAAACCTGAAACTAGATGTGGAAAATATTACCATGCAGCAAAAATGTCTCCATTTGGTTTCAAAATAACTGTTCTCAGAAGACTTTACTGGGAATTTCTGGTCCTGTTTCTCTAAGAGTCTATAACTGGTGAAGGGTGCAGAGAAAAGAACTGTTAAGTGAGTTATTGATTAGCTATCATTATTGTCAGTAGCTACAAATCTAAAATGTAATTTTAGAACAAATGTAAAATTTGAAAAATGTGAAACTGTGTTATTTTAATGACTTACTCTATTTCAGTTGCCTTTTTAAAGTGTTTTTCACCTTTTTGTCTATGAAAATGCATGTTTTAAAATGTCCAGCATTCTTTTATAATGTATATGTCCTTTTCAACTGTCTCCTACTTGATTAATCTCAGCTGATTTTTGCTGTTCTTTCAGGAAAAAATGTTATTACACTGACTGGAGGAGCAAAACCATGGGCAGGTTGGTGGGTGATGTGTAGCTTCTAATTTTGTCAGATAGTCACCCTGCTAAAGAAAATCCATTCGCAGTTGTAAATTTATCCTTGAAACTTGGAAAATTAGATTGTTTTCCTGAAAACTCAAAATATGTCAGCTCGAAGTGTTAAAATATTCATCTGTAACAAGGTGCAGTACTTTAAAGCTTTGCCAGTTCTCATTTTAGAAATGTAAAAATGTTTATGCCAGGGAAACAAAAAAAAGACCTTATCCTCACAGCAAATAATTAATACTGGCTCTATCTATCTCTGCCATTGTATCTGCTGCCACTAAGGCATACTTCTTTAGCATGAAGGATACTTTTGAGTGTATGTCTGAGATTCTGGCAGTCAGTTACTGCCTTAGATATGCAAACATACTTTCTCTCCTGTGTGTCCTCGTGATAGGCACAAATCATTGCCACATACTGAAGGCTGCTTTGAATTTTTATTTGCTGGCTGAGAGACTAACTTGCAAAACTCACTTGTAGTTGCTGCTGCTGTTAGTGTTTTTATCAGCCAGAAGAAGGGTACAAGAGGCCATAGGGGGCAGGTGAAGGGAGCCTGGGAGTGCTGGAGAGTGAGAATGGGGGACACTGAGCTGTAGTTACTCCCCATTGCTTTAGTCAGACATAATTATGTAGTGTAAATCCTAATCCCCAATGGAAAAGATACATGCAAATATTTCACATGAGGGAAACCTCCTGAAAGTGTTCCCTATCACAGGTTTTCTTGAGATGGATCTTGAGGTGAGATTAGTTTTGATTTAGGTTCTCTTATTGTTACTTTAGATGGTAAAGAGCTCTCACTATTTCTCTGGAACAATTTAAGTTGTCTCATGATAACAGTTTCCAAGATGATCAGCTAACAACAGCAGACAAAGCACTGTTGAATGGTAAAGTGAGAAAACTTTATACACATAAGCTGATAAAATATGTTGAAGTAAGCCAATTTATAACATAGAATTTACAACTGCGTTTTGTCCTCTTCCCAGTTGACATGCTTGCTCCATTTTAGCATGCATTATGAAAAGTGTGATATGCTTTTAATAAAAGGCAAAATCAATAAGCTTTACTTCAAAATTGTGTCATTTCATCTATAATCCATCTGGTGAGTCCTGGATATTACATAAATTTTGTTTTCCTTATTGAGAAGGACAGATGTCTGAAAGATGCAACTTAAGTTGCACAGTATCTGTGAATTGAGTAATAAGTAATTTTCATGCCAGATTGATTTTTTATTTGAGACAAATACTTTTACCTATTATTTACTTTGTGAGAACTTGGGTAGGAATATTTTTCTGCATATATTTTCTGGCACTTTATATAATTCAATGCACAAAGCAATTGTGTGAAACAAAAGAAATAAAGAATATCTAAAATTGAAAGCTAACTTTGAAATTGCTGACATACACCTCGCATGCATACTTTAACTTCTCCAACTGTCATTGTTACCTTGAATCTTACAACTTTTCAAACTTGACTGCTTCTGTGTAATTTATTTAATCTCTTGCTAAAATTTCTAAGTTATTAAGTAGAGTTTATGAGCTGCCATGAACTATATTAGAATTCTTGTATATCAAAATATTAAGGTTATAAAGTTTCTGTAATTTAAGAATACAAAGTAACAGTAGTATATTAGACCTGCTGTGGCAGGTACACTTCTCTAACTTTATTGGCATGGTTATATGATAGATATATATATGTATCTATAAACATTCTTTAAAAAGTCTGTAAAAGATTATTAGGTGCATAAATGAAAGGACAAGATAAATGTAGTACTTAATTTTTTTAATGTGATGTCTCACTATTTATTTATACACCTTTTAAAAAGCCCTTAATATTGTATTTAATCCTATAAAGCTTGATTTCTATTCATAGAATCACACTATAGAAATAATTTTATCATATTCATTATGAGCAATATTTGGAAAGCCTTCAAAGAATATTCTGAAAGGAAAGAAATATACATGTAAGTAGGGTAGGTATCAAAAATTGTCTGAACTCTCAGACTGAAAACTGAATAATCTAGTAAAACAGTCTTGTAATTGCCATATTGTACCTGCTGATTTCATTCTGGTAAAGAATGGCATCAAGGAAAAGAAAATGAAAAGATAGTTGTCTTAGTATGCAGCTTCACTTTGCCCACTGAAATGTTAAAATCACTCAATACTTCTATGGATAGAGAACCAAAAATGACTGTGTTTAGCAACTGACCTGAAGTAAGTTTGCTTTGCAAAAGGATTTTTAAAAGGTTTTGGATTTCCGTGTGCACACTGAAGTGAAATTGTTGGTATCATTCCGTTAAACAAAGGTATTATAATTTTCTTCTTTTTTCAGTGATGATTGTGTCCATATGTTGAATCTGTCAACCCTAACATGTTTCCCATTACAGTACATGGAAACACACCATGCCCACGTAACTTGATGGCATATAGTTGACACTTCTGGCCAGTCTTGAGAGACACAAACACTGAGCAAACTACTGGGGGGTGATTGCTGTCAAAACTACCTAACATGACTGGTGAAGTTGCTTAATTCTGGTATCTCATTCCATGAGTTTCATTAAATAATGCTAAGGTCATCTATATATGTATACACTGTGTTCCTTTGCATTGCAGTCTGTTGAGTAAATGTAATCTGCAAGGATTTTTGGATGAACTTGTTCTGCAAAAAAAGATTAACCAGCCAAATAAATCAAAACGATACAACTGAGAATAGAAGTTGAGCAAAGCTGAAATTACAAGTATCTTCATAAAATATTAAATTGTACAGCTAAGAATGAAATGCACATGTATTTCAGAGTACTACCCCTTAGTCAAAAGTGCATAGTGTTCCAGTAGCACCAACTGGAGTGGTTTCAATAAAAGCATACCTGAAGTAGTATCCCATAACGTTGCAGCACCATTCCACTGGGACATTTTTGATCTCACTGCCTGAGCTACTGACTTCCGCAGACCAGCTCTCTCTGCTTTTACTCTTACTAAATAGGCTACATTGAATAGATTAAGTCAGGAATCTGTTTAAACTGCTACTTATATCTGGAAAGCCACTCTGAGTAAAAAAATGCTAATACTTAGTCCTATGCTTTAGGCAAAAATTTGTATTTAAAGGAAAGCTCCATGAAAATTTAGTTTCTTCTTCAACAGTAAAAGAAGTCAAGAAAAATGTCTCTCTTGTTGGATCATTTTTATACATTTTTCAGTTGCAATATTCTATCCTGTCTAGAACTAAAGGCACTAAATTGTGTCTCAGAAAAGAAACTGCAAATGTAATGTGAACCCAAGCATTAATTTATTCCAGTGTTGTTTTTCATGTTAAAAGAAGCAGCCATTAATTTTAAACAAGAGCTAATTTCTTTAACATAATATTTATCTACTATTTCTTTAGATTTTTGTATGGGAGAAATGATCAAGACTTTTCCCGTAACCAATTTTAAAGTACTTTCATAATATAAAAATCTGAGATTAGATGCATTGTTTTTCTCTTCTTCCTGACGCATCTGCATATTTTCCCAATTAAAAAAGCATTCTGGATTTTGACTAAAAAGTCAGCATGTGTACAACAGAAAAAAGAATTCAAGAGAGTAAAGGGGAAACTGCACTTACATAAACTGTACTAAGAGAACTTCCACTGGAACTAATAAAGGTAATCAACTCACTAAGGTATTATTAAGGAGACACTTAAGGAATCCACCTGCCTGTGAATTGTATTCAGTATTTCAATTCCATGGACATATACTTTGGCTCATAATTGTTGGTGTTGAACACAAGTCGTGTCCCTCAAGTGCAGTATCAGTTACAACAGAATGGGCACCAACATCTTGCAATATATAGTAAGAAGAAAATTTTGATAATTTTAAATATAAGTGTAAAATCCTTCTCCCACATTTGGCTGAAATTTCTGTCTGATACTGTGTGAGATAGGGGTAGAATGTTTTTGCTGATGTTGATAATAAGAAGTACATTTTCACAAGAGTCACTTTGTTGCCTGAGAGTGTCTTCACTTAATACTCATTATGAACATTATGAAATCATGTTCATTCACATTATGAAATATTATTAACATTAAGAAATATAATTTTTTATTATGGACATTATGAAATGTGTAGCTGTGCTTCACAGGCAATGAAGTATTCACCTCAGAGAAAAAAATTTGTTGCTTAGCTTTACACTTCTTGTGGATATAAAATACATATGCTTTATATATATCATGCATACATATTCATTGAGTAGACCCCAAATTCCGCTGAAAAAAATACTATTTAGGGAATGTTTTTCTCAAATTTAGACATTTTCTGAATCTCTGATGTGCTTATTGTGTCGTGATATAGCACTTGTTTAATTTGAGATCTACTCCTTAAATAACCATGTTGCATTGCAGTTGAATATGAAAAAGTATAGGTGAACAAGAAGCGCAAAATTGAAGTGAGCATTTGTTTGAAAATTAACTGCACTTGACTAGATGTACATCTATAAATGATGTCCTGAGACATCATTTAGGCAAGATGCCAGTAGAGAATAAAACCATTTATGTTGCCAGTATATAATC
Organism: Monarcha castaneiventris obscurior; assembly: GCA_026261815.1. Classification (NCBI taxonomy): domain Eukaryota; kingdom Metazoa; phylum Chordata; class Aves; order Passeriformes; family Monarchidae; genus Monarcha; species Monarcha castaneiventris. Next base: position 58,917,661 of record JAMPIT010000894.1, on the reverse strand, counting down.
TAATTGAAGATAAAACATTGATGTTCTGTTTGTGTTTTGTAGTATCAATTTTTAGGAATCTGGAGGAAGCCATATCTAGGGGTTTTTTTGCCTAAATACTACATAACCATTCTGGTGTGACATATCCTTTACTTGATGTTTAGGTATACTGTTTCATAAGGCAGTATCAGCTCTTGGATTTTAAAGAAAATTTTGCACGGGAAAACTTTGTTGCAATTAGAAAACCATACTATGATCCTTTACACTCTCATATTTTCTAAAAATGTTATGAATTTAGTGTCCAAGTTGCCAGGGAAGAGAGTGGGGAGGAGTTTCACTTGTTTTTTTTCAGTTGGGCTAGAGAAAGAAATTAGATATGTTCTTGACTAAAGCATAAGCATCCACAGTTCTGCCAGATGAACTATCTTGGAAAATTAATTTCTCCAGACTCAATACTGCAGTCCCATTTTGAGCCATAATCCCACTAGTTTTAGGATGAGTTTTACTCAAGTAAAGTGTTCAAGATGGATCGCAAATAAATATTGGTCATTTTGCTTTTTACCTCCTTATTTTCTTTTAGTTACTTAATGTGCAAGTTTCCTGCTGTCATTTAACTTCTAGTGTGTTGTCACTAAATATGCAGTGCTGGAGATAGAAATAACAAGGAATTGAAAAAGTGTAAATTTGACGTCTTATTATCTCAGTTTGCAGAGGAATATTAGAGAGCTGAAAAGTTGGTTGCCGAGAAATCCAATGAAGCTTGATAAGGAAGCCCTGCCTGATCTGGAAGAAACAGATTGCTACACAGCACCCTTTAGTCGTGCACGCATACACCAGTAAGTGCTGGGTTTGGAAAAGCAGTGCCAGAGACCACAAGGATTTTCTGTTTTCTCACTTCTAAGCAAGTGCCATAGAGGTAGCTGCTAACAGATGGTCACTGGCAATGCCTGGTGTCATATTTGATATTTTTCTCTTAAAGCGAACATCTGCTCTGTGTTACTTGCTATTTGATGGTCACTCAGTAACTTAATCTGAAATTTGACTGAAAAAGGAATGTTGCCTTTTTGGTTTAGAAGTTTTTTGATTTTTCTTTCTATTACATTACAAAATAAAAATACTTGCTCAAGTTTTCTTTGCTTAGTTACTTATTTATATATACAGTGAAACTATATGTGTTCTAATCAGCATGTTGACAACAGTATAGTTAAACTGTGACATAAATTTTTTCACTACCCAAAAAATTAGATTTTAAAATTCTGACTGTTTCTTAATTTTAAAGGTATTTTGTGATAACTGTTTTAGGAGAGAAAAGTTAATTTGATGTAGAAATATGAATTAGGATAAACAGGATTTTTTCTGCTAAGTAAAGAAGCTATATCTGAGTGAACTGACTTTACCCCAGAAAAACAGATTAATTGCATTATAGTCTCAATTTTTTTTTTTTTCAGTAACTTACCATACTGCACCAGATCAATCCCCCTGGTTTTGGTGTTCTCTCCTCAACAGCTCAGCTGACCTAATTAATTGTAATAGTATCACTTTTCACACAGCTGAGCAGGAAAAAGCTCCTGCACATCAGATTTCTGGTGTCCAGAATGGAGCCATCTGGCCAAGGATGCTTTACTTGGCTCCATCCTAGGATCCTCTAAGGGAAAATGGTTGTGGAGCTGCTACCCAAGTCTCCAGTGCATGGATTTTTTTTTTTTTTTTAATTAGTAGTTTTGATGGTTCCACTACATAGACAACTGTCAACTCATAAGTAATTTGAATTTAAAGCCACCACTGTTACTGAAGATCTTTATTTAATTAATTATATCCAGAACAGAAATTAACTAGATAGTAAGATATTTTTGATTTTAATTTTAGTTTTGTTTTCCCAAAAATAATCTGTGATAGAGGTAACTTTATTGGACCTGCTCTAAGGGTGTAAAATCTTATGTCGAAGGAATGTAAACATCCAATAAATAATTGTAAAAAGAGAACACTTTAGCTATGTTGAGCAGTTATATTGCAATGTGTGTGCATTGTTGTGAATACTAAGACATTCATTATTTTAATAGTTTTACAATAAACAACAAAGACAGCTTCTTCAGCAATTCCACAAGAAGTAGAATTGTGCATCATGTGCTACAGAGAACTAAGTACGAAGATGGAAAATCCAAAATGGGTGAGAATGATGTATTTTTTACCTAACCCAAAGCTATAAAACTTTACATCTTTACTTGCCTGAAAAAATACCATTTGAGTAAACTCAATTATTTCTTTCCTTTCCTTGAAATTCTTTCATTCACACAGTAACAGAAACAATGTCCCATAATTTTCTTCCTAAATATCTCAATGAAAATTTGCAGTATTTTTCACTTAATTACTCATTCATTAAAACAAAATAGAGAGATTACCATAACTTTACATTATTGAGAGCCACAATAAGGATAACATATACCTCAGAAAACTGACAGTGTTTTCAAGGACTGATCCTAGTATTTCACCTACTATCCATCAGCTGTAGTCCAGCAGAATCAATGTGTACTACGCTTGAATTATTTGAGGTGTCTCTGCATCTCAGACACATTTGATCAGAAGACTAAATTCGTTTTATGTCGACACTCATAATAGGGTGTTAGTTTTTAGAAGATCGAACAATCCATTTTCATTTTCAATGACCAGGGGATGTATGCATGATTTTCTATGTTTTCTGCAGGAATTAAATTAAGGATTAAATACGCAGAGGCTTATGAAGATGATACCAATTACAGAAAGTTGTTGCTTGAGTTTCTGAACAAAAGCAGTAGTAAGAAAAACAGGGAGAGTAAGTGTTCATATCTAACACCTGTGCAGCTGATGATGGCAAATTTCATTATGAGATTAGTTTAGTATAATTTGTATATTTGAACAGACAAATCTGAATTCCACCATATGTACCTGTTTCTTGGGGAAACTCTTGGCTATAGTTCTGCTCTTAAAGGCCAGTGAATCTTTTTTATTGTACCTATCAATGGTTATTTATTTTTTTCATTTTTTATAATGTGCTGTGCTAGTACAACAAATCTGTTTTTAGGAAGACTCTAGGAACTCCAAAATTCAGTAGTCTGTCTGGCACAGAGCACTGCTCTGATAATGAAGTTCTCAGCTGGCTTATATTTTAAAAAAACAGGTTAGGTTTTAACCCTGCAGGGGTTTCGCTGCCTCAGGGATTGTCTATCCATACCACTCTCTGTGTGTGTCAGATCACCTGGTCACCCATGAAATCTGTATCATATGCTCTGAGGAATACAATGTGATTGTATCTATCTTCTCACATTCAATCTGGTACAAGCACCCAACCCTGAGGGAAAAGTTGCAGACTTTGTCCCTTTGGCAAAGTGCTGTCTAGTTTGACAGAACCAGAAATCTTGAAGGATCAGCAAGACCTGCTGAAGTAGTTGGTGGGATTAGTGATTAATTGTTATCTCTAGCAACATTCTTATCATCTAACACTAAGTTACATTCTCCAAATGTAACTTGAATATTCATACTGCTTGAAAAATGCGTATAAAAATTGATATCAGAACTAATGCTTTTTTGGTTTTTTTAGGTATTAATAGGTTACTAAATAATGGAACATATGAAGCAGCATTTCCACCACATGAGGTAACTTGGTAATTTGATTTTTAGTTTCATATTTAGATTAAAGCTTGCACTAGTAGTTTGGGATCTTACTTTAATTCTGTCCTGAAACTTTTAATTTAATATTGTAATTTGTTGATGCTTCTTTTATTTATAGCTTTTACTTTAATATTGGCTTTTAAAATTTTCCGTATTTGGATAATTTGGATGTTATAATAGCATCCTGGAACATTTTCTGGTTGAACTAGGATATTATAATTCTTCGCTGATTTTTATGAACTGGACTGCCTGTAGAGTTCTTAATGAGAGTATCAGTTGTTTCAAATTGTTCCAGTTAGTAGTATTAAATTATTTTTGCTTGCCACCTAAAACAGGTTTTTTTTCCTAATACCTTGGCCACTTGATCACAGTTAGGGAGACTGCTTAATTATTTCCCATTTAGTATTTTCAGAATAGTTCCGGATAATTTCTACTACTTTCCCCCATAGTTTAAAGTCTACTAAAGACTGTAAACCCACAAAATAAATTAAAAACCTTTGTATAACTTAGGAGGGTTTTCGGAAAATCTTTTGATGTTGAAAAGAAGCAAGCCACACATCTTCAGTCCTTTGAAATGCTCTCAGGAGAATGGTAATTGCAGGTCTGAACTCTGGGGGTTTTGGCTGACTATTGTGACTTGGTTTTGTGTTTCAAAAGACTGGGCTTTACAAATGGCTGAGAGTAATTTTTTTTATATGGTATTAATAATTAAATGCTAGGAATACAGAGAAGGAGTATTTTAGATAAATAGTTCAACATCATTGTTAATGCTTCAGCTGTGCGTTAGTGACTTCAAGGAAAAGCTGGCTTTGCTACAAGAAAAGCCTGTGAAGCTTTCTCTGGCATCAAAGCCATGCTATCATATCCATTTTCTATGTTCCTTTGTTATGGCATAAGGTACTGTTTGCACATTTCAGTTAAAATTCGTGAAATCATTTTTTAAGCCACTCTTACCTTAATTGCTGCTTGATTGATGCTAAGGACTAGTGGTGGAACACATAATTTATTTTTTTCAATTTTTTTCTTTGCCACATGAACAAGTAAGACTGAAAATTCAATCCCGGTGGGAATGCTGAGACTTGAACTCTTTTATGGATAACAGTGAAGAAAGCAGCAGGGGAAAAAATTAAAACATGTAATACTGGGTAATGCTTTGCAGTCATTTATCCAGCCTACTGTGAGAATAAGTTGATGTTCTCTTCCTAGGTGTTCCTAGATGCTGCAAAGGTCACACTCAGTGTTGACATCTTTGGTATGCTGCTTTGCTGACTCTAAGGGGAAAGGAGTAGAACCTTGACTCTTTGCCATGTTTAGCCTTGGTTTTAATACCTTCTTAAGTCAGAGGGTCAGCAGATCCTCTTGCTGAGGATCAGATTGCAACAAGTAAATGTGTTCTTTGAATTGTGGAGAATGATCAAGGTTTCAAATACATGACAAAAATCTAAATGATTTAATTACCTAGATCTACCAGGGTCAAGAATCTGTCTGATCACTAACTGAAGTAAGGTGCTGGAGAACTCTACTCTCCTCACAAGAAACGACTTGACTCACTTGCAGTCAATTGATGAAATATTTTCTTTACCATAGCTGAGTAATGGGAGTTTTTTGGGGGAAAAGTTCAACTAAGGGATATGTCCTACTTCAGAATTGGAGCAAAATTAGAAATGGAAGAGATTCTGTTCAAGATTGTTCTAGCAAATCTGTGTGTTACCTTTTGACTGCCAAGCATGAGGCTATTCTTTTAGTCTGTTAGGTGGTCTGTAAATGAAATGTCAGACATGGCCTGGAAGGACTCCTTTTGGATCAGACTGACTCTGTTTTGCTTTTAATGCCTCAAGAGCCTTATGTAGCTTCAGAATAATGCCAATTTTGTTTCCTTCATCTTAGAAAATACGTATCACAGGAATTTTTCTATACTGTCAACAGTAATGAAAGCCACAGAGAATGTCTAGGAGAAATACTAGAAATTTCTAAAATTTTATAGAAGAAATAAAAAGATACTACAAACATTTCTTGAAAAATCTAAATAGGCAAAAGCACACAAGTAGGCATCTATTAGTGAAATAGAAACAATATTGAGGTCATATAAAGAGTAGAGTACTTCTTTAAAGTCTTGTATTGATATGTTTCAGTCATTAATTATTAGAGAAACTGGTCATTTCAGAAGTGTATGTAACCCTGTCTCTTATGTCAGGCTTACATTAGCTCCTGATGACACGTTCCAGATGTGCTCAGAATAAGAGACCTATTTATTAAAGAACTTTTCTATTAAAATTCTAATCAAAAATGCCTAAGAAACATACATTTTCCATAATGCCTAGTAATGTACTTATATTTCTTTGTGGTTTTTTTCAGGGAAGCCACAAAAGCAGACATCCCATCAAAACACATGGAGCACAGAATCACAGACATCTCTTATATGAGCGCTGGGCACGGTGGGGAATGTGGTACAAATACCAACCTCTTGATTTAATCAGGTATTAGTACTTTGAAGATTTTCTGTGATACAAAAAGCCTGACAACAGTGTGCTAACTATATTCATAAATTCCTTGTGCTTTCCTCTAATACTTAGATATTCCCAATTATTGGATAAGGCTGGAATTCTCTTAAGTTGCTTCTTTTGGCTCGTCTTTCGTAGGGCTGTTGATTTCACATGAGTCTGCCTAAAATACATGTACTTCCAACTGCTCAAGAATTTGCCGTGTGAAACCTAAAACCTGAAATACAAACCGATAATGTGGTCTGCTGATCAGAGACACTTGCCCCTTGGGAGAGCACCTTTGAGAGCAGACTGTTATATCCACATGGACAGTCAGAATTACCAGATGCAGAGGACTTAAAATGCAACCCAATTTTAACCTTTCCATGTGGGTTTAAATAAGCTCTTATTTATATGTCTTAGACTTAGTGTCCTAAGTTACCAAATGTAGAGAAATATATGTAATTTAAGTTAAATAATGGTGGTATTTGGGGTTCATAGTTTCCTCCTCTGATATTAAATACCAGTAATTCACTTTCCTTGCTGTAAGTTTTTATTCCTGTTCTGAGTCATAACCGATTATTGGTGGAGCTAAGCATGTGCCATGGGACAATTTTATGCTGTATCATCCTTGATTGACTTTCTGATCACTGCTATTTCATCTGTTCTAGCAATTGATACCCAAGTTTTAAGGAATTAAAGTTCAGTCTTCAGCTTGTGTTTTCAGAGCATTGTTTTCACTAATAATAGTTTGAAATATGTCATATTATCTATATATGATTATCTATCATAAATGTTTTTTTAAGGTAAGTTAGGTCATACTAACTTACTTTTATTTCTTTCCAGATTTTTTGTGTTTGTGTACATCTGTCTATCTATCTATCTATCTGACTGTCCTGCCTTTAATAATGTTGGTACTAGCCCATCTACTTAGTCATCGCAAGGACATGAAAATTACAGAGGCACTACAGTTATATCCTTGTATGTTCTGCAGTTAGTGTCACTAAAATGTTATGCTAGCCTGAAAAAACCCGTTTGGTAAACTGACAATGCTATAAAGTTGTGAAGGTAGTTCCTTGTTAGAATTATTCTACTACTGTGATTAAGTAGAGATAGATAGAGGTCACCATAAGCTTTTAGTTTTAAGTATGTGTTTCCTTTTCATGTAGGCGATACTTCGGTGAAAAAATTGGACTGTATTTTGCCTGGCTGGGATGGTATACTGGAATGCTTATTCCTGCTGCCCTGGTTGGGCTCTTTGTTTTCCTCTATGGATTATTTACAATGGATTCCAGCCAAGTAAGGTAAAATTCTATTTAATAATACGTGATAGCCTGTTGAAAACTAAGTCTAGCATGACTTAGATAGTTATACTTTTAAATGTTTTGCAGATAGGGTAATAATGTAAAAATAACCATATAGAATATTGGGTATTTGAGTCAAGTACATACACTTTGTCTATCTGTTTTGCATCTAGTCAGATGTGTACCACTGGCAGTGGCCCTTTTTATCACTCCATCTGCAGTGATTCCCATTAAGGAAGTCTGTAAGGATCAATTCTCATGTTGCAGATACTGCAATAGCTGCTGATCTAATTGAGGATAATGGGTGGAAAAACAGACACACTCCATCATTACCCCCATCTTGCTATAACTTCTTGAGTGTAGGACAGTAACTAAACTTCAACTTTTGCCTATGTCTTTTTTTCTTCTTCATTAATAGTGGCAAACTTGGAGTCTAACAAAATTCTTATCTATGTCAATGTAACTTGCAGCCAGGAGACTCAGCTTCAGGGGGATTACAACCGTGTGAAATGAACCAAGTTTTCAAGTTTCCCACTGTAGTGATTTTGCTCTGTGAAGGGTTTTTGTCAATTCAGATGTTGTGATGAGGGTGCTCAAGTCATGACTGTACTTTTAAGAACTCTCTGAGGATCCACCCGCATTGCAAAGTTTCCCATTAGAGGTTATCAGACCGTATCAATGCTCTTAAAATTGCAGCTCGTGCTCCAAGCAGTTTGGGGGCTTCAGCTGTATGTATACTTGGAGTCGGATTTCATAGAAAATGTTGTTTCTCCAGCTTTGAGCAAGACTACATTCAAGTTTTATTTAGGGATTTTGCTTAACTTCTATTTCACAGTGAGTTATTATATTCTGCAGTGCTGAAATGAGCACTTATTTAAAGCTTGCTTTGTACAGCAAACTCCTGAGAAACTGTACGAATTCAAACCACATTAAATACAGTTGAATGCAGTAAACTTACCAGCCAGGAAATGATGCTATCTTTTAAGATACTGTTCTCTGTAGTAGGACTGTTTTTCACCGTATGTGTCTTCAAAATGCAATGGATCTAAAAGGATCAGCCTGTTCTTTGAGCACAGGGGCTGCAGCTGTTAAACTGTCAGTCTTGTATTTGTCACATGTACAATGGCACAGTTCCAACAAAGGGGAAACAAGGAAATAATCTACTAGTATCAAGGTATAGCTTGGTATTTCTTCCTTGTGTAAGAGAAAGGTGTGTCATTGGCAACTCCCCAAGAGAAAGAACAAAATCTCTAATAATTTCATTCTTTCAATCTGCAAGCTGTTATGTGCTTTTGTATCACAGAATATCCTGGGTTGGAAGGGATTCACAAGGATTATTGAAGTTCAACTCCTGGGACTACACAGGACAGCCCCGAGAATCCCACCATGTGCCTGAGAGCATCCTCTAAGTACTCTTTGAACTCTATCAGGCTTGGTACTGTGACCACTTCCCTGGGGAATCTGTTCCAGTTTCCAGCTACCCTGTGATTGAGAAACCTTTTTCTAGCATCTAACCTACACCTCCTCTAACACAGCTTCATGTGTTCTCTCTAGTCCTGTCACTGGTCACCAGAAAGAGGAAGTCGTTACGCTGCTGTGAGATCTCCCCTCAGTCTCCTATTCTCCGGGCTGAACAAGCCAAGTGATTTCAGCTGCTCCTCATGTGGCTTCACCTCTAGGCCCTTCACCATCTTTGTAGCCCTCTTTTGGACACTCTCTAAGAGCTTTGTGTCTTTCTGTCGTGGTTTGACACTGGCCAAATGCCAGGCACCCATAAGAGCTGTTCGCTTATTTCTCTTGTTCTCAGCTGGGCAGAGGAGAGGGGAAAAAAGTTAAAGAGCTCATGAGTTAAGATGAGGACTGGGAGCAAACACTCTACGGGCGAAACAGGTTCAAATTCAAAGGTATAAAGAAAATTTATTATTAACAGTCAGAGGAAGATACTGAGAATTAAAATAAGCTTTTAAAAACACTTTTTTTCCCCCCAGCCCCTCCCTCCTTCCCACCGACAGGACAGGGAGACAGGGCGTGAGGGTTTTGGTCAGTTTGTCACTTGAGATCTTTTTCTGTTTGCTCAGGGAGAGGAGTCTTTCCTGTGCTATGTTGTGGGGTCCCTCCCACGGGAGACAGTTCTCTGTGAATTTCTCCAGCATGGCTCTATCTCAGGAGCAGGAGTCCTGCCAAAACTGTTGTAATGGGAGTCCCTCCCACAGGCTAACAGTCTTCCCAAAACTGCTGCAGCATGGGTCACTCATCCACGGGGTACAGTCCTTTAAGAACAGGCTGCTCTAGTTTGGAAGCAAGGGTCCTCTTTCTCTTACTCTGGAAGTAGGAGCCCTCTCTCTCCATTCGGGTCTCCCACTGGATCACAGCTTTCTGTGGTATCCATTCACTCTGGCATGAGCATTTCTCTCATGGGCTGCGGGTGGATCTCTGCATACCCCGTGGACTTCGTGGGCTACAGAGGGACAGCCTACTTCACCATGGTCCTCACCATGGCCTGCAGAGGAATCTTTGCTCCAGTGCTTGGAGCACCTCCTCCTCCTCTTTTTTTCCACTTACCTTGGTACCGCCATGTTGTTCTCCCTCACATGTCCTCACTTCCTTCTCTTTTCCGTCTAGAAGAAAAAGTGCTGCTCGTAGGTACCACTGCCAACAAGTTCCACCAGTTCAAAGACTCTTGCAAGATCCCATAGCACCAGGAAGTTGATCTCGTCTAGGTTCCGCATCGGGGAGTCACTCGCCATGTTTTCGCTGCCGGTCAGGCGGCCCTGTCGCCACTGTGTGGGCAGTGGCAGCCGCCGCGGCGCTGGTGCTATTTAACACCTCTCTTCATGTGGGGTGCCGGGAAGGAGAAGCCACCACTGCCGCCCCTGCCCTTCTGCCCGCGGTGCGGCTAGCTACGGGTGGCCAGGCAGGCAAGGCTTGCCGCAGGCTGCACCGAGATGGCAGTGGCCACGGCACATCGCAGCACGCTGCACCAGGATGGTCCCAACAGCAGCCCCTCACCACCCTTGGAAAAAACGTGTTTTGAAATGTTTGAAAAAATGTTTTGCCTTGAAAAAAGGCACTGTTTTGATTTTCTTCTTAACTACGTCATCACAGAGGCGTTACCAACTTCTCTAATTGGGCCAGCAGCATGTCCATCTTCAGAGCCATCAGAGATTGGCTCTGTTGGACACGGTGGAAGCTTCTAGCAGCTTCTCAGAGAAGTCACTGCTGTTGCCTTCCCCTGCTACCAAAAAAACAGGCCGTGCCAAATCAACATACTTTCTTATCTTGTGAGTTCTAAAACTGCACACCATATTCGAGATGCGGCTGCACCAGCACAGAATAGAGCAGGAAAATCACCTCCTATGTGTCATACGCTTCTCCCAGGAAGATATGACTTGCAGATGCAACTCCTGTTTAACAGAAAGATGCAGTTATCTTCCTTGCTGAAGGTTTCAGGGTATTATGAATCACATGAGCACAGAGGTAGGCTACCTTTTGAGGTACTGCTGCAGCTCATGGGTACCACTGCCAACAAGTTTGTCCTCAGTTTTTTCCCTTGGCTGCTGCTTAGTAGCTGCAGACAAAACACAGACAAAACACATTTGAATTTGTCCCTGTTGGGGGCTGGTTGTATTGGGTCTCATCCTGAGGTAACTCAGTGTCATGCTGTGCTTTACAGAGTGCCAGCATGCCCCAGGTCTCCAGGCTCCAGTCCAGAAACAAGAGACTGAAAGTTAGGTAAACCACCATATAAGCCCTATATGCCTACAAGGGAAGGTGAATATTCATTTATTTATTATAGCTATCATTAGCCAGTGTTCATTTCAAAATACTGTCAGAGGGTGGGTTATTGCAGAAGTCTTAACCATGTGCTCTGTGGCAGCCCCACATCTGTAATCTGGATGTGTTAATTCTGTGAAGAAGATGCTACTTGCCTTTGATTGTGTGAATCTATGCAGTCCTTCTGGTTAGTCATGACACAATATTGTCATGTCAGTGCATTGCCATGACCGTGTTAGTAAGAACAGCTGTGAAATGTGTAACTCAAGCTGATTATGCCTGGCCTGATAAAATGTATGTAGGTGTTTCCTGTATCACCTTGTGTACTTAGGCAATTCTAAAGGCCACTGAAAACAGAAGCTATTTCTTGCCATATTTTTTTACTTAGCTTGGAAGGTGTTGGTAAGGATTAGACAGAAACTTCATACCTAGAGCAGGCAGGAGTTATCCATTAGCAGGTAGATGGACTGGACATCTGTTCTTATTCTTGCTGTAGTCTGGGACTGAGAGATTATTTATCTAGTGTTTCTGCATTCATTTAAAGAAAATTCTATATAAGCATCTGTAAGAGTTTTAAAATCTATAATTTGATTTTAAGCACTGCAGCTACCACCATACACAAATGCAGTGTTCAGGAGTGATCTGGAAGAAACAGAATTGGATATGTTACTTTAAAAAAAATCTGGACACAGGAAACCCAGTGGAAATCAGAAATTTAAACCTATCGTTAGGGTGTTGTGGCAGTGTCAGAGCTGACATGTTGCCCCACAGTCAATATTATTTGATGAACACTGTTTCATGTGAAATGGGTTTATTACACTTGTTATGAGGCATCTGTGGATGCTAGGAAGTGTTTTTAAGTATGATAACTTCTGTCAAAAAGCCCTATTTTTAATCTATGTTGTGTACTACAAAATCTGAATTTAGCAAATGATCAAATCAGTTTTGCAGGATGCTTTGCTCTGCCATGTGCTTTCACCTCTCAGGTGCAGGAAGCTGCCATCAACCCCCCTCTAGCGGCTGCAGGCAGGAAACGATCGTTTTCTTTTTTTTTCCCAGATATCCAGCACAGTTTTAGCAGAGAAGTAATACGCAAATACAGGGATATGTATTGCCATAGAACCACACGTTACTTACCAAAGCAACCATAGGTTTTGTGCAGCAATTATTCTAGGGTTATGCAGAATCATCACATCTAAGAACTAGTTTGTCTTGTTTAAAACTTGTCCAAGTGCGTGCCTCTGCTCCATGCTCAGGGTCTGCTAGCAGTTTGCTCTTTATATATACATATTAAAATATTGTATAAATGTATATTACATGTGTTGTGTGTGTATATATATCTATATATATATATATTAGCCTGTGCCAGTAGTCCATCTCAGTTCAGCTCAGGGCCATAAGTCTATGCCCTCCATGTAAAGGAAAGATGGTCTCTGTAGTTCCTTTCTGGCTGCCATGAGCAAGTTGGAAATGGAAAAGAAGGAAGGGTACCACCAAAAGGGAGCAAATATCCCTCTCTCATACTGACTTTTGCCTCTTGTCATAGTGTCTCTCTTCTTTGCTTAGTTACAGTTTCAGGGAAACAACAAACTTTCAGGTCTGAGTGAATAATTCAATGATTTAAATATATTATACAGTAAAGAGGAACGTGAAATGAGATGGGAAGAAAAAACCCTGAACACACACTGTAGTGTCAGAGACTAGACACTATGGTAAGAAAATATGCATGACTGTGCCATGTTTAGAAGTTCCTCCATTCTACACATTTCTCTTTCCTGTCACAAAATAATTGCCTAAGATGGGCAGTGTTAACTGAAATGGATATTGAAATGGAAAATGTTCTTTGTCTTGCATGGGTTTGGAATCAAGCTTAGTAATATTGCAGTTGCCATAAGGCAGCACTGAGTTCCCCCAGGGTACTGAGTTTATAGTCTTGGCAGGTCATTGCAGGATTCCATTGCAAAAAGAAGGTAGCGTAGAGAAAAATCAGAGATTTTCTGTTGAAGTGTCTCCATAGTAGCTCCCAGGACATTTGGGTTATATTCATAGAACTTGGACATGCAGAAATGAAAATGGAGAATGTGAACTTGTATTTGTTGTTTCATACACTTTTTTGATCCAAGTGCCCTCCTTGAGCTAAACTGGAGGAAATACGAAGTTATAGTCAAGCAGAAGGGCTTAAATAGTCCTATAACCGTCCTGTCATTTGGGTTCTTTGAACAAATTAGGTGCAATATCTATTACCTATCTTTATTCTCAAGTTAGATGTCAAGTTGGTTGCTGTCTATAAAAGTAAATCTGATGGTTTGAAAGAGTTTGGTTTTGAATGTGTTTATAGATATCGTTAATTATCAGTTCCTTTATTGTCAGCCAAACAGAAATACCAGGCATGAACACAGCATAGCTTGAGCTGTCTTTGCACCATGTGCTTTAGTCAGATTTCAGATATATAGGTGAAAACAGTACAAAGCAGTTTATTTTGCTCTTATACTGAAGATTTGAGTTGCAGTAACAATTAACATAGCACTTGTCACAAACACTTGTGTTACAAATGTTACTGCTTTTGCAAAGTAGTGTGAAAGCGTGTGACCTATTACTGTCAGTATAATTTTGTGAAACTTCATGTGTTATTAAAAACAAAGCAACACATTAACTCAGGATATATAACATAGAAAATGTAGTATTTATCATCTTGAATTTAAATTCAAAGTACAGTACATTTTAGCCTTATATTTGATAGCAGTTTCCGTTATTGCCAAACCATTATAACATATGATTAAAATGTGATTTTTTGCACTTAATAATTTGAATGAAAATATAAGCAAGAAAATTCTCTGATATGACATGCACTATAATTTCTATTACTCTGCGGCTCTGAAATGTCTGGGTGTGCTCATTCTGGCTTAACAGTTACTCAGGACAATTTCTTTGTTAGGTTCACATTCAGTGAATTGATGATTGTGGTGTTATGTGAAATATGACCAATGATTAATACTTACATTTAATCTTTTATTTATATTTACTGTTATGCCAGAAAGTGTTTAATAGATGCAATCATTTGGAAATAAGCATAATCTTTCAAACAGTATTAGAAGTGTAAATACAGCTTTTATGAGGAGGAGAGATGAAAGTGCCATGTTTATTAAAACAAATTAGTTGGGATTTCCTGGCATTTTTTTTATACTGCTGCTTCCCTAGTGTGTCACGATCATTTCAGGCATGTCATCATTGCTAAAGGATAGGGAAAGGTGCTTGCTGAGGTTCTTTGGGAAGCTGCAGTTTTAACTGCAGTTAAAATTTGCTTAAAAATTCATTTTTGCACTTCTTTAGTTCTCTTCTGCCTTTGTTGAGACACTTAGTTATGTACTATGCTTTGAATACAAATGGTCACAGTGAAAACAGTGACTTCATCTTCTTAAATCTTAGAATTCTTAAACATCAGAGTGTGGCTTGAAGATACTGACCCCCAAAATAGGATGTTGAAGTGGATGTTTTCTGTTAGTCCTATACATAAGTTCTTCTGTAGAAAATAAAAATGCAAAGACTTTAAATGCTACTGCCAGAAATCCCCTTTAGTGGGTTTTTACATGTGACTGATCTATGTGTGTATACTATCATCCTGTGGAACAGACTTTCAGCTGATATAAATGGTGTCATTTGGTTGAAATCAATGTAGATATGCCATAGTTGTCTATCATCTGAACGTTTGGTATCTTCTGCATAATTTAGAAAAACAGGCTGTAAATGCTTTTGAAGGGTAGTGAGCAATTATTTTCTTTTTATTTTTTTTTCTGTTTGTGATACTTGGGAGAGAATTTGCTAGTGTGAGAAGTGTAACATGTTGCCTACAAATGTTGTATACTACTCTGTGGCCCATAGTATTCAGGTTGCTGATTTGGGATTAGGCTTTTCAAGCCAAATATTCACTTTTAATTTATTTTATTTTTCTAGTTTTGTGGTGTAGGCACTGTTAACAAACAGAGAACACAAATGGAATAACCTCAGAAAATCTTGGGAATGCTAGAAGTGGTTTTATAACCTTTATTTTTCTATTTCATGCTAAAGCAAAGAGATCTGCGAGGCAAATGAAACCATTATGTGCCCTATGTGTGAACGCAATTGCACACTACAAAAACTCAATGAAAGCTGCATATATGCCAAGGTAATTATTGTACTATTGCTATCAAGATAATTTTGATTATATAATGACTGCCCTTGTTTCAACCAAGTTTCATGAAAAACATGTTGTTTCTCTACAGATGTTGTTTTCAGCCTTTGTAATTCATCTTTCTAATAAGGGAATGCTCTGAAATGATCTGGGGTTTTTCAAAAATTGCTTTCTTACTATTTTCATCAACTTATTAAGTCCCCTGTGAGGACTTAATAATAAAACTTTTTGTAATGTTTTTCCTACTTTCCTTATAACTGTCTTCTTACACTGTTCCCCTTGCTTGCTTTGTATTTGAATTTTTGCTCCTGCTTTGCTCTGTCAAACTAATGCAAAGATTTTATACTATTAAATATTTTGCTACAAAAAGCTATTTTTCAAACTTAAATAATCACAAGGGTCTCTGTATACATGCAGTGCTTGCAAGTGAGCAATATATTTTGATGTGTGGTATGTTTATAATGCTGGAAAAGCAGTCTTGGCTTTTATCTTTATTGGGTATTCTTTATCCCCTAAAATAAATCTTTCTCAGAAGCCTGTATTTATAGAATGTGATTGTCTCTTTCCATGGCATTGTAACAAAACTGCAGCAGTGTCAAAGAGAAAATCAATTTTGTATTAGATGTCAAAATTTCTTATAGATAGGACCAATGCTGAGTAAAACTCAATATTTCAAACTTTTCTGTGTAAATATTTTTAAAAATTACTTATGTTTACCATTTACAAATTTAATTTTCAATTTTATAATGCAAAAGTTGAGAGGTTGTTTTGTAACGACAGCAATAAATGCTACTGGAAATGTACTTAAAGTGGTTTTTGTTTTTAAGTACTGCTATAACTATATAACAGAAAATAGCTCCATGAGGGGGTTTTGTAGCTTGTTTTTTTACTAATTTCTTTTTTTTTTTAATGTGTACTTAAGGTAAAAGCTTTTGTAATTAAAATAGCATTATGCAAGCTCTACAACCCATCCCAGAAATACCTCTTTTTAGAAGGTGATAAGTGCTTTTTCAACAGTCCACTGCAGTTTTAACAGAAAATTAATGCATTCGACAGTGTGGTATCCCTTCAACCATAGATCCTGTTATTTTAACATTCTCAGTTAATAAGAAGCAGGTTTTGTGTCTTATTTATATTTACACTGACATCATGTGCTTAAATCATGCAAATTTCACGTTTAATGTCACATTGGGAATAATTCATTGCAGTAGAAAAAATGTGGCAGTCCATCCATGCTTCATTTATTTTCAAATCAATCCTTTTGAAAAAAAAATTGGATGACAACCAGGGAAGACAAGGAGTAACCACTCCTATTCCATCATTGCAGGCACTCTTTTCTTGTGCCTATAATTATGGAAATTCATGTAAGCTTCCAGCTTTTCCTGCCAATGCTTTTGTTCTGAAAAACTGATCAACCTTGGATGAGAATACAGAAAACAAACAAAAATTGTCTCCTTTCAAGATTTGTCTGTTCTGGATCTCCCCCAGCTGGGGGAGAGATAAAATTCTCTTTGGGAGGGAAGAGGATTACCATCTGGTCACTCAAATGGCAAAGAAAAATAAAAACCAAAAAAATAGCTTTATGATGCTTTTTCTAAAGGTTATAATGTAATCCCTTCACTCACTGTGATGTCTCTAAAGAAAAGTTCATAGCAGCTTCACTCATTACCTCTTGCTATGAACTGCCCGGTTTCTAGCAGGGATTGAGATTCTGCTGGTTGCCACTGTGTTGCTCAGTTTGAGCAACAAATACCTAAACATGTGTCAACATTTCCACTGTTTTTGCACCCAAATTAGTCAATGAAAACAATCCGTAATGTTAGAAAACTACAGTCTGATTTCAAAGCAAGTGGTTCTTTGTATTTTCTGAAGCATTTTTAGAGCCATAGGTAAGTGGAACTAACATTTTTAAAAATAAGGCATAGGATCTGCTCTCTGGAAAAGAAAATGGCATTATCAGCATTTTCCTCTGGTTTTGTCATTATGGGAACATAATTTACTTCTCTGGCTACCTTGTACATAACCAAAGAACTAATAAGCAAGGGAAGCTATAAATGATTAATTTCAGGCATAAGCACCCTTATTCGGGAATAAGTGTTTTAATCTTTGCTTATTCAAGTAGCTCATTGTAGAGTACATAAACATTGAGTTTATTAGGAACAGTGAGTTCCTTTAAGTGATGTTCATCACCTCAAACCTGCTTATGTCCTGGGACCTGCCT
The DNA here is from genome assembly GCA_026261815.1 of Monarcha castaneiventris obscurior. Classification (NCBI taxonomy): domain Eukaryota; kingdom Metazoa; phylum Chordata; class Aves; order Passeriformes; family Monarchidae; genus Monarcha; species Monarcha castaneiventris. Next base: position 58,900,090 of record JAMPIT010000894.1, on the reverse strand, counting down.
CATTTATGTAAGGCCTGGGCTTGTGTTTCATGTTACTAAACCTGCTGTCAGGGGTTCTTCGTTAAAATATCTCCAAGTTTCCCTGCAGAGGATCACTTTGGACAGAGCAAATATGCTGGAAAAAATCATATACTTCAAATGCTTTTTCTGCCAAGGTTTTGTAAAGCTAGAGACAAAAGACAGAAGATGCCTTTTTCCTTGTTGTTCCTGCCCATTTCTTTCATCCTCTTCCACTTCCGTTTACAAATGCTGCACTGAAGTTATGTTTATGATTTAAGGGAAAGGCAGGTAATATGTGAATAGTAGTTGAAGGGCTGAATGATCAGGCTGTCATTTTCATCCACATTAAATGGACTCTTTGATCTGTGGTGATTCGCATGGTCTTGAGGCTGGAAGTGCCTGAAGTCATATCTGATGATGACAACATCAGTCAGGTATGCTGAATAAGCAGGACAGAGTCCTACAATATTTTGTTTCTGCTTAGAGGCCTTCTTGATCAACAGAATCTCAGACTATGCATTTAGCCTTTAAGAGAGTCAAGTCTTAATTTTGAGTGTGGTGCTATAAAACTTTCACCCAAACACTCTATGTGAATACAATGCCAAATCAGGAGCCAAGTGCTTATTTTCTACACTTAGCAACATTCATTTTGCTGGGTTAGGTTTGCTTGGTTGGCTGGTTCATTTTGGATTTTCTTGGAAAGATGCACTCTTTCCTGAGCAGAATATCCAAGATCACATCTTCACACAGATCTACATTCAAAACCAATAATATTAATCAGATATATTCTGCTGCTTTTGTTTACCTCTCACATTTTCAGTCTCATACCCATTATGTTTGTTTGCTTTATGGAAGCAAAAGAAAGGAACAAAAGCAAAATACATATTTGATTGAGTTGATCCCACTATATGAGCCTGTCAGGGAACACTCTCCAATACCAAATAGTCAATTCCATTTGGGAACCTTAAAAAAGAAGCAAATGAAGCCATAACTGACATACAGATAAAATGTGTTTTTAATAAATTCTCACAATATTAAAATAATTTGACTCAATAAGAAATAAAATATGGGAAAGAAACACAGTTTCTGTTAACTTTTTCTGCATTCATGAGTTAGTTTTCTTGATTTCTGAGGCAGAAGTAGTAATGCCAGCCTTTTCTAGAAGAATGAAAATCTGTCTTCAGGATGAGTTCTCCTTGCAGCACGCAGCTGTTGCAGGAGCAGATAAGGTAACCTGCCTGAGGCAGGCTGTCAGCCCCAGAATCCTGGCACACCTGTACAGAACAATCCTGTTGGCTAGTGCAGCTTCAGGTGTAAGAGAAGGTCACAGAACAGCAAAACACAGTCTGGTTACCTGCACCCTTACATTGGCATAAGGACAGGTTTATTTTCATGATAAAAGCTTAAAAATTGGTTCTTAAGTCAGCAAGAGAGTCAACATCAATGAAAGTCTTTTCAATAATATTCCATCTCAAGACATTCTCTTCTTGTTTCAAAGAGTGGGAAATCACCATGAATTTTCTGTATGGTTTAGGACAATACATATCAGAGGCACTTTTTCATTCCTTTTCCCTCTCTCTTCAGGTCCTCTTTTAACACAGGCCTGTTGATGATAAGTTCATTTGCTCTAGTATTTTATAGTGATTTGTGCTTATTTTTTTTCAAATAGGAATTTGAAGCCTCTGTACTGCTTAGTAATTGCCAGCAGCATCTTAAACTACCTTCTCTTAGAAGAAATGTAGGCCCATTATCCCTGGATAAATTACATTGCTATAAATTGGCAACCTTAAATCTACTGAAAGGACATTGATCTTATCAGCTTCCTAAATATTGTTTCATATTATGGCTTGCATATTAGAAACTTCATGTTTCTGTAATATAAATTGTGGTGTTTTCATTAGTGAGACATCAAATTCACCCACTCAGGTGTTTAAAAGGCATGCAAAACCTAATTTTTAATCAAGACTTATTTTCAGTAAGTATGAACAAATAAATATAACTAAATATAAACAACTAAGTACTTTCTATTTTAAAACTTATTTTCAATCAGTAAGCCTTAGGCTTTGCCGCTGAATAGCTGTTTTGACCAAAAAATCTTATAACAAAGAGTAAGATAAGGGGTAAATCTAACTAAGAGAAGAGCATTCATGAGAAGAAATTAACTTCACAGTTTGGAATTATGGAGACTTCTGGGAAGTGATATTTAGAAACTATTTAATGTTTGTTGGAGTTTAGGTGCACAAGCCTTTTAAGAAGGAGAATATGTCAACAATTTGAGAGGCTGACATGTCTGGATGAAAAGGAATACATGCTATTTTTACCTGCAGAGAAACTGCAAAATACCTAGGTAGAAGAACAAAATGGAATCAAAAGAGACATTAAGTATGTAGAGGGAGAAAAGTGAAGAGGTTTTTTGAGCTCAGAGAAACCTTAAAATAGAAACGGTTGAGATTAAGTTTGACCTGCCATATGACAAGAATTCTGGATGAAATTTTAGCCTGTCTGGACATGGACAAAACAGCTCAGTGTCTGTGAAAGAGAATGTCTGATGATTCATGAAGTGATACTCTGGAACAGCAGATTTCAAATTGTACTGGAAGTCAGACTGTGACATTGACAAACCTTGGCAGAAGAAACATGCTAGTAGGACTACTTATTAAAATACTTAGCCTTTAGTTTCCGCCACCAGTTATGTACTCTGGGATTATCTGGGGCAAAAGATGAGGTGGCAGTGTTATTTTTTCCTGATGTATTTACTTTTTTTATTCAGGTTACACATTTGTTTGATAATGGAGGGACTGTCTTCTTTGCAATTTTCATGGCAATTTGGGGTAAGTACATTTTTACTTGTTCGGAGTTTTTTAAAATTTTAGTACACCTGACCCTTTAATATGATTACTTGATAAAGGGAGATTATATCTCTTGATAAAAGTTGAAGAAGGATTATCATTTTTCCACACAAACTAATTTTTTTTCTTTTCATTATCTTAAATTTCTATGCCATTAATGGGTAACATCTTTTATGGCTAATGTAATCACTGTCTTTAGGGTCTTAAATGTCTTTAAGCCTGAATTGTATAATACTCAGGCCAAAATCCTTTTAGAGGCAAACATGTAGGTTAATTTACTGATCTTGAGCCAATATAAAAATCACATCTTATAGAGGATTCTTACAGAATAAATGAGAATAGTTTTATGGGAGCTAATTAGAGGAAAGTATTGGAAAGGTTTGATGTTAAGTGCTTACTGCAGTTAAGCTATTTACATTCAAATTCTTAATTTGAATCTCTCGTTCACACTGACATCGCACACATCATGTTGTAGGGCTCAAAGTCAAGCCAGGGGGATATCCACAGAGGTCACTATTGAACAGAAGCTACCAAGAACAGTCTTGCCTCTTGTAGAAGGTCAGTGTAATCGTGCCATAAAAGACAGATTTAATGGTTTCAGCATGTTGGTAGAATTAGCTTTCACTGCAGCTAATAGGATTTTGCTGCTGGGAAATAGGGAAGAAGAATAGAACAAGAGATAATTGATTCTACCAATGTACATGTTTGTCATTGTAAACCCTGAGAAAATTACACTAGTTCACATACATGCAGCTGTCAGCATTCAAGCCAGAGTTTTACAGTTTTGAATGAAATGGTACACAACAGCTTTATTTATGTAATATGTATGAATAAGTATTAATGATTATAACTTAAAGTGAAGGAAGAATAAAAGTGACAAATTTTAGAAGCTGGCATGGTAAGAGCAAGTAACAGTATACAAACAAAAGCAAAACATCAAATAGTTACATGGAAAACAGAAGCACATTCCCATACATGTGAAAATTATGATTGGATTGTTAAAAATTAACATGATATAACTCAAGGGCACATTTCGATTACTTGCCTCAGTGATATTTCTTCATTTACTCCTAATTTTATTATTACTGCCTTGCAATTATTAATTATTACTTTGAAAAATTCCTAAAATACAGTGCATTTAATTATATGGTTACCAGTGCAGATGACACAGGTAACTTCATAGCATCTCTTTATCTCTGTCTTAAAGCTCTCATTCAAGAGAACTCTTTCCATTTTCAGATGAGGTGAAGGTTCAAGTGTAAGGAGGAATTTGCTTATATGACACTGCTTTACCACAGGAAAGATGGCATAATATGGGCTAAGGAAGGTGAAAGCCGAGCATTACATTTTTCTTCATATCAAGCATCCAGAGTCATAGGCTTATGTAATTAAGTCAATCTGTCTCAGATTTCCAATCTGCTACCAAACATGCTGGATACAATGTTAGAAATGAGGTTCTGGTATTGATGGGACATATGCTATTTTTATGACTGAACTCAAAAAGAATGGCAAAACTGTTTATATGGACTCAAATATTTAATATTTTAAATACCTGTTTTGCCCACCTTCAGTGTGACTGACATAGTTTCTCTCTGGGGTGTATGTGCATGTAATTTACTCACATATCAAATAAAACCTCATTGCAACATTGACAGACAGTTAGTGAGATAACTCCATTCCATCAACATGATCCACAGTCTCCACGCTATTTAAAGTGTTTTAGCAGTGCATAGTAACAAGGCCATATCCCACATGCCTAGTTTTCTCTGCACTTTATTTTGTTTATTCTATGCCTTTACAATTGTTTCTTTTACATATTCATTGTTTCTTTCTTTCTATATAGACATGTCTAGTAATTGCAAACAGATAAACTATGCAATTATTTGTATTATACTGCCATAATTTTACTCTTTAGCTGGACAGAGCTGGACCGTGCTTTTTAGGATACCTATGTGTGTATCAGAGATAATTCCTTTCCTCTCATGTTAAGTATTTCTTCTATCTAATCTGTACTGACACATTTTAAATAATTTTTATAGATCTAGCCTGCAATTCAAACAACAGATCAGTTTGACAGAGGAATAGAAGCTTGTCACCTTTCTTCCCATGGATATTGATTTTAATTATGTGTCATCTAGTCAAAGGTTAGATGTAGTTTGTATTACTCAGTAATTCCATTCTCCCCAACAAACTTCAAGTAATCCAAATTAAATAATCCAAGTAAATCTAATCAATGTTGTCATACTCACTGAAGAAGGTACAAATGTAAATTTGGAAAAAAATTATCTGAGTCATTAATCAGATAGAAATTATATTTTGCAAAGTAGTTGAGGATGTTTTTTTGTATTGATAATAAAATATCTTTGCAATCCTAGTCAAATTTTTCCCTGTTACATTGTTGACCAAAGTTACACCAAGTAGAAGCTTACCTGGGTGCTATTTCTCTATATTATTTCTAAGAAAGCAAGTATAATAGTCTTCCAGGAAAACCATAGGCTGATCATTCAATTACAAAGTAGAGGAGTGATGCTCTGCTACTGAACCCTGCCTGTTGTGTTTTGGTGTGTCTTGTGATTTTTCCTTCTGAAGCAAGCATTACAATGAAGGATGGTGTGATGTCAGCCATTGGAATGCCATCAGATGGGCACCCTGCACTGTTGTCCTCTGTCTTGTCTGCTGTTCCCATTTTGTCATCTGATGCACTTCTGAAATCCACATCTGATGCACTTCATATCATATGGTTCAAGAGAGTTGTCTAGTGAAGAACTGAAAGAATAATATGATGATTTTTTTTATATATTGCTTGAAAGATTTCTATCCCTATAGACTGGGTACCTCACTGTTTAAATCAGCAGTCCCTCACATGTAAGTCCAGGTAACTGCTTTCTGTCATGTGGGAGAGCAAAAGATGAGGTCCCTGATGCATGATTTTCTGAAGATAATTCATGTCCTCCCAGCAACACCCATTCAGCACCCACATGAGTGGTCAACTTTCAAAGCTGCTTCCTAATCTGATTTACTGGCAGCTTTCAGCTCTTGCATTGGAGATGGAGAGGGCATATTGCCAGAATTTATTTTGATTTTATTTTCTATGAGAAAAAAGGTGTGTTTAGCCTCTCAGTATTTGTTTAAACATTTAAAAATAAGGTCCAGGAACATGATATAGATGTTTGGAGTATGATTGCACTTCAATACAAGTTTTTACATACTCATGGAGAAAACAAAAGCAATCATCTTTTTAAACCTGTTAAAAATATTTTTACTTCTACACATACAGCTTCATCCTTAATTCTGTAATTGACACTGGATGACTAAAGAGTCTAGCTTTTTTTCAGTTAATCAAGGTTTGGGAGAGCTTTCGAGTTATAGTTTTGAACTTGCCCACAATCCTTTGAACAGGTTCACTGATACTAGGTATTATTTTCCTAATATTTCAGAGGTTAAAAAAATAACTTGTAAGGAGGAGATATAAAGTTAAGAGGCATATTGGTTAAACTAAAATTTTTAAACAATAAATCAATGTCAGTTGAAAACTAGTTTTACTGGAGTCAATGATATCCTAATAATTCAGTAAGACCAGACTACTTAAGCAGCCCTGCGCGGAAATAAGAAACATTCTTATGCAAAACGCTTTTACTGTCCCTTACCTGGGTCACTCCTTGTATGATCATAAAGCCATCTGTGGGAAAATGGTTCAGACCTTAGCACGTATAAAATATCCAACCAGGCCAATTAATACAGATCCCAAAATGACTCCTACAATGATGCCAACTATTACTCTTTCTTTGTTGTTTTTGTCTGGGAGAAAAAGAAGCAAAGATTAAACATGGGAATAATAAATCTATAAAACCAGTGACTGAGACATTTCACCAATGATCTGAAACACTTTGCAAACTATGACTAAACCAGCCTTTCTGCAGAAACTTTCTGCCTTTGTAAAAGAAAACAGACATCTCCATCCTTGAGGTTTGGAGGGATAACAGGAGTTTAGAAAATAGAAAAAGGCAGCTAAATGAGTTTTTAGTCAAATAAAAAGGCTTCAGGTTTAATTACTGAATCAACCACTATTTTTTAATAAAATAAATAAGCAGTAATCATTCTTTGAATGCAATTATTTGTGAGCATTTAAGCCAGCAGTTAAAGTTGCAGCCTCTGAACTTCAGTTTTTGGGTGTGCAAGGTTAAAAATTCGGTAATGCTTCTTGCACCTGTTAAATTAGCCCAATAAGTTCATTTCTTCCAAGATTTTCCTCAAATTTCATAAACCTTTCTTCAAGGTATTCAGTTTTTCTTGGAACTGTACTTGCTCTCCAAGCCTCTTTCCTTTTCAATGTTATCTAAAAATCAGGTACATTGTAATTATTAGCTATGTATAAACTATGGTGGGAAACATGAAAGTCTGATGATCCTTCAGTCCTTAGTACAAACCGTACTTTCAGTCCTGTGTTAAAAGCTTGAAAGCTAATTAATGCAAAAAATTACTGTGCCTTCTAATCTTTCCTTTTCTTTTCCTGAAGACCTGATTCAGAATAGCAGGATAGAAAAGTGCCGTGACACTTTCATGTGCCGTTGTTTTCCCACGCATGCTCAACTTGGTAATAAATGTATAATGAGTAATTCCTTTGGAAGTGTTCATAAGAAGTCATCTTTGGTCACAAAAGTTTCTGAACTTTAATAAGTTGATGTGCTGTATGTTTTAAATCTAATTTCTACACATTTGCTTTTAAGGTCTACTCCAGTGTAAATAGGCAATACCTGTCACTAGCTTCTCCCACTCTGGAAAGTGTTAAATAATGAATTAAAGAGTAAATAATTTGAAAAATAGATGTTTTATTTTGGGTGAACTTTAGTTTTAGTCTGTACTAGGTCACTTGTAAGTTCACGTCTCATAAAGCCTCCAGTTCAATTTAGAAAAAGGTTTTATTTCCGCATTGTAATTTTATTAAACCAGTTGGACTTTAGTTAGATCCTTACCTTCACTGGCATCTTTTGGATTAGGTGATGCAGTAGAAGGGTTGCTGGAATTATGATTCAGCTTTGTTGTCTGCTGTATGGGGTTGAAATAATGGGGTAGGACTGTCCTGCTTCACCATGGGTGATGTCAGAGTGACACTGATGGGGAACAACAGGGTGGGTTTGATTAAAGAGTTATCGCTGGGAAGCACTGAAGCCCCAAGAGTAGTGTAGATGACTCTGGAATGACTTGGTGTCACTGTGCAACTAGATGTAGGTGCAGCACTTTTGGTCACTTCAGAAAAGTCACCTGTTTTTCTAAATGTTGCTAAAGACATTGGGCTTCTGTGGAAGCTTGTGCCTGAGTTATTTATTCCATTTTTTGACAAATTTGAAGAGAAGGTGGTGCCAGTCAGAGGACCTCAGGGGTATGCTTTTTGCCCCACTGATAATTTCTGTTCTTTTCATTACATTCTCTTTGGCATTGGCAGCTGCTGGTGCAGCATGACTGATGGTAGAAAGACTGACGGTGGTAGTCATATGCAGAACAAATCTCTGTGAAGTTAGTTGCGCTGCAGAGTGATGGTTTTCTGTAATTGAACTATTTCCTTGTTTCTTTTACTTCTCCAGCCTCAGTATTGCTTTTGTTCCATTGCAGTCTTACAAGCAGAAAAATGGGAGTCATTCCACAGGAGGATTGCATGGTGTTGAGTTCAAAGTTTGTTTTATACAGAATCTGCAAGAAATTCACTTTTGTTTATGATTTTATTTTACCTAACCAAGTTACTCAGTGAAGACCCAAGTAAGTTGGTAAAAGAAATTAGTGTTATACAATAGAAATCTCAGTGATTTACCATGTGTTGATGCCGGAAACTTTATGTCCTTGAGTGTTAATGACGTAAGAATCACCTGAAATAATATTGATGATCAGCAAAGTTGATCTCATCTTGATCAGTATCAATTGCAGTATTGACCTCAGTGTGCTTATGGAGATGTTGCGGGATAGCTCGCATGACTGGAACGTTGTCATGGAGGGCTACACACTCTATAGGAGAGGTAGACGAGGAAGGGCTTGGTGTCAGAGTTGTCCTGTGTGAGGCAAGACTTGGAATGTATTCAGCTCTGACTTGGGGTGGATGAGGAGTAAGTTGAGAGCTTATGGGTCAGGATAAAAGGGGATACTAGTAAGGGTGACACTGTTGTGGGTGTTTGCTACAGGCCACCTGGTCAGGAGGAAATGGGTGAAGTCTTCTCCAGGCAACTTGAAGCAGCCTCAAAGTCACTGGTTCTTGTGAGGGACTTCAACTGCCTTGACATCTGCTGGAGAAGCAACACAGTGAAGCACAAACAGTCCAGGAGGTTCCTGGAAAGCACTGATGACAACTTTCTGAAACAGGTAGTAGAGGATTCCCCAAGGCATGGCATGTTGCTTGACCTCATACTAACAAACGAAAAGCCTTGTTGGAGATGTGAAGGTTGGGAGCAGCCTTGGCAGCAGGGACCATGTGATTGTGGAGTTCAGTACTGGACAAAGAGGAAGCAAGGCTGCAAGTAAAATTACAACCACGATCTTCAGGCGAGCTAACATTAGCCTCTTTAGGGATCTCTTGCAAAAATCCCATGCGAATAGGCCCTGCAGGGAAGAGGGGTCCAAGAGAACTGGTTGATATTCAAGGACCGCTTTCTCCAGGCTCAAGAATGATGCATCCCAATGAGAAAGGAATGAGGCAAAGCAGTCAAGAGACCTGTGTGAATGAATAAAGAATTCCTGTCAAACATAAGCAGGAAATACACGAGTGATGGAAGCAGGGTCAGGTCACTTGAAATGCATACAGAGAGGTTATCAGAGTAAGTAGAAATGAAACAAAGAAGGCCAAGGCCCATCTGGAATTAAATCTGGGCAAGTATGTCAAGGACAAAAAGAAAGGCTTTTTCAAATGAATCCGTAACAAAAGGAAAACTGAGGATCATGTGGCCCATTACTAAATGGAGGAGGGCCCTTGTAGCTGAGGACACAGAAGAGGCAGAGTTACTGAGCGTCTTCTGTGCATCGTTCTTCACTGACACGACCAGCTCTCAGGAGTCTCTGTGCCAGGTGCCCAGGGTAAAAGAAGATCAGAAAGAAGAGTTTTCCTTGTTCAAGGACAATTGGGTTAGAGAATACATAGAGAAACTTGACATCCACAAGTATATGGGCCCTGACGGGATGCATCCATGAGTGCTGAGAGACTTGCCAGACACCACAGCTAGGCTGTTCACAAACATCTTTGAAAGGTCTTGGTGATCGGGAGAGGTGCCTGAGAACTGGAAGAAAACGAGTGTCACCCTGGTCTTCAAGAAAGGGAAAGAAGGAGGATCCAGGGAACCACCTACCAGACAGCCTCACCTCAATCCCAGACAACTGTAATCAGTGGCACGGGGTCTAGTTGGAGGCCTGCCACTAGTGGCGTCCTCCAAGGTTCAATATTAGTCCCAGTATTGTTTAATTTACTCATCAATGACTTGGGCAAAGGGGCAGATGGCCCCTCAGCAAGTTTGCTGATGACACAAAGATAGGAGAAGTGGACCAGTACCCCAGAGTGCTGTGCATCCCTTCAGAGGGACCTCGACCTCATGTACCAGTACAGGCTGAGGACTGACCTGCAGGAAAGCAGCTCCGTGGAAAAGGACCTGGGGGTCCTGGTGGACAGCACAGTGTCCATGAGTGTGCCCTGTGGACAAGAAGGCCAGTCGTATCCTGTGGTGCATTAAGGAGAGCATTGCCAGCAGGTCAAGGTTGGTGACCCTGCCCCTCTGCTCAGCCCTGGTGAATCACAGCTGGAGTGCTGTGTCCAGCCCTGGGCTCCTCATTTCAAAACAAGGAGCTTCTGAAACGGTTCCAGTGGTGGGCTATGACGATGATTAAGGGACTGGATAATCTCTCTTAACAGGAAAGGCCGAGGGAGCTGGGCCTTTTCATCCTTGAGGAGAGATGACTAAGAGGGGATCTCATCAATATATCGAAGTATCTGAAGGGAGGGTGTTAAGAGCATGGAGCCAGTATCTGCTCAGTGCCAAACAGTAGAGCAAGAGGCAATGAGCAGAAACTGATACACAGCAGTTTTAACCTGAATGTGAGGCAGGACTTCTCTCCTGCTTGCCCTGGAACAGGTTGCTCTGAGAGGTTGTAGTCTCCCTCACTGGAGATACTCAAGAACTGCCTGGATGCAATCCTGTGCCATGTTCTCTTGCATGACCCTGCTTGAGCAGGGAAGTTGGACCAGATGATCCACTCCCGTCCAACCTTACCCATTCAGTGATTCTGGAACAAAAGCATATTTGTGTAAGAAAAGTCCATGGTTCTATAAACAGACCTCATACTCAGAAGGGAATAATTCAAAATCACTTTGCTATAGAGTGAGGTAATGAAACATATATGGATGGTATTCCAAAGGCAATGTTTTCTGGGCAGACAGCAATTCTAAGAGTGTGCTAAAGAGTTATGCTCCCTTATGAAGAATTAGAATTGTTACAATTAACCTGGAAGGTTGATGGATGTTTTGTGACCTTGAGCAGTGAGTGCCATATGAATTCTGCCCGGAGCAGATTTTAAACTAATCGGTCCAGAGGTTATGAATGAGGCTGACTTTGTGTGCGGACTTCTTTTGCTATACAGAACTGGAAACTGCGCATTAGGCATTAATTTTTCAAATGTTAGGTTGAGAAGAATGAGAAAAACCCATCTTGAAGTCACATGAGTGTACTAGGTCTGCTGTTCAGTATATGTTGCTCAGTGGGGTTTTGATGAGATTTTTTCTGTGTATGAAACAGATTGAGATCATCTGTTGTTTTAACTCCCAAATATGAGCTCTCATATGACAGCACAGTAAATTGTATAGGTTATTCTTCAGCATCATTACTTAATTGGGTGTCCATATATGTGGGTACTTTACCACCTGAAGTAAGGAGATTTATACCTGCAAAGATGAACTATTTCTTTGGTCTTCAAGCCTCTCCTACTTTCTTATGCTTTTTCCTATGGGTGTTTTCTTTGAGGGTTTGTGTTTCGTTTTGAGGTGTTTTTTTTGGGTGGAGAGGGGCAGAGAGAATAAGGCTGGTTTTATTAATTTGTTGGTTTGGATTTTTTTATTTAGTTGTATATTTTCCCCAGCTTAGCTTCTTTGTATGTAACACCGTTAAGAGCAATGCGAAGAGCATATACAGTGATGCTAGGTAGGAGTCAGCTATGGGTAATGCTTTATCAATGGATAATTAAAATCGTATCAAGGTATTTAATTTCGTCTTTATTCTTATTTATTTTGCGCTTTGAAGTTGGCACCATTACTTGAAACACGTGCTTATACAATGTCATTTAATATATTTTAAAATGTATATTCCATTTCTCCACACTGCTTATTTCCCAAGTTCAGATCACTTCTATGGTGAAGGACCTATGCTTGGAAAAGATTTGTATTTTTCTTAACAAAAAGAAAAGAGGGAACTTCTGCTTGTCAGTTAAATTCAGGATAGCCCCTTTGATCCCAAACAAGCAAGTCAAAGAAAACCATATTGAAGTTAAATTATCAGCTCCAATTCTGTTTACAGTACGAACGATAGACCTCCAGAGGACTATTAAATGCTGTACTATCTGAATATTATATTTTGATTTGTTACTAGAAATACCTGCAAAAAAAAAAACCAACCCAAAACCTTGGGGAAAAAACCCTAAAGTTTTCAAAACACATGCTTTCATTTTAATAGTATTATTGTTTCAATTCAGTGATATGTTCTTTACATGATTGTATTAATAGTTGTTAGTGAACAAAATGGTTTTGGTCATATTGCTTACTATCCTTTCACTGTAAATAAACTACATAGGGAAATTGTGCTCCATTCACATTGACTATAATTTTAATTCCTAGAGCAGTGTACAAAGGAGTCAATATCCTTGCTGAACAAATTCTTTGTCATTTTTTGTGATTGTCTTGATTTGTGTAATCTTTGTGGGGAGCCATCAAGAACAAACCTCCTTACTTTGAAAGTCATTGTAACTGTTAGGCTGTGTTGAACTGCTTCCTTGTGTGTGCAATACTTAACTCTTGCTTTTCTAGTGAAACATCAGTGTTCGTACAATTTAGAAAGATACTGAAGTTCTTCAAGGGCAGTCATTGCCCTTAGAGCTGAATATGCAAGCAGTGCTGTTGCAGTAAAACAGCAGTGCTATAGATTAGCCAAATTTATAGAAGAACCATAAACTTACATTAACTGGTCGATAAAGTGTTTAAGGAAGCTATAAACAGATTATTGATGGAAAAAACCAAAACACATTGTGCTATTTGATTCACTGGAATTCACATTCCTCCGTATCAGCTCAGTGAAAATCAGTGCAATAGGTGTAGCCTGCAGTGAGTGGCACTGACATTGACATGGGATTAGGCTGCAGTTCAGTTATCTAGATTAGCTCGACCTTTTCTGTTTTGGCAAGAAAAAGGAGGTTTTTACATACGATGGTCACCATCATGTTTCTTCAGTGGGTTTTGCACTCTGCATTTTTTTCTGTGCTGATAGAGTCACATTGCATCTGAGACCTGTGCCAGCTGAGTGGAAAAAAAAGCCAGTTCCAGAAAGGGGAAGGTTGAAATTTCTCCTTCAGTCTATGGCTTTATGAAGAGGTGTAGTGGCCCTTATTTAAGGACATCAGGATGTGAATGGAATTTCCCATAAAAATGGCCCTCCAATGTAAACCTGAGAATGTAAAACCAGATTTTTGGCATGATAAAATAATTGCAGCATTTCCTGACCACAACCCAGTACCTGCCAGTGATAGGCATAATGCCTGCAAAACCTCTGCAATTGTCAAGAAAATAATAATTTCAACTTCTTTTTATGGAGAGATAATATAGTCTTTAGAACTATGAATTCAAGTGACATTCTTTTGCGTGTCATTAAATTGAACCTTTCACCATTTCCCATTAGATTACTTAGAAAGTAATTTATGGAGTAAATGGTGATGTGATTAACAAGTTATTAATGGCAGTTTTTTGATCTGAGATAACATGGTCATATTTGCACAATTTTCAAACTTAAGCCTCATTATTACCTTTGCATCAATGAACTAAAAATAGACGGAACATATAAAGTAAGAGATAGACTATTTAGCTTACAGAATTCACAAAGAAATAATTGCAAATGATGGTCCCAGAAATGTACTGGATGTTTGGTCATGTAGTTCTTAGCTGTAAAATTCAGATTGCTCTCCGAAAATGACATTCTTCTAAATTTAATGAGTAAGAAACATTACATTTTAAAGCCTAAATGTATTTTAATTTTTGTTCTGAGAAAAAAGTGTTTAAGTTTTTACTAAATTACAAAGAGAAATATAAATATGAATTGTAGTCTATAATTAATTTAATTTTTTACTCTGTTTACTGTCTAGCAACCTGACAAATATAAGTGCACTGGCCTAGCTTCTGAAGTGTTTCCTGTCAGTTTTTGGTAGAATTGAACTCAACAGAAGCAATAACAATGTAGTTTCTAACAGAAGTTTGCTATAAAGTGTCACATATGAAGTACTTCTCTCCACCATCAACGCCACCCCTCACCAGCATTTAAAATGGCTCTGAACTTACTCTGAGAGAAATTCTATACTTGCTTGATAAGGAGCATAAATACCCACTAAAGGAAAGTATGAGTTGGAGGGAAATACTGTCATTGCTTATGATTGCTACTTCTCTGCTTTAATATTTGATTTGCAAAATGGGTTTTATTTTCAATTGTTTTCTCAGAAATACACTCTTAAGTAGAATTTTACTACACCAGTACTGATTGCCTTCCTGAATACAGTATAAAAGAGCATGTTAATCAGATCCACTAATAAGCATAAAAAAACCCCCTTGGACTTACTTTTAAGCTCTGCGAAACTTGAAAGAACCTGTTGAAACACTGCTGTGGCCCAGAGTGCAATTAGTCTGTTGGGTAGAGGGGAATGCAGGTACAATAAGGGTGGCTGCGAGACAGCGATCAGGAACATGCTGTGCTGGTGAGGCGAGGCAAGGTGAGGCAGCCCTTCACTGCATGTCTGGGATCCAGCCCAACCAACTTTCTGCTGACATGACTCAGCTCTGTCCTTAGAGAGTCCACAGAAATTGCAGTGTTTTTAGTAAAGTAGGCAGACAGTGCTTATTGATTAATAATTTCAAAGTCTTTGAGCTAGTATTTCAGAAGAGTGACTGCTTTCTGTAAACTATAGAAATGGTTGCTCTGTGTATGATGCAACTATTAATTTAAAAAAAGATAGCTTCTTCTTATTACAGTTTCCTACAGTACACTTGGTGAGATGAGAACTGGTAAGGTCTGTCTTCTACAAAATAAAGCAGCAGTTTGAAAGTTACATTAAGAAAAGCATGCTGCTAGAAATAGATCTCCTCCTATCTCCAAATATGTTCACAGCAGCCATAATTTAAGAAAACAATGTAAATCCAAATTTTCTGAGTTTATCAGATGTCATTAATTTTTACTTCTGAAAATATAACCAGCTAGGGATCTGAATGTTGCATCTCTTTCTCCTCTCTTTAGATCTTACATTCAAAAATACTGGATTAAATTAGGAATGAAAAAGTCAGGCATATCATATAGAACTTCATATGCTCATCCAGTCAACTCGTGACTTTTTTCATTCTTTAATCCTTTATGTATATTAGTTCTAGGCTGGTATATGGTGAAGAGAGGCTCAGAAATGTTTCAGTATTGTGTGACTATTTGAGTGAAAAGCCACGATATTGTCATCTGTTTCCACTTTAAATTTTTAAGGAATCAAGTGCAAATACCTTTGCATAACTTACCCTTGAGGTAAGCATTGAGGATATGGTATCTACAGGAGGTATTTATATAGAAGCAACTGGTGTTGTTTCTTGGAAGTACTGCATGGACAAGTGGAAGTTTTTCTGTGAGATGGACCAAGTTCTACCAGTTCTAATATCCCTTTGGGGGGAAATAAATTGTTTAGTGGCATGAGTTGGGGTGGTCTGTGATGGGAGGGAGGACGGAGTCAGATGCTGTGGGTGTGGTTTTCTGATTTTTGATTTATTTCTTTGGAATCTAAGATTCTCTTCAGTGTGTATTAGCTAGCTTCCAATTCACATTTATTCTTATGTCTGGGTGGACATCTAGCTAACAGGTTGACCATGAGATCTGAAGTCAAGCACCACTAGTTTATGTCCAAATCTTACACAGCATTAACCAAATGACAAGTCATGTACTGGGGTCAACAGTATTCACATCAGCATGCACACCTAATGGTGCTGATAAGCCTTTCTGAGAGTTTTTTTAAAACAAGGTCATTTGAATAGCTGTATAATATTTGAAAATATCAAGATCTTAAATACATAGTCTGAAATTCTGTTCCTGTTTATCTGTTGAAGTGGTATGAAAGTCATATGCCTCTAGTGCTGTCCTGGACTGAAGCATTGGCCTTAGGAAGGTGTGCTTGCTCTCTCTTTTGTTTGTTAGCAGTTTAACTCATCTCTTATGAAAAGTAAAAGCTTTTTACCTCAGTGACTTAATATCTAGTGGAAGATGTTTGTGCCTGAATTCTTGGCTATGAATTGTACTCCTGCAGCATGGTGCCAGAAGGCTGATGCTGAGTGCTGGCCCACTGTTCCTGGAAGGCAAAACCTCCACCGGTGAGACCAAGTGTGATCAGATTTGGAGCTGTGGCCCTAGGCAGGCAAGGTGGTTCAGAGTTCTCCAGGAGTGTAAGAGGAGACTAAGCAATCCTTCAGCTATAGCCAGTATTTTTTAAGTGGCAGTTCAACTCTGGAGCACACAACAACCCTGTGCATGGCTACAGGCTTGGGGAAAAGTGGCTGGAAGGCTGCCAGCATTAAGTTTAAAAGAACCTGGGGGTGCCAGTTGACAGCTGTCTGAGCATGAGCCAAACAGTCTGCCAAAGTGGCCAAGAAGGCCTGTGGCATTCCTGGCTTGTGTCAGAAATAATGTGGCCAGCAGGACTAGGGCAATGGCTATCCCCCTGTACCCAGCACTGGTGAGGCTGCACCTCAAATCAAGTGTTCGGTTTTGGGCTGCTCACTACAAGAGAGACATTGAGGTGCTGGAGTGTGTCCAGAGAAGCATAGTGGAGCTCAGGAAGGGTGTGGAGCATCAGTATGATGAAGAGCAGCTGAGGAAGCTGGAGGTGTTTAGCCTGGAGACGAAAATGCTCAGAGGGGACCTTATTGCTCTCTATAACTACCTAGCAGGAGGAGGTTGTAGTGAGGTGGATGTCAGTCTCTTCTCTTGAGCAGCAAGTGACAGGATGATAGGAAATGGCCTCAAGTTGTGCCTGGCGAGGTTTAGATTGGCTGTTAGGAAAAATTTCTTCACTAGAAGTGTTGTCTGGCATTGGAATGGGCTGCCCAGGGAAGTGCTATCTCTGGATGTCTTTAAAAGATGTATAGATGCGGCACTTATATGTCGCTGTTCTTACCACAGCCGAGTAGAGAAACGACACACAGTCCAGGCTCAAGGACAAATGGAAGCACTTCAATGAATTCCTAGAAGACTTTTATATGTTAGTTCACAAAGTGTATTAAGTGGCATCCACCCCCTAAGGGGATTGGTCAAGTTACAAGACACCCATCTCTGAATGTTTTTCTGGTCAAAGCCATAACAATGCTGCAAAACAACCCGGAGGTGCAAGAAGTTTACAATACTGTAATCTTGTTTAAAGTAATCTGCATGGGAAAGACAGAACTCTCACAAAAAGGCTGCAGAGAGCTGAAGAAATTATCTGCTGGAGTTTTTCAGCATCCATGCTTACGGACTTGGTTTAGTGGTTGATTTAGCAGTGCTGTATTAACAGTTGGACTTGATGTTCTAAGAGGCCTTTTCCAGGGTAAACAATTCTGTAGTTCTATGATTTTAGATCTTCATCGGTGTGAATACTGGCAGTATAAGGGCCGTAAACGTAAGATAACTTGCATAAGAAACTTCTGGAGGTGTACAATGGGCAGAATTGCAGACTATATTGCAGAGCATTGAATAAATCACTAAATTTTTTGTGATCTTTAGATCTTTAGAGTGATCTTTACCACAGTTCTGGACAAAAGGAAAGGAAGTACAACATGTATATTGAGATTTAAAATTCTGAAACGCAATGTGCTCAGGGAAAAGCAGGGGAAGCACCAGATAATTTTTTTCTGTGGGAAACTGGAGGCTTGTGTGTTTCCCTCTAAACTAGGTTACTCTGAACCCTTGAAGAGCAGAGAAAATCCCTGCCAGGTCAAAGCAATGGTAGAACATGAATGGTCTCATCCTGATGTTCAAATGGTTGGATTAGTCATGTATGTCTTGTTTTCCTAGGGCAATAATTTATAAAAGTCAAGGTTTATAATTTTCAGAATGTGGGGATCAGGATAAGAGATGATTCAGTGAGAAGTTCCTATCAACCAGAACTGGAGGGGCTGGATTGCATGGAGAGCAATCAGAAATGGGTGGTATTAGTAGTGTGATGCAGTAAAATAAAGTCAGGCTTTAGGAAGGATACTTTAGGAAGGATCCAGGCTTTCTGTAAAATTAGACATATACTTGAATTTCAAAATTCTGATGTTTTTTCCCTGTTATTTAGACTAGAACTTTACACCACAGCAGAAGTTTTGTGAATTGCTTTTCTCCCAACATGCAAGGCTTTTTATATCCCTTTAGCTTTTTTCTCAGTAGCCCTATAGTACAGCAAAATTACCATGAATTTTATTCTACTGTGGGAAAGAGAACTTTGGAGTTTTTTAAGACCTCAGATGAGTCTGGGAAAGGTACTTTAGTTGACAGGTGTAGTTAACGATTTGGCCTCACTTGCTTCATCTAGATAGAAGATTTTCTTTACCACTGCATTGTAAAATGCTTCATGCACATACATAACATAAAAGACATAATTTATTGTTATTCATGTAGTACCAGAACCTATTATTGGTTGTGATAACACACGATGTCAGTGAGAAAAAGTTGTTTCACCTCAGGTTACTCAAGTACAAATTCCATTACTGCTTAAACGGAGAGCTGGGTGTTGTTCTTGTTAACAGCATCTGAAAACTCACATCTGTAGTGAATACAAGATCCATGCTTCAAAGAATAAAAGAACATACAACCTAGAAATAATACTCAGGGAAAAGTTCCTTTCATTCAACAGGCCATTATTTATGGATTGTGGTATGGTAAACTTCTGCTAACTTCTAGTTGCTGTGCTTTAATATATTATATAGATAAGTCATGTATATTTATGTAGATATAGTTATAATATATTTAATTATAACTGTATCAAGTATATATAGAAACCCAAAAAGATATTAAACATAGTACAGAAATATAGGTAAAGGTAGGAATATGAGACTGTCTTGTTCAGTTTGAGTTAGAAATCCTTCTTCTGAGCAGTTGGCATTCTAGAAGGAAGCAAATTTTCTTACTTCCTATTTGAATTCATTGTTTTCCAAGGAACAGTTGGACAATTCTATGTTTTGTCAGGAATCACACCCTAAACAAGGTGTCTTACCCTCACTGACAAGCTACAGTGTTTTGGAAATTTGGAGATATTTATTAGTTGTAGTTATCTTATCAAAACCCCTAAGTACATGGAAAATCTGATTACAGTCTCTCACCTAGATTAGAAATAATTGTCTAAAGAATTATTCTAGTAGTAAAACTGCTGCAGTATAAAACTGGTATACCTGGGAAAGAAGTGAGGTTGTCTTGATTTGAACTGAATAAAATGAGATAGCTCTTAGCTCTTTATTAACAGATGTCATTGTGAATGCGTATCCTTATTTCTTCAAGGAAAGATTTTATGTTTTGAATAAAATTAAAAGCAAAGTTATGAATTTGAAGGGATGGCAGTGTCTTATATTGACAGGTACCTATCCCTGTACAGATACTGCAGACAATAAAAATACGATTCTTGGATAAACGTTGTAAAATAGTGTTTTGAATTTAACAGGGATTATCCTAAAGCTACTTAGTTAGAGTTTTTAGATTCTACAGGGAAAACTGTCAGAAAGTGTCTAATGATACATGTTACATTGCTGATTTTCTTTAGATCTGCATGGCCCTTTTTTTTTCCCCTATAACTAAAGCACAGTTGTTTTCCACAGCAACAGTCTTTCTAGAGTTTTGGAAAAGACGGAGAGCTGTATTAACCTATGATTGGGACCTCATAGACTGGGAAGATGAAGAGGTAAGAAGAAACAGAAGCAAACATGTAAAGCCTTGCTATCAGCGTGGTTAAAGTCTTAATATCAATCCATACCATATGTCAGTCATCTGAATTTGTCTTTCAGATGATATTTGTATTTATGGCACTAGTTGCAGAATACAAAGGTATGCTTGAGACTGTACAAGAATACTTTGCCTTTTGCAACTAGCATTATAATTCCAAATATAATTTTACATTTATTAAAAGTATTCTTTGAAAAACTGAGTGGAAATACTTCCTGTACAGAGGATGGGAGCTACTTCTGATGTCAACACAGATGCCCTTCAGTTCCATGGTTTCTTGTTCTGGAAATTCCTGATCCTGCACAACAAAAGACAAGCAGCAGGACAGAAACTAGATTTTGTATGTTTTGGAGAGTCATAGCTTATCCTTGAACACTCTGTGATCAGCATCAGCAATAATAAAATTTTATTATTCCATAAATCATTAGTCAACATAGCTGTAATTTACCTATATTGGTGATTTAATTGCAGTTTAAGTCAATAGACTTTACTTGTTTTACAGCTTTCCATAGATGGGTAGATAGAAGCTGGTGGCTTTTAATAAATGCTCTCATAACACAAAAAGCACCATTATAACTGGCCCTAATTTATAGTTTTCTTACCAATTTTTGCAGACAACCTAGTGTCTAAGTCACCAGTATGACCCATGATTCTTTTTAACACCCTCACATATTGGGGAAGGCTCCTATGGTTTCTGTTGTTTGCTGGTCTCTGGCACTGCTGCCAAGGATTTTCAAAAGACCAATTTTCTAGGTATTTGAGTTGAAACATTATAAAAAATAATTTGTATCAGTATAATTTTCTACTTTATAGCACATGTATGTCTGATTAATGAGAAATAAGTAATACAACAAATGGAATCCACCCTGTCATTCCAGGAAGAGCTGCGTCCCCAGTTTGAAGCTAAATATTCCCAAGTGGAAAGAGTAAATCCCATCACAGGAAAACCTGAACCTTTTCAGCCTTTCCCTGATAAGCTCAGTCGACTGATGGTGTCTGTCTCAGGAATATTCTTCATGGTGATGTTTAATAATATTAGAATTATTGTATTGTAATTAATCTTATTCTGATGTAGATAGTAACTTGGTGTGAGTGCGTTCATTAAGATTAATGTATTTACATAATATAGGCAAAACTGTTTGTCTCAGTCTTACTGCTTGTTCAGGGATCTCTTTCTTTCACAAGATGGAATATAGTTATATTGTAAAAGAACAGTAAAGAAATGTTTTAACTAATCTAGTTTTTTGTTCTCTCAAATTCTGCTCTCCAAAACAAATAACTACCTTTAAAACACTTGTTTTGTTATTTCAGTGGATATTATTTCGGATGTGATACCTTTTGTTCTAATACCTCTGCTCATAAATACATACCTGTAGATTTCACTGGTCCTTACTGCAGTGTTTGCAGTTGTGGTATATCGACTGGTAGCCATGGAGCAGTTTGCTTCTTTCAAGTGGTATTTCATCAAGAAGTATTGGCAGTTTGCAACATCTGGCACTGGAGTCTGTATCAATTTTATGATCATCATGTCACTCAATGTTGTAAGTCTTCTGTTCTTTTAAAGGAGCGGTTAATTTAAAAGAATAATTTTTACAAGCTTACTGTGTTAACCATACTTTAGATATATACATGTTCGTGCTTATAGCAGTGTCTGAAGCTAGTATTTCAGTGGATTTTTCTCCTCTGATACCATGTTTGTCAATGTTTTTCTCTAATTACTCCTTAATTTGTCACTGCTTATCTTTGCTTATGTCACCAAGTTACAGGGGTACAGATAGCTGCTTTTTGCATTTGCATTTATTTAATATTAGCTTTTGCAATAGATCTCTAATTGGAACGACATTATTTTCTTGGCTGAGAATTTGCTTTCTAGGTTGTTTTTAATTAATGAGTTTGGATTCTTTCCTTTCTTATTTAAAATGCAGCTGTGATATCAGTGATGCACAGTCCTAGAATCACTGTAATATATGATTTTGGTGGAAGTTTTTTCTATCACGTAACAGCACAGGCTTAATCATTTGCTCTTATAGCACTACACAGATAGAAACTCTGTTCTTTCAGCTGCGAAATTATTTACTGTCTTTCTGTTCCCATGCAAGCACAAACAGATAAAAAAGAATAATCCAGCAAACACTGGCTTTTAATTCTCTAAAGGAGATTGTGCACTCACTGCAATAAGAAATCATTCTTCCAGTCAGAGTCATGTGTTGATTTCTGTTACTATATATGATCACTCCACATAATAAAAAGTACATTCAAGTGAACAAGCAAAGCTATCAAAAGTAACTTGCTATTTATAGTATACTCAAAGAAATATATTTTAGAGTTGGCAACTGCCTGGGGCTAAGGCATTTAAAATAAAGACTGGTGATAGTCAATATATAAAGAGATAAGGAAGTTTCCAGTAGAAGGCTGATACCCTCAATCAGTATCCATATTCATGCAAAGGAAAACAGTACTGTGTCAAGGGTTTTTTCCTACTTTTAGATTACGTAAGTCCATCCTTGAAATTAGAGGATAAACATCTAACTGTTGATTAAGAAAACCTTTGATGTCTGAATATACCTATTGATCAATTTGTTTTCGTTTTGTCTTTATTGTATATTTAATGTATATTTATACATGCTTATATACATTTACATAGATAAAGAGAATGGGACTGGAGGAGTTCAATGAAGTTTTTATAGGAAACTATACATGTTACATAGCTGCAGCATCACTCTCCCTTTTCTGTCCAGATAACCTTGATGCTGTAGAGCAAGAGAATACCATGCTTTTGATTCTTGTTTTTATTCTGGGTTTATCATCACAACAGCCAGGATGTCCTATACTTTTATCATCTCATTTCTGTTTTAGGTATATGAAAAGGTTGCCTATCTCCTGACAGACTTAGGTATGTAGGTCTTTAGTAATGGTGTGGTTCTTGCTGGCTATGGCATATACTTTTGTAATTCCATGAAGAAGTGTTTTGGAAACTTCATCTATGAAGTACATTTCTAGCATTTCCCTCAGCAAGTGAGAAGTATCACAGAAAGAAAATAAATTATTATTTCACTGAGAAAAAAAAATCAAACTAAGGAATTTATTCTTCTACTTTTAATGTTTCATAGTATACATTGAAAAACAGTAATCTTATTTTGGAGCAAAAGTTGAAACATATTCTTCCTTGCTTGCTAAAGGGTTTTTTCCATTTTCCCCAAATGCTTGTTTGTTTTTTACTAATTATTAATTTGATCTTTCATATGGAAAAAAATGGGTTGACATAAAATTGAGTTGTTCAGGATAAAAATGTTAAATCACGAATTTTTAAGTTGCTCTAATTCTGTAACATTAAAATTTTATACTGAAGCCTCTAGTTGTGATTAGATATATACATGAGATAAAGCTTTCTAGCTTATAGAAAACAAGAAAGCAAAGGCAGAATTTAAGATCTCTGTCTGTGTCAGTGTGTTACCTGTTTAGTGTTTTGTTTTACATGCTCACTTTTAGCCCATGTCAAAATATGCAAGTGATCTTGTCTTGGTTAAAATACCAACTGGCTGCTTAAATTCTACACCTCCGTCTTTTGATTAAAGTATTAATTAAACAGTTGAACAATTGAACAGTTGAACAGTTGAACAGTTGAACAATTGAACAATTGAACAGGTGAACAATTAAACAATTAAAAAGTGCTCAGAACTTTATAGTGCTTCAGGTAACAGGCAGCTGAACAGGCTAGAAAAATTCAGAATGTATAGTCAACTTCCTCAAATTATTAAAATATTTTAAAGTATTTTTTCATATCAAAATTATTTCTATTCCTTTAAAAATATATTATATTGTTACATACCAGAGAATGGGAAAGAAAATAATTGTTGAAGTGTATAAGCTGTTTTTTTTCCCAAAATACACTATTTTTTTTCAAAAAAGGTTTCTTAATATAAACATAATGAAGCATTAGGTGTTTGAGCTAGGTAGCTCATTCTTCTTGCTAAGGTGTTTTACATCAGAAAAGGACACCCTTCTGGGAACAACTGTCCATATGTAAAGCTAGTATCCTGTCTATGTCTACGCAAATTTCATCATCATTAGACCAGAGTAATTAAGTAGTACAAATTTTAACTGACAAATCCAGGCAGTTTAGGTTTACAACTCATGTGCTTTAAAACTTTTACCAATGTACTATATTCCAAGTTTGATACATCCATGAAAGATGGATTTTGTAAAAAAAAATTTGTAAACATTGTCGCCAACTTCTAACTCAGACATAAATAATATTCTACAAACCTTCAGGAAAGATATCCAAGGCAGTGCAGACCCACACAGAACACTTGTAGTCCTACTACATGTTCCTACATTTCTTTCCAAAAGAAACCAACAAAGAAACTCTGTCCTTTCCTCATTGAATTATAAACTGTTTGGCACTCCACAAGCATTATGATAGGGAAGTCTTGAGGATGAAGTAATGGTCTTACAGAATTATTTAGAAGGTGAGAAGCTTGGATGAGAAGTCAGCTGGCTTTCAGTTGACTCTTTCACCTCTGCTTTCCTTGGCAACCCCCATCTATTGCTCTACTGATTCCAAGCGTTTTTGGGTTTTTTGGAGGATTGGGTTTGGTTGGTTGGTTGGTTTGGGTTTTGTTTGTTTGTTTTGGGGTTTTGTTGTTGTTTCTGTTCAGTTGGGTTTTGTGGGGGTTTCTTGTGCTGAGTTTTTTTCTTTGAATCAAGATACCTTTAATCTTAAGATAAAAAATTCACACTGGTTTACGAATTCTTTCATGGAAGTGAAACAGCTGTCTTCCCATAGTATTATGATTTATTCTTAGCCAAGGGGCTTCCATCTTCTGTTTCCACATAGAAACAACACAGTCTGAGCTGGGGCAATGAAAATAAATCAATTGCAACCTAATAGGGCACCATGACTTAAAACTCTCACTTGTTTTATTAGCGTTGATTGATTTGTGAGCAAATTTACGGATAACTCGATTTCATTTTTGTTTATTGTGTCTTTCTGAAGAGCACCCTAGAACAGAATCTGAGTGGGAAAATAGCTTTGCCTTGAAAATGTTCCTCTTCCAGTTTGTCAACTTGAACAGCTCCATCTTCTACATCGCCTTTTTTCTTGGCAGGTAAGTTATCTTTGCCAATTGCACTTAAAACTTGCACAGAACTCAATATCTTCACTAATTTTATAGATTTGAAGAAAATACAGTGGCAGTTTGAACTGTAAGGTTTAGGTATGAGTTGGTTTCTGGGCATAATTTAAACACAACTTATTTTTAAATGTATGGAAGGGTTGGAACCTTGAAATGTTTATTCATGAAACTAGAGTAAAAATGCTACTTTTTTATGGGGTGTACATGACTTTCCCACTAAATAAGAACTGAAAACTTTTGAAAATGCAGCCACTTCATAAATGTGGGTCTGTATTCAGCCCTGTGTTAATAGGCTTTATTAATATTTTCTTGTTTATTCCTCTTGAGTTGCATTTCCAAGAATGCATTTCTGTAAATAGTAAATATTGTCTGGAAGATCTTATACAAGAGTTGGAAGCAGAAATTCTAGCTCCAATTTTTGTGTGTATCTTTAGCTTAGAGCATGAGATACAGCACAGATCTAACCTTGCTTCATCTTTAGTTCAGTTTTGTTATGGTCACACTTACCATTCCCGCAGAACCTACAGAATATTTCAGGGTATCTTCTATAAAGTTTTGTATTTCAGGGTATCTTCTATAAAGTTTTATATTTCAGTTCAAGATTGTTTGGAAAAAACCTAACAAAAACAAGCAAGCAAAGAAACAAAAAAACACTAGTAAAGACTGTTGGTGATAATCTGTTCGTTACATTTGGTGGTGTATTCACCATACAGTATCAAAATTTCTTTGTGTCTTGCTCTCTCCTGTGTCTAATAGGACCAGGCATGGGTTTCTTTCTCTCTTTTATAACTTTCACTGAAATCATCAAGAACTGTGATTCGTTATACAAATCAAGTGTACACTTCACATAGGCAAGCAGATACCTGTGCTGCAGCTAATTCCTATTAATTATAATGGCTTGCTTATCTTCTTAGAAGTAGATTAGAGTTTGAATATCTAACATCTAAAATTTCTGAAGCTAGGGTTTTTATTCAGGACATAATAAAAGTTTAGGATCACTTGCAAAATGATGGTCTTTGTTTGCATTCTGAAATGTCCATATCCTACGGACACCAGATTTAAGCCTGTGTGATTTATTCTGTTGATATTTCCTGAATTCGGTGGGTGTTATGAAAGAGCTACTGATACAGGGTGTTCCTGGAATGTCCACTGAGAAATGGAAATCTTATTTTCCAGATTTGCAGGCCGCCCAGGAAAGTACAACAAGCTTTTTAACAGATGGAGGCTGGAAGAGGTAAACAATCCTGTTTTGTGTTCCTGTGATATTTCCATGAGTAAAAAGGAAATGTCTGAAGGACATGAATGCCCAGTTTAAAGATTTTAGTATTCCAAGTGCAGCAAATACTAAACTCTTATTTATAGCAAAGGATAGGAATGAGGAGATGTGTTTTTCCTTCTGTGTTCTCCAGTGTGCTGAGTGACTCTGCCCAAGACACACAAGTTCTTTCCGCCTCTGTCTTAGGGAAAAGCCATCAGTGATAGTCCCTTACGTCACAAGCACTATGAGTCCAATGAGTTTGGAATCTCCTGGTATTTGGAATTTTTGGTTAGAGGACATAAATATAAAGCCATCAGCTTTTTAATCAACTTTATAAATTTCTGTCAGCACAGAAAAAACATGGATCTGTTGGAGTGGGTCCAGAGGAGGGCCACAAACTGAGTCAGAGGGCTGGAGCATCTCTCCTGTGAATACAGGCTGAGTTGGAGATATTCAGCTTGGAGAAAAGAAGGCTCCAAGGAGACATTATTACTGCCTTTCAATACTTAAAGGTGCTTATAAGAAAGAAGGGGGCAAACTTTTAGTGGGCCCTGTTGAAAGAGGGCAAGGGGGAATGATTTTAAACGAAGAGAGGCTAGATTTAGACTAGGTATAAGGAAGAGATTATTATTATTATTATTATTATTATTATTATTATTATTATTATTATTATTATTATTATTATTATAATAATATTGTTTTTGTTGTTATTACTGTTATTATTAGGATGGTGAAACACTGGGACAGGTTACCTAGAGAGGTGATGGATGTTTCCCTGGAAGCATTCAAGGTCAGGTTGTGGGGCTCATCTAGTTGAAAATGGCCATACTTATTGCAGGAGTTTGGACTAGATCATCTTAGGGGATCCTTTCCAACCCAAAATAATCTATAACTCTAATATTTAAAAGAAGAAAAATATTATTTTCAAAATTTAACTTGAATGTTAGAATTGGAGCTCACCAGTATGCTGAAGTTCCCTCTTTCCTCTGAAAACCAGATTTCTTCTATTGAAACTTGGTAGCCGTAGAGTAAAATATTGTAACTTTGTAGTCCATGATTTGAAAAAATGGTTCTGTAATTACTTCACATTTTATATGGCAGTCTCTATATATCTATAGGTAAGATACCAGTACCAGAAATCCTGCTAGTCTCTCTTTAAACTCAGATTATTGCAAATGAAATATTGCTCCATTCTTTTGAAACGAGTGTTTATTGGTCTAAGTGAAATGGTCTGTATCATTTATCATATATCTAGCAAACATACCTTTAAATTAGGCAATATAATCTAATACCTAACAATATGTCTAAAGGTTGTTTAGCTGAAGTCTGTTACTATTTATTTCATTAATACTTCTTTTAATCTTTCTGCAGATGGAGATTAGTGTTTTTCACCACACATATTTAAGATTTTTATTAACATTCTGAACAAATAAAAATAAAGGAATTTTCTGATTTTAGCAATAGATCTCTTCCACTTCATTTCAGTGTCATCCTAGTGGCTGTTTGATAGATCTCTGCTTGCAAATGGGAGTTATTATGGTTTTAAAACAGATGTGGAACAACTTCATGGAACTAGGCTATCCGTAAGTTCAGATGTTAAAGTTCATTTTAAAAATAGTAAATACATGATTCAGTGATAGGGAGAAATGGTTTCATGTTGGGAGAATACTTTCACTTGTTGTACCTCATATATTGTCACTTTATTCCCAAGGAAAGCATTAACTGTTGCTCTAAGACAAAGCATCTCAGGGTACATTAAATATCTTAAATTTTTTATTTCATTTTCCGTAGTACAGAGATGTTCAGACTCTGAAGAGACTAAGAGTCTTACAGTTCTCTTGAAACTGGAAGAGTATGTTTCCAGTAAAAGGTTGATCATCAAATATGATCTAATTGAAGTCTCAACCTTGAAAATATGTTAGAAATATGAAAATATGTTAGAAAGGGTTTTGCTCAGTACACATGCAATTGCAGTTTTTCTGCAAATGAGGGACAGTGTACTGTATGTTGTGGAATGAGGATTTTTGAAAAGGAGAAACCTACTTGAACTACCAGGCTTCCTGTCTTCTCAGCCAAGCAGGGTAACTTCGTCTCAGATTTATTTTAGAGCATGCTTATATTCTGTTATGGAAAGAAGTGTTTTGTTTTGACAAAACTGTTGTTTACAACTTAGGCAACCGTTTGTCTTTCAGTAACAAGAGAGATCAAGAGCCAAACACTAAATTAGCTAGAGAAAAAAAGAGCAGCCTTTTTATAAAAATACTTACGAGAAAGTTGTTTCCCATCTTTAGTCTCTTTTCCATAATATCTAGAAACAAACAGTAGTCTTTAATTGGTCTGTGTGTCAGTACTGGATAATATTTTTCATTTGAATTACAGTTTAATTCATGAGCCTAGTATCCCCTTAATATTTGTAACTACTTTGTGAAAAATCTCTGCACAGTTTCATGAAGGATAGTCTTAAATATTTCCACCTTCAGCATTCAGCAACACCTTCTTAAATCCTTTTTCCTGCTTTAAGAAAAGAAATACTCTGTAGAGCATCTAGATCTTTAGGTTTGTTCAAAAATATGTGTATTCTACTATTCTGTGTATTCTAATATGGAGTTCTTACTGAGTTCCGCTTACTTGGTTTGTCTTTAACAGGATTGAAGATAAAGTGCTATTTACTTTTTAGTGCTCTCACGATGTATGTTTTTTTTTTCTTGTTGTTCTTTTTATTTAGTCATTCAGGTAAATCCTACATAAAGTCTATGCAAGCATGTTCTATATTCTGAAAATCCTATTTTTCAGTACAATCTTATTATTCAGTACAATGCTGAACATGCTACATTAAAGACATAATTAAAATTATAATGCAGAATTTTGAGATCTTTTATAAGAAGTTCTTTGCATTGTATCTAAGATGATATTGTAAAATTTTCCATAACATACCTAAGTAGTCATCCAGGTGCTGTTGAAAATAGGCCCACTTATTTCAAAACAGTACCAGAAAGTATTTTAAGTCTCTGAGCAGATACAGTCAATAATACTCTATTTATCTAATAAAGTTTATTACAGAACTGGTGGTCACGACGCAAAATGAAGAGAAGAGGGCAATCAATGGAGAATAAAATTTCTCTTCCTCAGTGGGAAAAAGATTGGAATCTGCAACCTATGAATCTCCATGGTTTAATGGATGAATATTTGGAGATGGGTGAGCAAATCTGGGAGGTGTTGGTTTTCCTCAGAAAGTACAACTGTGTTGCATGTTGAAAGATTTTTTGAATTTCCAATCTCTAATCATAGAAATGCCTGTCTAGTTTTACAGTTTGGCTTCACCACCATCTTTGTTGCTGCCTTCCCACTGGCACCTCTCCTGGCACTGCTTAACAATATCATAGAAATCAGGTTAGATGCGTACAAGTTTGTCACTCAGTGGCGAAGACCTATGCCTGCAAGAGCAACAGATATAGGTGAGAGAACCTAATGGCTGTCACTGTCAGGTATCATCTCTTTGTATTTTCCTCTTTAAAACAGAAATATTTTATGTGTCAAGATGGTAATGTAACCAACAGATTTCAGTGACAACTTCTTTTAGGCAACAAAAAGATAGTTAGTTGCTTTGGTAAGAGGATTCCTCAAGTTTGTTTTCCATTTACAATAAGGAATCATAATAGCTTGAATGTTGAAAACAGGCTTAAAGTATTTCAGGCTTCTGATTTGTCAAACTCTAGGTCTAAAATCAATTGAATTTAGAAATTAAATAAAAGGACTGAATGAACTTTTAAATAAAATTGCATTAAATAAGAAATCTCTTTTCAGAATCTCCTATTTGGCCTCTATAATTAAAAAATGATGGTTATGACTTGGTTGCTTAGCTGTATTTTCTCAGCAGGGTGTGCCCTATTGTAGGATTTCATTCGGGTGGCACCAGTGGTGGCTGGAATGTGGGGACATGGTTTAATCTTGACTAGGTTTTCTGTCTCATAATCCATTCTTAATAAGAAAGAAAAACTGTATGACTAATAATGACTTTATTATCACTACTATGACTTCATATGACTTAATATGACTATAAAAACCTGACAACTTTGTTGTAATTTCTCTTGTTTTTAGGTATTTGGTATGGAATTCTGGAAGGAATTGGAGTTCTAGCTGTCATCACCAATGCCTTTGTTATTGCCATTACTTCTGATTACATTCCACGTTTTGTCTATGCATACAAATATGGTCCCTGTACAGATCAAGGGTACAGACAAGAAAAGTAATTAGGATATTCTTTATATATACATATATTTTTCAGTGGAAGCACAATTTACTACTGTATTTCTATGATAACATATATTAGATACATATCTTTTACAACAGATGTAAAGTGCAAGTAAGTCAGCCATTCCAAAGAGTTTGTGAAGTAGCTAGTTATATAAGTGGAAAATCATGTCTTCCCTTCTGAATGCAAACAAAAAAAGTTTGTACATTGCATCAATTTTCACATCTTTTGTAGGTAAGCTTTTCTTCTTCTCTGCAATAGGTCTATACTGTCTTCTCCCAGTACATTCCCAAATACATGTATATGCTCCCAAAAATAGAGATTTACTCTTCCTGAGCTGTCACAGGAAAAAAGAGTTTAAGGGGAAAAAGAATGAGGTGGGATAGGATGAAAAGAGACAGTATCAGAAAAATGTTAGTGTTTAATGCAGACTACCTGTTTAAGAGAGAACTGTGTAATTCTGTTTCTTCTTTTGCCAGTAGTGATTTGAGGTATCACAGCAAACCTAAAGATTCAGGTTATAAAAGGATGCCTCATGCATCTCCTCTTAAATCTTCTTTGATTTTCAAATGTGCTTTAGTTAAGTTACAAGACAGATTTCAAAGAAGATGGGACGTCTTACATGTCTGTGCTTTTCAAGCAACAGCAAAAATTCACTCCTAGTCATAAATCAATATATTTATATGATTTCTGTAATTAATAGTAAAAAATTTTTGCCTTTAATATAACTGTTTGGTATATATGCACTGTTCATTTTACTATTGGTGAAAACTCTTTGATTCAACTCATAAAACCTGTTTTTTTCATATGTGCTGCATTATTCGTGGCAGATTCTGCAAGGATGTTAAATTATTCTGCTCTCTGCCTTTCTATCAGTCTTTCAAAGCTCAGTAATTTTAGGAAACAGTTAAAAACACTGTAGCAACAATTTTTTGGTTTATATCTTCCAGTAGATAAGAACCAAAACCATATGAAGTGCTGAAAATAGACTTTTAAACAGTGGAACAGATGTTAGTCTTTTCTTTCCAATAAACTCTGCTTCTCTGCATGAAATTTTAGAATTGCTTTTGTCCTGATAAGAAAATAAAATATTATGCTCACAATATATGGTAGCAGAATATGTTTACATACAGGATGTTTACTGTATAACCACTTTATGAAGAAAGTGCTGCCCATATGGCTTTTTCTTTCAGATGCTTAAAAGGATATGTCAACAGCAGTTTATCAGTATTTGATTTGAGTGAACTTGGGATGGGATACTCAGGATACTGTCGGTATGTTTTAATGCTCTCCCTTCTTGTAATACAGGCATGGAGATTAATGCAGACAGTAAACTAAAAGTGCTTAAATCACTGGCATTTCTTTTTTGCCTGTAAAAGCATTGGAGTTCTTGTTTGTTCAACATGGAAGCCAACATGGTGCAAAGAGTGTGTGGTAGAGCACGCTACTAACATATTGGAAACCTGTGTTTGAAGCTTTTGCAGGACTCTTGCAAGCCATTGTCTTTCATGTCTCTAAGAATTATTTAATTTAAAAGCTTTACCAGCTGCCAAGAAGGGTAAAAATCCTCATTTCAATTTTGTTAAGCATTCTGAAGTCAATTAATTAAAATACACAATTAAAATTTTTGTTGCCTCTCTAACCCAGGTTGAGATTGCAAACAGTTGTGCAATATGAATACAAGAAATTTAGCATAAAAATGAAATATGGCATGAGTGCACTCCTGTTTTCAGACTTAGTTTTGCAGTGAGCGTTAGTTTAAATGAGAATCATATTTCATTTATGCAAACTGTCTGGAGAATCTCAAATGCTTATAAGCAAATACGAGAACCAATTTAGAATCAACACACAACACTCCAGCTTTTTAACAATAAAATAAACTGCTCTGGATTTTTGAAAGCAAAAAGTGCTGTTTCATAAACAGCTCTATTTAATAGCCTGTATTCTGGACAGTTGCTCTCCCTTTCTGTTTAGTTCCTCTTGAAGTCTGCTTTCACTTCAGTTTCTCTCCTTTTAGCCAGATCTGGGATGAACTAGAGACCACTTGACCATGTTTAGGTTTTTGAGCACAGGCTAACAACTTACTGGGTTTGTCTTTGCTTTGCAGGTATAGAGACTACAGAGCTCCACCGTGGAGTTCAACTCCATATGAATTCACATTGCAGTTTTGGCATGTCCTGGCAGCACGGCTGGCTTTCATAATAGTATTTGAGGTTAGTTGTGGAAGGGAACAATTACTTTCTACCTCTTAAAAGTCTGAATTGATTCTTTATGGTAGTCCTATAAGTAAATTGTCATTTTAATCAATTGTTCGTTTATTACAGTCAAGAAAGAGGAAAAAAATTATCTTCCCCAAACTGTTGTCTATCAGCTACTTCAAACAGAATTGACACAGCATGCACTTACTGTAGAGTTCCTCTAAAATCATATTTCCTTAATAGTCATCTTATACATCATGTTGGTTCCCTACCCAATTGTCGCCCTGGTTTTCACAGTGTTCCATGTTTTTACTTTTGTAGTAGAAGTTCTCATGCATTTTCTATAAACATAGCTCTTGTTTTCTAACCGACTGAGAATGTTTACTGAACTTTTAGATAGTTGTTCATTCCTTTCTCCGAGGCGGAGAAAGGTGATAGACTGTGTTCCTATCCTGTAAAATGCTAGAGGTGTTAACCTCATCTACCAATGTATGATTGTTCTAAAAGAGGTATAAAAGAGTGATAATAAAGGTGGGCAGGGCCCTTTTGCTCTGCTCGGTGGTCTGACCTGCTGCCAACCTGCTGTTTGAATCTGCGTGTTCGTGTCCGACACTGCGACATTTGGTGGCCCGTACGGGGAACTGCAGGTATAGGTAAGATAAGCAGGTTAAAAAAAAAAAAAAAAAAAATATATATATATATATATATATATATATTTATAGAAGAGGTGGGAATCTATAGGGAGATATCCTTTTATGACTCCCTGGCATTAGAGGTTCTCACTAAGTATTTAGAAGATGAGAACGTGGATATTCGCATCACAAAGTTACAAAATTTATATTTTTGGGCCAGGGATAATGGGTTTTTCCCAGAAGGCTGTCATATCCTTGACAAATCCAAATGGAAGTCAGTCGGTTAGAAAACAAGAGCTATGTTTATAGAAAATGCATGAGAACTTCTACTACAAAAGTAAAAACATGGAACACTGTGAAAACCAGGGCGACACCCAATCTTTCATATTTTATTGAAAAAGAAGAAGTGCAAGTTTTGTGTATATTAGGCAGTTATTACAAGATTAAATCTGTGTCAGGAAAATGATACATGATTCTAGCCTAATATAAAAGTAGAAATGTATATACTAAGTTTGAAGAATGTATTGCGTACTACCCAGGAATCTGGTTATCTATTTCCATTATAAGCACTGAACAAAGACTACTTGTAAGTAGCGTTTGCATTTGTTGATCAAACTAGCATATTCTATAGTCACATCTTTATTTAAGTCACTAACTATACCCTTTGTCTTACATTTTAGAAAACTTCAGCACTTGCCCGTTTCTTTTAGATCACTCATTTATCCCCATGTGAGTGTTTTTATTAAAAAAAAAAGGAGTTGCCTTTCAGTCACAAACTGAATCTCAGTTCCAGTTTTGCCACAGACTTCTAGGCTCTAAAATGTAGTCCTACAAAGGAATACTTACTGATATTTTAAGCAATTATTTCTGTTTTTCTTTTCAGCACCTTGTTTTTGGAATAAAGTCTTTCATTGCCTACCTAATTCCAGACATACCCAAAGACTTGTGTGACAGAATGAGAAGAGAGAAATACTTAGTCCAGGAAATGATGTACGAGGCTGAACTGGAACATTTGCAAAGAGAAAAGAAAAAGAATGGGAAACAATATCACCATGAATGGCCTTAGTCACTACCCTGTTACAAGAAAACCACTGTTTGAAATTGGAGAGTGAAGTAACAAAATTGTCAGTCTGGCATCAGTGCGAGATTGGTGGTGGTGGTGTATGTATGTTCTTGCTGGGCAGTACAGTTGCATACTTCGGTTGGCACTGAAAAATAGATGTTTCCAATGATGACATTGAAAAGCCTTACCTGTAACTGGTCTGTGATGAGCTTCAAGGACAATTGGCATTCAGAAATGTACAGACATTAAAAACCTGGATACTGTTTTTAAAAAAGGCAATGAATTTTCATGCAGCATGATGAAAACAGAAAATTACCTGTGAACCTATAGAGTAAGGGCATGACTAAAACCAACTATGTGACATCCACTATTTCTACAGCTTCTGATTGCTGAGCTCCATCTGCAATGCCTCTAAAGAAAAGAGCAATTGTTGCCTTTGTGGCCATGACTTGATCTTTCAGGCTTACTGTTTTGTCAGGTTTGTCCTAGTCTCTTACTGAGACTGTGGATGTAGTCCTACCCTAAAAAAGGGGTCTGTGGCTGCTAAATATTTACTATGCAGTTCAAGATTTGCACATCAGTGTCATTAATTTATCCATCTAGTTGAAAACCAAAAAGTCCAAATTCAGAAAGAAAACAGCAGCACTAGGAGAATGCATTGCATTGCCCACGTTGCAGCTCTGTTTGAAAATTCTACAGCTGAGTTCTCTTTTCACTTTTGTGTGTGGAACGGCTATCTCCACACACTTCCAGGATGAAAGAACTCATTTTCATGCTGTGTTACTGTTCCTCTTGATCTGTCTGAGCAATGATTCCATGAATTCACAGAATGCTAACTTGAAATACTCCCATGCAGTGCAAATGACTTTCTCTTCAAAATACAATTATATCTTTATAGTGTGCAAGCTTCTGCAGATATATATGAGACATACAGTATAACCTTGTGGCTTGCTTGTTCAGGGAAGAGGAAGAGCAATTTGTAACAATGTTCTTCCTATTGTAATAGTAAACGTTGCAGTAATGTACACTTCTTTTATTGACCTAAATATGTCACAACATTGGAGCTGGATACAAGCAAATATGTATACAGATTGTATATAAATGCATAGACACACAGTGGTTACTCTTAGATTTACTACTACTACTACTACTACTACTACTACTATTATTATTATTATTATTATTATTATTATTATTATTATTATTTGTATACCTTGTTACACTTCCGGGGGGATTTTTTGGATAAAATCACTAAAAGGGTAGATGTTCATTGAAGAATCAAAGTTCAGGTTTTATGTGCAAACAGCATACTGCAGTGTTGCTTGTGGTTAATAGTCACATTTTGGTGATGAAATTGTCTGTTACTAACATTTCATAATACGGGAAAAGCACTTAATGTTTAAACAAGTTTGAAGGGATGCCTTGCAGGGAGGGGAATGGAGAAATGGAGTTGCAGTTGTTCTGTTTCTCTTGTACAATTTTAAATAATGTTTCTCTATATTGGGTGAGAAAAATTTAAAAAACAAAGAATCAGCAAAGCACAGTAACTACAAAGTCTGCAAATTTTAACATTCTTTTTAGGGATAAAGCAGCAGCAAAATCATTGCTGACAGATATGAAGATACCTGAATTTTTACTATTTACAGTATCCTATTGAACTAAAAAGTGTGATTCCAGTATTCACTGGCATTTATTCGCACAATACTTTTATTTTATTTTATTTTATTTTATTTTATTTTATTTTATTTTATTTTATTTTATTTTATTTTATTTTATTTTATATTATATTATTTTATTTAAATTAATTTTAGGATTCAAGAGCCCATCAAAGTGGGTAAATAGGATCTGTTGTATCCAGAGAGGCTAGCATCAGACTTCGAAGTTATTCAGTTGTTTCAGCATATTCGTGAGATTTCTTGGTTTCTGGTAATGACTCTCAGGAGTCATTATCAGAAAAAAAGTTAGTGCACTCTCCTCAGTGCTAATACAATCACAACGTTTTATTTCATTTATTATCTGTCTGTCTCATTCTATGGATTGTCAAACACCGTTTGACAGCATTAACCCTGTGTCACAATTTTTGTTTCTGTGCCACATAGTGATCATACTTCAATTTTTCAGAAGGTCACAGATGAGCTCTTTTTAATGTTTTATCTAAAAACAAAATGTCTTGGCTGGCCCAAGGTATAAAGATACAGGGTAAAATCAGGCAAAAATCAGAAATACTGATTTTTTTTATACTTTCCTGTTTCTGGTATTGATATTGGCACGTCAATACATACTTAGGCAAATTCCAATTGGACTTGAAAAACCGCATTTAAAAATCTTTTTGTATTTGAGATTTACATATATATATTATGAATTTTTTTCAACACTGATATATAGGAGTATATGAAAGACAAGTATGTAGATCTGATACCGTGCATTTTATGCACTGAAAAAGCACAAGAAGTTTGGAGAAACATTCTGTGTGTCCTTTACTTTTGGACTTTACATCAACAACATGTAAAGGTCTTGCCACTATCTAGCCATTTGCTTAAGCTGAGAAACCTTTTTGCTAGACTTTGCTTAGTATGCTGTTTTCATTGAATGCACGTTATTTTCCTAAAGAATAAGGCACACACTGTCCTCAGGAATAATGTATTTTTTGAATGGTGAATGATCTTTTAATATTCTAAATATTGTCTTTTCGAACAAATGACTAGTATGACTAGACTGCATGCAGGCTGCATTTGACAAAGCTTTAGAACCTCAATTTGTGCAAAAATGCTTTAGATCGGTGCAGATCTAATCTATGATGACTTTGCTCTATGCATGCACCCTTAGAGAGACTGCATGAGCAACTAGATTTTTTTATATATAAAGTATTTGTTCAAAATGTGTTAATTATTCTTAATCAAATTCTGCATCTTGATTCAGATGAAAGAAATTTATATTTCAGACGTGGCACAAAGTCCAGATACATGATATACACCTCATTTCTTATGACTTTTTATTCTAAATTTGTGCCTAATGTGTGA
Organism: Monarcha castaneiventris obscurior; assembly: GCA_026261815.1. Lineage (NCBI taxonomy): Eukaryota > Metazoa > Chordata > Aves > Passeriformes > Monarchidae > Monarcha > Monarcha castaneiventris. The sequence goes on along the minus strand of JAMPIT010000894.1, from coordinate 58,862,491 downwards.
GATCTGAATTTTGGTGAATAAAAAAAGGAAAACAAGAATTCTGTTTTATTGGCCATCCTAATGAGAGGTTCCCCAAAGTTTGTCTCCACAAAGAGGGAGGCATTAAAAGTATTCACAGCTGTGTGCTAAGGCTTGCTTGAATGTTGAGCCCAGGCTCCCACAGCACACTCATTGAGCGTCCTTGGATGGATACTTGGAAACAAGGCAAACCTCATGATTACTTCAGTAAAGCCTTTGAAACTGTCACCCATGGCATCCTTCTGGAGAAGGTGGTAGCATGTGCACTCCTAGCTGAATTAAAGCTGACTGGATGGCCATGACCTGAGAGTGGCGGGGAATGGTGTTTATCCAGTTTATCCAGCCTGTCAGTAGTAGTGTGGTTCCCCAAGGCTCAGTATTGGGGCCAGTTCTGTTTAATGTTTTTATCTATGATCTGAACAAGGGGATCAAGGGCATTCTCAGTGAGTTTTCAGACAACACTAAATTGGGTGGGATTGTTGATCTGTTGGAGGGCAGGAAGGCTCTGCATAGGGATATGGACAGGCTGGATCAATGGGCCGAGGCCAATGGAATGTTCAGTACGGCAAAGTGCCAAGTCTTGGCCCTGGATCACAACAACCCACAGCAGTGCTACAGGCCAGGAGCAGAGTGGAAAGCTGCCCTGCAGAAAAGAACCTGGGGGTGCTGGTCATCAGCAGCTGAACATGAGCCAGTGTCTGCCCAGGTGGGCAAAAAAGCCAACAGCATCCTGTCCTATGTCAGAAATAGTGTGGCCAACAGGACCAGGGAAGTGATTGTCCATCTGTACTCGGCACTGATGAGGCCACACATTGAGAACTGTGTCCAGTTCAGGGCCCCTCAATTCCAGACAGACATTGAGGTGCTAGAGCATGTCCAGAGAAGGACAATGAAGCTGGTGAGGGATCTAGAGAGATTGAAGTCATAGGAGGAGCAGGTGAAGGAGCTGTGGTGGTTTAGTTAGACGAGGAGGCTCAGAGGAGTCTTATCACTCTCCACAACTACCTGAAAGGAGGTTTAGCAAGGTGGGAGTCAGCCTCTTCCACCAGGCAAGTAGTGACAAGACAAGGGGACGTAACATCAGGCTGCACATGGTAAGGTTCAGGTTGGACATCAGGAAGAATTTTTTCTCTGAAAGCATTGGAACAGGCTGCCCTGGGAGGTGGTGGAGTCATCATCCTTGGAAGTGTTCAAGAAACGACTGGACATGGCACTTAGTGTTGTGATTTATTTGTGATGGTGATGTTCCATCAAAGATTGGACCTGATAATTTGGGAGGTCTTTTCCAACATTAATGATACATTTCTTCCCTAACCCTTTTCATTAAAGGATTTGTAGAGAAAATTGTGACAAGGCTAAAATTTCGATAGTGATGATGGATGATAAGTGAGTTTTTGGTCTTTGTTAGATGTTTCTTTGGAAGTATGTATCTTCAGTAGTACGAAATACACATCTGCTATGCCCTTTTCCAACAACAACTTGTCATAAGTTGTGTCATAAATCCTGTGGAAAGCTCAGAAAGAAAATGTCTAGACAGACTAGTAAAAATAGGTTAGTAGATAAGATAAATAGATAATCTAAGATAAATTAAGATACCTTAATAGAAAAATTAATAAATTTCCAGAAGTTTCCGTCATAAAACCTTCTGCAGAAGGAAAAATACCTCGAGAAACCCAGCTTCAGGGCGAGTTAATATGGGGAAAGTCAAGAATTTTGGTGATGTTTTATTCTTAAGGTGCTATTAAGATGATGAGTCTAATCATGTGCATAATGCACATCTGCTCTTTCCTTGCTGCAGCTTCTTCCACTGTAGACTCCCAACTAGGAGTGTTGCCAGAGAGAATTTCTGGAGCCATGGGATCCAGTGGAGTTACCTGCAAAGTCCTGCATGGCATTGTGGGACTTAGTAAACTTTTGCATTCTGTCACAGTTTGTTTGGAGGCAATTTAACATATGCGTATTTTGAAGCATCATAACATTTTGGTTAACTGAAAATCATCCATGTCCATAAATTGAAAATAAACTGTCTATACATAGTTAGCCTGTAAATGTCACAAATTTTCATTAAAACTATTATAAATTAGATTTTTATATATATATATATATATGTGTGTGTGTGTGTGTATATATATATATATATATTTATATATATATGCTGGGCAATAGCCATTTTAATAAAACTCATTTTATACAAAAAGCTAAATATGAATGCAATAAAGTTGATGGAAAATTTTTAAAATCACATTTTCTACTAAGTTTCTATTTCTATTAAGAAAATGGACAGAGATAAAAATAGTGGTATCAGTAATCACAGTGCAGTAGTACTTTGAGAAGCATTTTAGTTTTTGGAGTCCTCATAAAGTGCTGATGTTGCTTGTTTGGGAGAGAAGTTTGAAACAAATATAAGGGCAGCATTTCATAGTAATTATTTGATGTTAAGACTGATTTTAGAATTCAAACATAATTCCACTTCTAGGCAGACCTGTTATTTTGTTCCAATGCATATTTTGTCTGACTAAAATGCATACAGTGACACTTTTTGGAAGTGTTAAAGTGAATTTCTAACTTATTCCTGTAATGGAAAATCTAGTAGCTTAAAAAAGTCCCTAAATCTTCTCATACTCAACCTCATGCTTGCAACACCCATGTTCTTCTGAGGTAAAATGCAGCAACCAGCATGTGGAAGGTGAGAATGAGCAGAAGGCAGCAAAGGGCTCATAATCACTCCAGCAAGTTTTGCTCCAGAATTGCAACAGGCTCTGAAAAATAAGGGTTTGAGCATGAAACATGGGGACAGCCCTCCTGATCTTTTTTTTTTCCTCCTTTGGCTCATTCTTTACTTATCTTCTGTATTTTGTTGCACGCTGCCTTCCGGGTGACAGTTCAGTTTCCAGGGCAATTCCATAACAGCAGATTTTTGTACAGGCTGTTTTTGGATGTCCGTTACTGAGATGCCAAAGGAGAAAGTGCACAAATACTAGTTTGTCTGGTGCTTTTTACAAATCAGCATGCGTTGATTGAATGGAGTAGCGTGAGACACCATGGGGTACCTCTATGTGTGGCTTTCAGTCACTTCCCCAAGCACCACAGTGTTTTCTCCTTATGTCCCTTCCTACACATACATCCTAAACACCCTACACAGTTGTATAATTTTTAAATTTCGATAATGGACTCACTTTGAGAATTTTTATCTGCTACTGCCATTGCAAACACATTTACTAGAAATTTGGATTGTCATAACCTTGGCATACCCATAATAGCACAGTGTTACCACAACAGCACAAAGTTCTAATGGCACCACAAGGAACGGCAGGGAAGTCACAATTCCATGGTAAACAGTAACTTTTTAAATCCAGGACTGGGATTTAGTCTTGAAATGATAATGGTGTAGTCCCTCTTCACTGCACTGGAAATGACCTTGTGTTAGCTCTGTTGGCTCATTCTAACTTCTTGATACAACCTCTGTATTGCTAGTTATCTGTAGTTTGCATTCTTATTGACATGTTAGCATGCTTGTTACTACTTGTTAGCATGCAACAGGGTGAGAAATTAGGATTAAACCCAATGGAGTCTAAACCTAGTGAGATTTTAACCACTGAGAACATGATTTTTTTTGTTAATAATGATAAAAATAAATCAGATCATATTTTCATTTCATGTTCTATTTAAATGACTTGGAGTTTCGTATTGAAAAATCTTCCAAACTGATAGCTCTAATTTTTACCTAGAGTAGTATCACTGAAATTTCAGTTCTTTGAAACAATCTCATGTAAAATCTAACTGAGTAAAATCAGTAATTTTTTACTCTGATAGTCCTGGCTAACTTGCAATATCATGATCATAAGAGATTTCTTAAAATGTGTATATATTTGAAATTTGTGTAATATTTAAATACAACTTGATTTCTAAGTAAGGAGTAAGAATAAAATTTCAGCTATTTTTTCTACTCATAAATCCACACTTAGTAAGTAATATTTAAAACAAGTTTACAGTATTAGCGTGTTGGAGAAATTTACTTTTCTGTGCAAAATCTATACGTTCCTCCAGCATGGCAGCTTTCAATTTCTTTTGTGTTTTACGATTGCTATTACAAGCAGCTATGTACCCCAGAAGTAAAAGAATTCACTGAGGAAAAAGTTGTAGATCTGATTAACTATTGTAAGACACTTTCGGCCTAAATTTGTCTTTGAGATGCTGTTTATCACAGTTTACTTATATAAATGCAACTACTTTCTGTATCATGCACTTCTGATGATTACATTTTTTTTCAGTAATAAACTTGGATATCTTTGAAGCAGGCTGTGAGCTTTATTATTCCAAATATTCAAAGATAATTAAAAGCAATTTATACTTGAAAAGTAAGTGCTCATGAGCATTCAAACCATAGTCTTGTAAGAAAGTAATTTCAGCGTCATACTTGGCTCAGGCATTTTTAACCGTTAAATATTTGATTATTTTGGACTCAAGGAACAGCTAGACTGAGTTTTCAAATTTTCAGTCATTTATGTTGTACTCCTTTCACTAGTGACTAATAATTTCTTAAATTTAAATTCTTCCAGGATTTATCTGTTCCCAGTTTCATAATCTCAGTTTTTCAACTAAAGTGGATGGGCTAGATCTGCCTCTGGAAGGATCAATGGCTCAGGATGTAGAGGAAATTAGAAGATAACTAAACGACACTGACATTAATATTTAAACAGAATGGGAATTTCTCTGAATTCCAGTTTTGCTAGGATTTATCCTTAAGTCTTGCTACAGGGTTAAATAATGAACTACTGATCTTAGCTATACGTTGTCATGTATGATCCACATGTTGGAATTAGTATAACCCTGTGCCTGGCTCCATTACAAATACAGAAAACACTTGTGTTCAGTGAGCAGCTTTAGTTGTAACAAAACTAGTCCAGAAATAGTTGAAGAAAAATTCTTCAGGATATTTCTTCAACAGCATTTGGAGAGAATGCAATTCTAGCCAACCTAACTCACTTTTTTTGGAAATTAAATGGATTAATTAAGATGCTCTTTTGTGGTAAATGATTTGAGAATATGTTAAGTCTGTAGTGAATCCAGTGTTGCCAAACTTGTGAAATGCATGCAGAGCATAACAATACTGCTTTAAGTTCCTTAAGAAATATTCAGAGGAGACATGGTTGTCTTCAGAGTAACACATCTCTCAATCAGATATCCTCCAACTATGAGTAGAGAGGGTTTTACCAACCTCAATCAATATAGCTGGTGTTTTGAACCACTTTCACTCAGGAATTATTTTACATCTTTATGCATGATAGTTAGACTTAATACAACCTAATCAGTAAGGTGTGTGGCCGTGACATGTAAATGGTACAGGTGTATTTACTGAGTTTCCATGTTTGCCTTGCTAACAATCCCAAGTATGGAAGCAGGAAGGGAAAGCATGCCACATGAGAAAGCAAGCAGCTAGCTAGACTCAGCTATAAGCTTTTATGAGATTATAAAAGCAGTGTAAAAGGGATTACCACTAATATTGACTTAGTTTCTTGACAAAGTGTTCCATGCAGGCAAGGCAGTGTCATTTGCAGACTGCTGTTTCAGTTCTCTGATTAAAATCCTGGGACCATTTCCAGGGGTAGGGCATGAACACACACAGGGGAAATCAAGGACCAGGTTGACCTACATCATAAAGATGGTCATTGATAAAGCAAAAGCAACATCTGTGCTCTTCAAAGGAATACGAGCTGAATGTATCAGCTGGGTCTGATATGTATCTTTGATATTTTTATTCCTTTTATTCAATTGTGCATTTTGTTTAAAAACAAATATATTTATTGAAAAACTATATCCAGAAGTTTATCAAGATGAGACGTGATCTATTGACTTTGATTTACAACCAACACATTTTAGAAGAAATGTGAAAGAGAGCACTGAGTGGTCTCTGCTTCCAAGACATTGTACCAGACAGATAATTTTGCCTAATTATGTGTCTTTTTTTAAAAATTCAGCATGCGTTATCAATTAGGAGGCATAATCATCATTAAATACTGGTTTATTTGTTGCATAAAAGTGGATCTTTTTGAGCTGAAAACTAAGAGATAAAGAACTATCCTGAATTCAAAGTAAAATTTGTTACTCTCTCCTATAGCTTTTACAATGAGAAGTTATAAAGAAAACTTGAATTCCGCAGAGGAAGCAAACACAGTTATCTTGGTGACTGGAAAACCAGGCTGGTCTATACAAGGTTCCTGTGAGGAGACTTTATCAGATACCTGGGTATAGGCTCAACCTAATCTCCCTTCTCTCCCTCCGTCAGAGGGCAGCTCATAGTCTCACCTTAGTGAGATATCTCACAAACTTCTCCGAAGTCTTAATTTATCTCAAGTTCACCTTTGCACATTTCCCTTCAATGATGAGTTACTGAACAGAGCATGTGATGCAGATGTATTGCAGCTGGATCTGATTGGGAGCTTCCACAACAAAATTCATGAAACATTTCTTCCAAAATAGCAGTGCTTCCAAAACCCCATTGTCCTATCACTTCCCAGATCTGCCAAGAAATTAATAAATAAAAATCTGGCCTTTATTGCTATTGTGAGCAATTGTTCCCTCTTGGTCACCTACAAGCTGGTAAATGCAGTAAAAAAAGTTCTTAATTTTTGAAGCTGAAGAACTAAAGTTTGAGTAGATATCCTTTGTCCCTCAGCTTCTAGAGGCGAGATTCTCTGCTCCTATTTGTACATGAATTTTCCTCAGGACTGTAGCCAGGGATCTGGTGATTATTTTCTTTGTTGGTGTTATTCTTGAAGGTGTTATCTGTTCTGCTTCTATTTGCAGCAACTTTAGGCAGTTTTTTCTCAAAGTCCATCTGAAAAAAAGAAAGAAAATACCCTGGTAGTTTGAAGCCTGTATTCATTACCTTTTTCCTTTGATTAAAGGAAAATAAAAGACAGTGCAAGAAGAAAGGTATTCATTCCATATGCCTTTTTAATGGGCCTTAGACACCTGGAGAATAGCTGGCCCTGTTGCTGTGGGGGAGGTGGAGGTGGGAAGGAGCAGCTCAGTTGCTGGTGAGTGCAGTACTGCCTGATTGTTACTCCCTGGTGCTGCTCGGGAGGGCAGAAGCCACAGAGGCTCTGATGGTGGGGATGGCAGCAGCAAGAGAGCTTCGTGAACATATGAGTTCTAAAGTCTTTTTCTCTGAGCTTGGTGGAAGGTGATAGCTTGGTGAACTCTCTAGGGTGTAAAGTGCAGTTTTGTCTCCACTCGGCTGCTGAAGCAGGGAGGGCAGAGATGGAGGTCAGACCCTGTTTCATGAGATCCTGGCTTTCCCAAGGGCTGTTTGGAGAGCCTGAGTCCCCATATTTAATGAAAACAGGAAAAATAGTTAACTTATTACTCACCAGGGTTTGGCTGATCTCATTTCCAGACTGTGGTGCTTATGCAGCATGCTTTGGATAAGTTCAAAAGCAACTGCTGAAGGCTGGTTAGTTCTCTGCTCAGCACGTGCCCTCACATAAGTACATGCACGTGTTCCCACTGTTCCTGGGCCACAGCAGGGCCAAGATGATGGGTTTGGGTACTTACCTCCAGGCTGTCGTGCTGCACACCACACCAGAGGAAAATTTTGAGTCTTTTGGACCAAAAGCAGAACAGGTTGCAGACTGGCTTAATTAACACTGGGGGGATGTCTTCTCCTTTACTAGGTCCTGGAAAAAGAAAATAATAATACATGAGTCTATGGATAGCTAGGTATAAGCCTTGGGAGCCTCAGAATATGTGAGATGGGGGAGCAGGATCAGAGCCCACTGCCATCTTCTGAGTCTGTCTTAAGTCACCTGCTGGACTTTTTAAAAGCTTTTTTAACAGCTGAGTCAGCTCATGCAAAAGCACGGTTTTTATATACATGTATATATATATGTATGTCTATGTATGTTTAGAACACCAACCTGTTACAAAGCTTATCAACAACCCTGTGATGGCACAGCCCATGCAGCCAATGGCACTGAAGTACAGGTAGGACAGGGAGTACCAGGTGTCTGCCAGCAAAGGCCTGTGAAGAGGTGACAAAAGCAGCTAGTGATGAGCAACAGCTGTGTTTAGGTTGTTGCCTGACTGTGCCAGCAAAATGCAGCTCATGCTGCAGTTGGTGTGTCATCTGGCATCAGTCTCCACTCCCAGCCTGCTCTGTGGTTACTGCCTGCACCCCAGCTGCAGGCAGGGTTGGCACACTTGGAAAAATGTAGGCTTAGGTGGTAACAATAGGAAAAATACCTCTCTGGAGCCACCGTGGGAGCTGCCGTTATCAGCGCCTCAGTGATGTTAGCCAATGTGCAGTTGAGGGTGGACAGTTGCAGAGGGATGGACTTTGTTGGTGGTGCAGGGTAAATGAAAGAGCCAGTACCAGCCCAAAAAGCCAAGCTGATCCCAGCTAAGAGGCCTCCAAGAGCACCCTTGGCAAATATAGAAAGATACTGTTAAAGATGATATGTGGAAAGTGCTTTTCTGTGAATGTGAATTAAGCAGGAGTAGGTAATGATGGGTTACGGTGTAAATAAATTCTGTTTTCTCTCAACTAAGGTATAAAACATGGTGTTTTCAGGCCCTCTGTTTATAAAAGTTGAAGCAGAAGTGTGATCAAAGCTGTGATACAGATTTTAGTTTTACTTCTGCTAACCTTGATGGGAATCTTAATGGGGCAATATGGAATGAGCTCATGTTGTGTTTTGAGTGAAAGAGCAAAGGCAAAGCTATTGAAATCACTCTGTGCCTCCCAAGGCTGGTGCAAGTATTGAATAATTTTTTCTTCTTAATGAAACTCAGAAACAAAAATAATTTTTAAGAAAACACTCATGTGAATCTAATCACCAATTATTCCACAGTTGGGTAGACTTAAATTCAACAGGATACATTCAGACAGGGAAAAGGCACGTATAAATACATCTTAGATCCTCAGGCACTAAATCTGAAAAGCAGCTCAAAGACCCAAACAATTTTCAAAATGGAGTTTTAACCAAAAAATACCAAGAGATTTTCTTTGAGATCAGGATTTTTTTTCCCTTACCTTCCAGTTAGCACAGGGAAACACAATTCCCAGAGTAAATAATCCCAGCATGGGCCCCCCACACATCCCATGGATGGAGAGGGAAGCCTGTGGGTGCAGAGAAGAAAGAGGAGTTCAGGGCAGCTGCATGTCCAGTTTTAATTTTGGTCTGTAATTTTCAGTGGGAAAATGGTGAGGGAGAAGGGGTAAGTAGTGATTTCAGGGCACAGTTAAAGAGAGAATCACGCTCAGTATTATTTCGTAGCAGTGAGTCAATACGGAAGGAGTTAGGGGATTTATGATTTTTTTCGCCTACATATTCCTCTCAGCAAAATGTCCACAGAAAGGGTTTAGATAATCTAGCAGCCATCAGAGCTGGCAGCATAATTTGTTCAGTTCATTGCATTTCTGTTCATTCCTGTTCTATTAATTGCATTTCTGAAGCAAGAAATACCTGCACAACTCCTCCCAGCAGCGATGCTGCTGCAGCCATCGAAGTGCACAGCACACCATATAATATACCTGGAAAAGATAGGGTAGCAAGGTTCTCAGTGGTGGTTAATAGTGGGGATGGTGTCTAGCTCAGTAGTGTCTGAGATGACCAGGCAGCATGGAGGAAATTGCACTTCTTTTTGGATGTTTAGAATGGACCATTACACACCCAGCAGTGTCTTGTGTGAAGTCTCGTTGCGTTTTTGCTTGATAGATTTTTCTTACAAAGTAGAACAATAGCAATGAAATTCATTTAGAAGTTATGCTTCATGTAGAAATGTTTCTGTTGCCTTTAAATATCACTTTAAAAAGAATCTAATAAATGAGTTGAGAAATTATAAACAGCATGGCTTTCTTCCTTTGAAACCAGTTTTAACTTTGTGGTAAGTGGAACTCTGAATGCAGCAGTCTTGAGTAAAGCCAACCAAAACTTATGTGCTAGCACACCTTGGTTTTGGACATAGAAATTATCTTTCTAGGTCCAGAGTGAAAAAACTAAGTAGTAAGTGGAAAATCAAGATGAAGAAGACTAGAAGCAGTTACAGAGATAAAAAATATATGGGTTTGGCTCTTTCATGATATTTATGAACATCAATAGAATTCTCATGGTATTACTACGGTATTCATAAAAGGGTTATGATCTTACTGCAATAGTTGTAAAAAATATTCTAAGAATTGAAATAATGTTGGATGCTTGATATGTTGCTGGTATTTTGTGGGGTCTTTTACTTTTTTTTTTGGGCATACTTTTTCTCTGAAAAGCTGAATAACCTGCTTATGCAATACTCTGAGTTCAAATAGAAATTACATTATTACTCTAAAAGAACAAGAAATACTACTATAGAGTAATATGGTAATAATGGTAGAGTAATATAGGTAATAATTACATCTATATCCTTTCTGTGTTATGAAGGGTGTTTTCCAATATTTTCAGTAGATCAATCTTTTTCAAGGATTTTGAGCAATGGGTGTTAATGCTAGTCTATATTTTTTTCTCTGCCATATGGTGCTGATACTTAATGTTACTGAAGCATCAGGCTGATGTTCATCTTGTGGGTTTATAAAGGGTTACATTCCTGAGGAGGCTTCCAAAGTACAAGTGTTTCTGAGGGAGTCTCTCTATGCAGTGCCCTTTGCTGCTAAAGAAATGGATCTCATCTAGTGTACCCACATAAGCCTTTGCTGATCCACGTGCTCATCTTCTCAGAGAGGTTTGGGAAACATTTCTTGACCAAGTCTTCAAAGGTAACAGTTGCTAAAGCATTGATGCTGGCAGCTACCGTGCTGTAGAAAGGGTATGTAAGAATGGTAAGTAAATAGGAAGCAATATAATCTATAATAATAATATAATCTAAAATCAAGTTGTATTTATAAAGAAGTGCTTCCTCTTGTTCAGCACTAATGTTCTTCAAGAACTGTATGTTTCAGAGTATTTTTCATATATGCTGCTTTAACTGGGGAGGTTTCTGCTACTTCTGCAATTGCTGGGGGCATGGAACAAGATAGAAACTCATCCTAACTGACCCTTCCATTTACAAATTTGCAAAGACCTTAAATATAGACATGTTCCAGAATTAAAACTTTACTCCCTTACAAATTGAAGGAGATGTAGTCACCACTGTCCCAACTCTTTTAGCTAGGTGAGTGAGCCTATCTTTGGTGAATACAGTTCAGATAGACTTGTTGAAAACACTTATACCCCTGACTATGATTTTATGGCTGTTAACTTAAGTAAAGATGATTTCACCATAAGCAGCTCCCAAGGGTATTTTGGGAAGTTGAACTCAGTTTTTCTACACTGTATGGATAACATTATTCTAAAATTTATTTGGGATAAAAAGATACTGGAGATACGGAGTTACACTTTGTCACAAATCATAGAATAATTTAGGTTGGAAAAGACCTCTGAGATCACAGAGTCTAACCATTAACCCAGCACAGTCAAGTCCACCATTAAACCAAGTCCATAAGTGCCACATCCACGTGTCTTTTAAATACCTCCAGGGATGTAACATAATTCAATAAAGAACAATTGCTACTTCCTAGAATGTTCTAAGAGAAAGATCTGCATTTTTCTTAGGGTTTCATATTTTGGCCTCATTCTGGGTTCTCAAGAAATTATCATAAACAGCTAAAATGTCAATTCAGATTCACAGACCTTAGTGTTCCACTGAATGCACAGGCGACAAACAGTCCTGGGACTCCTGGCATTGAAGAAAAAATGTCCATAACAAAGTATGGCATGAGCTGGGATGGAAGGAGCACAAGAGCAACACAAGAAATTAATGAAGAGTTTCCTAGGTAATGGAAGAGAAGTAGCTGTTTATGAGCATGTTGCTAAATTCCAGTGTTGTCCCAAATAACATGGTGTCAGATTTTGAGCAAAGGGGATGTCTTTGGGCAAAAAGGCTCAATTGAATTAGTACTTCAGGAGTGCCAGAATAGAGATTATTGTAGCCGTAACCTGGTAACCTCCTTAGTGCCTGAGTGTTGAAAGGACATAGAGCATTGCACAAAATTTAAACTGTCCTGATACCTGCTATATCTGAGCCCAAAGCAGCTCCTAATTATCATAATGGACATCTGTACCTGATCAGGAGCTGAAATGAAACCAGCGGTCCAAGGATCACAACTCCTGTAATGAGAGTACATCACCAATCCACAAAATACTGCACACACTAGGACTGTCCAAAGTCCCAATAAATTCAGGTAAAGTGCCCTAGAGCAAAAGAGAGAAACTGTTTAATGGAAGATAAATAAAGAAGTTGTTTAAAAGATATTTATTCTGAACTTTTTTTGGGAGATCCCTTAATCCCAACTGGTTATATAATTCAAACTGTCTGTATAATTCAAAGCAAGATTTAAAAAAAGGAAAAGTACACCATCCTTACACCACAGGGCAAGGATGAAGTTTCCAAGAAACTCCATAGAGCTGGAAGAGTCAAGTAACCTCTACGCAGAATGGGCTGCACTGAGTGCTGGATCTGTCATTCCTGTCCGTTGTAAGAAGAGATTTTTGCCTGTTGGGAGTTGTTGATGCTGTACTCCCTTTAAAGCTCACAGAATATTATTTCCAGTGTTACCATTCAAAGTAACAGTCTTGGTTGTTTTTCACTATTCCGTGAAACGGATGTGGGTGACAGCATCTGCTAGGAAGATTGTGTGGCTGTGGTTCAGCAATCCGGCACGTTCTGAGAGCTGCCAGATTTTATAGAGGTCACATCATGCTGGACACTACCTTGTGCAAGATCTATTGCTAAGGCCAGTTCAGAGTGTGCTACCAGGACACAAAGGTAAACCCAACTTGTTACTAGTGATATTCTCATTGGTGTGACTTCTAAATGTTTTTCAGACACTGAATTTTCTACAGGATAAATTAATATAGACAGTCATGACTTCCAGAAAAATTAGTATGTTTACAGACAGCAAAAAAGCTAACTGTTCGAAGAAGGAAAAAATTATCACCTTTATGTTTTAGCCACATGTGCAAGCAATTGGCCCTAGGTGTGTGAAAAAAATCTCATTGTTTAGTAAAATACATCTTACCATGCATATACTACTGCTGAAGTTGAGAAAGGTAGTAAGCTGGAGACCTGTATATCTATATTGTGAAGATTCACTTTGTTCTTCATTGATTCTGATTATTCTGATGCTGCAGAATTTTAGGAAATTATTAAGATTTAATTTTATTTAGATAATACCATGTACTGTAGTGCCACACTAAATCAGTAACAACTTTTAATCCAGGATAACATAAACACAGTTCCAATAAATACATTTTTACAATGAAGCTGTAGATAGCACAACTTCTGTGTTGGCATCTTTGCCATACTTTCCTTCTGAGGATTATGTTATCAGCCTGATCATAAATTGCTAAGCTGCAAGAGATAGATAGCTACCTCTTTTTCCCCTGCATATACTTAAGTAATTTTGAGCCAGAGGTAGTTAAGACTGTCAGAGCAAAATTAGCTTACTACCAACTAATGGGATCCCAATATTTATTCAGTATAGCTGACAAACTTAGCGTTATTCTTAATTAATTGCTGGAATAGGTTAATGACAGGTAGCTTACAGTTTAGCATGCTTTTCCGATTTGCAGGAAATACATCTCTGTATTGTGGACTGATTGACTCCATAGAGCCCTAGCCATGTAAATGTTCCCCCAATAACTATTGTCCAGAAGGTATGTCGTCTCAAAGGATCAACATCAAAGCTAGAAGAAAGAAAGAAGCAATTTAGTTTTTTTATTTAAACATATTTTTTTCAGTGAGAGGTAGGTGATTTTTTCAGAACTATTTGGCATGTCCTACCATCTGAATAAAAATTTCTGCATTGGTAATACTGTTTCCCGGCACAGACAACATCTATGTGTTTAGGTTTGGAAGTTTTTTTATTTTTATGTTGGAACACATTGTTTTCAAGTCAGGATAAGCAAATATCATTCAGACACAGTCAGAGGATCACTTAACTGAGATTAATCAAACTTATAAGGATGCTTATGCTTAGACATCAGACGTGTGTCATATTGTAGCAGACCTACAAGCCATCCTGCCTGGGACCCCATCTTCTGTAAGGAACAAGGTTCCTTACCAAACTAAAAAAATCCAGTAAACTTTTAATAACACATCATTATGATGTAACTTCCTTTACATGAAATTGCTTCAGCTGCAGTGTTATCTTTTGTACAACAAAATTCCATTACTCAGCAAATCTAAGTTGTACAAGTATATCTTTCTGTCTCGAATGTGTAATTTGTGCAGTTCTCCTTATCTTGTTTGGGACAGCAGATAACATTTGACCTTGCTGCTGGATTCTGTCAGTGACTTGCCTTCCTTAATCAACAAATGCCCCAAGCAGCCAAAGGAAGATCAGATTTCTATCCCAGTGCACTGGTCCACTATTGCTAGCTGCTGTGGTGAGTGCAAGTAAAACATAGTGTCAGTTTTATGAATAGAAATTGAAAGATTAGCCACTGAGATTAGCTCAGTTGGTTATAATACTGTGCTGATGGCATCAAGGTTTTATGTTTGATCCCTGTATGGGCCATTTACTTAAGAGCTGGACTTGTTGATCCCTGTGAATCCCTTCCAACTCAGAATATTCTGTGTATGAAATTGGAAGGAATAATTGGGCTGTATTTGTAGTTACACAAGGAAAAATGGCAAATCTCCCCTTCGGTTCAGCAGACCTTTGATTTCTTGAAAGAGTTAAGCTTTCCTAAAGGTCAAATGCATTGCCAATAGCTGAAGAAATCAGGGGTGGACTTCTCTGAGTCACTGAGGTTGTTTAATAACCAGTCTGAGTATTTTTGGCTTAGCAAGGATAGGGTTTCTAAACATTAAATATAAAAAAGGGAAAGGTTTGCATCATTTGTTTCTTACTCAAATATGTTTAGCCGAGATCCTTCATGGGCATCTTCCCAGACTTTGGTCGATCCACCATTCAGACTGGTTCCTTGAATCAAAACCGTCACGAAGCCAGCCACCATAACAATCATTTGAAATGCATCTGTCCAGACAACAGCTTTTAATCCTCCCTAAAACAGAGAGAAACTGTATGCCCCCAATCTTTCCTGTTGCTCAAGTGCTGGAAAATGTAGAAAGACTCCTTATTTTGACAGTTCATGAGCAAATCAGGACTCTGCATTCTCCCATGAAGTGTGTATTTTTGCAAGTCAGAAAATTTCACAGCCTAAATAGTTTGTCCATGGGCATAGGAGAGAATATTTGACTTTCAGTTAAATGCTTTTTTTCTGCCTCCTTTATATGCATTTGAAGAACATATCATGGTGTGGAACAAAAGCTTAGGGAGTTTTGGCCTGTTTCTACATCCCATAGGACTTTGTATGTTCTCAGAGCCCAGTGGTCCACAATTAGCCTAAAACAGAAAAAACAGCACTGGAAAGTTTGCCATTCAGCTTTCTTCCATAGCTACTTTCATATTTGATCAAATCAGTACTAGAGCACATAAGTGTTTTCAACAAGAGGTGAGTGATATACTAAAAAAAATATTTAGTGGCAATGAGAATGGCAATTAGTTTGTGTCCTGAGCCCCAGGGCTCTGCTGCTTCACTGCAAATATCTATACAGTATATTTATTTTGGAATTTGGAGTTTCATGTTGCTTCCACTCAAAAGTAAAGTTCTCTGACCTGTTGATTGTCCTTTCTAGGTTTTAGCACTTTGTTCTTGAGTACAATTTTCGTTACAGTGTTTTCAGTCTATAATTTGTAAAAGGTAAGAATCATCTCAAAAGATGACAGGGGAAGCTAATTGCCTCCTTATCTGGACTCTGTCTCAAGATGTCTAGTTTAAACCTTGAGACATACAGCAGAGGATTAGAGAGGATTTTTTTCTCCCTCCAAATAGATTTCCATATAACACAATGTGTAGAAAAAATTTTTCTCTATGTTCTTCACAGGAGCCATCCTTCTCTGATATTCTGTCATGTTTAAAGGACAGTCAAATTAACAGTCTGTGTTCCAGCTGTTCAGTTATGCCTGTTACATACCAGAGTGCAATAGAAAGTGCAGACAATTCCTGTTGCAGCTACAGAGCCCCAGAGATCAAAGCCAGTGACTGCGAAACCAATGAAAGCAAAATTGTTAGCGAAATGGAGGTAAGACATCTGTAAGGCAGCAGAAGAGCTGTAATCCTTTGGCTTTAGAAGGATAGGAGTAATTATTAATTTTGATATTTTGTGTCTATTAGGAGCTTTGCTGGATTGTTCAAGTTTTATAGAACTTCTGGATACTGTTTTGCATTGTTGTTTTCTTTCAAATTGAAATTAGCTAACTTTCAAGCAAAAGTAACACAGAGATTACTTGCATAAAGCAGAAATGTCATTCTGATGGGACAAAGCTTTACAAGCAATGCTTTACTTCTGTTCATAGTCCAGAACTTTCTCTTGAGAAACCAAGTTCTCCACAGATTCCCAAAAAACCTCAGACAAAAAAACCCAACCCCTAAGTAAATTCCATTACCTGCATCTAAGAATGATTTAATGCTAAAATGTGCTGCATTAAAACAAATTTCTGTGTTCATTTTGCTTCGTAAAGTTTCTTTGCACAAAGTGCACAAATTTTGGTTTGGCTGATACTTAAATCTCACCCACCAGTCACAGTCTGTGAGGGCAAAACTATTTGTAAAGGTTCTCTTATTAGCAAAGTTAGTATGGTGTTATAATGAATGAGAACTTTCACATGGAATTCAGCTGCATGCCAGAGGAAGGAAATTTGGTGCTGTGTGAGTGGTGGGATTGAACAAACTGAATGCAACTCAGATAATAAACAATGAAAAGAGCCTCACAATCTCTTCCCAGTCAGTTTTAGTAAAATCAGGATTTGGGCCATGATGACTGCTTGTGCCCTATGGCAGTAAAATTACAAATTCCATCTATGGTGATGGGTGCTCTATGCCTAGTATGCAAATATTAATTGAAGAAGTCTGGGGACAGACAGCAGAACAGAATTCATCTCTAGCTATGGCGAGAAGAGTTATGTCCATGGAAACCTGAATACAAGAGACAGGGACAGAGGGAATCAAAGTACAGAGTATGGTCTTGGATCATCAGCTTGCACTGTGAACTTTGTCAGGATGTTGGGAAATTGTTTGCTTCAAATCTCTTCAGGTGGTACTGAGGGGAAAGGAGAGCAGAAGAGCAACCATGAGGCTCCTGCTAATGTTCGGGTGTGAGAGGGACCTGGGGAGTCAGAAATGCAGACTTTCAACGAGAAGGCAAAAACCTTCTTATAGAACCTTTGAGGAGGGTTGGGTTTTTTGTCTTTATCTATTTTTGTTAATTTATTTACTCAAGCAATCCTTGTGGTGTTGTTATTTGGGGTAGCAGTGTAGTGCAGCATAGGAACTTACCTTGGTTGAGTGCCAGTGATGGAGCATAGACCACTATTCCTGTGTAAAGGATCTGAAGGAGAAAAAGTTCATTAAAAAGTTCATTAAAAAACACTCAGTGATAAAGCTTCTAAGAGTAGGGCTCTGAGCAAAATACCAGATCTATGGGTTTCTTTAGATCAGCTTGTATTGTATATGGCTTTCTGTTTCAGCCCTTAAAAATTAAAATCTTGTGTTTAATTCCTTTCTGAGGGAAGGACCATTATCTCTCTTTGTATTACTTATTTCTCCATTGCTATGATAAATAGATGACAAAATATCCTCATGAAATAGAAAGAGGGTATCTCCAGAAAACAAAAACAGTGATACAGAAATAAAGTTCCATTGATCTTAGAAATTAGATTTTCATTTTTCTATTCAATCCCTTTCAAAGTAACTGACTCAATACCCTTTACATGTAAGATCTAAGAGAACTGATGGAGAAACAAAGCATCAAAGTCAACAAGCATTCAGATTTATTGCCAAAGGTTTGGGAATTATTAAAATGGAATTAATGCAGGAAGAAATGTCTCCTAATCTCCCATCAAATCCCATCTCGTCATTAAATACACAGCTAATGTAACCTTTCAAGATGGTCACAGAAGTGACCATCACGGGACTGCAGCTACCTGGGCATCTGCCCAGGATACCTTGTGCAACAGTTTTCAAATAGGATAGCTCACCTCAGTGAATGGGTAACTAAATGCACCCAGTAAAGCTTGACCAGCTTCTCAAGGAAGACAGAATCCACTTGTTTGGGAAGAGAGAGGCTTCAAGTGAACATAATGAGACTAAGAGTATGCTGTGAGAGTACAGCACAACATCTGAACGTTAAAGACAACTAAAATGGCATTCTTAATAGTAAACAAGAAAAGTTAGGGAATTTAGACAGTTAAAAATGTAATCATACTTTCTTTTTAGCATTCATAGCTCAAGTGAAAAAATGAAGGAAAAAAGAGTACTCATTAAAACATCTCATTATAAAAAACGTGCCGTGTGAGACTAGTCTGTGAAAATCAATGCTGAGTGAAATTAGCATATTAAAAAAGAGTCAATGTTTTCTTACTGTCTGCAGGATGTAGATCAATGTTGCAGCAAGACGGACAATCTTGTTAAATCTTAACTCCAAATACTAGGAAAAAGCATAAGATCAGTAAAGTGCATATGTAGCGTCTGTGATGTGGCTGTTATCCTTCTGTTTGCCCTAAGTAACAGCTTGCTGTGCAAGTAAACTTACTGTCAGCTGGCACTGCTGTTATGAGTAGTAACGAGGACTGCAGGATTGTCATTACACATAACGATAATTATATTTAAGAAATCTTCTCATCTGTACCATATACTTGAAGTATATTGGGTTGCAGTAATCAATACCTGCATTGTACCAGGTTTGAATAACTGGAAGATTCCAAGAACTACAGAGAAATTTAAACTTCAAATGGAAGTATATTCCAACTATAGAATGAGAAAACTTGAGCTCATCTCTAGTAGAAATATCATCGACTCCAGTAGTGACAGAAGTGGAGCGGGAGCAAATGGTGAAGCAGCAACATGGAGTTTCCTAGTGCATGAGCTAAGCTGACTTTCCCACTTGTTCTGTCTCACTCTAAAGCCAAATCTGCACATCATCAATATGGAGAGGCAAGAGGGGGGATCTTACGGACTTCCAGGTTCAAGGATGTAGAGGGGTGTTGCCACCTTCAAAAGAACTGCAGAGGTGAGTGGATCTCTAGACCCAAAAGCTCATGTTTTAAGGCTGAATCACCACCCGGGGTCTCTGTAGAGTCTCTCTGCCCTGTGGCAGCCTTCATGCAGGGAGGTTCTTCTTGAGCCATAGTTGCATACGCTCCTCAGCAGACACCAGGCATGGGCTGTAAAAGTTTTCTCTCTTTTGCAAGTCTCTAGGCTGTGCACTTTGTACTACCAAAGCATCTTCTTTCTTGAATTTTCTCATGCTGATCTTCTGTTTCTTGCATAATAAACCTCACAGTCTGCCATATAAATACACAGCTAATTTATGTAACTTGACCTATTTTTAAAATAATTCATGAAGCCAACAGTCATCTTTCCAGCATGCTTGAAGGGTCTCTCTGTCTACAATGACACCTTGCGTTTTTCAGATGACAAAAGTAATTAATGCTCTGATCTTGGATCAAAACCAACTAGAAAATGCAACTTCTTCCAGCAATGGTCAATTTTACTCTTCACTGACCTGAAAATATTTTAAATACCCAGGCAGATCTGTTTGACCAAAGCCCTTCCTTGGGTTTGGGCTCAGCGAGCATGAGCAGCCTTTCTGTTACCAGAAATTTCCTTGTGAACTAACCACATTTTGTCATCCAATTCTTGCTTAGTTGAAACTGTCCACAAAAAGGAGCAACCAAATGTGCAGGACTTGACTGAAGTGAGTAAGAGGCCATGCCAAATGGTCAGTAGCTGTCCTGTGGATAAGCAGGTTACAAGGGCTGCTACTGAACTGCATTATGAAGAAAATAATGTGTTTCAGGGCAAATGCCAGGAAAAACTCTCCAAAATTCAGAAGTCATTAATTTCATTTCCTAGAGAATGCTTGAATTCATTCTTCAGCCCTGACATTTTTATTTTCTTATTTCTTTTTTATTTTTGGAATAGGCCTGCCACTTTCTTTCTCTTCCTCCCACCTCAGCTATTTAGATATAGCAACTTGGCCAAAATTACCATATCTAGACTAAGTTTGAATTGGATAGTATTGAATGTTGTTCTTAAAGTCTGTTTCTCTAAACCAGAGCAGAATACTTAAAAGATCAGAAGCATTTGGATACGCTTAAATTTTCCAGCTGTAACTTAATTTCGTACTGGTGTGTAAACTCATATCCTGTCTGTGCTATATGTACATAACAGGAGCTCTAACCCTTAGATTGTGATTTCAATTTATGCAATATAAATAACTAGTCTGAATAATGCAGATGATTTCTAAAAATAATGTGTCAATATATGTGTTCTGTAAAACACTGCAGAAAGCTTTCTGTCAAAAATTTTTCTCTAAAATATATATGTATGATACTTAGTTATGCTAGAATAGTGCCTTTATCTTATGATTTTTACTTACCTCATAAGTGCTTGTGATGCCAGATCTATAAAAGACGGGTAGAAAAAGTTCAGCAGTAAAAAATATGACAAGTGTATACGAAAGAAAGAAGAGCATAAAGGATGCCCCATAGCGATAAACTTCGGAGGGTGTCCCCAGGACAGTTACTGCTGACATGAAGCTTGATGTAAGAGAAAAAGCTATGGGTCCACATGTCATCTGCTTACCACCCACCAAGAATTCCTTTGAAGTTTTCTTTTTCCTCTCTTTAACTGCAAAAAAGACTCCAATGCTGGCAGAGACTAAAAATAATGCTGCAAAAACAACATAGTCCCAAGTCACAAATTTTTTGACTTCTGGAGCTACAAAGTTTGGCATCGCACCAATTGTACAATTCTCTGATGGAAGATTCTGGTTTACTGTGTCTGGTGCTCTGACCAGATTAACTGTTGACAGCAAAGCTGAAGCTTATCTGTAGCTCAGCAATGACAAACAATAAACTGAAAGACAGTTCAGCCAGAAGATGTTTTCTAATCCAGTTCACTTCTAAGAAGTTAAAAAAAAGGTAGCAAAGAATGAGTTAAGGAGGAATGCACTTAGACCCTAGTACTATGGGTGTTTCTGCCAGGCAAGCTGAAGCAAGGGACTTAGCTATGAAACCTGTAGTATAATCCCTTTTTATCTGTGATGTATAAATTTAAGGTTAAACATTAGCCGGGCACATTGACTTGATCCAACTCTTTTCTAACATCTCAGCATTTTTGAATAATAAAATGAGAGCAATAGAGAAAAAAATAAAGCCGAGAGAAATGAAGGAAAGCTCAGTGTACAAACCTGTCATCTCACCAGTGAGTTTATTTTCAGAGGAGCAATTTCCTCATATGGCTAAAAACTGATCCTGAATGTCAGCAATAGGCTTTACAGTTTTCCTTTGACATTCTAAGTGTGCTTCTTGGTATAATCTCTGGAAGTTAAGGCAGCCATAAGAAACTGAAGTGTTTAATGATTAAAACTAACTGTAGTGCTTCCCCCACCTGCTGTAGCCCACCCTTGCTGTGCTTGGAAACCCAATGGACCTCCAGATGAGCAGAAGTGTGGTTTGTGCTGCACTGTCTGAGGATGAATTTCAGTTAGAAACTAATTTTTAACTGACTACTAAAGACAATATGGCTTTTATGGGTTTGTGTGAGGAGTGGCTTATTTTGTTTATCAATATACAACTTGGTTGGACTTACAGGACAAGAGAATCATAGAAAGGCAGATTGGACAGCAACATTTATCTTAACTATGTCTTTGGCATAGTTTTTAAAATTCAATTATTACGTTTTCCTTTTGTGTTTTTGTTTTAAATAATTGGATATTCATTTTATGTTCATCAATGCCATAAAAATACATTTTGTGAAGAAGTAGGAAATGACTTGTCATCCTGAAGGATTAACTTCTACAGAGAGGTAGTTGTGTGTAGTCACAACCCTGAAGGAAGGCTGGAGAGTATATTGTGAAGAAAATAAAAAAGAAATTAAGTAATCTGTGAGAGCTTTTAATAGCAGAAGTCCTTTTCGTCAGCCTTGTCTTGGTTGGGGATGGATCCCCGTATCTCCTTCTTGAGTCACCAGTAAATAGAGGTAGTTTTGCTGTGTCAGTAGCAACTTAGTGTGCGTCCAGACCCGAAGTCTTGCCTGTTCCTATCCATTGCTTAGGAGAAAGGGAATTGACTGCTTCTGTCCATGTGTGCAGTAGAGATTGTGCAATTTTATAGCTAATTTTGGTGAGACTGGGTGTAAAAGAGTGAGTTGAAAGTCCTCTTTCTATTGCCGAATGTGAACTGAAAAAGTCCAACAAACAAAAACTGAAACCAATATGCAAAGATACTTCTTTAAAGGCATTGCTTCATCTATGACAAAACACTTCTAGTCCATGTAAGTTAAAAATATGAAGTGCAGGTTTGGATATATGACCCAACCCTCTATGAAAGCCAGGATATGGATATGGCAGTTGCCATAGCACTGCATTATGTCCTGTAACCTGCGGGTGGTGAGATGGAGGGACCACATGAGACAGCAACGAACCGCTTTCCATTATGTGAATCACTGAAAGTGAGTCAGTATAAGTAGCATTCTGAGAGTTTTCATACAACTGTATCCAAGTATACACCCATCACTAGTTAATATTTCTCTTTTGTACAGACCAAATGCCTGAAGATGTTATTCTCTCAACAAAGGAACCAGGCCTTCCGCTGCTTTTGGGAGTTAGTTTTGCCTTCCCCCCCCCGCCCTTTTTCCTCTTCTTTTAAGTGCGGATATGGATATGGATAATTTCTGCATGTTTTATTTAATACCTACAGGTTCTTATTAACAAATGTCTCTGGCAATGGTAAAAGCTATGCAGTTACAACAGGGAGGTTCTGGGGTCAACCATCGACCCAGTCTAGCAGGAAGCTAATTTAATGGTGTTTGTATGCAGCTTGTAGGGCTGACCAGGAAAACCATAGATGATCTTGATCCAGAGTTTGATCACTAGGACATCAAGTGAATTCACAAAAAGATGCAAACCCCTCAAACTTGAGGGTATTTCTTCTTAAATTTCAGCTGCTGAACTGCATTATGAAAATAAGACAGCATCAATCTTACACTGTTTAGAGGGTGGAGAACAGTTTATAGAGCCTGGGATAAAAAATGAAAATATAAAGCAGATGAAAAAATAATCATCTGGGTCAGAAGGTTTCTCTGCCAGTCATGTTACCAAAGAAACTGTAAGTGGAATATCCCTGTAATATCCATTCAAGGAAAATAAAGGTAGTGTAAAAAATTCCTATTGGCATAAATATAAGCATGCAGCAATTTTTTAAAAATTATTAACTTTTTTTCTAGCAGAATAGTGGTGATTTTTTGAATGATAGTATTTTACACAAAGTAGAAAAAAAACCAAATAGAGTAAAAAATTGAAAACCAAGGTAGAAATGTAAATTTGTGTATTTATCATGCCATAGACTTGTGACACATTTTCAGCATCACATCATGTGGTTGTTCAGAACAACCATTTTGGCTAAATCTCACATAGAAAAGAACAATATAACTTAGAAATACAATTTCTGAAGAAGAAATATTTTAAAATATTATGGAAACACTTGTTACTCTGTCATGATGTTATTCTGTATGTGGGAATAATTGGTATTTTTGTTTCCCTGAAATAGTAAGAACATTTTTAAAGTTTATTTGTGCAATCTCTTGTGAAACTAATTTTTAGCCAGGGTAACCCAAGGAAGAAGCTTCGCTTTTTGAAGATTCAATGGCTCTTTCAATATCTGACCAAGAATCTGACAAGAAATTCCAACTTGAGTGTTTCACTTTTCCACTCCAGGCTGTCTGCGTCTGAGGTTTTATATCAGGCCTCATTTCAACATCTGAAAAAAGTGCTTGAGGATAGCAAAGGTAAGGGTGTGACTAATGAGCTGCAGCCTGACTTCCTGCAGTCAGGCAGAAAAACTTGCAAGGAATTACCTTGTCCATGAACTGCTGTACCTTTTTGCCCCTGATTGTGGAGAACATAAGGACAGCTTTTTAAGGGGGAGAGGAGACATAGCTTGAATGAATGCATATATATCATTGCATGTTTCAGTTTGAGATTAGGAAAAAGTCAAACCTTAATTCAGCATTATATTAGCTTAAGAGTTCTCTTCTAGTGCTTGCAAGATGCACCTGCCCTATCCTGATATCCAAAAAAGTGATGCTGTGTGTGCCACACCTTGCATATTTACAAGCAGCTCCCTAGGAGGAAGCTGAAGACACCTCCGCCTCCTGCTCTCACCACTACAGCTATGTTTTCCACTCTTTTTTTCTTTTTCTTCTTTTTTCCTCGTGATGAGAGCTTTCCGTTCGGAGTAAATGCCAGTTTGAGATGATAGAAGTCATCCCTTTCTGAGACCAGACTAGAATCAAGTAGTCATGAACGTGTTTCCTGGCTTCAGCTGAGTTAATCTGCTGAATACACTTTGTCATGCATAACAGATCCAGGACCTGACCTTCGATCCAAGACTGACTGATCACTAGTACTGAGAAGAGGAAGAATTAGTTTTGAATTCTGAAATTACTTGAAACTTTTGCATCTTCTGCACTTACTTTGATGCTTAAGTCCGGTATTTGAGTCAGATTTGTCCACTGTTATAAACATAAGCGTCATTCTTACGTAACATAATATCAAGTCACATGTAAGATTTGACATCCATTTGTTGGTGCTATTCTAAATGCCTAGATCTATACACAGAAAAGACAAGAATCAAGATTTAACTTACAAAATTAAGATCTCCTCACAGGTTGTATACTTTGCATAGTATCCATAAAGAGAAGCAGCCTCTAAATATTATTATAAAAAATAAACATTACTTATATTTCTCTAAGGAAGTAATTTCTAACACCTAGTTCAGAGAGTTTCTCTATTTAGTATATTGCTTTCCACTAGAAATCATTTGAAGTGGAACTGTCAGGTAAATATATACCTGTGCAGTACTGAAGGATATTTTTTTCTTCTACTAATGCAGATAATAGAATAAATTCTGTGAATAATTAATTTTGCTATATAGTAACTGTTTTGCTGTACCCTAATAGATGACTGAATTATTTTCTTACTCCTTTTCAATATTTTTCAATATCAAGCTGTGAAAAATTCATAGAAATAGTCAGTGGTGGATTTAAGTCCCATTTGATTGGATAGGTGAAAAAGAAATAATAACTAGTTTATTGAGGAGAAGTAAATTTCTGGAGAAAAAAATGCACTGAAAACTGTGTCTTCCAGAAATCCTGTTAAATTTAGGGGTTATTATCTTTTCTTGGCAGTGGACTTTGGCTTTTCTTTAGAGGCTCTTCTTTAATGATTACTGTTTCCTCAGAAAGTCATGCTCATTTATCTATAAAAAGATCATTACAGTCCAGTAGCATGAGGAACTGGAGGTATTGTTTAGAGTTTCAAAATAGATCATTCTCTGGGGACACAGAGTCCTCCCCATGGGATTGTTCTTCCCTGGAAGTACCAGGTCACATCAGGGCACCCGGTGGAAACTGTAGCCAGTGGTCAAGAGTTATACAGTCCTACTGCTTCCCTCTATTTTCATTGTAGGGTGCAAAGTTTGTGGAGTCACTTGCAAACACAATTGTTCGCTTTGAGAGCATTTTTCAGGAGAAAAATGCATAGTTTACACTGAGAATTGGATTTTCTTCTACAAAGACAGCCAGAAAGTTGCATGGGAAGAAACACTTAACCTGAAACCCTGGATTTTGAATGGTCACATTATCAAGAAAAAAAACCAAAACATTAAAATCATGTCAGTTATCATTTACCCCTCCAAAACCATACTGAAGTGGAGATGAGGGTCCCTCTCTATTATGTGGCTGCAGTTTCCCAAGGCCCCAAGCCATCCTCACGTCTTCCCAGCTGCCTCTCTCCTGGGCCTCTCCACAGGTCCATGCCAGCCACCCAGCATGTGGGGCTGGCTCCAGTCCTACAGTTCCCTTGAATTTTATTGTAGAGGGAAAAGTAGGATATAGGAAAGTAGTTTGCTGCTTATCTACCCAGGGAGTATCTTCCTCTGAAACCTGTAAACTTGCAGCAGTGGACAGACATCAGGGCAGAGCAAATACGAGACACATCACATGATAACTGGAGAGTGCTCCAAAACAGGATGGGACATTTCCTAGTCCCACCTTTCCAGAAGTATTTGCCACAGTGTCTACGTGGAAAATAGAGATGACCAAATAAATAATTTTCCAGAAATGGCACAGATATGAAGTAGAAAGATGTTTTTATCCAACTGTCACTCAAAATAAATGATTGGCTGTTGCAGTCAGACCATAAACTGGACAGCCCAAGCAATAGCAGTCATAAGAGATAAGAGTGGGGTGAAGGTGTGAAACAGCTGGTGCCGATCTGCTTGTGAGACAGAACAAGCTGGAAAGGCTGCTGTGCTCTTGGTGTGGAAACCAAGGAGATAATATGGCTGTCCTTTGGTCATCTCTGCTTTTTTGCTGACTTTGCCAATGGAATACTCTGAGTGAGAGAGAGGGAGTATTCATGAGGGCGAGCATGACAGAGAGAAGGGAAGGAGACTGAGGGAAGGCAGGGCTAGGCTGCACTGGGGAAATCCATACTGCACTGGCTATTTGAGATCCTTACAGGGAAGAGTAGAATACTACTCTTGACTAATAATTAACAAATAAACGTAAGTAATTTCTGAGAAAACATTATTTTCTGTTTGGCTTACAGATTTGAAGATGAAGGCTGTTAAACTGGGTTTTTCTTTTTATTTCCCGAACAAGTCAAATGGCTGTAAAACTTGTGGACTGTCAGAGGGATGAGCCGTGCATTCCAGTGTATCTCAGCAAAAGACAGCAGTAAAGGACCGAACAAAACAGCAACATTACATTCTACTTTGTTTTAAAATGAGTAAAAGGCACAGCAAAAGTAAGGCACTTCATGCATGAATCAAAAAGCACTTCGGGGAGAAAGTAGTAGCAGCTGGGAAGGACTGAGGGGGTTATTAACTTAAATAACTGCAGGTTATTTAAGAATAAAGAAGCAGAACACACTTTAAGGGAATGAAAAATTAATGTATGCTTCACTATTTCTATGCTGTGAAAAGCTTCAGAAACCAAAGTCATCTGATTTGGTCTTCAATTGTTAGTAAGTCGTAGACATAACCACCTTAACCCTGCAAAAGAAGCATTTCGTAACAGTCAGGCAGCAATCCTAGGGACAGACAGATGATATGTACTTGACAGGATTGCTGTTAAGGGTCACTGCAGAAGGTCTGTGATGTTCATGGGCAGCTTTAATGAGCATCCCCAGTTACAATAAAGCTGAGGATCATAGACCTCCACTCACCTGTGTGTTACCCCACTAAACATAAAGGAGAAATTCAGGCACTCCCTGAGGAATGAATATGTTTAACACTAAAGAGGTGTGACATCTTCCCCCAGATTAGATGGTTGATGCACTCCAACGAACTTGTGTTATAAAATGTATGTTTTCCCACATCATAGAAAATCCTAATTAAAGGAAGACCTTCTTTATTAGGACTTGGAGATTAATCACCTTTAATCATTATTGACTTACTTCTTTTTTCACCTTCACTTTTCATTCTTAAGTATACTTCAAAGGGATCTCTTAATCCTGTTTGCCTATATAATTTGTCTCCTTATGTACTCACATCCTTATCTTTATATAGATTAGAGTGCAGTATTACTACACAGCAAAAAGTTTTTGTGCATTTTTCTGTAGAGAACAGCTTCTCTTGAACTGTTCGTTATATTGCTTGTTATCATTCCACTCCCTCAATTAGGATCTCTTCTTTTCTTTCCCCAAGCTTAAAATAAACTTAATCAAAAATAAAGAGCTAGTCATAGTTAAAATAATCCATCAAAGTAAGTAAATAAATAGCATTTTGCTTGCAACTGTACAATATATTTTGTTTGAAAGAATCAGGTGGAAGAGCTGGCCTGCTCTAATCTTGCCTCTAATATGTGTTAGGTGGCCTGTGGTGAGGCGGAAAGGAACTGGGCCATTGCTTTTCCACAGGTCTTTGCCCTGACAGACCTTCCTATCTGTCATACATATGAGAGCCTAAAGTTTAATGCTTTACTAAAATCTCATAACTAATTTAAATTCAGGTATATGAGCTTTTGTTTGGACCTTTACTCGGGTTGCCTTGCTGTAGAAAGCAGAGATGCCCTGCAGTGAGACCTCAACAAATTAGATGAGCAATCACCAATCGTATTGAGTTTAACAAGGAATAGTGTGGGATTCTACACCTGGGGGACGGGGCAGCCCTGGTTGTGTGCATAGCCTGGGGAACAAGAGGCTGGAGAGCAATGCTGTGGAAAGGGACCTGGGGGTCCTGGTCCATGGAAAGTTGAATGTGAGTCAGCAGTGCCCTGGAAGCCAGGAGGGACAACCCTGTCCTTGGGGCCATCAAGCATAGCATTGCCAGCCAGACTGTCCTGCTCTGCTCTGAGGTGGTGTGGCCTCACCTCGAGTGCTAGGGGCAGTTTTGGGCTCCTCAATATAAAAAAGATATTAAGCCATTAGAGATTGTCCAAAGAAGGCCACGATGAAGGTGAAAGGCCTTGAGGGGAAGCCGTATGAGGAGTGGCTGAGGGCACTTGGTCTGTTCAGCCTGGAGGAGAGGAAACTGAGGTCAGACCTCATTGTGGTCTTCAACATCCTCAGAGGGGAAGAGGAGGGGCAGGTACTGATCTGTTCACCCTGGTGACCAGGGACTGGACTTGAGTAGATGGCATGAAGCTCAGCCAAGGGAGGTTTAGGTTGGGTATTAGAAAAAGGTTTTTACCCAACGGGTGATTGAGCACTGGAACAGGCTTCCCTGGGAAGTGGTCATAGCACCAAGCCTGAAAGAATTCATGAAGTGTTTGGACAATGCTCTCAGGCACATGACAGAATTCTTGGGGTGTCCTGTGCAGGTACTTGATGATCCTGACAGGTCTCTTCCAACTCAGGATATTCTATAATTCTATGATTTTTTTTTTTATCCTTCCTGAAGGGTAAGATTCTCTTATTTTCGGTCCTGAAGGAGGATGAGAAGTGGTAAAACAAAGAAGAGGGGGTGAAAACTTCTAAAGGGTGCAAAAAAAAAAATCTTATTACATAAAGTGAGCATTAGGAATTGGAGAAAATATATTTGGAAAACAGCATTTGCCCCTAGACAGTGGCTCGTGGAGATGTTTGTGTGCAATGCCACGTCAGCCTGTTTCATAAGAGCTGAGCATGTGCTCGGCATCTTATGTGAAGCTGGACATATGATATGCTGTCACAGTAATTGCTTTGAAATCAGATAAAGGGATATCATAACAGTGTAAATGGCTGTAAAAAAAGTCTCTGGAATCCACTTATGCCAAGTATTACTCCCACATCTGTTGATTCTGTTTGATGAATTGGTCAGTTTTTCCTGTTCATGCGCTCTTGACTCCAGGACAGCAGGACACTTTTGTTTTATGTGTGTAGGGAAAGCAGTGGTGTAACTCAGGCATAACTGAATGACATTTGTGCCCTGCTTGTCTGGAGACAGACAGGGGAAGCAGATTACTTTTTGGACACAGACTCAAGAAAGCATCTCTGCACAGGTACTGCACAGGGACTCTAGCACTCAGCAGTATCTTCTGATTTTGACAGGGTAAATGAAAGTAGTACCTCTGGGTCTCCCCAACTGTCAGGAACCATAATGAAGAAAACAAAACCTCAGCTGGAGGCATACATTAGCAGCTCTTTTTATTTCCTTTAGAAGTACATAAATAATTGCTCTCTCCCCCAAAGTGAATGCCTTCCTGATGCCCAGGAGAAACATCTGTGACTGTGCTTGCAGCCTGTGGCCTCTCACCCAACCCATAGGAACATGGAGTCAGCAGGGTTTTGGTTTGGAAGCTCCAAATTCCACCAGTGAGGGCTTGGGCTGCGATCACTCAGTATGTGAAAAATCATAATTTAAATGGAAGGCATTTATAGCCAAATAGAGTACCTTTCTGTTGTTAATTTTGTTTCCTGCTGCCTGCTGAAGCTTTTCTCTCACAAGTGACAGAAAAAGCAGATAAATCTTGTTGGTGACTAGGTGACAGCTTAAATCACAGAAGTTTTTGTTTCATTGTTTATTTTAAATAAGATTCTTAAATGCTGGCCAATATCCCAAATTTCTTCACTGAAAGGGTTGTAAGGCATTGGAATAGGCTGCCCAGGGAAGTGATGGAATCACCACTGTTGGCACGTTCAAAAAGCACAGGGATAGGGACATGGTTTAGTGGTGGACTTGGCAGTGCTGGGTTAATAGTTGGACTTGATGATCTTAGAGGTTTTTTCCAACCTTAATGATTCTATAATTCTATTAAATATCATGTTTTGTGTGATTGTGTCTGCATCTTATTATAGAAAATGTGATTGCTTCATGGCTACCTTGTTGTCCTTTCATTTTGTGAGTTTTTGTGTGCACGTGTATGTATAAAAGTACAAATCAGAGAATATTCTGAGTTGGAAGGGACCTACAAGGATCATCAAGTCCATCTCTTAAGTGAATGGCTTTTACAGGGATTGAACTTGGCCTCGGTGTTATTAGCACCCTATGTATGTTCATGAAGTACGGGGATAATGGAGATTTCATGTATATTACTTTTTCCATTAGTCATGTTGGTTTTGTTTGAGATTTTGCTTTTTTCCTTGTATATCAAAACACTTTGGGGTGGTTCTCTGTTTAAGCTGCGAGGAATTTAATGTTATTTTTATGCAGTCTGAGTCATTTACTCATTTAGAATCTTGACTCCAGGTACACATGTTGAAGTGTTTTGGAAAGCTCACCCCTGAAATTATACATGTAAAAGAAAAATATTATAACAGTAAAATGCTATCCAGGAATAACAGTAATTAAGACACTGAAATTAAGGACACTGCAAATGAACATCCATTCAGCAATAGATTCTAAACCAAGATTTTTTGCTGTATGTGAAGGCCTGTGGTGGAAAACTATTACTGTCCCTCTCCAGCTCTGTGGGGTCCTGTGCTGCAATCTGCAGTGATCTCTCAACAGCGTCTCTACAGCAAAAACTTTCGGCAGGATCTGCTGAATATACTCACACACACGTGTACACACAGATGCATGGATAGCTTCAGTAATTCAGTCCGCAGCAAGGAGATAGGAAGGGCCCTTGCATAGATTTCCACAGAGAGCAGTTTATTGCTACTACCTACGAAACTTTCTAAAGGCAAATGACCCAGATCACGGGACAACTCATGCTTAAGTACTGTGGCTAACACTAGGAGCCAACCAGGGGAGCATAACTGGGGTGCATTACCATAACTGACCAAGGCATCCTGGGAGAGGCTTCTTTCCCTCACCATAACTGCTAAGTCTTTGGCACCAGAGACTGTCTTACCAAAAGCTCTCTCCGTCCGTTGTACCACAGGCCAACTGGCCACCACAGAAAACTGCAGTTTTAATGCAGTATATATTGTCAAAGAGAGATGATTTTGTCTTCACATGACACATGAAGCTCTTTAAACACATCTCTCTATAAGATGAAAAACTTCTCTTTTATTTAATTTTATTTAAATTTATTTAATTTTATTTAATTTTATTTAATGTAAAAGTAAATGTAAACAGGCCATTTACTCCAATACTCCATTGCATCTTTGTTCAATGCTGCCTTGATGGAATGAAAACTTAGAAGTGGAATAAATCTTGCCTGTTGCCTGCTTATTTTGCTTCTATTTTGGGTTCCTTTCAAATGTGTGACAGGGCAACTGAAAAATTCAGGGTGAATTGCTTGCTGTTGATAGTCTGATAACATCACAGTGAAACAATTTTTGACATGCAGATGAAAGGAATTGTTTTTCAGCATTCTGGCTTTTGCAACTGATGTTCTTGGTTCTCCTTCTTGCACCTTCCACACCCAGTGCAGAGCAGTAGCTTGCTGAATTTTTGGATAATCTATTTACTACTGTTTGGGTTTTCCCCTGTTTGTGTCAAAGTCTGGAGTTTTTTTAGTTAGGGGATTTTTTGCTTTGGCTTTTTGTTGGACGTTTTTTAATTAGCATACTTGTTGTTTTATCTTTGGCGTTGTTTTGCCCTGTAACATCTCTGGAACATTATCTTTTGCTTTCTAGTAAGAGAGAAGGAAAAATGAAAGGCAGCAGTCTCTTTTAGATTTACTTTTTGAGTAAGCTTTTTCTGCGGGTGAAGACTTGGAAACAGGACTTCTGATGCGATGCCTAACTCCTGCAAACAGGCTGCATGGCTCTGGATTAGTAATTCACACTTTCATCTTCTTTTTCCATAGGAAGGAAAAATAAAAAAGATCAGATGCTGAACTGGAGCTGTTGGAAAATGCATGGCTAATCAGCTTTTTAACAGGTAGCCAAAGGTTGCTGCATCTAGTGGTGCTGCATGGGGAAACACTTTCAGATTCCACTCACAAATGCAAAAATACTCATGTTGCCATATCCCTATGCCTTTTCTCAGCTCCATCACTATAATTTGACAGGCATTTGTAGTTATGACCTAAATGCTCTTTACAGGCTGTAAATCTTTGATTTATAACCAGGACAAGTTGTAGGACGCTTCATTCTCAAAATGTTATCTAACCTGGTAATTTAATTATGCTAACAGAAAGGAGCCCTCACAGGACTATTTCTCCTGACTACTGGCATATAAATGAAATATTTGTGAATTAATTTTGCAATATGCATAGTTCTTTACAATTTTTTCTCCTTAAGATATGATGACTAAGCATAGCTCCATGACAGAAACAGCTAAGAACTGACAAGTCTGGAGAAGAAATGAGATAGAAATAATCTGGAAATAATAACAAAGAGTTTGGAACACAACTGTATATAAGGCTTGGACTAATACTGTTTTGAAAACAAGTGGCTTGGAAGGAGTCAGTTTTTCTTTTTGGAACTATGAGTGAAATTTGCACTACAGGATTTATATACAGTACTGCTGTACAGTACTGATTTTTATATATGTACAGTACTGCTTTTATATTGATATGATAGAGACATAGGCAGTGTGATTCAACATCTTGCTTACGAATCAGTAGTAGTAAAAATCATAGAAATGGTACCACTCTTAAACTTAACTTTCGTATTTGCACCGTAACTTTCTTAGGAGTTGACTATTTGGAAAAAAGAGGTAAGGACTGTATATAATTTATTGAGTAAACAACTTTACAATTGGGGTAAAACTCTTATACCAACACCATTTTGTTGTTTGTGTTCTAGTGAATAGTATTTCTGGGCTTTGTGTGGGTTTAGATGTCAAAATAATAGCTAAATAGAAAATACTGAACTCAAAATTACTTAAAGCTTTGCTAATAGTTCCTCTGTTTTTTGGAGTAATTCCAGAAAGGCATAAGTTGAATGGCAAGTTCAGCAACTTCCCACACTAAAAAGGAGAATGAATCAGCATTAAGAAAATTCCTCTTTGTTATTTTTTTAAAGGTTCCCAATCTACTTGACACAAAGTATAATTACACTGATGTATAGTATGTATTTCTTTTTATATTATGTTTTTATTTTTATGGCATTATATGTATTATACATTAAATTATACTATATTTGTATTATACAAGACTTAGTATAATTACACTTACTCACATGCCAGGAATCCAATATAACTCTTGCTTTTAACTCCCTAATCTTGCTTATACAGATGTGGCAACTATCTCAGTTCTGCACTGTCCTACTGAAAGAAAGCTGACAAAGATGTGGCTGCGTTACTGAATTCAAGCATTTAACATAGAGAAAACAAAATTAATCTAGTTTTTTGCAAGCAATAATCAGGACTTTTTTTTCCAAGAATGGAATGAACTAAGCTGTCCTAATATTAAATTATCATTAATAATATAACTAGCATATAGTTATATGATATAATAGTAATTAACATTTAAAGTAACTCCTAAGATAATGTAAAGTAAAACATGCTTTTGATGCTTAATGAAATATTTTATGTAGTTGTTGCTGTTCCGTATAAAGTTTCCTGGAAGAGGGCAGGTGATGCCCCACATCCTACCTCTTCATGCACTCATGGTGGACAGAAAACAGAATATGTCAAGAAATTGCTTTCCTATTAGGGAATCAGCTGTCTGGATTTATCACATGATATGAAATGAAAGAAAAATTATTTCCAAAGACAACCTTAGATAATGTTCGGAGGAAACAAAAACTGCATATATTAATTTTCTATAGTGTCTCAGTTTGAAAAAACTGGGAACATGTTACCCTCAAGAAAACTCAAAATGAGATACTGCTGCCTAATCTCATAAACCTCTTCACATGAAACATCACCCAATCTCATCAATTCCTCATAGCTGTAGTTCAAATTCTGTTGTCATTGAAGTTCTGTGTAAATCAGTAGGAAACATTTGAAAAACAATGCAATTGCTTTTTAATTCCCATGGACCGGTGTGTAATTCTACTCAGTGCCACAATAACTGTCACGATACATTGTTTTGATTCATGAACAATGGTATTTTAATTAATTACACAGTCTTCTATAACTAAGTAACTTATAAATTGAGAATTTCTCTCACTTTTTACAAAATGAATAGCCAAAAGGCCAGTGGCATTATCCACAAGAGCAAGTTGACAGTGGTGCCACCAGGCTTTGAAGATTTTGCAGCTGAAATAGATTCACACAAATGCACACTTCTCTCATGCTCAGCTTGAATATATCACATCTGCTATATATTAATTCTTAGTATTTTTCATAGGCTAATGTGGTATGCTTTAATCTTTCAGTGGACGAAGCTCCTGGTACTGAATCTCATATTAATGAAGAAAATCAAACCACGATGAAAGTCTTTGGGGCAAATGAAGAAGATTCTACATTGTCTTTATTCTCCTACATCTTCACGGTATCTCCTCTTTCTGCTGCTTGTCTCCACTCTTCTCTTTGCCTTTGTAAAAGCTGTAAATTCTCTGGCAAAAAGGCGTAGGGCTATTTCTCACAGAAGCAAGGCTTTGCTCCTGACTATAACTGTACAGTTATATTCAAGTGCAATCTTAGAATCATAAAATGGTTTGGGTTGGAAGGGACCTTAAAGATTACCTGCCACGGGCAGGGACACTTTCCATTACATGAGGTTTCTCAAGGCCCCATCCAGTCTGGCCTTGGACACTTCCAGGGATGGGGCATCCACAACTTCTCTGGGCAGAAGTATTTTCATGTGACAGTGTGCATATATCACTTTTGTGAATATAAATAACCTGTGTGAAGCCATTTGTAAGGCAAAAAAGAAGCTGGATCAAGACAAGAGCAGATATCTGACAGGTACAATAAAAGGTAAGGTATGGTGAAAAATAGAAGCCTGATCAGGTGCTTAAGGAATTTAGAAATTACTGGCTCTTGACCTATGTGATTTTGTTTTTCATTTAAGAAGATTATTAAGTTTTAGAGCAATTTCACTAAAAAATGAATGGATATGACCTACACTTTATGAATATATATATTTGCTATGTATTTGCTATATATATTTGCTACACCTTTCACTGGGATTACTTTACATCATTGCTGCTGCTTTAAAACTCTGATATTACAAATGACGTTGTCAGAGTCATCATAAATAAATAAAGGTGTGAAGTGTGTATGAATGTGTGTAAGATGCTGTGCTAGTTTGAAAACAAACCAGTGGGAGGCACTAAGTCAGAATTACAATTTAATAGGGAAATAAAAAAAAAAGTAAAAGGTAGACAAACAGTGGGTTAAACTGACAGAGTCAGGATACAACCTGATACCCTGTTAGTCAGGATGGCGGTAGCAATCCGATAAAATGGGGGCTGCAGTCCTCCTGAAGTGGTGGATGTGGTTCTGTCAAAGCGGTGATCCTGTAGAAGGGTCTGCTCTTCCTTGGAAGGTCCAGTGGCGGCTATGTAGCTCCTGTCCTCTGGGAATCCAGTGGAAAGGCTGCCTGTGCTGTTCAGAATCTCAGATTATATCCAGGATGGAATGCTTGGTTCCTCCCTCTGGGCAGAGCCTCTCACAATGGGATGATGAATCATGAGGCCAGGTGTTGATGGGCTCATTAACAGAAGACAGTCGGGAGGGAGTTATCTCTGAGTCATGTGGCAGAACATTAATGGGCCATTAACAGAAAGATAGTCTAGAGGAAGGAGGCAATGAAACACTACCCCACCTAGTTTCAACAGCTCATGAGAATGGTAATAGAATACACTGCAACCCAGGACAGATGCCCTGCCAGGCAGGTTGCAAAATAGGGGGGGCAGGAGTGGAGGACAGAAGGAGAAAGTAGAGATACTTCGTGGGGGCCAATGGGCCTACAGAGCAGAGGGAGTCCATTGGTGGGACCATCCCTAAGTCCAGAGATCCTCCCTAGGTTAGGGTGACCAAAAAGGCTTCCCCCCAGGATGCTTTGTTCCATTATGTTAATGTACCCCCAATTCTGCTTCCCCAGTTGGCCCATCGGCCTCCCCACCACTTGTTACCTTACAGGTCCCCAATCTAGATGGTTCTCTACTCCCTGTTTCCCCATTGGCCCTTGCCCCATCACCACTCCCCCAGAGTTTCCCTATTGGCTCCCATACCCTAGCCCCGCCTGCTGCAGTGCATCAGCCCACTAGTGGGCTTTGGCAGGCAAATGTCCATCAGATCCTCACCCTCCAATAGGCGAGGGACTCGGAGTCCGGGGGTGGCACTGCAGTATAAGTCGCTCCTTTCTATCTAGAAAATTCTCCCCAGGTTACTTTCTTATTGGGTGCTGTGTTATATTCCCTCCTATGCTGTGTGGTGATTTATTGTCACGCTTGTCACATATTGTTATATTGTGATCCTATTGGTTGTTACCCCTTTGCTCCTCCCCAACTTACTCCAGTACAAAATCTGCCGCACGAGCCTTATTAGTTCAGTAAAGAGTGAAGAGTTAGTTAAGAGTTATCCGTGAGTTCTGTAGTTCTAACCCCTTTCATCCGTGGAATAAACCTGTGGATTTATTATAAAGAAACTACTTCTTGCCTCCTTTACTCCCGGGGACTTTGGGGGTCTGAGACAGCCAGTCTCTGGGGGCAGTGAGCCTGCACCATAACCAGCGAAGACCCAAAGATCGGTGGCTGTGAGCAGTGAGAGACACTGCCTGGCAGGTCGCTGTCAACTTACACGTGGCTCCGCAGCTCCAGAGACGACCCCCCAGCAGCGAGAAGCCGCGCCCGCCTGTGTACTGCCCTCATGCCCTCAGATCATTGGTTTCTGATGCTCTCTCTGCTCCCCTATATAAACCTGGACCCTCCCCTGATCTTTGTCTTTGTCCCTGGACCCCTTCACATGTGTGGCTGCATTAAACCTCTCCCATGGAACTCCATGCGAAGACCCTTCCTGGCTCTTTACCGTAGATCCATTGCTGGAGCTATCCCCTTGTGTGTGGATGTGCGTGCAAGTGTGGTGGCCTCGCCGAGCAGCTTCCTCCTGGAGACGCTTTTGGGAAGGTCGCAGCACTTTACCATCAGCCCATGCTGCAACAGTACTTTGTTATACACTGCTGCAGGCTATGCCTGTTATTAACGTAGTTGTAAAGCATATTGTCTCCTGTGAAATCTTCAGTGAAAGCTTTTGAAAAAAAATGTTCATGTGTGGCTATGTGTCTTTTTCAGGTACAGTAACATAAATTCATTTTCCTGTTCTCTTCTCTAATAGCTCCTTGGACAGACAAAATAACCCAGCAGGAAATAAGACACCATGCTAAAAAACTTGTCTGCTTTCTACAGTTCTCCATCTGGAAAATACATCAGGTAGAGAGAAAAACAGTAGATCAGGAACAGTGGGTACGTACCAAAATGAATTTAATGCTAACTTAGTTAGAGGAGACTACAGAATGAGAATGATATTTTGAATTTTTTTAAAAAAATTTTTTTAGCTCCCATCACCCCACTCCTCATCTGGAAAACAAGAAGTCAAAAGTAACAGGAAAAAATATTGCCACAGAGCTGGGTGATCTCAGTGTGGGGATAATGTAACCTGGTTTTTCATTTACATGGAACCCTTGAGTGTGTATGTTGAGGCAGAAATGAGTGTGTTCCTTAGGTTTAGAAGCAGATCACTTTCTTAGTACTCCAACTACTTGTGTTACTATTCTCAATCTG
Source organism: Monarcha castaneiventris obscurior (assembly GCA_026261815.1). NCBI lineage: Eukaryota > Metazoa > Chordata > Aves > Passeriformes > Monarchidae > Monarcha > Monarcha castaneiventris. Next base: position 58,824,379 of record JAMPIT010000894.1, on the reverse strand, counting down.
CCTGAGTCCTGTGGATGGGAGCTGGAAATAGAGTCTATTCCTGCACACTGAGGCTTTGATTCTCCTCCCAATTAGGTTGATGGAGATTTATGTATGTCTTTTTGGGGGAGGGGGGGAGGAATCTGGGTTTCTGCTTGTTACAAGGGACTTAAAGAAGGGTTGAAGATCAGACTTCATAGACAAGGATGACTAAAGAAATTATTTTTTTTTCCTTATGTACAAATTTAAACTTATTTTTAGTAGTAAACTTCAATTCTTGTTTGTTCAAAAGGTGAACAGCTGCTCTTGACTGCTGTCATGTAAGCAAAGCTTGGGAGAAGCCTCTGTTTTCTTTCAGAGGAGAGCATGGAGCAAAGTGCTCTCTTCTCTTGAGGGATTGGAAATGTCACCTGAGTCTTTGCAGCACAGATTTATTTACTCTAAATTAGTATTGCAGATTAGAAACTGTCATGGTTTGACACTGGCAAAATGCCAGGCACCCATGGAAAACCACTCACTCACCTTCCCCTGCTATTGCTGGGCAGAGAAGAGAAAATTTAACGAAGAGTTCATGACTTGAGATAAGGACCAGGAGAAAAACACTCCAAGGGCAAAACAGGCTCAATTTAGAGATACAAAGTGAATTTATTATTAACAAAATCAGAGCAGGATAATGATAAGTAAAATAAACCCTTTAAAAACACCTTTTTCCCCTCAGCCCCTCCCTCCTTCTCACCAGCAGCACAGAGAGAAAAGGGGTGGGGTTTTGGTCAGTTTGTTACCCAAGTTTTTCTTACACTTGGCTCAGGGAGAGAAGTTGCTCCCCTGCTGCACCATGGGGTCTCTCCCAGGGGAGACAGTTCTCCACTAACCTCTCTGATGTGGTTCCAATCTCATGAGCAGCAGTCCTCCCAAAACTGCTGCAATGTGAATTCCTCCTGTGGGCAAACAGTTCTCCCAAAACTGCTGTGGCATGAGTCATTCTTCCATGGGATGCAGTCCTCCAAGGACAGGCTGCTGGAAGCAGGGCCTCCTTTCTCCACCAGGTCTCCCACTGGATCACAGCCTCCTCCAGGCATTCACCCACTCTGGCGTGGGCACCTCCCCCACGGGCTGCGAGTGGATCTCTGCATCCCCCGTGGATCCCCATGGGCTGCAGGGGCACAGCTGCTTCACCATGGTCATCACCACGGCATGCAGAGGAATCTTGGCTCCAGTGCCTGGAGCACCTCCTCCCCCTCCTTCTTCACTGGCCTTGGTGTCTCCATGTAGTTTCCCTCACGTGTTCTCACCTCCTCCTCTTCTCTGGCTGGAACTAAAACTGTGCCCCCACCTTTATTTTGATTTCTTCTTAAATACGTTATCACAGAGGCGTTACCAGCTAATTGGGCCAGGCTTGGTCAGCAGCATGTCCATCTTCAGAGCCATCAGGGATTGACTCTGCCAGACAAGGCGGAAGCTTCCAGCAGCTTCTCACAGAAGCCACCTCAGTGGCCCCCTTGCTATCAAAAAACAAGGCCAAGCAACACAAATGCTGTCCTGGCTTAAAAGCAATGTAATATTTATAAAGATCACAAACATATTTGTAAAACTGGAGCTGTCAAAACAGATCAGTCGGGAGATAATTCTATCCAGTAGATGTATCTTACAGCCCTATCACTCATTCACCTTTTTGGTCCGAGTTTTACTAAATTTGAAACAAAAACTGAAATCCTCTTTTTCACCTCCTCAACAGTAATAACAACTGAGACTACGAGACACAATAGGAGATTGTGCTATTAACTGCCTCCAAGCCCCTGACCTCATTTCAGAAGTGATTTTGCTGTTTTTCCCTGGAAAACACTAGGGTGTCCAAAGCCACATGCATCTTGGAAGCACAAAGCACTGCCCCAGCTCACTGGGGACTGCAGCGTCTGAAATGAACAATACTCACTTCTTAAGCTGGCTTGAAGTCTCCTAAAGAGCAATGTGCTAAATTCACAGGATTTTAAATAAGTCAGTATAGTTGAACAGCGGTGGTTTAATTAAAAGTTGAGACATTCTGTTCACTGCAAAAAAAGTACACCACTGTAGAAATGCTTCTGTTTAGCAGCATCTCCTGAATTTTCCTGAAGAAAAACACAGAATAAAATAATTTAAAAAAAAAATTAGGTGAGGGATAAATTTAGGACAAACAGCAAGTTTACAAAGCATGTTCATCGTGAGTTTGAAAGGAGATGGAGAAGGAAAAATTAAGAGGTAATAAAAACCAACAAACTTTCCCAACTCATATGAGGTTTCAGAACATTTAAATGTGGTATCAAATGGGGTTCAAATATTTTAATAATTGCTGTGGAATGGAGAGCCAGTTTGAAACACTCTGAACCATTAATTTAACATCTGTATCTTATAAAAAGCATGGAAATAATATTTAGAGAAAATCAAGAGTACATAGGTTGTAGTGAAATTGTAGCAGATGACAAATATTTCTTAGGAAAGAAAAGTTCTGTGCTGTTTTATTTGAATTGGTACATTCACCATGATATAAAAGTGTAGTAATTAATATTGCATTTCAAAACAAGTCCAATAAGGTTTCAGTATGAGACACTTTCTGTAGGGTAAACAGCAGACTAAGGACACAGAGACACAGAGCAAAATTACAGCTGTCTGTTGTTCTCGTCTAGGTGGTGACATCTCCTGTCTCTTGGAAATTCACCCTCTAGTCATTAATGGCAAAATTGCCATTAATATTAGTTCAGATTAGAAAGCATTTTGTAGTGAGAATATGTTAAGATCTTTCTTTATTTACAAATTTTAAAATTAACAGGTTCTGTGTTTACATTCCACTAACTTGTTTTTAAATAAAAGGATAACTCTAGTCACAAACATCTGTTTGTTTAGCATGTTTAGCTAGTTTAGCATGGTAAGAGTTGTGGTTTGTGCTGTCATAACTAACTGCATGAACTAAATGGGAACATCTGCTTCACCATCCCAATGTCTTCCCCATACACTAAGAAAATGTGAGTTACTATGAACACTCTCATACCACCAGTTTTATCCAAATCCTTTTCAAAACCACTTCAGAGGACTTACAAATATCGTATGGCTTAGAAAATAATGAAAGCTTAAAGGTCCACAAACAGCCTCTGGACTTCTCTGAGACTGACTGTGAAGTGTAGCTCCTATGAGGATTATAATGTGTTGCATGGAGAGCTGGATCAACAATATTGTTGCCCTAACAGAAGAGATAGTTGGGTGAAGGACTGTAACTAGCTGTCTGCCTTTTCTGTCTCATATAAATTTCAATGATCTGCACATATCTGGTTTTCACCATACTTCCATGGGGCCTCAACTAAAGAGGATCTCTATATCCTCCAAGATCTTTCAGTATTATTACCAAACACTACTTTACTAAATCACTTTTCTTCCTCTAGCAGACTTGGATGACAGTCTCTGTGGCACAATACTCTAAACATATGTGTAGTAGTCCTACAAGCTTGTTTGCTGGTGGTCTAGATTTTGATTCTTGGTATAGTGCCATGGATCTCAAGCATGGGAATACTGTCAGGGTTTGGGCAACTTTTGGTCATAATTCAGAACTATTTCAAGCAGTATTTAAATGCTTACTTCAAATATCTTGCCACTTGGGAGATTTTATGCTGACAGTTGCATGAATTATCCAAATTGTAAAATCATGGAAAAAGTGTATTCTTATAGAAAATGGGCTCATTTTATTGCAACCTATCTAAAGCTCTCTAAAACTAAGAAAATACTGTCTATGAGATAAACTTGTTCAAAATGGAAAGATATTTCCGTTTGACTTTCTATGGGGATTAATTTTTAATTTCCAAGATATTTCTAAAATTGCTTCTCTCCTTTGGCTGTTTTTCACTGCCTGATTCTTTCTGACCAGTGTTGTTCACAAATTTGACTTTAGCTAGTGTTTCTTTATTGATCATTACCAGACTACCTTTCTGATTTGGAGCTTACTTCTGTTCAGGCTGAAATCTCAGTTTTTCTCAGACATTTCCGTGGGCCTAGCAGTTGTTCTAAATTGTGTGTGACAAAACGAGCTCTAAAATCTTTCACATCAAAGCAATCTGTGTCTCCTTGCTTGTGAACTCCAAGGAGTTCAGAAATGCAGTCTAGTTCTCTCTCACATGCTAACAAAACATAACTGGAAGGACTGTTTTCCTGACTCATGCTGTACGTTGCAGGTAAGACTAAGACAATGCCAGCAGGTATTTTATAGCGAGCACCTGCCTCTACTGTTTCAGACCCACCCTGAGTCTGCTGTTGACTGCTGCTGTTTTGCCAAAGAGATGGAAAGAAGCTATTTCCTACACAAGGCTGAAATGTCTCATGGGAACTAACAAGGCCATTAGACTCCATGGTCAGCAGCCACTGTTGTAGAGAGTGATAAGGTCGCCTCTGAGTCTCCTTTTTTCAGGCTAAACAACCCCAGTTCCCTCAGCCGTTCCTCATAGGGCTTGTGCTCCAAGCCCCTCACCAGCCTTGTCGCCCTCCTCTGGACACGCTCAAGTGTCTCCACATCCTTCCTGAACTGAGGGGCCCAGAACTGGACACAGTACTCAAGGTGTGGCCTCACCAGTGCCGAGTACAGGGGAAGGATGACTTCCCTGCTCCTGCTGGCCACACTATTCCTGATACAGGCCAGGATACCATTGGCCTTTTTGGCCACCTGGGCACACTGCTGGCTCATGTTGAGTCGGCTGTCAACGAGTACTCCCAAGTCTCTTTCTGCCTGGGCACTCTCCAGCCACTCTGTCCCCAGCCTATAGCGTTGCAGTGGGTTATTGTGGCCAAAATGCAGGACTCGGCACTTGGACTGGTTAAACTTCATCCTATTGGACTCAGGCCATCTATTCAACCATTCCAGGTCTCTCTGCAGAGCCCTCCTACCCTCCAACAGATCAACACATGCTCCCAGCTTAGTGTCATCCGCAAATTCACTAATGAAAGACTCAATGCCCTCATCCATGTCATCAATAAAAATATTAAACAGAGCAGGTCCCAGCACAGACCCCTGAGGGACACCACTGGTGACTGGCCGCCAGCTGGATGCAGCACCATTCACCACCACTCTCTGGGCCCGGCCATCCAGCCAGTTCTTAACCCAGCAAAGAGTGCACCTGTCCAAGCCGTGGGCTGCCAGCTTTTCCAGGAGGATGCTGTGGGAGACAGTGTCAAAGGCCTTACTGAGGTCTAAATAGACAACATCTACAGCCTTTCCTGCATCTACCAGGCGGGTTACCTGGTCATAAAAGGAGACCAGGTTGGTCAAACGTGACCTACCCCTTCTAAACCCATGCTGGCTGGGTCTAATCCCCTGTCCATCCTGTAGGTGCTGTGTAATAGCACTCAATATAAACTGTTCCATGACTTTCCCTGGTACCGAGGTCAGGCTAACCGGCCTGTAATTACCAGGATCCTCCTCCTTACCCTTTTTGTGAATGGGTGTCACATTGGCCAGCTTCCAGTCATCTGGAACCTCACCAGTGAGCCAGGACTGCTGGTAGATGATGGAGAGTGGCTTTGCAAGCCCATCTGCCAGCTCCCTCATCACCCTGGGATGGATCCCATCCGGTCCCATAGATATATGGACATCCAGGCAGCTCAGCAGTTCCCTGACTGCCTCCTCTTGGATAACAGGGGGACTGTTCTGCTCCCTGATATTACCTACCAACCTAGGAAGACAGTTGTCCTGAGCACCATGTGTCTTTTCAGTAAAGACCGAGGCAAAGAAGTCATTAAGCACCTCTACTTTCTTCTCATCTGCAGTTACTAAATTCCCTTCTGCATCCAATAGACAACAAAGGTCGGTCCTGCCCTTCCTTTTTTCATTAATATATTTGTAAAAGCATTTTTTATTGTCCTTTACAAGGGTTGCCAAATTGAGTTCAAACTGAGCTTTGGCCTCCCTAATTTTTTCCTACATGCCCTAGCAGCCTCCTTAAATACTTTCTGAGAGACCTGACCCTCCTTCCAAAGATGATATATCCTCTTTTTGTTCCTAAGTTCCTTCAAAACCTCATTGTCCACCCAGGATGGGCATTTACCTCGCCTCCTCATCTTTCGTCGCGCTGGAACAGTCTGTTCCTGTGCCCTCAAGATCTCTCTTTTGAAGTATGCCCATCCTTCCTGTACTCCTTTGTTTTTAAGGGCTGCTTCCCAAGGAACTCTCTGGATAAGTCTTCTAAATAGGTTAAAGTCTGCCCTCCTGAAGTCCAATGTAAAAGCCTTATTGATGTTCCCCCTCCTTTCACCAATTATTGAAAACTCAATTATTCCATGGTCACTATGCCCCAGTTGTCCTCCAACCACCACATCTCCCACCAGCCCGTCTCTATTTGTCAACAATAAATCTAGTATAGCCTCTCCCCTGGTGGGCTCACTCACCAGCTGCAACAGAAAATTGTCCTCCACCCACTCCAAGAACTTCCTGGACTGCCTCTTTTCTGCTGTATTAAGTTCCCAGCAGATGTCCGGTAGGTTAAAGTCACCTACGAGAACAAGGGCTGGTGACCCTGAAATATTCTCTAGCTGCTTATAGAATAAGTTGTCCACTTCTTCATCCTGGTTGGGTGGTCTGTAACAGACTCCTAGTAGGATATCAGCCTTGTTGGCCTTCCCTTTAATCTTTACCCATAGGCATTCAACTTCATCATCATTAGTTTCAATGTCCGTAGCATCAAAAACCTCCCTAATGTAAAGGGCCACCCCTCCACCTCTTCTCCCTTTTCTGTCTCTTCTGAAGAGCTTGTAGCCATCCAGTGCGGTGCTCCAGCTATGTGAGTCATCCCACCATGTTTCCGTGATGGCAATCACATCATAGCTTTGCTGTTGTACCATGGCTTCCAGCTCCTCTTGCTTGTTACCCATGCTGCGTGCATTAGTATACATGCACTTCAGCTGGGCTACTGTTTTCACCCCTAACTCAGGCTTACCATCCTTGGGACTGTTTCCAGAGAGCCCAGCTGTATCCCCTTCCCCCTTCGAACCTAGTTTAAAGCCCTTTCAATGAGTTCAGCCAGTTCATGAGCTAAAAACCTTCTGCCCTTAACAGAGAGATGGAGCCCATCTGGTTCTAGCAGACCAGGTGCTGTAAAAGTTTCCCCATGATCAAAAAACCCAAAATTCTGCTGATGGCACCAACCCTTGAGCCACTTATTGATAATGTGGGCTCTCCTATTTCTTTTGTCATTTTTCTCTGCCATCAAGAGGATCGAGCAGAACACTACCTGAGCTCCTGCCCTATTCATCACTTGACCCAGTACCCTAAAGTCCCTTTTAACTGCCTTGATGCTCCTCCTCTCAATCTCTTCACTGCCAGCCTGGAGTATCAGCAGTGGGTAGTAATCAGAGGGCCGAATCAGGCCAGGTAGTCTCTCGGCAATATCCCGTACCCGAGCCCCAGGGAGGCAGCAGATCTCCCTGTGGGATGGGTCCGGTCGACATATGGGGCCCTCTGTTCCCCTAAGAAGGGAGTCACCCACTACCACTACCCTTCTTTTCTTTTTAAAGTTAGAGGTGGTGATCCGCCTGACAGGTGACTCACAACTGGGAGGATCATTGAACAGATCATTCTCCTCTGTGTTCTCTAGCTGATCTTCGAGATCCAGGGCCTCATACCTATTCCAAAGTGGCACCTGGGTAGGTGAGGGGGGTAGGGAGGAATTTCTACCACCTCCTCGAGTGGGGACCCATTTCCACTCCCCTTCATCTGCCAGGTGTCCTCCTATTGCCTGACAGGGAGAGGCATAGGAGTCCTCTGACTCCTGGTGAGCCTCCCTCAAGGATGGAAGGGTAGAGCTCCACCAGTCTATTTCCCTTTCACTTTCCCTAATACTCCTTAGTCTTTCTACCTCCTCCCTGAGCTCAGCCACCAGTGAAAGCAAGTCGGTCACCTGTTCACACCGCAAGCATCCTCCTTCTGCAACGTCCCCTGGTACCGCCGACAGGCTCAAACACTCCGCACAGGAATGGGTCTGGACAGACACATCCTTTTTGGAGGGCTCTATTTGGCTACATACACTTGTAGCATTCCCAGGTTTTGATCGTGTAAAGACCATTACTTCCAAAGCACAACAACTAACAACTGAAAGCCCCACCAGCAGTAACCTGCAGCCCTGCCTGCTTGTCCTGCCTGCGCGAACTGCCGCGCAAACTGCCCTGCCACACCCATGGAGACGTGCCACGCCCCTGTTTGCCCGCTCCGGGTCGCTGCGCTCCAGGTCGCCGCGCTCCCTAGGGACGCTTTAAAGCGCCCCGCTGCTCTCCCGCACAAGCCCTGCCCGGGTGACTCAGCAGAAGAAATGTTCACTGATCACCTTTGAATTTTCAGACGATTGCTTTGTGTTTGCCATCTATTCATTGCTGCTGAGGCCTTTGTGGGTGCACTCAGCTTGCAGCCTCTGTATAGAAAACTTTTATGACTGCAAGCACTGGTACGTGCAGCTTCTCAAGGGCAGTTCGCCCTTGAAGAAAGTAAGAAGGTAAACAAAGCTATAAATTGCACGAAGGAATGCACAGTTTAGGGAAACTGGACATCTGTGGAGGCCCTCTTCTGATAAGAAAATACCTAGTTCCCTGCGTTATACCTAACCAATCAGGAGTGTTGTAACATTTACGGGGCTGGGTTTGTAGCTAAATGATCCAATCACGTAGTGTATGGCTTCTGTGTGATTTTGTAGAAAAGTAGCAAAGAAAACGAGCAATAAAGGTTTTCAGTTCCAAATCATATTGATTTGCTGTCTGTCTCCTGCCTCTACCCCCCACACATTGCCTTGTTGCCTCTTTCCTAGATATTAAGAGAAGTGAGATGGTACACACTGTTGATAATTTATATGCTCAGTGTGTGGCATTAGAGGCTAGAGCCTGCAGGACTTCAGATACAAAAATCTGTCTTAGCTAAACTGATGGTAACAGAATACAACTTCTCTAAAGACACATAATGAAGATGGAAGAGTTGAGTTCTCCATTCAGCAGGAAGAACTACTGAATAAATGTATCATAGAAACATGGGGTGCTTTGGGTTGGAAGGGACCTTAAAGCCCATCTAGTTCCAACCTCCCTGCCATGGGCAGGGACAGCTACCACTAGACCAGGTTACTCAGAGTCCAAATCTGTATGTTTAGAAACGTTAAGGAATAGTAAATTGTATGTCAGAAAGAAAACCAGAAAGAGATCTAAAATTACTGAATTGTTTGGAAATAAGAATTTGATGTTTGGTTTGGATACTACAAGTATTTTCTCAATTAGTGAAATTAGTGACTAACTAAAATTGACACACTTGGCAAAACACCAAGTGTTAGCCAGCAGCGAGGAGGCATAATATGCGCCAACTAAGTGTTTATTGCAGAAATTATAGTTAATCTTCTTTTCTCCAATGCAAACTCCTGGAGCCTTTGCCAGAACTAATACAAAAACATTTCTCCTGAATTTCATCAGATGGAGCTCTTTGTGGATGGGGCTGTTTGAGCAGCATGTCAGACAGGGAGATGTCCTTCTCTAAGCAGGATATACTGTGGCTACTGCTACGGCACTAAACCTGGACCCTTCCTGCTCCCCTGGGAATAGAAAGGACACGTGTAGAAGGACAGGAGGAGGTAGAATGCAGCAGTGTTCCACTTTACTAGCATTGTCCCCGAGCCACATGATCTTGCTTCAGGAGCTACCTTCATGTCCTCCAATCAAGAGATCTCTGTGGCTTTCCCAACCCTGGAATTTTTTCCATTTAAGTCAGGATTCAGGCCTGCTCATAAGAAAATCACAGAATATTCTGAATTGGAGGACACCCACAAGGATCATCAAGTCCAACTCTTAAGTGAATGGCCCATACCATGCTCCAACCAATGGAGGTAATGTCAGTGGCTTTGGGGAACATTCCTCATCCATTTTTCTGTTTTCCCTACTGATAATTTGGTTTCTAACTTCTTTAATTAAACTCTGTGTACTTAATCTCTAAAATAGATTGTATGTATACATGCTCACATATACTTTGCATATTTCTGGCAAAATAAGAAATGCTTTGATCTATATAGTCAGTTTATTTTCTAATTTCTTGAATAATCCTTTTTTCTACTATCAGAGAGGCTCCACTAAGCTGCTCTTTCCTCAGCTCATATGATGCAACATACATATCCTGTCACCACCAGGGCTGCTGGGACACCAGTTCAGAGTAGTCAAGAAACAGATGGAGGAGGTGAATGGAAGCATGTGATTTTTCTTATATTTACCTCGGCATTTAAGAAGAGCTTTTCCAGAATTGAGTACTCATTTATACCAAAGAGAGGAAATAAGCCATTTATGTTAAAATAAAATGGAGAATGAATGCAGAATATTTTACTATAATTTAAAAGCAGCTCCAGCTTACTAAAAGCTACATCTATATGTTTTTGCATACTAGGATGTGATTATATGGCCTAGAAATACTATTTCACTTGATGAATATATCAATTCCAAAAAACTTAATCTGGAGGTTTTTAATGAACAATTATTTCTACTGTTTCTTATTTTATAATTTTAAAGAGGTGAGTTGAAGCTTCAAAATACTAAGATTTTCTTTTTCAAAATAAACACTTTAAAATGTTTTTAAAAATATTCAAGTGTTAAAAAAAAAAATTATTTGAATTGCTATTTCTACAGCCTAGGTGATTGTGACACATAAATAGCTCCAGTTTCCAGGGTTTAAGAACACAACCCAAGTATCACAGTAGTTGTAGTAAAAATGTGTTGGTGACTACACTGGTTTGTTTCTAAGTTTAAACTGCCTAATATAATTGGTTACTAAATGTGAGGAATGGAGGAGGGGAGGTAGGTATTTTCTCTTACCTATTCCACTGATGCCTCAAAGTAGTTGGGTTGTAGCTCAACAACACAAGGAATAAAAACAGAGTACAATAAGCTTGATAAAAATCAAAGCTTTCCATTATGTCCCAAGTTATCTTTATTAAGTTGTGTCTTTATTGCAGTAGGTGTCCCTTCATTTCTTGTCACTTTCAAGAAATGCCAGTACCCTAGTTGGTGAGCCTATAGTATTGTAATGCATGAAACAAAATTAGCTTAAAGATAATTCTAATTCAACAAAACACTGGGTTATTCCTCTACTAACTGTAGGAGATGACACAAGGAAACTTCATATACTTTTCATATTCAGATGAAGATTTCTGTCAGGCTGATTAATTTAAAATGGGCAGAAAACCATGATCTTGCATTTAGCATCCCTGGAGGTATTTGAAAGATAGGTAGATGGCTCTTATTGATATGGTTCAGTGGTGGACTTGACAATGCTGGGTTAATGATTAGACTTGATGATACTGAAGGTCTTTTTTAACTTGAATGATTCCGTGATTCTATGATACTGAGTTATTTTTTTATTGGCTTGTGCAAAGCTCCCAGGGGTTCCCTTATTGAAAGGAACTGCAAGATCTCTATCAGCCTTTCCAAAAAACTTCTATTTTTCTATTCTATCAAAAACTTGAGTTTTTGATACCCCAAACCATTTAGATTACAACTTTTGAACCATTCTAGAGGGGTAATCTAGCCCAGACACTGATACTTAAGCCCATTCTACCACATGTCACTATAGTCATAGGTTGTAAAGCTAGTTTGGGTTTCTCCATGTGCTAGTAATTTGTTGTAGTGATTTTTCTAGTTCTTCTCCAAAAAGAACATGCTTTCTCTAGAAGAAAGTAAAAATTAGCAATTGATGTTTACTTCCTTGACACTTTTCCAGTAATTGCTCATATCCCAAATGATTGTCCGCTTGCTGTTCAATGCCGAATCCCATTAAGTACTTCTTGGCATTTATATAAACTCTGAAGGACCAAGATAATCATTGGCATAAGTAAATCAGCTTTTAAAAATACATTATAAATCTAAATGGGAATCATCAATCTTTTTTCCTTCAGAAGGAGATAATAGCCCCTAAAAATGGATATATACATTTGCCAGAGTTTTCAATCTTGAAAACAATTACAGGTTCCTGTCAAAAAACTTTCAACTTATGCATAAACCCTTAATTTTCTACATATTGAGCTTCAGATAAACTGCAAATTGCTGAATCTTGAAAGGGCCCCCCGAAACAAGTGATTCTTACCATAGTATTATCCGACAAAGCAAGCAGTGGTTAGCTTGGCCAAGTCAATGTTTACCACATGTTCATTGCATTGACACTTGCCAAAGTATGCCTTGTAATTTAGACTTCTTCTTCAGCTTACAGCTTTTCCTTCCCTTTCCAGATTGCTTCCAGAATTCAAAACACAATGCTACAGAACAGCCAGCAGGACCATTATTTATACAGAAGCTTGATAAGTTAGAAAGAATGTGTAAGAGTAGGTTTCTTAAGGGGAGCAGTGATGCAAATAACATGAATTTTAGCTCTAAGGGGAAAAAAAAGAGGGGGAAAAACCCTTTTATTTACTTCTGGTTTAGTTGTGGTCCATTTTTCTGTTACTGCTTTCCCACATTTGAAAGGGTTGAGAATCTTAAAGGGTTTGGAAAGTGATGTGAGCCCATCATCTGAAAAATATTTTTTAATTTCCACTGTGACCTGGCTAGAGATCTGGTATGTTTTCCTCTGTGGCTTATTCATCCTCTCTACAGTGTCTTCCTCTTTCTCTTAAGAAGACACCACAGCACACAGTAATGTGTGTACTTAGTGTTAAAAATTCTGTAACTTAAGTGTGACTTCAGAAACGGAGTCTGGTGCTTTATTAGACCTACGAAAGGGAAGACACACTGCGGCCCCATCTGTAAGGACTTAAAGGGTACCGTTGCCTGTCTCCAACACTGTCAAAGCCACAGAAGGAACTTGCCATAAGAAAAGCCACCACAGAAGGAACTTGCCATAAGAAAAGCCGCCACAGCAGGAACTTGAGATAAGCACAGCAGGGAGGAATTTGTGACAGGAAGGTGCATTCCAGGCCTGGTGGAGGTGAGATCTGGTTAGCACATCCTGGTTAACACATCCAGAAAAAACTGGGAAAGGAAGCAACTGCTCGTTATACATATCACCAGTCAACCAAGATCACCCCAAGTTATGGGACAGATGGCATCTGTGACCACCGAAGCATCCCCAAACTCATTTCTGTGGGGTTCCATCAGAGGACTTTTCCATGATCCACAGTGTTAAAACTACCCCCCAGGGGAGGTGCCTGGGCATTCCCACCTGAACCTGAACACGTATTAACCTGCTGAAGTCTTTGTTTCATGGGCTTCCCCCACTGTGACAGATCAAGACAGCGACTATCACTTCAACCAACAGACATCTGAATTGCAACAATCACGTCTTGTAGCTAGATCCATGGTAGTGATATCTTTCTTCTCCATTATTTTCCTCTCCACTATCTACCTTTATTCTTTCTTTCTCTTTCTTTCTTTTCCCTATACATTTTCTCAGGTATTTTCATACTTTTATATTGTCCTATTACTATCAATAATAACCAAAATGGCTATATATTTCTTTCCATTGCAATCAAATTGTTGTAAAATATACATTATATACACATACTCACACCCCAGTCATTCAGTGTCACTTCATTCTAATCGCCTCTGAGGGATGTTTTAGCAAGAACCTCAGTTACCCCACTTTCAGAGGCGGGTTGTAACACTAGCCCAAGGAGCATGATCTTCTCTGCAACAAAGGGAGAGAAGGAGGAGACTGTAGTGTAGATTTGACTACTGAGATAAGGACAGTGCAGGCATATTGAAAAGACTGTTTTGTTCTTGAAAGCAGTATGTTGATTTTTCTTTTATAAAAATAAAGGTAAATACCACCCATTAACACAACCTGTTCTTCCCGCCCCCACCAAAAAAAAAAAAAAAAAATCATTTGATGCACAATGCCTTTTTCACAGGTATGGTGTATTTTGCCCTCCATCTTTTTGTAAGGAGATGAGAAAAACAAAAGACAGTTTTATAACTGCAAGGAAACTAGATTTATCCTCAACCTTCTTCACAACATGGGATCAGAAAAAACACAATTACAGATAAGCTGAAAAAGAATAAATTAAAGCTAAATCACTCTGCAAAGACTGATATATAAAATAAATGGCCATCACACCAGATGAAATAGTCAGATTAGTATTTTGAAAAGTGCATGTACTTGGTATTTGCTGCTGAGCTGCAGCTCCAAAGAAGGTTCCTTAGGTTGGAAACAATACTTCTTTTTATTCTTATGATCATAGATTAATCACATTAAAAATGCAGAATTTCTCTTTCCTGGGTTGTGTTGGTGTTGTACCTAGACAGGAAGAGAAGTTCAACCATCATGTTTTTTTGTAAAGGGAAAACTGAAAATTTTATTTTTCCAAAAGCCTAATTGAACTTCATAATGTTTTCTCTGAGCCATAATTTAACTGTGCTTTTGAGGTCAAAGTCTGTACTGATGTTCAAGATTTTCTGAGCAAGCTACCTTTGTCATTGGTAATGTTAGAGACAAAACCTATAGAATTTTTTTTTTTCGTGAAGGAAACATTCTCATGAAAATTCCTTGGCAAGACAAATTATTGCCAAGATTATCATTTGAGTAAAAGCAAGTAAACAAATGGGAAAATTACTGCTTCTCTCAGCCATCTGTACAGATGACTATAAATAACATAGTTACCAATGTGCTACACGTAGACTGTGTGTCAAAATTCACAGGTGTGGTTTTTTGGTTCAGGAAATTAGAAATTTTTTGTTGTGCCTGAAGTTATGTGTATATGGATTTTTATCTGGAAATTGCACTGTAGTCTTAGTTATTGTCTGCATTAATTTTTCCAAAATAAGAATACACTTTTGTTAATATTATAATGATGATTTTATTTTTACATCAGAAGATTAATTTAATACATTTGTCAAATACATTTTTTTGTAATAAGCCAAATAATTTGTAAGAGCTAATAACTTCCTTCACTACCTGATCAGATAAGCTGTGAAAAACCTAAATAATAATAATGAAAAATTCCTCAGAAGGAATGTAAGACCTCAGCTCTTAGTGATAAAAATAACTTGTATCTTAGATGGTCCACGTACGTATATACTGGCTGTTTCTCCTCTAGGCTAGTCTCGTGTCGTATTTGTTTAGCTGAACAATATGAAATTTACTTTCATTGTAAATTCAGTCTAGTTGTCTGAATTTAATGGGATGTATGAGTGGGACACGTAGGTGGTGCTTATTCAGAGACATATTTTTCCCTTGTCAAATATTCTACTGATTTGTTTTTAGTAAACATATTAAAAAGTGCTGATTAATCTATGTACTGTCTTGAATCTATGCTGAAGAAAGAGAAAATTAAATCAGTAGAGAGATTCAATATGAATACATTACAGGAGAAGTCAAGATTAAACTTAATACTGTGGTTTTTCCCCCTAAGTCATTCCTCAGGGAGGTTAAATGAATGACAGCATTGTACAAACTTACCATTTTCTCTGTGCAATCCTGACAATGATTTTACAACACTGATATAAACTGGTTTCCCCCCTCAAATTTGTGTTCATTTTGGCAACTGTGCGGTATATTGCTCTGACCTTGCAATGATCACCATGAAGTTCCTGGGATGACAATATTCTACTCCCTAACTTTTCTACCACTGAAGTTGCTTATTTGGCGGAATCACTTGTCCTGAAATTTTTATGCTAGGTAGGCCTTTACAATGTCACAAAAATTCAAAATCTTCTTTGCTTTCTCAAATCCATAACTATTTATCCTCCTTTCACTTCCAGTTTCAGTCTGTAACTTCAGCTTATTCCCTTTCAAATCGTAGTAATTCTCTCCTTTGTGAAGTTAGAGCATGCCTAAAAGAAGGAATTCCTGACCTTATTAAGAAAGACAAAAAACTAAAACAAATAAAAAGAAAAAAAGAGCAACCAAACCACTGATGAAGACTTTATCCACCCTTTCCTGCATCTTCAGAGCTGTATTGTATATAATGACTTAACATTTTTATTCCTGTTAAGTAACCACTTTATTGCATCACATTGCATCCTCAGAGGTCTCCCTTTGAAGCTATTCCAAGGGTATGAATCTGGCTATTTTAGTTATGCAAATTCTTTCTATCCTCCCTCAACCAATGTGATGACCAACAAGAAGCCAGAATGTCCCAAAAATTAATTTTGACTATTTTAAATACTGAAGAACAGGAAAATTGAAAGCATGACAGAACAAAATGAATAAACAATTGTTGTAGATACATTTTCCTTGGGAATGCCTATGAAAGGCTGGATCTCCTTGAAATATGTTAATATATCCATTCCCATGTGATCTGCAGGTCCTATTTCATGTATAGACCCATTAGAATGTTGGCCAAGGGAAATTTTATTTTCTCCTAATTAGCCTTTTGTAATAAGAGCTACATTTGTAAGGATACAAATGAGCTGGAGGCTGTGACAAACAAGATGTTCCCTACAAATTTGTTGGAGAAGGAGGAAGAAGATTGGCAGTATCTATATCCACACAGAAGGAAAGCACCTTTCACCTCTGTCAGGAGTTAACTGTCAGGTTAGCTATTTACTGATGCACTTTGCTGACAGGCTGGTCTTGGAAATAGCTAAAAGGTTTTTTAAAAATATAGTCAGTATATTTGCACTCTCCTTTTTGTTGAGAAAATAACAGTATTTTACCATGAATGCTTAAATTTTAACATCTTTACCACTCTTATTTTTTTAAATAACCTGTTTTCTGAGCTTAACTTCCTAAATTAAAATTCTATTTAAATTAATCAATGCAAATCTATTTCATATGCCTATGTTCCCAACTATAAAGTTGGAATAAATTTTTTATACGTATTTAATGATTTCAAGGCTGTTAATTTTAAAATTAATAGTAGTTCAAGAAGTCATTATAATTTCCCTTTTAAAAATACTTGGATGGAAAACTCAGTTCTTTAACTTCAATGAGTGGTTTATAAATTTCCAAAAACATTATAAATTAATGTTTAAAAAATTACACTCAACTGCATAAAGCAATGTAAAAAGGAGTATTGAGTATTTTCGCCTACTACTTTCACAATTCACATAAAAATAATCGTTTTTACTCAGTACTTGCAAATACACATCTCCAAGAGAAACAATCAAAGAGCGAAAAAGAAGCAGTATATTTGCAACAATGCTTTTCAGTTCCTTAGAGATTTTCTTCAAGTTTTAATAGTTTACAAAAGAAGCTATTACTAAAAGAATTGACTTCTGATAAGACAGATTTTGGATTTGAAGCAGTGGGTTTTGTTTAAAAAGTTAAGATGAAAACCACTGGAAGGTAAATTGAAGTTAGTGACATACAGTTGATGATTCTGATAACAGAGTTCCTGTAAATATAAGAGGGGGAAAAAGTGCCATAATTTTCTATGAGTCAAGGTACTACTAGCCAATTATAGCATATACACTTCTAAAAATCAAGCAATTTGATAAAAACCTGAAGAGAAATAGAAGTAACAAAATCCTGCTCTTCAAAGACATCACAAGCACAGTAGGAGATTACTGACAGCAGTGGTTTATTTTTTTCTTTCTTCCTTTTGGATGCTTTTGACTTTTCCTGTGGTATAAACAAAAAAAGTAAAATATTCCTGGAATGTTTTCTATTTGCCAGGACATCTAATTTAATAAAAAATAGCATTAAACATAAGTGTAGGTAAATTTTTCAAAGATTAAATACACAAGCAGTGCTTTATTAAAGCAATAATTTATGTGAATTTCATTAATAAACATGTTGCTATTATAGCTACAGGGCTCAGAATTATTTCTGGAACAGAATACATCCAACCACATTGACACATTTTGAAAATTATGTACCTCGCATTTAAAGTGACACAGAACTGTTTAATGGCTCCATCCCCACACTAATCTCCTACTCGATAGTATTTTATTTCAGAGGAAAATTATGATATAAAATAAATACTACTAGATTTAAATCTGACCACCACTCTTGAATGATTAACCACTGTTTTAAGACCACAATTTAATCAGAGAGGCATTTTTAAACTTCATTGAGAAAGTTACATTTTACATGGCTTCAAATTTTCCACCCTAAGCAGCCAATTTTTGGATATGCCGGGAAGGACTTAGCATGTGGAAGATAGAGACTGGAAAGAAAAGGATGGGTGTGCTGTTAAATGGATGGTACTGAAATGAACAAATAATATCCACTGTAAGGCCTCAATCAATTCACTTGATGAGATTTTTGAAAGGGGTTACAATGGTTCTTGTAACTCTGAGTAGGATGCATGGGGGAAATACCAACCAGATATTCCCAAGAGCTCAAAACACCTTTACTGGAAAACTTTAGAAAGTCAGGAAATTTTGGCAAAAGATTTAGTACAACATCCAATCAACATAAAACACTTCTCAGAGCATTAACTTGGCCCATTTGATTTAGCAAATATTAAACCCATTTGATGTTATGTTACTCCAAATGTTCCAAGAAGAGGGAATTAGAAGGAAAAGAGAGAAAGACAGAAAAGATGCAGAAAAGCACACATATAGCTACCAGCTCCTGGGTTCCAGTGGTATACAGACAGAAACTCCAAGATGAAGGTAAGGTCAAGGCAAATGCTTTGCCTCGTGCTCAGCCTTAAATACCCCTTGGTCTTCCTAAGCCTTTCCGCCAGGTGGGACTTCTGGTCATTTGGCCATTCAGGAGCTGAGTTAGGACAGAGTGGAGCATTGCCTCCGGTGTGCATGTGATTGGCACCACTGCCAGGCTGGGAGAGAGGCTCCAGGGCTGGGGGCTATGGGGCAGTGCAGTGCCTCATCATGGCAAGGCCTGACCTGCCCCCTATGCCCCTAATGCATCCCAAAATATCTTGAGACATCAGTCTTTCTAGTCTCTGTACCTCTGTATCAGCATCATTGTTTTTCTCTTACATGTTTTCTTCTCATTAAGGAACCGCATAGCTTGTGAGGCAAACTAAACAATAACTATACTGGTTATTGGGAGACTCCCTGTAGAAGCAAAGAACTTTGTTTCTTAATCTTGTGCCACGGCATGCATTGTGAGAAAAGCGAAGCATATTCCAACTCCAGGAAACTTAAATGGTTGTCAGATAGTGTAAATGCTGTCTCAGATTTGGAGAAAGATTTTTTTTGTTTTGGGCTTGGGTTTTTTTGCATGTAGAAATACAGTGATTTCTGAAGCACACTGAGCATGAGAACCTCTCATTTTTGCCATGTAGCACTGTGTATGGGGTTGTAGTTGCCTTCTTTTCTGTAACAGCCCTGCATCCTGCTCTACAAATGTGAATGAACTAGGTTAGAATATTTCATTTGAGTTTATATATAGAGATAATTCCATATAAATGTGATATAAACCAAACTCTACAAGAATTAGATCTAGGCATTTCCTATGGAGTGAATCATCTCAATGCAGTATGTAAAAGATAGCAAGCAGAAGCAGAAGATACAGGAGGAGTATCCAAACTCAAAATATTATACTATGCAAATCTTACTACCCATAACCAGGTTAAACACGCTTAACTCGTATGTCTTAGTAAAGCTACTTTAATAAAAATTTATAATCAGCTCAAGTTGACTGCATAGCAGCTGTCCTTTTTTTCCCTTTTTATGCTTTTGTTTCTCTCATTGTTGCACCTTATTTTTGCATACTATATGCTTCAGGCGTCTGAAAGAACTTTTCTCTTATTAGGATCTGATAAAACCTTGAAATTTGCTCTCATATTCATTAAGGACATATTCTGCTAAGAGTATCTGAATGAAGGAAAAGACATGCTCAGTGGAAGGGTTGCCTGAAGAGGAACCTGGGGCTAATTTCCACATGGTACTTTATTGTATTTTGTTTATGATTAGGAGTTATGATGTGGAATTCAGAGCAGTTGAGGACCTTCTCAAGTTACAACACACCTCCCTGATGTCTTGAATTTGCGTAGCATTCACCTCATATGCATAGCACACACCTCAATGTGAAGGTTTAATCATCTGCTCCATAGGGATGCTGCCATATGACTATGTTTTGGTAGTGGTTCACACAGAGTTTTGAAATCTGGAAAATTAATCTTTTATTTAAATGTATGCTTTAGCAGTCTGTTGTGACAATGAAAATAACATATTGTGTGTGTGCAGGGAGATGTGGAATCAGGTTTCAAAACATTGTTCAGTCTTAGGGATTTGGTTGTCAGAGTAGTGTCCAAGCTTATTTTACTTTTCTATTAAAAAATTGATGGTGTTTTCTTTCAAACAACAAATCAGCACATGACATGAACAACTTAGCATGTTGAAAAGGTTTACTGATTTTTCAAAGAGGTAAGTTAATATATTTACCCAAGGGGCTTGGAGGATCATGGGAACACGTGTGAAATGCAATCCTGTGCATCTGGACATTTTTTCAATATAGCTGGTCTAACTGTTGTTACTAAGTACCGTGTAAGAAAACCCTGAAGGGATTATCCTAAATGTTCTGGCATATAATTTATTTCAGAGATGTTTTCTTACTAATGCTTTGATAGACATACTGCTCACATCGAAGGATATTTCAGAGGTTTCCTGAAGGAGTGAAATAATATGGAAGAAAAGTAAATGCCAGGAAAAATGAACTCTTCTTGAAATCCTATACGTTAGAGTGCTGTATTCCAGTGTTTAAACCTGAATTTTCACTTAGCCCACTGGAGCTAACTAACTAGGCAGGTGGTAATCTGTCTTTGGCTTGTGTGCAGTTCAAGCATCCAGCCTGCACTGCTGTTTAATGTCAAGTGAAACCTGTTTCTTCCTTTGGCTATGCCAAGTATTGTACTCACCAGCATGCTGGGATGGTGGGCCACAGTATGCCACTGTAGGAATCACCCCTACCAGCACAGGTTACCTGAGATTCTGATGGCAGTAAGCAACAATGAAAAATAATTTTATTGAAGAGCTACTTGTTTCCTAGCTTGTAAATAAAAATGCTCATAAAGTCACTATTGAGAACGTTTGCCCTGTGGGTTACTCTTACAAACCTTTTCAGAAGGATTTGAGCAACATGTAAAGAATGTAAAATATTATATATAAACTCTACACAATTCTCATTTTGAGTAAGCCAGGGAGGGAAATGCAGAAAGTGTCCTTTGTGACTGCCTGTGAAGATACTGTACCCAGAGATCAGCAGTGAGGGGGCTGATATGGCAAGCGCTACCTCCTGTCATAAAGGGCAAGTGTGCACATTAAGCAGTTTTTCCACACCTGTATTGGAATTCACCTAAGGCAAATTGTGTCCACATACATCTATGTCAGTTTTATGCTGATTCAGCCAGAGAAGTTTAGTTAATAAATTTTACAGTATGTTGGGGTGTTGCGGTGACCCAGCCCAGTGAGTCATGGGTGACTGAGTGACATAAAGTGGGTGGATTTTCCTGCCCGGGACTCCAACCCTGAGGGCGGATCCGAGAGCGAGACCGAGGTTTGAAACCGACACCCACTGGGTGTCACCCCCAACAACTTCTCCTTCCCAAGTTCTAGAAGTTACTATGTTCTTGCGCTACCCGTTGGTTCAAATCCTTCTGTTTATTCATGTAGCGTGTTGCATATTTAGTAAGTTCTGGAAAGTTCCTTTCAGTTATGTTCCCCATTGGTCTGTTTGAATGTGTTCCTCCCCTACCTTTCAATGATTTGTGCCTTGTCATCTCCCATCATTTCCCTATTTGTCCATCCCTTTATTCCGCCCCTTCTCCGCCCCCAGTTTAAAAGGGCATGCAACTGACCTTGTGCGCTCCTTTTCGGTTGTCTTCGTTTGGGATGGATGCTCTGCTCCCGAGGGGCAGTAATAAATCTGGGAATGTAGACAGCCAAGGAGTCCCTCTTTGCTTCCTTGCCCTCGCTGGGTTGCTCGGCAACAACCCCACCGCAGCCAGCTCCCTTGCGAGCCTCTTCCAGGCTGCTTTGCTCAGAGCTTCTAGCTACTGCAGAAGGCTTTGTTCTTCGTGTGGCCGGAGCACCAGCCGCCGTCGCTTGCCAGGCCCCCGGGCGGCCAGCAGAGCAGTGTGGTATAGGGGAGAGGGTAATACCTATCATATCAGGATCAAATTAGCTAAGACATATGAATGAGTGTTTTCTTATTAAAAATGGCCTAGCATTTATGTTAAAAACATCCACCTTGTTGTAAATGTTTTAGTTAATTGTATTTATTAGGAGCTGAAATTCACTTCAATTTTTATTCTTTTAGTTCAAACAGCACTGTTCATATATATGGTTAAAATTTCACAGATAAGATTTCCCCCCTTCCCTGCTCCCACGAGAGTGGATTTCCATTCTTTACTTTATGAGGAGTTTAGAACCAGATATTTTTTCTTTCAGCTTACCAAGGGATTAATAATACAAAACTTTGCAAGGAAATTGCTGTCTATGAACCAGAGTGAACAGTACTTGATGTAACTCAGATATAACAGTTCTTGTGCAAGCTGAAGTTTTTGAAGCATAAGGAGCATAGGGATGCTTTAGTGGCCTGTGCAAATAAAGAGAAAGCAACTTTAATTTGTAGGTATGAAGGAGAGATTTTTCTCTGCTTTGGAAGGACACTAAAGAAATAGGATTTTAAAATAGCTCCAGTTTGGGAGAAAGAAAAATCCAGTCGAAAAAATCCATAATTTCAGGGTGGAGTTTCTTTGGTTGGTTTTGATTTGGTTTGGTTGGATTTTTTTTGGCTGGTTGTCTTTGTTTTTTGGTTGTTGTTTTTTTTTTTTTCTGAAAACTTCCAAATTTTTGTTTACTCAGGACTAGTATGATCTAAATTTTGATGGCTGCCAGGTCTTCTTAAATGAACATGAAGTTGGCAGATTGGGATTGTGCCTGCACTAACAGCACAGTGGTAGCAGCCATGCTCTAGAAGGAGGTGCTGCATCCTTTGTTTATAAATACTTTAGAGAGAGGGACAGGTCTCCCCATGCTTTATATCAAAAGGTTCTCAGTGTGAAGAGAGGTCAGAGCATGAGTCTGAGCTAAGTCACCATGTGTTTCTCTGAAAATGCAGTCCTAAAGTTGAGCCACTGCCTCCTTCCACATATATATTGCTCAAAAGGAACATATTTTTGTAGCCACAAATGCTTCCTCAGGTGGGGTATGCAAGAGGGTTGCCTACTATGCTATTGTTAATCTACCATTTTCTTAATCTGAACTTTGGCATTTTTTCCCCTGTATATGCTACATTTTCTTTCTGAGGCTTTTTTTTTTCACACGCTGAAGTATCTGAAGTTTCTTGTCTATACAGCAATTAAGTACATGATCATTTAAATTTGATACAAGCAGCTCAATCTTTGTTTTAAATATCATTAATTTGTAGAAGCCAAAACCTGCAAAATATCTTTATCTATCCTCATAGTGGGGGGAAAATGGCTCAGATACTCAACTTTGAATAAAGTCTTGGTTTTTAATTTTTTGTTGCATTTGTTAATACAAGGTTATAAATCCATCTCATTGCAACAAAATGCTTATCACAGAATAATAGAATCATAGAATGGCTTGGAAGGGACAATAAAGATCATATAGTTCCAACCCACCTCCCATAGGCAGGAGCACCTTTCATCAGACCAGGTTGCTCAGAACCCCATCCAATCTGGCCTTGGACACTTGCTGGTATCTACACCTTCTCTGGGCAACCTGTTCCAGTGC
Organism: Monarcha castaneiventris obscurior; assembly: GCA_026261815.1. Classification (NCBI taxonomy): domain Eukaryota; kingdom Metazoa; phylum Chordata; class Aves; order Passeriformes; family Monarchidae; genus Monarcha; species Monarcha castaneiventris. Next base: position 58,800,835 of record JAMPIT010000894.1, on the reverse strand, counting down.
CTCATTACTCTCACAGTAAAGAATTTCTTCGTAATATCTAATCTAAACCTACTCTCTTTCAATTTGAAGCCATCCCCAGTCATAAAGAGTATCTCTCCATCTTTCTTGCAGGCTCGCCTCTTGCAAGAGGCAGCCACAAGTAGGTCGCCCCAAAGCCTTCAGGCTGAACAATCTCAATTGCCTCAGCCTTCCCTCACAGGGAACGTGCCTCCATCCGTCACCTTGGTGGTGTTCTCTGAACTCATTCCAACAGGTCAATGTCCGTATTGTGTTGGGGGCCCCAGAGCTGAATGCAGCACTGCAGGTGGGGTCTCACCAGAGCAGAGCAGAGCAGAGCAGAGGGGCAGAATGCCCTCCCTCAGCCAGCTTCCTATGCTGCTTTGGATGCTGCCCAGGATATAGTTGGCTTTCTGGGCTCCAGGTGCACATTGCTGGCTCATGTCCAGCCTCTCATCCACCAGCACCCCAAGTCTTTCTCTGTGGGGCTGCTCTCAATCTGTTCATTCCCCAGTTTAGACTGATGCCTGGGATTGCCCTGACCCAGGTGCAGTGCCTTGTGTTTGGCCTTGTTAAACCTACCAAGATTCCCATGGGCATACTTCTCAAGCTTGTCCAGGTCCGTATGGATGGCTTCCTGTCCCTCAGGTGTGTCAACCACACAGTGCTTGAGTGGTGGATGTAAACCACTGTACAGTGCACTTGTGATCTCACTCCCAAGGTTTGATGGGAAATGTCTGCCTACAAATAAAAAATATGGCTGTATGTAAAAATAGTATGATTTCTTTGATACGTCTAAGGCCTTTGAGCAAAAGCTGCTGTGTTATACTCATGGAAACCAATTCACTGAGATGTACTAACTTGCCCAGCTAAGGACAATCTCCTTCATTCATGTGCACAATACAAAATTTTTTTTAAAAAAAAGCAACCCTAGGTAGTAAACTCAAGACAGACAAAAGAAAAAAGAAAATGGCATGTTCCAGTTCTATTGCTGAATAGAGCATAGATATCCAAAGATGAAGAAAATGGATGAACCAAGGCTATTAGCTTTGGCTTTGGAGAATTTTGCTGTAATTTGGCAACAGATTTTGTAGGTGTTTTTCTCACATACACCTAATCACATAAACGTATATGCACTTTGGCAATGGGTATATAATGCCGTACATGCTGTCTTTAATAAGCATTAATAGCAGCTGCATCCAATGCTAAATGCTGCACTACCTAAAAATTATAGGTGTTGTAATAGTTACATACTTTCTTTCCTTTTTTTTTTAACAAATAAATATGTGTCTAATGTGGTAAAAAAATAGAAACAAAAATAGTGATTTATGAGAGAAAAATAAATGGCAGCATATTATTTAAGATCATGCCCATAGATAATCTGATTTTATAGGGATGTCATTTGTTGCTGAATATTAGAAGTTACTTTGACATTTTTAATTCTCATTCATTGTTAAATGCTATACATTACTATAAGTCACAATACATATTTTTTTGATATCTCTTCTATTAATTGCTCCTATGAAAAGCATAGTACTTAAATTATACTTCCTGTCCTTCCACTTATCTGGTAAAATGTTAGTGTGTTTAACAGGAGAAAACATTTTTCTTATATATGTTTATATAAAACAGTATATCTAGAATGTGCACTAGTACAGTATATATACTATTATATACATTTTATGTGTACTGGGGTGTGTCTATAGGAGGTGTATGTATAGGAGGGGTGGGGGGGTGCATGTATATATGTACAATTATTAAAAAACCTGAGTTTTGGTAGACAGTAGTATATTTCTGTAGACAATTTTAACCATTTGTAAGAAAAACTTTATAATCTGGAAATGCCTTGAAGAAGACATCAAGAGAAGATACATTTTATTAACCTCTCCAGGTGGTTGCTGGAACTTATATGAACTATTAGTTTTTGGAGTTTTTTTATAATTAAAGACATCAGTGTAGCTTTTGGAGCTTTGCGAAACTTCTTTCAAATGCTGTGTATAATTGCAAATTCAGCTAAGTGTTTCAACACATGCCCATGTCTGTTTTTAATAGCATTTTAACCAGTTTTTCACTTGGACCCCATATATTCTTCATGCAATTATTGTACTTAAGCACCATGGAGTCATACATACTCTTGGACCCATTTTCTCCTAACTATTCCTCACCAAAAGGGCATGCTCCATACCTGAGGCAACACTGAACTGAATACTAATTTTTACAACCACCATGATGCATTTTACATGCACTATGAAGAAGGAGCAAAGAAAATATTTCTAGAAGCATGGGGGCCATCTCAGTGTCAGAGGGAGTGCTCTCCTATGTGAAGCTAAACCTGCATCTGTCTTTGTGATTTGTTTAAAATTTTCCCAGAATCATATACCTGAAAAGTTAGGCAGAAAGACTTCGTTTATCCATATGCATTCTGAACCCATTATATCTCTCAGTTCTTTCAAGCAAAGTTCTCTCCTGAACCATTCGCCTCTATTGAAGATCTCTGTTTTCTCTCCTTGGCACTTATGCTTGGTGCTTCATTCATTCATTGTTGTTATTATTTGCAAGAGTAGCCTTTTAAACCCACATTTTATCATCATCATAATCAAAACAAATTATATACATTTCCATAACTTAAACTCACTGCCTTTAATGCTAATTTTTCGTTCATTCTTTGTTTAGGTTTTTGTTGGCATTTTGCATGCTCAGGATTTTTTTAGCAAGGGTAATGATAAATGTCCTGTGCCCCCATGGGAGGGGCTGCCTGAAACTTACTTGGCAATAACCGCAGATGTGTGGCTCCAGTTTAAAATCCCTCCAAGAACAATTTTTCACCTTTCAGTTATATTTCTTTAAAAAACACAGCAGAAATACAAGGATTTGTAGTCAGATTTGGCATGATGGTTGGCTGTTGCTGCCAAATTAGTGTTTGTAGCCTTTGAAGCACATCAGTGACCATGGCTATAACCATGACCCTGCAAGATCTTCCATGGCAGAAAGAAAGGTATGCAGGCCAAAAGTCTTATGTTATTTTGAAATGGCATTTTCACTTACTTATTTTTACTGTAATAAATAAATTTTTCAGTGGTGGTGAAACTTTCAGGACCAGCTATACTGAAATCAAAGGTAATGTCTTAGACTATTCATGCAAAGATCCGGGATCATGTTTTGCCCAGACTGAGACTGTTTGTGTCATTAGAAAAAATACAGTTGCATAACAGAAGAAGGATAGTTGCACATATAAATTTGCTTATAAATGTGAAAATTGGTCTTTGTTCATAATTGAAACCATTACTCAGGCATAAAACTCCACTTGCTCCTTCATACTCAAATGGCTTTACCAGCTGAGGTTTTTGATGTACTGATGCAAAGTTTGTGAATAGTAACTAAAATAAATAAAAATCCATGTAATTTTCCTTTTGTAAATTATCTTCTACTACTTTTTCATGAGGTCATGTACATGCACAAGATATTTTTAATGCAATGACAAGTGTAGGACTTCATCACATGTACCATGATAACTGTTTTCCAACTTGTATCAGGCATTGAGGGTGACCAGATCTTAACAGCTATGGGTGTATGTGGAACCAAAGCTTGCTTTTTTTTGTGAATTCCTGTATCATTTGAAAGATACCTAACTGGTGTCAAGAGAGGAGCAGATATTCATGGTTCACAAACATTAAAAATTTGATTTTTTTATCCTAAACCAAAAATTTTGTGTTGGTTAGGTCCTTCCTACCCAAGCATGCAAATTATTATGAGCTGAAAGGAAGGACACTCGAGACCAGTGAATGAATTCCTTTAGTGCATTTAATGAGCTTTGAATTAGGTCCTGTGGTAATCAAAATGCAAATAGCAGCACATCTTTTGAGACACTCACTGTTTGATAAAAAATTTGCAGTTCACTTTGTAGTCAAAACTCCAGACTCCGATACAGTCTGAAACCTGGTTGGGATAATTTGATCATTTTTCAGACATATATGTTGTTTGTTCTAAATGTTTGGGGTTTATATAAAATTTGCTGTGTCTACATTAGCAAGTAATATGGTGCAATAGATGAGCAGACTGAGGTGGTCAGAGCAAAAGCCTCTAGATCTACATCATCACTAAAATGCAACCTACAATGCACTAAAATGCAGTGGATACAACCATGACAGAAACCTAACTGGATCCCCTATACAAACAAATGAAAAAGGGTTTATTTCTTTCAGAGGCTGTTATATCTTCCTTTTTTTATTTGGTAGAGCACTCTTCACAAATAATAGGAGCCAATTAAATTTATATCATTTATTTTAATATTTTATTTAGAAATATTTGTTTTATTTACAAAGAAGCTGAGAATCTTGAGGCTGGAACCAAATTTCTTTTAGGATGAAAATTTCCAGTCTTGAGTCTTACATGAAACTAATAACAAAAAGTATTGGTAATGAGAGAGGAAATGTCCCCAGAACATATATGCATCAATTTGCTCCCAGTCACCATTTACTTGGAACAGAGGCAACAGAAAAAACAAACCAGGATTTTTTCAAGACTTACTGAAAACCTCTATTACTCTTCTCTTCCTCATGCTTATGCTTACATTCACATTTCTTCTTAAAATCTCTGATACTGACACTTTTATGTAGACTTTTATGTATTTGCTTTCCCAATGATCACTTTCTCCTTCTTTGCTTCAATCTGTGAAAAATTGCCCCCAGCTACATTTTCCTTCCTGCTACGCACACTAGGCTCCATACACATGCAAACTTCTCTTGTATTAGTATGTAAATTTAAACTTCTTATTTTCCTGCCAGCATAGTATGACTGGAATCTGACCTCAAGACCTTCCATGCTTTTCTCAGTTTTGTCAGTTACCTTGAGTGTAACACAAATGCCCTAAGCCAACCCTTGACTTCCATTTTTCGGGGACCGTACCAGTTCGCTTTGGATGTAGGTGTTTGTTTGGCATGCAGAAGGGTTTAATATGCTGTTTTGTGGCAGATTAGTTCCAAAGGATTGGCAAAATTTGGCATCATCACCTCCTCATATCAGTGTTGTACGGAGTAGTATTGTGGTCCCTAGACACAGAGCATGCTCTATTTTTATTATTTTTAACTTACCATCCTTAGAGTCTTTCATGGTAGGGAAAGGACAGTCCTTTGTCTTCTTTTGAAGCCTTCACTTAAAATTACTTTTTTCCCATGACAGCCTCAGACAACGAGAAGAATATGCTCAGTAAAGCCCAGCAGTTGCCCAATGAGTTGCCACCACACAGCAATAATGACAGTTATTAAAGTTCAGAACATCAGAAGTGAGTGTTTCCAGTTGCAGAATATCACACCCCGGGCTCATTGCCACCAGCCTGTGCTCAAGCTGTTTTCATTTGTGCTAACCAGCAAAAGAGTAACAGGATGTTTATTCCTTTTTTTTTCTCAAGTGAGCAAGCCCTGCCTATAGGGCTGCGTTGAGGTTAAATGCATCTTTAATTCTTATTCAATAATTTGCAGAAAAGGGATCTGGTAATAAAAAATGGGAAAGAAGAAAGGACTGAGCAGTGCAGTGTTCACATGGATTAAAGGTTTACTTTGGCAAAGTTTGCAAGCACAACATGTACTTGCATCACAGGTGTTTTCCCAAAGCATCTGAGCTGCCTAGACAAGATGTCATGGCAGCAACTCATCTGTGTGCTCTTTCTTGATGGAGCACGGCAAACATTTTGCTTAACCACAAAACAACTCAAGCAGAAAAAAAAAAAAAAAGGAGAGAAAAAAACCATGATGCTGTACTCTCAATTGTTTTCAATTACAAAAGTGATTCTTGGGGCCAGGATTATTCAGATTTAGGCTGTCAGAGTTCATTCTGTCACCACAGAAAACATAATCCTATAGCTCAAGTCCAAGGCAGAGGGAGAAGATCCAGTGTGCTTTGAGCTTTGAGCAAATTGCTTTTACCTTTAGCTTTTCCCTTGCAGAATAACAGCTGAGCTCCTGCCTCTCTTGTCTTTTTTAGATCAGATCTGCTGGCAGCATGACCTTCTGGGCAGGGGCCTTCCTTTGGCCTGCTCTTGGACAGCACTCATGTTGTTTGGGTCTGACTGACCACTGCAATAGCAATCATAAATAGAAAGATTAGCAAACAAGGTGTAAAACTGAGGACAGTATGGGAACTATTATTGAGGTTCATCACGTTCAAAATCCTTGAATGCAAATTTGTATGGAAATTTGCATTATTCTGGGAATACTATCTATAATCCCTAAAAAAATTATAAATGTACTGAGGTGGTGGAATGTAATAAAGTTGCTATTTTTTAACCGAAACCAGCACTTTCTTATTTGTTTCTTGCTCTGGAACCTGGAATCAGAGTCAAGTACTCTTCTCTGCTGTTGAATGGAGCTATTTTTAAATATCTGACTCATTAATGATTGTTTTCTGAATCTATTCCAGGAGTTAGATCTATCAACAGTACATGCTTATGTATGAGAGTTTTGTTTGATTAGTGTTGGTGAACTGGTTTAGTGATGCTGGCACAGTTTATCAATTACTTGCAACTTGTAATCTAATGGTGAATCAGTCCTGCATGAGTAGTTAAGATAGTTATTTTCTGTGAAATTTTCACTGCTTAATATTTTAATTGATAGGAGTTTTCTGACAAGTGAGAGATAGTTTGGGGCATAACCTTTTATGAAACAATGCAGGAAATCACAACAATGTTTAATAACCAAGACTGAGAGACAGAATGCCTTTGTAGAAAGTCAATATTAATATTTTAAAGGGTTTGGAATATTTTTATGTATTATTATCATGCTGTGATCCACAAAGAGTATATTAGGTGATGAGAAATTAATTACTATCACCATCTTTACTCTTTAGGATGTGTTTGTGTATAATAAACTTTTCCAAATCCCACAGAGAGCAACTTTAACACAGTCATAGCAATTATGTTTGTGCAGTCATAGCAATTTATACACGGGGTGGTAGGAAGTTGCTGATATTCTATGAAAGGTTTGATTTGCCCCATAGAGTTCTATTCCTGTAGAACACAAACTCAGTGCAAACTCTGCTAGCAGCTGTGTGTCCCATCCTGTAAAAGGTCATGGAGACCTTAATCAGAGATATACCCAGGGATCTCTCAGCACAGGGGAGCTGGGATGAATCTAGTCAAGTAACACCAGCAGATCTTGACCATGCTCCGTGGTCACTGTAAAAAGTCATTGGAAGTTCCAGTCCTTCTATTTATGAACTTAGAAATTTTTACAATTAATTAGGCCCTTAAACTGCAAAGATATATGAAATTTTACTCTGTGAAGTTGCCCTACTGCCTTCAGAGGGTTAGTGTCATTAGAAAAGATTATAGGAGTACACATGCTCATGTTACTAGAAACTTCAGCCTTTAATGAATAATGTATGGCAGCCCTGTAGTGGTGTACAATTTCATGTCACTATGTGTTCAATGCATTACAGATAACACATAATTTCAGTGCCAAGGGAAAATAGTGGTTTGATATTAATTTCAGCCCTTTAAATTCTGACTCGCAACCTTAAATAAGTGAAGTTTATATGTAAGAATAAATGAGAGACTGGAAATTCCTTCACTTGCATGTTGCAGTAATGTTCTGTATGTTTGTGGAGAACTAGAACTCCAGACCATAACTCCTTTAATTTAAGCAACAATTCAACAACACTGTTTAAAGCACTGCTTGTGCAAGATGAGTACGAAGAAAGGTAGTTTCAAAAGAAAGGGATTTTTAGGGCTGACCCGGCAGTACAACTTTGTCTTGAAATACAGATTAAAAGAAAGGATGGCACATCAGCACATTTCACTTTGAAGTGACAAAACCTGGAAACTCTATGCCAGGAAACTGTAATCAGTTCTCCTGCAACATAATGGAGTGTCAGTCAACCATCTAGCTTCTAGGAGGACAATGCAGCTGTCGGAGCTCTTCTCATGAGACATGAAACAACAGATCTGGCAACAGAAAGACTATGAATACATCAGCTTATCTGCTGCTGGGGAAATACGCTCTGTGCTTTGGCATCTTGCCCCCGAGATTGCAGGCCAAATATGAGATGATTTACCATTAGAGTGAGGCTGTCTGCCAAATGGATAAGCCCCTACAAACTGAGCTCAGACTTTCTGACGTCTCCCACTTCTGGTTGCATATATCTAAGAGCTGTGGCTGGGACCTTGTCAAAAGGGAGATGGAACATGGATAGTGTAGCTGTACTTAGGGAGAAGCATGCTATGCCTTGAATTTCCACTCTGACTCCTGCACAGGATTGCAACACGGTACATGCAGTATCTGCAAGGCCTTCTGTACTCTTGTGGACTTGACCCCAAACTAATTGCTGTCTAATCTGAAAGAGTATTGAAGCTTTGAAGTATTATTTTGAAGCCTGGGAGTAATGTTTTGAAGTATTTTATATTCTATTCAATATAAGAAACAATAAATTATTCTTAGGGAGTGTTAATACAATATCATGCAAGCACATATATGTGTATAAACATGTATAAACATGTGCATGTATATGTAATTTGGGGTATTGTTTTAGGGGTTTTTTTAGTTAATTTTTATAAATAATTTACAATTACTTGTTCAGCTCAGTTTTCAAAGCAAGTGGAAGGTGAAAATTAAACCAATCTCCTTCCCTTTTAAAGAAAGTACTTTGGAATCACGCACATAAAGACACCCTTTATTTTTAAAGCTATGTCCTGTTTGAAATGAGGATAAAAACCAGCTGCATAATACTAATTTTCTCTTTCCAGAAGGAAGAGCTGACACTCCTGGGATTCCAGCCTGTGATAAGGCTATCATAAATCTGAGGCTTAAATCACAAAGCCACTAGTATGCTTTAATCTGTAATGAAGCTGTACCACCTGATGGGTGGCTAGTGGCTTGCCGTGAGGCTTAATATGATACAACTTACATCAAGTGGCATCCCTCCTATATTATTGTATGGAATACAACAGAAGTACACCAATGGTTCTCACTTCTTGGTATCCTTCTATCTTGAGAGAAGGGAAGGACAGATTTGAGGAGGTGGGCTGTTGAGGAGGAGTGGTTCTCCCCTCCCCTGGAAAGAGCTTCCAGAGGGGAAAGCCTTGTCCCCAAGGCCACGGCTGACATCACTTCTGTGACAGCTCTGAGGCACTGTTTTCTTACAGATGCTCCTGCCTGTTCTGGCAGTGGTCTGCCCACTGAAGTACAACAGGTTGAGACCAGGATTAAAGCCTCATTTCTTTTCTTCTGGCTGATTGCTAAACTGGATCACTGGCACTCTGAGTGCAATATAAACAGTTCGGTGTTTGACACTTAGTTTTACCTTGAGCTGCAAGTTTTCACAGCTTGTGTGCAATTAAGTTGCTTGAGAACAAGAAGTCTCAAGTGAGACTAATTTTAATGGGATGTATATTTGCAATGGGCATTGAGATTTCTGTGCATCCAGGCTCTGAGGTTGTTCCATTGGCATTGTTCTAAAGGCTAACACAAATTCAAGCCTCTGTGGGCATATTTCTTCTGGTATTCAAAATGGAGAGAAGTGTCTTTTGCTGTTATGGAAAACAAATGTGTCAACCCAATACCGAAAGACATACAACCAAGGGGGCTTGTCAGGCTTCTATACAGAAAGCACTCAATCTGTAATTGCATGAGAAAACAAGGCATGTATCTGCACTCGCGTTTTTAGGATAAAGAGCTCATGTTTTAGAACCTTATCTTGGCATATCCAGATGCTATTATTTTGATTATTTTATAAAGAATTTAGTACCAAGATTGAAGTAAAATTTGACCAAAGTATTAAATTGGTCTGTATCCTTAATCAGTTAGATATTTAAAGAAGGCAACATATCTCCCACCAGGCATATGATCTTTTCCAAATGCTGCAGATTTGTGCAACAGAATGAAAAAACTCTAAAGACTGAAGCCTGAAGAACACCAAAAAAATAAATATTTCCATCTTATTCCTCTATGAAAAAAATTGAAATGTCATTGTTCTCACTACCAGTCACAGTCTTTTTCTAAAAATTTTAAAGACTGAGATAAGTTATTTTAGGCAAAAATTTAGATTTGACCACTAATATTAAACTACAGTTGCAGAGATCAGGCCTTCAAGCATTTCACATCTACTTCTGCACCAGACCACTACAACTGACATTGCTTAAAAATGTCAATATAGAGAAGTTTAGCTTCATATTCTGTTTATTTAAAATAGAAATGTTTGTTAGATTTTGGATTGTTTTTTTTTACATTAGCATTAAACCAAAGACTATCCAACATATTATCAGTGCTAAAGGGGAACAGCAGAGAGGATACATTGCACCAAATTCTGTCTTCTAATATCACTAAACACTAAGTATAGCAAAGTGTACAGGATGTGTGAAAATAAGTTCAGTCTTACTTGCAGTCGCCATAACAAGCTCTTAGAGGATGATGAGATCATGAAGAATAAAGAATATCCTTGGAAACTTGGAAGCTGCAGACCTAGAAGCTGTACCTCATTACTGTTACTGTAAAGTTTTTGCCCTTACAGCTACCACAGACTTATCCAATACTCACCATGTTTAACATCAACTGCAGTGCCTATTGCCTTATTTAACCCAAGGTATTTGACCACAAGTAAAACCATCCACAGGTCAGACTATGCTGTGACTCTGTAGGGTGTTAGAACTGCTGTAGGTCTCACTGCAAAACTAGACTTTACATGGACGGACTTTTCCTTGGAGCCTTTGAAGCAAATGCAGCTGGTGCTGCAAAGGAGTGGAGAGAAAATAAAAAAGTGGGAAATCAGAGAAATTTAGGCACTGGTGAGTTAGGTATTATTTGGAGCTTTGTATCAGGAGCACTCAAGGAAAGTACGAGCTGTATTTTAGTATCGACTCCACTGGATCGATCTGAAGGGCCAATGTACTGCCAGTGTAGCACAGCCCAATGGGACCAGGTGGTCCCTGAGCACCACTGCTATCCCCTCTGCCTTCTCTAGAAACTTGGGTTTACTTCTTGGCACATCATTCCCAAGGTCATACTTTGGCATCCTAGTGTAGGTGAACCTTCCTGCTCAGTATATGAAGGCAATTCTCTACAGATTTGCCAATTCTAAATCTCTCATCCATGACTGTTACTGTAACATTTTAAAAATATGATCTCACATTTTCTGAAGTAGAGTTTTTGTTCATTTTACTTTGGTGGTGGTATCTTACAAGTTTGTAGAATAAACAAAAACTTCCTTATTTCTGAAAACTGTTTTCAAGTTTGGAGGCAGGCCAAGAAAGGAAGGAATTCCATTTTCTGTGACATTCAAAAATATCTGGAAGTCTGTGTTTATATGAATATCTGTTATCTCTATAAATGTAATTTTTATCTTTTCTATCAAAAAGCTGTTAACTCCAGAAAGGTCCTAGATAAGACCCCAGGCAGGATTTAACAATAAAAGAGGATCCATGGAAAAGAGAAATTTGGTAATAGTGCATCCCTTTTGTTTAGCTGGTGCTGCATTGAGAGGGAAGAAATATCCTTCTGTCTCTGTGGGCAGCCAGTGGGACAAGCTGTGTTCTAGTGGGGCCACAGGGAAACTGCCTTCCTCTTGTGCCAAAGAATACATTATCATTGAAACAATGGAAAATAAAGGATTCTCTTGTTTCAAACTACCTTCACTGCCCCAGAGGAGGAAGGTTTTATGGCTTGCCAAGAGGGATAAACTTTCACCTGAATGGGGAAATTGCATGGATCTCTCTAGCAAGGGAGAAATTGCTGGAGGGTAGTGGCTGCAGCAGAGAAAGACCTACGTTTCTGCATGCCACATAGCAGTACTGTGGGGTTTATCAGTTGAAATAATCTGTAGTACAAGCTTTTGTTTTGGGATTTCAAAACGTTTTCACACCAATGTAACCACAGTGAACTAATCTGAGTTATATTATCTTGAGCTGTGACTGAATCTGACCCCAGTGTGTTTTGCTTCCAAGTAGGAAAGGCATAGGAATGACTAAGTACACAACAGTTCTTGTGAATTATATTTAAAATCAAAGATTGTGCTTCTACATAGCAACTTACATATGGTGTTTTGCAGACATACGGCTCATTCTTTATGTGTCATATCATGAAAAATGTGGCTTGTAATTCTGCTGTGAAGCAAGATGTTTGTGATTATAAATACAAATTACATCATCTGGGTTTTTTAAATAAAGTAATTGTGAGCTATCAGAATATTTTCCATTTAGGGATGGCAACAGGATTATATTTTATATATATATATATATATATATATATATATATATATATATATATATGAGAATGTGTATGTGTACATGTACGTATATGTAAGTACATAGCATTCTCAGACAGCAAAAATGTGGGTGGCTCTCTCTGAATCCCAAGAGCAGAATGTGTATCCTGAAAAGCAGATTTGAGGAGGAGATGATTGGTACCTAGGCTTGGTACCTAGGTACCAAGATGATTAATACCTAGGTGCTGGAAAACTGCACCAGCAGTACAATAGGTTGGAAAAGAAATATCCGTAAGGAACTATTTGAGAGCTCAATGAAGATTCACATGCTGCAGAAGGGCTGCTTTGGAGGCTGTCACGACCCACTGGTATGGGGCATGATATTCTTTCTAAATCCTCTTCAGGCTGAACAAAGATATGCATCAAAGAACTCTAATGCTTTTATTATATAGTTGCCTTAGATTCGGCAACCAGCCCACTATTTAGACACATAAGGTGTTATTTAACAAGCCCTTAAACTTTAACACTTCTCAAAAGCAGTGTTATATGCTTTATGTTACTGCTCAAAAGCAGTAATACGCCCTTAATTTTTACTGTACACTTTAATAAGCTGTAGTAATACGCCCTTAATTTTTACTGTACACTTTAATAAGCTGTCAACTCCCACAACGCAGTACTCAAAGGTGCTGGCTAACAAGCCACAATACACCACCTCTCAAAGGTGGTGGCATAAGCCACAACACTGCTTTTCAAAGGTACTGGCACAAATCATAACACACTTCCACAAGTGCCCTACTCTAGCAACAAACTTCAGTATGGAGTCTGGGGTAGAATACGATAGCTTATGGAGTCTGGAGTAGAATACGATAGCTGTTCTTTCCGCAGGCAAAGCAAGGAAGGACAGAAATAAAGAAGAGCGAGAAAGAGAACAAACAATATCACCAGTCCGTAGATACTGCATTGGTCCTGCCATATGGATGGTCCAGAGCTGGGGTAGACAAAGACAGTGAAAGAGAAAGGGAAAAGAGCACAAGGGGGCCCGATCCACTTCCTTTTACAGTCAACTTGATGGATACTTCTTATGTAAACTAGATTTTTCCTGCTGTTGCACATGTGCAGACAGCCACTTTGAGCCTTTCTCCAGGAAGAGAGTGGAGGGGCAGGTGGACTGAGCATGAGTCTCAAGGTGGAGCAGGATGTTGATTCAGAATAGGTCTGCCCCACCTCCCTGGGACCCTTTCTTCCAATCACACCTTTCCTGTCGTAACAGCCAGAATGTTTGAGGCAAAACATGCTTGTGTCTGGTCCTTCACAGAGGCTGAAAGGATCATAGGACATGGTGAGAAAAAAGGGTTAGTAGGGCTCAGAACTCCTGAGCCTGTCTAAAGACACCAGAAATCTCACAGGAAAGGCATCTGCAGTATCTCATCATCTTGAGACACTCAAGAAACCCCAGAGGAGCTTCACAGATTTGGCAAAAAATGTTGATAAGAGGCAGCCAGGCACATTAGGACTGGAATGCAGTGCTTGGCTCTGGAGATGGGGAAAGGAATCAGATAGTAAATACATATCTTCAGATACACATCACCTCTCTCTCTTTGTTGAATTATTCAAGTAGTCATTACCCTGGAAACTGTCAGCATCATGTTAGTTGCCTTTCTCTTTTTCTTGCGGGTGAAACATGAAGTTGCAAGTGGTTCGATTATCTATTAACAACAAATGTTACAACTCATGCAAATGAGCTTCAATGTGAGCTACTAATTCCAGGACTATTGGAGTTAGAGGAGTATACTAAAAAAGTAGGCACCAACTGGACTTAAATCCTGTTTCCAAGGGTCACAACTCAGCCAATTAAATGCAATATGTCCCTCTGAATAAACTACCAAAAAACGTTAAGACCAAGCCCTAAGGCTGAAGTAATTTGATGTCCTTTCAACCATATTTTTGATAAAATCCTTTGTGTATTTTGGTCATTAAACATTGTCTTCACACTATTTAAGTGGGCCCAAGGTGAAATCAAAGCACACAAAACCTCAGGCTAAAGCAAATCCAGGGTAGTAGTTCTGTTGCTTTTCACAAAGTCAATCAGTTTAATACTTTTTCTCCAAACAAGGGCAAAATCTACAGGTGAGATGGCATTCAATTCATATTTTATTTTAAAACCAATTTTTAAAGTATCCTTTCAATCTGGTTGTTGTGGGCAGTGCATTTAAAACTATCTGTGTAGAATTAATTGCCTGAAACAAATTACCATCATACATTGCATATATTTTGGTTTAATTAAATTATTTCAACAGACATTAATCCCTTTGCAAGAAATCAAAAGGAAGCTAAGAACTACTTATAAATGGAAAAGTTTTCTTTTTCTAGCACCAAGAAATAGCTTGACAAATTACATTTAATTGCAGTTTTAAAATACTAACAAAAGCATAAAACCAGAACAATAAAAAGAAAGATGATTTTGTTATACTTTCAATGGACATTTTTAAACAAATTTGTGTTTGGTTCCTGTCAGTTTGTAGTAATAAGTGAATTAGTATTAAAATAATGGCTTGAGTGATCAAACAAGAAGGACTGGAAAAGTTCTTTGGCAGAGATCCATCTACACAGAAACTTGGCCTGCATACAGAGAAAATACACTACAGATATATAAATTACATAGGTTGGGATAGTGCTGGTCAAAACCATTTATACTGGAGTCATGTGGGAAAGAAAATCTAGACACCATAGATTAACTTACTTCAACTAAAATCATTCAAACTAGGAATTAGCTAAAACCACATTTGCACAAGTATGCATAGAGAAGTTTCTAACCAGCTATGTTAACTAGATGTTCAAATGGAAAAACCAAAGAAATTTAGCCAGTTGGATTTATTGGTAAATCTTACATACAATTTTAGTTATAATTATGTGTTTTTTCAAACAACCAATTAATTAAGCCTACCACAGAGGCAAAATCAGTCCACATTTATTACAGAAAGTAACTTGCAGCCTAGAGTTAACTGTTGCAGTCCTACATTTTCATTGCTGGAAACAAACTTTATCAAAAGAGAATCCAAATTCCTAATTATTTGCACGCAAGGCCAAATCAAAATAATGTAATTTATTTGATAATTTTAACCAAGGACAGGCTTTTTTCCTGGGGGGAAAAAAGTCAGAGCAGAAAAGGAGAAATGCAGGATTGTTCAGTCATTCTTGGAGAAGATAAGGAACTGCATCTGGAGCTACTGTCATTTATGGAAGGAAGGAGAAATTGGGGAACTGATATTGAAATGGGTTTTATGCAATACATAATAATATATAATGATATATCATATATAAATGCATAATATATTACCTCTATATTCTAAGAGATTTAGATTTAACTTCCTTAGTTGTATCCCTTTTGGTGACTGTGGATCGAGTCTGGCCATTGCAGATAGTCAGTTGTAATGGTTTGAAAACAAACCAGCGCGAGATCCTAAGTCAGGGTTAAAATTTAATAGGGAAAATAAATAATTAAAAATAAGTGAAATAATACAAGGGAAAAAGGAAAAGAAAAACACAGACAAAGTCAGAATACCTGACACCATATTAGGGTGGTGGTAGTAGTCCAGAGGAGGTAGTTCAGTCGAATTGGTGATCCTATGGGAAGTCTAGTCTCCAGCTGAAGGTCCAGTGGTAGCTCTTGTCCTCCAGGAATCCAGTAGACAGCTCCCCGCGGCGTTCAGAAGCCCAGATTTATCTGGGATGGAATGCTTGATTCCCCCCTCTGGGCGGAGCCTCTCCCAATGGGATGATGAGTCATGAGGCCAGGTGTTGATGGGCTCGTTAACAGCAGATAGTCCGGGGGGAGTTACTGCTGAGTCATGCGGCAGAACATTAATGGGCCATTAACAGAACAATAGTCTGGAGGGAGGAGGCAAGGAAACACTGCCCCACCTGGTTTCAACGGTTCATGAGGGTGGTAATAGAATACACTGCAACCCAGGACATTATCCACCCCTTATTCTATTACCATCTACCTCATCCCACATCAATGCCTTGAACTCTACACACACACACACCCACCCACCCATATATATACAATAAAAAACCCTACATAGAGTTCTCACTTAAGATTAGGTCTCCTTGTGGTACACAACGGGTTTCCCCATCTTTCTGCATTACCCACCAAGTGTGACCAGGTCCTTGAGCAAAGACAATCCCACGGATGGGTTTGCCTTTGCCTGAGGTGGGATTAATCCAGTCTTTCCTAAAATACCTCTCATGTGTACCACAGGGACTCTATCTCCATCTACTGTGTGCAAGGGTTCCGACTGGGCGGGACCAGCTCGATTGATGGACCCTCTGGTATTGACCATCCAGGTGGCCTTTGCTAAGTTTGCTTCCCAATTCTTGAAGGTCCCCCCACCAAGTGCCTTCAAGGTGGTTTTAAGTAGTCCATTGCAGCGTTCAACTTTCCCGGCAGCTGGTGCATGATAAGGGATATGATAGATCCATTCAATACCGTGTTCTCTGGCCCAGGTATTTATGAGGCTGTTCTTAAAATGAGTCCCGTTGTCTGATTCAATTCTCTCAGGGGTGCCGTGTCTCCACAGGACTTGCTTTTCCAGACCTAAGATAGTATTCCGGGCAGTAGCATGAGGCACAGGGTAGGTCTCCAGCCATCCAGTTGTTGCTTCCACCATGGTCAGCACGTAGCGCTTTCCTTGACGGGTTTGGGGAAGGGTGATGTAGTCAACTTGCCAGGCTTCCCCATACCTGTACTTTGACCATCGTCCACCGTACCACAGAGGCTTCACCCGCTTGGCCTGTTTGATTGCAGCACAGGTCTCACAGCTGTGGATGACCTGTCAGATGCTGTCCATGGTCAAGTCCACCCCTCGGTCACGAGCCCATTTGTACGTTGCATCTCTCCCTTGATGACCAGAGGCATCATGGGCCCAACGAGCAAGAAATAATTCTCCTTTGTGCTGCCAGTCCAGATCCACCTGTGATACTTTTACCTTGGCAGCTTGGTCCACCTGCTCGTTGTTACGATGCTCTTCATTAGCCCGACTCTTAGGTACGTGCGCATCCACGTGTCGAACTTTCACAGTCAGCTTTTCTGCCCGGGCAGCGATGTCCTGCCAAATCTCGGCGGCCCAGATGGGTTTCCCTCTGCGCTGCCAGTTGGCCTTTCTCCAGCGATCCAACCATCCCCACAGCGCGTTTGCTACCATCCAGGAGTCAGTGTAAAGGTAGAGTCTTGGCCATTTCTCTCGTTCAGCAATATCCAAAGCCAGCTGGACGGCTTTAAGCTCCGCGACCTGACTCGATCCTCCTTGTCCCTCGGTAGCTTGTGCAACTCGTCGCATGGGGCTCCACACTGCAGCTTTCCATTTCCGGTCTGTGCCTACAATTCGGCAGGAACCATCGGTGCAAAGGGCATAACGTCTTTCACTCTCTGGCAGCTCGTTATACGGTGGGGCTTCCTCAGCACGCGTCACTTGCTCCTCTGCTTCTTCTGAAGATAATTCAAAAGTCTCACCTTCAGGCCAGTTTGTTATGATTTCCAGTATCCCAGGGCGATTTGGGTTTCCAATACGGGTGCGCTGTGTGATGAGGGCAATCCATTTGCTCCACGTGGCGTCAGTGGCATGGTGGGTAGAGGGAAGCTTTCCTTTAAACATCCACCCCAGCACCGGTAGTCGGGGTGCCAGGAGGAGTTGTGCCTCTGTGCCAATTACTTCTGAGGCGGCTTGGACTCCTTCATAAGCTGCCAAGATTTCCTTCTCTGTGGGAATGTAGTTGGCTTCAGACCCTCTGTAACTTCGGCTCCAGAATCCTAGTGGTCGGCCTTGAGTCTCGCCAGGCACCTTCTGCCAAAGGCTCCAGGACAGACCATGGCTCCCAGCTGCGGAGTAAAGCACATTCTTTACCTCTGGTCCTGTCCTGACTGGGCCAAGGGCTACCGCATGAGCGATTTCCTGCTTGATCTGGGCGAAGGCTTGCTGCTGTTCAGGGCCCCAGTGGAAATCGTTCTTCTTGCGGGTAACCATGTAGAGAGGACTCACAATCTGGCTGTATTCAGGAATGTGCATCCTCCAAAAGCCTATGGCACCTAGGAAAGCTTGCGTCTCCTTTTTGCTGGTTGGTGGAGACATTGCTGTGATCTTATTGATAACCTCGGTAGGAATCTGACGCCGTCCATCTTGCCAATTCACTCCCAGGAACTGGATCTCTCGAGCAGGTCCCTTGACTTTGCTCTTCTTGATGGCAAAACCGGCTTCCAGGAGAATCCGGATGATTTTCTCTCCTTTCCCAAAAACTTCTGTTGCTGTGTCCCCCCACACAATGATGTCATCGATGTACTGTAGATGTTCTGGAGCCTCACCCTTTTCCAGTGTGGTCTGGATCAGTCCATGGCAGATAGTGGGACTGTGCTTCCACCCCTGGGGCAGTCGGTTCCAGGTGTACTGCACGCCCCTCCAGGTGAAAGCAAACTGAGGCCTGCACTCTGCTGCCAGAGGAATGGAGAAAAAGGCATTGGCAATATCAATGGTCGCATACCACTTTGCTGCCTTGGATTCCAGCTCGTACTGAAGTTCCAGCATGTCCGGTACAGCAGCACTCAGTGGTGGTGTGACTTCATTCAGGCCACGGTAATCCACCGTCAGTCTCCATTCTTCACGGGACTTACGCACCGGCCATATAGGGCTGTTAAAGGGTGAGTGGGCCTTGCTGACCACCCCTTGGCTCTCCAGTTCCCGAATCATCTTATGGATGGGGGCCACAGAGTCTCTGTCGGTGCGGTATTGCCGGCGGTACACTGTTGCTGTAGCGATTGGTACCCGCTGTTCTTCAATTCTCAGTAGTCCTACAGCAGACGGGTCGTCTGAGAGACCAGGCAGGGTATTCAGTTGTCTTATGTCTTCTGTCTCTACGGCTGCTATTCCAAAAGCCCAGCGATGTCCCTTTGGGTCTTTGAAATATCCACTCCTGAGATAGTCTATGCCGAGGATGCATGGGGCCTCTGGACCAGTCACAATGGGGCGTTTCTGCCACTCCTTCCCAGTTAAACTCACTTCAGCTTCCAGTACAGTCAGCTGCTGGGATCCTCCTGTCACCCCAGAAATAGAAATGGATTCAGTCCCCACATGCCTGGATGGCATTAGAGTGCATTGAGCGCCGGTATCAACCAAAGCCGTGTATCTTTGTGGGTCAGACGTGCCAGGCCATCGGATCCACACAGTCCAATAGATCCGGTTATCCCTTTCCTCTCCCTGGCTAGAGGCAGGGCCCCTCTAATCCTGGTTGTGGTACACGATGCTCTCTTCCTGTGAATGTGCTCCTGAGGTCCCTTCAAGAGCATCAGTCATATTGTCATTCCCATGCCGTCTGGGGTTCTGTTCACAAGAGACTGGAGCAGTGTTGAACCTAGATGAGCCTCCTGAGGTGGATGTCTCTTTTTTCAATTCGCGTACCCGGGCTGCTAAAGAGGAGGTGGGTTTCCTATGCCACTTTCTCATGTCTTCTCCATGCTCCTGTAGAAAAAACCAGAGGTTACCTCGCGGAGTTTGTCTTCTTTCCCTGGCTGGGGAGTGTTGGCTCCTGATGGCAGAGACCCTGGTTGGTTCCGGTGAGGCACGGTAAATTCCCTCTTTGAGCTCTTTCCTTAGTTTCTGGTGGCCCTCTTCGATCAAGCTCCGGACTTGTTCGGCCAGCGTTGTTTCCACCTATGAGACGTGGGTGCGCAGTGGGGCAGTGACAGTGTCCTCGTAGATTCTCAGTTTGTTGGCTAACACGCCCACCTTGTCCTCTCCTTCCCTCCACTGCAGTGTTGCCAGGTAACGAGAGTATATCTCTGGTCCGAGCCGTGCAAATCTTAGCCACATTTGTGAAGTGCACTGGACATTATCTGGGCTCTTAGGGAATCTCTTGTTTTCTGAGAAAATGATCTCTAACACAGCCAATTCCCTCAGGCATCGGATACCTTGTTCTATCGTGCTCCATTTTCCTTGGTGCATCTGGAGGTCTTCTTTACAGAGGTATCTGTCCCGTACACTCGCCAGTAATCGCCGCTAGAGGCTGAGAGCTTCCTGGGTTCTTCCAATCCCCTGGTCAATGACCACATCCCGGGACAGAGATCCCAGCTGCCTGGCCTCACTTCCGTCCAGAATGGTGTCATTGGCTGCAGCGTCCCAGATGCGGAGCAGCCAGGTCAGGATGGACTCGTTCGCCTGACGGGTGAATTCCCTCCTTAGGTCCTGCAGCTCCCCCAGGGACAGAGAGCGAGTGATAATCTCCGGCTCTGTCTCTTCGGCTGGCTGCGATGGTCCTGCCGCATCCTCGTCAGTCACTATGCGGACTGATTTGCTCTTTGATTTCTTTTTCTGGACGGGGGCAACTGCGACTGGCTTCGGCTGTTCTGGTTCAGCAATGGTCTGTGGTGAGACGTCGCCTGCTCTTTTGGTTCTCTTCTCCTCCTCCTCAAGAAGACGCTGTACCACACAAAGTATTGTTCTGTTCCTCAGCATGATGTACACAGTGCTGGTCATAGAGAAAAAAGAAAGCAGGATTGACAGGAAGATTATGCCATCCTTAACATCCAGTGAGAACTCAATATTGTCAAAAACAGCTGTGCCTGGCCTGAAAGGCTGGAAGAAACCGCTCTCTCCCCCTACCCCCAGAGGCTGGGTGCGATTGCTGAGGAGTTCCCAGACGTAGCAGCTCAGACTAGGCCAGGCAGACATAATTGAGTATATATTCCGAATGGCATTCATCGCCTCACTGGTTATCATGCAATAAGCATAATAAACCAATAAAGCAATTCTCATGCCATTCCCTGGTCGCAACAGGAGCAAAACAACAGGCAAATAGTTTCCCAGGTGCGGAAAAATATAGAGAGCAAGATACAGCACCCACATAGGCAAGCTGAGCATCATGGTGATACGATTTCTGTAATAAAGAATTATATTTGTGATCTTCCCTCAGGTCTCGCCCCACATTGGGCGCCAAAAGATGTAATGGTTTGAAAACAAACCAGCGCGAGATCCCAAGTCAGGGTTAAAATTTAATAGGGAAAATAAATAATTAAAAATAAGTGAAATAATACAAGGGAAAAAGGAAAAGAAAAACACAGACAAAGTCAGAATACCTGACACCCTATTAGGGTGGTGGTAGTAGTCCAGATGAGGTAGTTCAGTCGAATTGGTGATCCTATGGGAAGTCTAGTCTCCAGCTGAAGGTCCACTGGTAGCTCTTGTCCTCCAGGAATCCAGTAGACAGCCCCCCGTGGCGTTCAGAAGCCCAGATTTATCTGGGATGGAATGCTTGATTCCCCCCTCTGGGCGGAGCCTCTCACAATGGGATGATGAGTCATGAGGCCAGGTGTTGATGGGCTCGTTAACACAAGATAGTCCGGGGGGGGAGTTACTGCTGAGTCATGCCGCACAACATTAATGGGCCATTAACAGAACAATAGCCTGGAGGGAGGAGGCAAGGAAACACTGCCCCACCTGGTTTCAACGGTTCATGAGGGTGGTAATAGAATACACTGCAAACCCAGGACACAGGTCATGAATGCTTTTTGGACCTATGTGCTCAGTCCCAAGCAGAGTGCGGATTTCAAGAGGTCTAAAGATATTGCCATGGAGAGAAAGGCTGCTCAGGCAACACACAGAGTACATGGACAAGAGAGTGAGAACTCCCAAATCTTTTCAAAACTCCTGCAGGTCTTTCTGTGATCTGTGTTTGCCCAGGAAACCACTTACCTGGACAGTCAGAAGCTGGCTTGCATTTGAGTATTGTCAGAGAACTTTTTATGGACAGCAAGGCTGAAACAACTTGGTCAGCTGCCAGTGTTGCAAGTACTGTAGATGGGAGCTGTGCCAACTTTAGCTGCATTACAAGGTACCTATTTAGGAAGATTACAACAACTTGTCTAGGTCCCATCTGTTTGCTCCCTTCTAGGTCAAACCATCTCCCCCTGCCTTCAGCATGCAGGCACATCGAAGAGTACATGTGTGCATAGACTTTCCTTCACGGTCTCACCTCTTGCCTCAAGTGGTGATGTTACTCACTGCTGCATCTCCTCTTCTGGAAGCCTCCCTGGTCACTTTCTTCTTTCCCAGGTAGCACTTTTTGTGTGTGCCTCATGTGCCCTCCCCAGCTGAGCTACCCCTGCAAGCCCTTTCTGCTCTGGGACCTGGCACCCAGCAAGGGATGCACAGACAACTGCTTAGCTGCAACATCTTCTAAATATGTAAAACATCTTCTTTGATGATCACCTTTTTAATCATGCTCCTTATGTGTGATACATGAAGGGACGAGACCCACTGGCAGGAATGCGAGTGAATCTAAGGCTTTATTCAGAAGGATCAGAATATCTATTTATCTATCTATCTATCTATCTATCTATCTATCTATCTACTCCTAAGAGCTTTTTTTTGGTTACAACATACAGGCTTAATCACAGTTCTACAATAAATCCGTTCTCTTGACATCTCCTATTGTTCTCTCCAAAGCCATGGCTAGTAGAGCCCGAAGTGCGTACTGCTCCAAGTTTCTTCATGGACTAGTGGAGATGGTGTGCTGTTCTGTGTTGATGTAGAAACTCATTTGTCCAATTCTGTCTCAGGTAGACACTGTTCACGGAGATGCTGTTGCTGCTTCTGGCACTGTTGCTGTTGCTTTCTGTTTAACTCTTTCCTTACACCAATACCTGTTATCCTAACACTTACGCCTTTCAAAAGCATTCCCCCAGTGCTGGCAGATATCACTGCACACACTGACTCTGTGGCTCTGGATGTGGCTTGGATTAGGTGACTTATAAAAATCAACATGCTATCTGAAAAACTACTTCTTTCACTGTAAAATACAGTGGAGCAAGTGTTTCTTTTTGACCATTTTCCAGCTAAACTGCCCTTCAAAAACAGAAAGATAATTGTTTACTTGTCGACTTTTTAATTGAGACATTTTAATTGAGAGGTTTTACTAACCACCATAATGGATGCACTAAATTCTGAGCTAAAGTCTGGAAAAGAACTACTCCAATGCCTGTTTTGAGTGGACAATGAATATACGAGGGAAAAAAAAAGAGGGAAGCAGGTATGTACCTATAAGGCATGGCACGGTCTTTCAGAAGGCAGCAGAGAAACATATTCCTCCAGTATTTTTCTATATTTAAAACCAAAGACCAAAACACCCCACCTACAACAGTATTTTTCTGAAAAGAAGTGATTATCTCCCTATACTGATACTGAAAGTAAGAACTGGCATCAGTTAAATTTGACGTTGTAGATATGTGGTATAGATACTTCAGTTGTGATAATGTATGCCGAGGCTAAGAAGGTTTTCCTGAAAAGTCAGCCAAGAAACAAAGCACACTTGAGAATACTGAAGCCTCTTGATACGAGAGGCTGTGGCGACCTGGTTCAAGAACTCAGCACGGCAGCTCGGCCTAGCCCCTTGAGCTGCTCGGGCCACAGACACACAGCACTAACATGGCAGATGGTCAACATGGCGCTTTATTGTTTTGCCTCGTGGGGTTATATAGTCGAGGTGGTTTCTCTACGTCAGGAGGGGGGACGGTGGGATGGTAAAAGTTAGTAAGGGGTGGAAAACTACTGGGGTTATGAAGGGCTGTATTGTTTAGAGTAATTCTTATCAGGAATGAAGGGGAGGAAGGTTCCATGCTGCTTTCTGCTTTCCGTCACATCACGAAATCTTCCATTCGCTTTTGTCCCTATTCTACTACATTTCCCCCCCTCCTTTCACAAAAGAACGAGGTAGTTATACATACAGGCATAAAAATGAGGTACAAGGTAGCAACTTGAGAAGAGGAAGGCGTTTGGTACACCTGAATAGTGTGTACAGTTTTGTTTACAGCATTTGTTGGTGGACTAAAAACAGAATGTTGGCCCGTTCTAGACGGGTCTGGACAAAAGAGACCAATTTGTTCAGCAGGCACGGTCCAAAGGTAAAAGCTAAAAGCAACATTGCCAATGGACCTATCAAGGTGGAAATCAGTGTGGTGAGCCATGGCGATTGATTGAACCAGGACTCAAACCAACTCTGCTGAGCTTCCCTTTCTTTCTGTCTCTGAGCCAGTCTATCTCGGAGTTCTGTCATGGAGTCTCTGACGACTTCTGTGTGATCTGCATAAAAGCAGCATTTCTCTTTCAAGGCAGCACACAAGCCCCCTTGTTGCATGAACAAGAGGTCCAGACCTTGCCTGTTCTGTAAGACTACCTCTGAGAGTGAGGAAACTGATTTTTCCAGAAAGGAGATGGATTTCTCGATTCTCTGCAAGTCCTCATCAATGGTCATTTGTAGCTGGGACAGTCCTTGGTGTCGGGTCGCAAGGGCTGAGACACCCGTGGCCGTTCCGGCTGCTCCCAGGCCAAGCAGCATTGCAATAGTCACGCCTGTTATTAATTCTCTTTTGTGGCGTCGGCCGGGTTCCTCAAAAAGGTGGTACACCTCCTCGTCTGAGTGGTACAGGACCCTAGGAACAATTAGAAATCAGTAGAATCATTGAACTTGGCAAGAGACACACAAGGACTCACTCTAGATCGCTGACAAACCCACATCTCAGATGCAGAGGGAACCACCCACTTATTTTTTCTGTTGGGCTTGACAACTTTGGTGCAGATGTTGCCTTTCTTTGCTAAAGTTGCATTGCCAAAACATCTGCCCTTGCCCGTGACTTGACTCAGGGTGATTCCTCTGCGGGGAGTATCCCACCTGCATTGGTGAGGGGCGTCGGCTGTGGAGTAACTGAAAGGGATATCTAAAGCAATTCCTTCATAGAAAGGGGGTTTAACATCATAGCAAAGCTAGCAGGAATCGGTTAGGTTCGGGTTGGATTTATTCAGGGATAGAAAAGTAGCTTCTAACATACCGGGGCACCGCCGGGGGGGGTTGTGTCGGCTGAGGACAGCTCGCTGCGATGTGGCCTGCCTGACCACATTTAAAACATGCCATGGCACTGGTTAGGGAGTGCACGGCTGCCTGGATAGGTGAGAGTTGCTCCTCTCGAACCATGTGTTTAATGATGTCGGCCAGGCTGGCTCTGATCGGTACTGAGCGTAAGATGTCTTTGGTGGTGGAATTACTCTGTTGTTGCAGGCATTTTATGAGTACCGGGCCTTTTGCCTCCGCAGGCAGGGTAGAGGCGTCTACTGCTGCCTGCAAGCGGTCCACAAACTGTGTGAAGCTTTCGCTTTCTGCCTGCTTTATGGTGGACCATGGCGATGGTTTTGCCACCACGCGAGAAGCTGCGCGAATCGCTTCTCTCGCAGCCCGGTTTGTAGCTCTGATTTCCTCAGGCCGCAGTTGTGCGGCTTGCTGCTGGGGTGTAATTACGTCATCATGCTTCCCTGTCAGTCTGGACAGGCTTGAGCTGTGTAGCTGTTGCCCCACCCCCGAAGCCTGGGCCAATGGATTTGTACAGTGGTCTTTCCATTCTTGTTTAAAAACAATCATCCCAGCCCCGTTAAAAATCATGCGGCTTATTTGTATAATGTCAAAGGGGAGCAGATTGTCATTGCTAAAAAGACCGTCTATGAGGGTGGAGACTAGTGCTGAATCCATCCCTTTCTCTGAAATGGCTTTGACTATTGCCGGTATATCTTTGGGATTTATCGGGCTATAGGTTCTTTGTGGGTTCCCATCTGGCCCCGTGATCCTCACTGGAAAAGCATGAACCCCTGTCATAGGAGCTCACTCGGCACAAGCGATTTTTATTTTTCCCCAATCGGTGAATTCATATTGTGGTTGCTTTCTGGCATGGTTTAAAGCTTTGTTCGTTTTCGCTTTAAACCGCGTTGGTCCTGCTCTCTCTGTCTCTGAGTCCGAGTCAGACTCCGAGGGCTCCGTGGAGCTCTCGCAGCTGCTCTTGCCGGACTCAGAGTCGGAAGCGAACTGGCAGAGCACTTCCGGTTTTCTGCGCGTTTTCAGGCGGCTCCGGCCCCGCTCCTCCCCTAGGGGGTGGTGCCGATCCCGCCCCCTGGGCTGGCCCTGCCTCCCGCAAGGGGAGGTCTCTCCCTTGAATGGCAGCAGCATTGGGCGCGGCTCCCAACTGGGCATGCGCCCTCTGCTGTTCTCCCGCGCACGCGCAACAGCCAACATCCGGGGCTCACATCCGAGCATGCGCAGTTCCTCCTTTCTTTGTCTCTCCTCACCGGGAGCCTCCGGGCCCCGCCCCTCCTCTTGGTAGGGGGGGGGCGCCGGGACCCGCACTGTCTCCTCAGCCTCCCTCAACCTTTCTCTAGCCGTTCTTTCTACTTCCTTGGCTTCCTGTGTTAACTCCTTCCAAAATGATCCCTCATGCTGTTGTGTTTCCAGCGGTGGGCTACCCATGTGCGGGGGGGATCGGGTGGGGGAACCGCGGGCGTTTGGGAATGTTCCGCGGCAGGGTGTGGACCCGACGGGCTCGGCGAGAGGGTCGGGGGGTTTCCCGGGGGCCCCGGGGCGTTTGGGGTCGAGCTCGGGGGGGAGGGAAGCGCGCCTTGTCCCCACGAGTCCCCGCACTCAGAGAAGCCGCTTTCTGTCTCGGTCTGCATTGTGGCCCCCACCCCCAGCTTGGGAGTGGCTAATAGACACACGCGCGCAGCGCTCCAGATTTGTTGTTGTTCTAAAGCTTTGCGTAGGGCCTGTTCTACTTTCCCCCACGCCTTAAGGGCTTTTCCGCTCCCTAAGGTTTTTGTTTCCTCAGCTAATGCGGCCGTACACTTCTCCCAGACCTCCGAATGTAGTATTTCTATGGGACGATCAATTGCCCCAAGCTCCATAAGTCTTGCAATAGCAAGGTGAAAATCTTTGAGCCTGCACTCAATCCCCCACTGCTTATGAAGTAAACTCACGACCTTGGCGACGGCTTCCATGGTAGCCACGGGTCCTTTCTGGGGACATCTCCCCCGCCTGGAGTCGGTCCCGCCGCTCCGGCCGCTGCTTCTCGTCCAGGTGTGTCCCCGTCGCCCGAGCTTTTTTCTTCTTTTTTCCTCCCGGGTTTCGGCACCAATCTGAAGCCTCTTGATACGAGAGGCTGTGGCGACCTGGTTCAAGAACCCAGCACGGCAGCTCGGCCTAGCCCCTCGAGCTGCTCGGGCCACAGACACACAGCACTAACATGGCAGATGGTCAACATGGCGCTTTATTGTTTTGCCTCGTGGGGTTATATAGTCGAGGTGGTTTCTCTACGTCAGGAGGGGGGACGGTGGGATGGTAAAAGTTAGTAAGGGGTGGAAAACTACTGGGGTTATGAAGGGCTGTATTGTTTAGAGTAATTCTTATCACAGAGGAATGAAGGGGAGGAAGGTTCCATGCTGCTTTCTGCTTTCCGTCACATCACGAAATCTTCCTTTCGCTTTTGTCCCTATTCTACTACAGAATACAGATAGTGTTTTACTAGGGAAATACTTAAAATACTGTGACTCTTTGGTGTTTAGTGTAGCATCCTTAAATGAAATGTTTGTTCAACTGGAAATGAAACATTTGTGTGAAGGTTTTTATAGGAGACACTGAGTGTTTTCAGTTCAAGTCAGTTGAGGTCTGAGAACTGAACTTTCACAGTATTTTGAAGTGTTCAGCTCAAGAAATCTTAGACTTGGTTTTTCAAGTGCATGAATTTTCAAAATGAAGTCCAGGTCTTCAAGTCAAGCAGTTGGAAAGTAAAGAGTGCACAACTGGCAGATACTATTTTCCAGTTGGTTTTCTAGCCAGCTGTAACTCAGCTCCTCTTCCAGTCTTATTGTGCCCCTCCTGCATGTGCCAGTCAGTGTGGCACTACCCACCAAAGCAGTATCACAGTATTCAGCAATATTAACCACTGCCATTCATCCCCTGTTCTGCACTGGTTTCCCTGTGTGCCCTCCTGGTGTGGAAAGTGACAGCTGGTCAGAAGGCTTCACAGACTTTGATTTAAGCACAATTACTATTTACGCTTGAGAATTCAGGTTGCACCCATGAGAACTTTATCATCAACAGAAGCAAGAAACCCAAAATAAGAGAACATGCAGCTGTCCATGGGATGTTGTTTTTAGCTTAGATTTATTTTCTTATGGGTGGTAGTTGCAACCTACCAATAAGTTTTAAGAGGTGTTGATGTAGAAGCCTATGAGGACACAGCACAAGTGCCAAGAGACTATATAAATGGAATCTTTGTAGAATAAAATTTCTTTCCTGTCCTTTTACCTTCTGACGGAGTTGGCATGCATTCTTCGTGAGTGTCGCGTCCATCTCAACAGTGACACCATGGTAGCAATTGCTCCCCTGATGAGCACCCACCATGAGCCATCCAGAGTTGTTGAATTGTGCTGGTTGGTTCCTGGGCTTTTCTCTACTTGTCAAAATGAGCTCAGCAAGAAACTGAGCCTTGGTATCCATCAGCCCTTTTGCTCACAGAAAGGAGCACCATGTTATGAGGGACAACCACAGCACATAATTCTTTTCACTGTTTGCTCAAAGTTCATTGCTGAATTGTATCGGGCCTTGGACTGTGGTGATTTAGTGGGAGGATATTCAAGAATTCTTTTTCTTTGATGGCTCATTTCCCTCCAGTTTATGTCTTTTTGCTGTATGTATGTGCACATATATAGTCATTTAGCTTAAATTGTTCTCACATGTTCCCATGAGCTCATAGTGTATTTATAGAAAGTAACTATATTGCTTCTCAGGCTTTATTTTAGTAGTCTTAATGCAGTGTCTTCCAGTCTGTGTCATAAGACATATATTTATGATTTCTTAAAAATTTGAAATGATCTTGCTCTAACAGGAAATTTCTGCTAACACAATGCAAAGTACAATCTGAGTAACACAATCACACTAATATTTATTTATGTCCAACATATCTTGGTTGAGATAGAATGGGCTTCACTCAGATTCTTCCACAGCTGTATTAGAGTGGTTTATTTATCCTGTGATCAATTAATATCCAAAGCTTTTTCTCTTCTTCTGCCTCTAGTTTGCTGAGTTCCAAGCTCAAGACTGAAGTTCTTGCTCTCAGTTCCAGAGCACGTTTTTGCCAAATTTTATCCTGTTTCTATTTGCAATTTATAAATTCTTCTTTATTCTCCTTATATTAATTATGTCTTCTTGTTTTAAGGCACCATCATATTTAGTTAATCTCCTCTAGCTCTTTGTGGCAAAATGAAAATGTTAAATTATGTTAGTTCCAAAAACAGTTCTGGAAGAACTCAATTAATTATCTTGTTCAAGATGGATATTTGTATTTTATTACAATAGAAGCACTTGTAGACCTGATATTGTGTTTTAACAACACCTAAGTATTTCTGGAATGAAAGACTTATCTTGGAGTATATAATGCTTGCTGATTGCTTTAGAGGCAAGATTTTGCCCCTACCATCATTAATAACTATTTTCTTACAATAAAAAATCATAAAATCACAATTTGGGGGGCTTGAGCAATTTGAGACAGCATGACTGTGTTGGAGTCATAAAGCAAGACTGACATCAGTCATTAACAAAAATGTCATTTGTAGTGGAAATCTGCCATCCTTGTAAGTTAGTTTAGATCCCGCATTTTTCCAGCTCTGTTTAGTGCATGCAAGGGGTTTATCACAATCATTAAAAATTCACTCTTTCGATAATTTAATTGGGTTTGAATTTCAGGATTTAGGTCAGTTGAATTTTCTTACTTAGCTTAAAATATAACGAGATGGAATTAATGAGAATTTCATCTGCTTTCTGGACAATGAAAGTGTGTTCTTCTTCCCCTTTTCATTGTGAACAAAAATGCACAGTAAAAGGAAACAGTTTTAACACATCTTTCTTCACACAGTTTTAAGTTAGTAGTCACCTAACTTGTTAGGTGTCACAGAAATAGATTTTTCAAAAACTGAACTGCATCCTCTTAAAAGAGAGGGGGAGTGGATGATGCACATCAGTGATGTATCTTTTGTCTTTACAGGCAATTAATAAATCACAAGAAAATAAGTGATAGTTTATATCAGAAAATCATCAATGTACTTTAAAGTACTAAAGACATGTCAGTCTAGCTAAGTGGGTCAATAAAGACTTAGCTCAAAACTGAATTATTATATCTACCTTTGAAGAAAACAGTAATATGTGAGATACATATTTTGTCTATTTCTAAAGGATGGGCTCTCCTTAGCAATCCTTTTTCTTCCAATTCACTATTTAAATCTTGGCTATTATTTTGTTTTCTGGAAGTTGCTATAACATTTGCAAGAACTGTGTCATGTAAGTTCAAAGATCTTGTCATGTGAAAGAGGAGATTTTCTCAAACCCTTTGTACTTCATTAGTCTGTCAGTGCCTCTGGTCAGCTGACACCCTTGCACACAACCAAGTCTGTTAGAGTCCAGTTACGGGGACCCTTCAGTAAAAAGTCTGCTGGATTGGAGGGCAGTTCAGGGTCACATGGAAACAGAAAGAGCCCCTCCCACACCTTTAATTGGTTTGTCAGTGCCTCAGGGATGATTCAGGAACACATGCCAACAGCACAAGAGACATGCCCTCCCAGGTCTCCACAGTCAAGCATGTTATCTACTGCTGGCAACTGGTAGCCCCCTTGAAGGACTCACACATAACAAATTATGGAACACTTTTTGTTACTATAATAGAAAATTGTTAAGGTTAAGGTTTGAAGATTGAAGGTGATAGTATCTGGCTGAAAAAATCTATTCAAAGCAATACACTGACAAGCTCTAATCACTAAAAACCAGCTTGAGCTAATCTATCTGTGCACAGACTACGGTTCTTACGCCATAGACATCCCTATAGTATTATTTTTATACTAATTTTTATGTTTAGTTGGAGCTTGAGTGACCAGTGATACATCATATTCAGTGGGGGGTGGTCATACTTTGGAGGTGGGTAACATCAGTATTGCATCTGAGGTAACCTTTGAGAATGGGGATGGGTGTCTGGATCTCACTGTGGTTGCTGGTTCAACAGCAAATCTTTTTCCTCCCTTAGTTGACAGGTGCTATGTGGCTTATCGGGTACAAGGTACCACCTAGTATCCCCGTTTGCAAGGATTTAAACAGAGCCTGACTGTGGTATTTCCACTTCATGTCGCACTTGGACACGAAGAGAAGCCTGCAGACTCAAGCAGTTCAGGACAGGAACGCCAGGGCAAAAAAGCCTTGCCCTTTGTTTATTCAGTCATTTTTATATCTTTTTAGAACCAACCATGGATTGGAGGATGAGGTTACCACCTCTCCAACCACACTGGACAAACACAAAGTCTATCATATTTATCCGCCTTAGAAAAGGAATGAAAACAATAAAGGGCAGTTAGGAAAATACATGGCTGTTTACAGAAAAGTGCGTGAGAATTCTATTACAGGAAAATGAAAACATCAAAAGAGTGCAAAACTCAGGGTGACACACTTCACTCTACCCTCCATTTAGGCCCCCTTAGCATGTATTTTGTGTGGGAAGTCAGGCATGCTGACCACATTCCATCCAGGGAATAGCAACAGCAATTTCTTCCTCGAATTTTAAATACTGTTATAACTATGTCTGTAACTTTCCACCCTGCTCCATCCTCCATTTTCATCCCCCCTTAGCAGGTATGCTGACCATAATTTTTGTAACTTTTTTTTTTCTTTAATTTTACCCCTGGTCTGTACATTGCTTTGATGGCAACTAACAACCCTTACTGTAACATATTTCAGATTGTCAAATAGTCATTACTAGCACAAAAAGATTTATTTGCAAACCACAACATCTTTGTATTACATTTTCTCTAACTTGTTAGATATTAGGAAGAAATTTTTTACTGTGAGGATAGTGACCCACTGCAACAATTTGCCCAGAGAAATTGTGGCTGTCACATCCCTGAAGTGTTCAAGGCCAGGTAGGATGGGGCTCTAGTATAGTGGAAGGTGTCCCTGCCCATGGTAGGTCAGTTGGAACTAGATGATCTTTATGGTCCCTTCCAAACCAAACCATTCTGTGATTCTAAGATTTGTAGTGTTCTAAATGGTTATTAGAACAGCAGTAATCAAATAATGAAATACAGTGTAATGGTCTTATTGTAGAGATGTAAAAATACTTGATAGTAGAGTGAATTGATCTGGCTGCTGTACTCATTAGTTTAAGGTGACACTTTAATTTTTACATGTTTTAAGAACTCTTTTTTAACTCTTTTAAGACTCTTTTCTTTTAACCTTCACTGTACGAAGAAAAAAAAAAAAAAAAAAAAAAAAAAAAAGTGGCCCAATCAGAAATTGGAAATTCATAAGCAGAATTTTCCAGGTATTCTGAGGAATCACAGTAGATCTAAACAAGGGACAAGAATGTTCCATTAATTCTGAGAACTGACTAAAAAACAGTTTAGCTTTGAAGGGTGATCTGTTAGTAAACTCTGACAGTTTCTTACTATGACTGGGGATTTAATAAAATCTTATTTCCTGTGAAATTCTTCATAAGACATTTTGAGGTGTCATTCTTTGACTGCCGTATCTTGCAAAAAAGGGCGTGCAGCCAGGCAATAGAAAGGATTACACACGTCAGCCACCACAGCAGCCAAGGACTAGCCTCAGGGATCCAAAATTCCCTTCTGAAGGTCCCTGAGAAGCAAAGTTTCAAGCCTCCAGGAAATTATATTTTCCTTAAAGTCTAGCTTGAGTCAAATCAAACTACATTCAACTCTTTTTTTAGCGAAGTGGCTCTTCCAGATGCTCAGTGGAATAGTCATTCTTAAACTTGTTGCTAATGAGTAATGTGTTTTTTTAGTGTCTGGACCTCACCTGGGAATAATTGCCATAGCATTGGGGAACTGCTCTTCTGGGGTGCCACAAATCCTTCTCTTGGGTTCAGTGAAAACCATGATGAAGATGAGGCACTCCAGTGAAGCATTTCAGGTCCAATTTTTTTTAGATATTTTTGTCTGATTCTGTTCCTCTGTGTGCACATTTGTGTTTGAATTCTGAATCTAGTATAGTAAAATGTTATTCTTTATTTGAATTCCAATTGCATCAGAGAATCATAGAATGGCATGGGTTGGAAAGAACTTTTCTAGGCTCATCTAGCCATGAGCAGGGACATCTTCAACTAGATCAGAGCCTCATCCAACCTGGCCTTGACATTCAGAAGAATCAACTATGTCCATAAGCTAAGACAGCACTATAAACAGTGTGTGTCTCAGAAAATAAACTCCATATGGTGAGATTCTTGTAATATCTGAAAAAGATGTATTTCATCCCATATGGTCCTCTTATACCTTGATACTTATAACCTTAATGTTTACATGAGGATGCAAGTTTGAAGAACATAACACAAGCTGCATTCCTACAAAGACTTGTTCTCTATCATGTTAAGAAGCTCTCAAAGCAGCACAAAAAATCACATGTCACACAAAATAAAGTGACTTGTACATAACTACAGAGAAAATCAAGGGTAGAGCCAGGAAAAAGTCAAGTTAGGAAAAAAGAGAGGGATTCTTAACTTGTGCTGTCTCCCCTCCTTGCCCTGAGCAGGCAGAACAGACTTTCAAATTTTTCTATCCACAAACCTCTGCAGGGTCTAGTGAGGTGAGGCAGATAACCCCTCAGTAAATTAGGAATTTGTATCAATATCAAAGGAGATAAATACAATAGTTTGTCCTATTTTGGTAGTCTGGGAAAAAGAATAGTCTTTCAGCACCAAAACCCGTAAGTATTGGTGGCAGTGTGCAAACACACAGAACTATGGGAATGCAAGTTTTTTATTCCTGAAATAGAGAAGACAACTGTCTGTTTTAAAAAAGGGGGGGAATTGATGCACATGAATGTAATCTGGGGAATTATTTCACAGTAATCTAATCTAGAACTAATTTAAAAACACCACCACCAAAAAAACCCTCACCACCAAGAAAAAAGTTTGTTGGTGGGTTGTCGCCTCATTCAAACAGGACGGGGGGCCAGACTGACGCTCCGTGAGCTTATATTATTTTAGTCGCCTCATAAAGTGACAAGAGACGTCAGAGATAATACAAGCTCGCATTGCCAGCAAAAACAAAACACTTCTTGGTTACGGAGCCAATAGCAGTTGCCCTAGAGGTTACAGACAGCTGTTTCAGCCAATCTTCTATATTGCACGTACATTTGTTAAAACAATACTTGCTTGTTTTATACCTTGTATAACAGTGCATAATATTCCATTAAGCTTAACTTTATCTTCTCTTGCTAAGCATATTTTTTGCAACTTCTAAAAGTTCTCTCAGCTAGGCCTAGAACCATGAGCTTTTGTTCTCATGTCCTTGTTCTATTTAATTGTATCTTCTTTAATATTTTCTCAGGCAAAGCTGTTTCCTAAAATCTTTCTGCTTTATTCTTAAAACCTGTTTTTGTTTCTCACCCTTAGAAATCCCTTTACCTTTTTCTATATTTCCTACAGTGGGTCATCACAGGAGTCCAGCAACAAACATTCCCTTTCCTGTAGGCTCTCTGCTAATGCACTCAAAGACACTGTAGGTGATTAATCATGTTCTTGTTTGAAAGAAGAATGAGGCTCAGCAACACAGTCTTTGTGCATGTGGTGCTCAGTGAACCCAGCAGTAAAGGTGATATGGGTAGAAGAGATAATACCATAATTTTCCAGTTCTTTTTCACTTGCAGAATCCTAAGTGCCTCCCTGAGCAATAGGCATTTGGGCAGACCTACACTCTAAGATAAGCACACACATAAAGGTCGGGAATTAGGCTGCATACTTTTCTCAGCATTGAGATCTTGATTTCCTCTCACCACCTCTGCTTTATTTCATCTCACCACCTCTGCTTTTATCTTCTTCACTATCAGATCACTGCAGCAGTGAATGTAAAGATGAAGATGCCATTGCAGCTTCAGTCATTAATTGTATACAGTGATAAGTATAAAAATTTGATAAAATTCTATCGGTTGCGGTTATGTCTTGTGATGTGATCTACATCAGATCCAAGTCTTGTGTGACACTGGCAGTGCTTTCACAACCTGAAGGGCTGCCACAAAATCACTCATCAACATTCAAAGCCATACCCATCAAACAGCCATTCCCATTTGAAGTCCATTCCCATCTCTGAGATGAAGTTTTCTTTATGTCAGATTTTTCATCAGTCAAAAAGCTTAACCATGGCATGTTAGAAATACAGAATCCAGTTTAGTTCAGACTTTGTGCTTAAACTTAATTCACTTCAGAAGAACCTGCTTATTCTGATTGAGTGCTCCAATTTGAGAAGAGAATCAATTCCTTTTGTCTGAGCCAAATGAGAAAATCTCATGCTCTGTCTGGGAAAAGAAGATTACGAATTTCCTCACACCTCAAATGAGATTGCATAAGCACGTACTACACACATCTGCTAACTTTGTAATATACTGTTGTAGAAAATTCAGAAATTAAAAAGGATTTTTCTTATTTTGCAAAAGAAATTGGTATGTCTGTGCTGTGAACAAAACAAAAAAGAGCAATATGGTTGCTCTTTATTTCATCATATAAAGAAGTTTGTGCTTAATTTAAAGCACTTGCTTGGAGTTCAACCCTCAGGTAACTGACTTTCTGAAGGGTGGGCCAGATCCATAGAGAAAGAGATCATTTACAGGCTGAAATTCTATTCCATTACTGTTGGTAAACACAAATATAAAATAATATATAAAAATATAAATATATTTATATTATTATATAAATTAAATATTAAATAAAATAATTTTCCAGGTCCATTCAATACTGCCTCTTTAAATTTTAAAGAGCTGCTTCTCATGTCAGACTTTGAAAAGGAAGGAGCTAGGCTGGATCAGCAAGTTTGCTGTACAGGCATTCTGTAACTATATATGGATTTAGAAAGAAACTTTAGCCATATAAAGCTTGAATAGTAATATTTCACATCTAGGAATTAATTGAGCTTTTTTCTATGAAATGATACAACCAGAAATTCAGGGCAGAATTGTTTCATTTGAGAGGAAACTGAATGTGAGCCAGGTGCCCCAGTTGCCCCTTGTCCAGGCACACAGGACTTGTCCTGCTCCCAATATCTCAGCATTCCTAGCCCTACCAAAAAAAGCCCTGCTTGGGAACAGTGCTTATTTTGTGGATCAGCTCTGCTCAGCACTGAGAACACATTTCAAAAGCAACACTCTGAAAAAGATCAGTTGCTTTCTGCAAATGCTGAGGACTGTTCAGACGTATAATTAATGTGGTCTTGCACTTACGGAAACTTGGCCTTTCTGCCTGGGATGATTTTGGCTAAGGGTGTGTTCTTTCTGCCTTTTGTTTTTAAGAAAGAAGTGGGTTGTTATTTATTGCTGAGTGAAATGGCAAGCACTATTAATATCATAGTGCTGACAAAGAAAGCCTTTTCCCATTCTGCTCTTCTTTTTTGCTCTTTCTCTGTAAATTCCTGATCTCTTTCCATAAACAGATGCAAACAGACTAAACATTTCCTGCAAAATAAGACAGTGAGTACAAAGTAGCACTAGCAGGGTTATCTTGCTGATCAAAAGACATATTTTATTGTGTGTCTGCACTGTCAAAGCACAAAAATTTCACCGAGATGAGAAGTTTTGAGTCAGGGTGTTTGTCTGAAGCCAATTTTAAGCTGTGCTGCATAAAGATGAAAGGTATTCTGGTGCAAACTGATGAAGTAGAAGGTTTTTTTGACTCCCATCTTCCCAGCTACACCACATAATGCTATTTTTTTGTCCTCAGACTCACAGCTACAAACTCCTTTTGTGAATATGAGTTGCTGTCCTGCTGACCTGACCTCCCCTGCCTAGAGAGCCGAAGCCCTGCAGGAGATGGGGATGCTCTTTGGTGGCCTGAACAAGATCAATGAACCCGCACACACCAAAATTGCTAGAGTTTGTTAAGCTTAAGAAAAAAATAAGAGTTTGGGGATTTATACATTTGAAGGCTCTCTGAGCCTTCTGATATTGGGCAGACTCACACTATCCTCAGCATACCAAACACTGCATACCAAATCTCAGGGCAAAACTGAGTTTATGTCCCTGAAACAGCTGACCTTTGAAGCAAAAATGCTTTGCAATCCCTGACTAGTGCAAGCTGCCACCACCAAGTCAGAGATAGGCTGGGAAAACCGAACATGAGCATTCCTCAGTGCTATGAGAAGAATGGTATGACCTCAGCCTGATCCTTTTTGTTCATTTGTTTCATGCTGAATGTTTACTGCAGCTCTGTTCTTTGTAGTCGATGCTTTAAACATCACTATGTACTTGTTGTCTAGAGGTCTTTTTTTCCCTGATATGAAAATTATGGAAAATAGCCTAGTCTTTACTCCTTCAGTTTATCCCTGTGTCCTATCCCAGCAGCACTGGAACTGTGAAACTGCCAGCATCTACCTAGAATTGGTCAAACATGGGTATGAGAGTAACTGCAAGAAACAAAGGAAAGGAAATGCTAATGTTACCATAACCTTGTGTGTCTATAGGGAATTTTATTATGCAGCTAGAGATCTACAGCTTTATTTCCTGGTATCAAGACCCACTTGATAGGGGGCATGGTGTTCGTTACAAATTCTTGACGGGTTGAACAAACACACCAGTCCATGTGTCAGGGAATTTTCTGCTTTACTGTAGAATTGTTTTAACTCTGGCAACTAGCCCACTACTTAGTCTCAAAAGCCTTGGCTCACAAGCCCTTAATTTTTACAACACACTTCAACAAGATCCCAACTGCCACAACAAACTTCTGTATAGAATAATGGGTATAATATGATAGCCACACTTTTCCAAGACAAAGCAAGACAGGAGAAAAATAAATGCAGAAGAGAGAGAAAGAGAAGAAAGAAGATCACCAGGTCTTAGAGCCTGTGTTGGTCCTGCTGCATGGGTGGTCCAGATCTGGGGTAGTGAGACAAGGAGAAAGGGAGGAAAAAGAGAGGGGGACTGATCTACTTCCTTTTTGTAGTTTACCTGATGCATACCTCTAATGAAAACTAGATTTTTCATGCCATTTGGTCCACACTAGCTATTTCAAGCCCTCCAGGAACTGATTTGGGATGGGGGTAGTTGATGCAGGTGCAGTGAGCATAAGTCTCAAGGCAGAAAAGAAAGTTGGATCAGCACAATGCTGCCCCTCCTCTGGGGGACCTCTTGTCCAATCACAACTTTCCAGTTGCAATTGTCAGTCAGAATGTCTGAGAAAAAAATGTTCTTACATGCTTATGCCTGGTCCTCCACATCTGATCACATGAGCCTGAAGGCTGTGGTACAGTAATTCAGAACATTGATTTGATGTAAGAAATGTTAGAAAGAATCATTTGAGGAAATAGAGTAGTTTGTACTAAAGTTTTAAACAAGATAAAGTAAGTAGCAGTTTCCTAAAAAAAACCCCTGAGGCAAGCAAACAAAACAAAACAAACAAACCCAAATGTACTAGAAAAAATCTAAGAAAGTCCCTTCCACACATCATGCCACTGATGCTATGTGGAGTAAGTGAGTTGTGCTGATCATGCGGCAAGCTTGAATTGGAAAACCCAACTACCCAGGGATCTTGGAATTCATCACAAACTGGCCTGAAGGTGAAAATTTCAGACTGTCATCACCAGATGAAGAAGAAAAGGTGACAGTCGATGAGGATGCCCCAGCAAAAAATCAGCTACCAGAAAATGAAAAGTGATGCACTCTCTTCACTGCTGGTTCCTGGCATATTGTAGGAATACAAAAAAAAATAGAAAGCTTTTATATAGAGCCCTACGCGGTGAGTGACAGAAGCTTTTGAGGGACAAGGTGGATCAAGACAGGTTGCAGAACTGAAAGCTGTGCACCTGGTTTTGGATATTGCTGAACAAGAGAAATGGCCAGTGCTTTACCTCTGCACTGACTCATGGATGGTAGAAAACACTCTGTGGGTTGTCTCCCACTGGAAACAGTCATCCAAAAACTTCTCCAGTGTGAGTCCATCCCACGGGCAACAGTTCTCCACAAACTGCTGCAATGTGGGTCATTCTTCCATGGGGTGCAGTCCTTCAAGAACAGCCTGCTCCAGTGCAGGTACCCCAAGGGGTCACAAGTCCTACCAGGAAACCTGCTCCATTGTGGTGTCCTCTCTCCACTGATCTGCAGGTGCCTGCCAGGAGCCTGCTCCAGCACAGGTTTCCCAAAGGTTCACAGCCCTCTCTCAGGCATCCACTTGCTCCGGCATGGGGATGTCTGCATCCCCATGCCTTCCATAGGCTGTAGGAGGACAGCTGCTTCACCATGGTCTGTACCATGGGCTGCAGGGAAACCTCAGCTCTGGTGCCTGGAGCAACTCCTCCCCCTCCTTCCCCTTGAGATCTGTATAGTTGTTCCTGTTACATACTCTCTCTCCATTCTTCTCTGGCTGCAGTTATATCTGCAAAATATTTTTTTTTTTACTTCTTCTTGAATGTGTTATTACAGAGGTGTTACCACCATTTCTGATTGGCTCAGCCTTGGCCAGCAGCATGTCTTTCTTGGAGCTGGCCAGCACTGACTCTGTTGGACAAGGAGGAATCTTTAAGCAGCTTCGCAAAGAAACCACCCCTGTAGCACCCCTGCTACCAAAACCTGGCCATGCAAACTCAACACAGTGGGTAATGCAGAGGAATGAGGAAATGCAGTGTGTACTCCAAGGGGATTTGATTTTTGGGTGCGAACAATCCATAATGTTGAGGTGTATGATACTATTTGCTGAATGACACTGCCACTGTATGCCATAACTACCATGGACAATGAGTATGGACACCAATCATGAGCTTCTGATGCAGCTTGCAATCAGCTGACAGCACACCAGCCCTCCTGCCCTGGAAGACA
Source organism: Monarcha castaneiventris obscurior (assembly GCA_026261815.1). Classification (NCBI taxonomy): domain Eukaryota; kingdom Metazoa; phylum Chordata; class Aves; order Passeriformes; family Monarchidae; genus Monarcha; species Monarcha castaneiventris. The sequence goes on along the minus strand of JAMPIT010000894.1, from coordinate 58,760,953 downwards.
TCTAGGATGGATAGAACCCACAGTGATGGATTAAATGAACTCAACTGACATTTTGGAGGGATGGCCACTGACTACGGAAAAGATACCTGTGCTAGTATGTACATATACACACACACATACATATACATGTAAGTATGTACCTATATTTAGGTGGAAGATGTAGGATCTGGGCATGACATAGATGGTTTAGAATAAGGGATGAGCATCTCTCAGAGCAGTTTCTGCTGGACAGTTGTCCTCTGTGCATGATTTGTTCAGCTCTGCAGGCATGAGGGCTTGGGGCAGCTTTTAGGACTGCCTGGTTCTCCACCTGGGATGTTACTCTGTACACTGGAGCATGGAACTTGTGCCCATGAGCTGGCACTGCTTGCGGGGGATCTCTGGGTTTCCTTAGGCTTTCTCCTGGGGAGGTCTCACAGCAGTAAGTGAGTACTGTGTTGTGGAATCACTCCCTGCCCCATGTCAGACCAATGGCTGTTCTATGCAGACAGATGGAGATCTGGGGAGATTCTGGACCACTCCCGGCACTGATGGTTGAAGTGTGCTGGACACAGGCACTACCTCAACAGCCACCTACACCTTGGTTGTGGCTATGGGAGAAATCAGAATTCGATCCTTATAGTTGTGCTGGATTTGTCTAGGGTAGAGTTAATTCTCTCCATAGTAGCTGAAATGGGCTATGTTTTGGATTTGTGCTGAGAACACTGCCAATAATCCTGTTGTTTTTGTTATTGCTGAGCAATTCTTACACAGTCAAGGCTATTCCTGCCTCCCACCTTACCAGCAAGGAAGCTGAGGAGCACAAGAAGCTGGGAGGGGATACGGTGGGAACAGCTGGCCCCAACTGACCCAACAGATATTTCAGACCATTTGGTGTCATGCTCAGCATATAAAGCTGGAGGAAAAAGAAGAAAGGGGGTCAGAGAGGACATATTTGGGGTGATAGTGTTTTTCTTCCCAAGACACTGTTATGGGAGATAAAGTCTTGAATTCCTGGAGAAGGCTGAACACCTACTTGCCCATGGGAAGTGGGAATCGAATTCCTTATTTTGCCTTGATTGTGCACATGGCTTCTGCTTTACCTACAAAACTGTCTTTATCTCAACCCAATAGTTTTCTCAGTTTTAATTTTCTGACTCTCACCCCCATCTCACTGGAGGGAAGAGACTGAAAAACATCTATGTAGGGCTTAGCTACTGATTGGGGTTAAGCCATGTCAATAGTGTATGCATTAATATAATACTGATTTAAATTTCACAGACCTTGCCACAAACCTTTCATGGAGTGTTGAGTAGTTTAGTTTTGTTTGCATTTTTAAAAAATTGACTTTTCCCTCAGTACTTCTGGAAATGACTGGCTGATTGTTTGTATTCAATGAAACAAGTGTTAAAATTTCATCACCAGTAACAGAACGGCTCCTCTCCGTGCTGTGTACCTTTAAAGGCTCTCTAGCTCCCACTCTGCTGAAACACATCTCCTGCAGAGTAACTCAGAATGGTTTACAACCATCTCCATGTTCCTTTTCCTGTTTAAGAACAGGACGTGGCTGTGCTGGGTTTAGCTGACCTGTGAAAAAAAATAGAGGATTCAGTCAGCATGGTCCAACCCGTTACCTTGACAACAGACAGATCTGACCCACAGCTCTTCTCCCAGAGGAGACAAGGAACAGCTGCCTGAGCTGCAAATGCAAACAGGGCTGCGGGAAGGCTTCCTCCTGTTCCACTCTAGCTGTCGCATTATGAAAGCAATGGCTTCAGACTGGCATGGGAGCACCTGGGTATTACTGCCAGCCCCAAGTGGCAAGTAGCTGGGCTGCCAGGTTGGCACAAAGGCCCAAGAGTCAGTTGGAGGGGAAAAAAGGTTGTGGTTAGTGAAACTATAGTGAAATACAAACCTGGGGCAGCTACCAGCTGAGCTACAAGGCACTCAAGTTGTTGGCCTCCTAACTGGCACTGTAAGCCTGGAACTATATACATATACATACACATACACAGACATACATATATATATACACATACATGTATGTAGGTGTATATATATATAGATGTATATTTAATGAAGGTGGTGAAACATTGGCACAGGTTGCCCAGAGAGGTGATAGATGCCCTGTAAACATTCAAAGTCAGGTTGGACAGGGCTCTAGGCAATCTGTTCTAGTTGAAGATGTCCCTGCTTACTGCATGGGGCTTGGACTAGATGATATTTGAAGGTCAACCCAAACCATTCTATGGCTCTATGAAATATACATGTATATATACAGAAGAGATTCTGCTATAGAGTGTTTCTAGCTGTGTGCATGGCTAAGAATTAGTGCCAGGAATGGATCAGCAGCAAGCTCTGTCTAAATGTTTGCATCTTCTTGGATATTTTAGCATTCAAACAGCACAGGAACGTTGACTGTAAAATGAGCATAAGTAAATGGTTTAAATATTTAACATAGCTTAGCTTATAGCAACATAGCGATGTCATGGTAGGAAGCTAAGTCCTATTTTTGTTCTGGTTTAAACTTAATGGAAAAGGTAAAAAGTATTTCATCTGTATAGCTACTGCTATGCCTCTAAGTGATGTGCTGCACAGAGCAGCTGTGTCCCTGCATGTGCTATGCATCCAGTGTACATCCCCATGTAGCTGTGGTGCAGAAGTCACAGCTCTCCTGTGGTTATGAGAAATTATGTTGCCATGATCCCATTTCTAAATATGACCCACGAAAGTCAAAGTGTACACCTAAAAGAACCTCCTAAATAATGTTTGCAAAATTCAGTAAGGTAAAATATATCTACTGATCTATGCAAGCATGGGAGTCTGAACTTACATCCAAGCGTGCCTTGGGATCCAGCAAAGCTTTCAGGCAAGATTTGATACTTTCTTTTTCATGTCTGAGTGGTAGCAGCAACAGTGGATACTGGTTTTTTAGCAGATGAGGTTGCTGAAAGGCAATATTTTGATTATGTTAAATAGCTGCCAGCCTCAGATGTCCAAGAATTTGAACTGTTGATCTTTTACATGGATTTTTTTCCTGAAGAAAAATACTTAATTAACAGTCTCCACAACATAAATTTTAAAAATACACTTTTCTGACACTTTCTCTTTGATCTTTACTGATTTGCAAGCAAAGCTGTTCATACTTGTCTTTCTCACCTTCACAGTCATTGTGAGAGAACATTTTTTTCACTTCTTTCTGGCTTGTACTTGTTTCTATTTTGTTCTGGTATGGTCAGATTCTAGTATTACATGTGCTTTAAATAGGCAATACAATTATTTTGTGGGCCATCCTTCAAGTGACTGGTATAGTTTCGGAAGTATACAACAGTTAGTCAGAAAGGACGAAAGGGCTGAGATGCCTCAAAGGGACACGTGGTCAACCCATTTTCTAGACCTCCCCTCAGGAGATCATCAAACATCCATGATGTTTGAAACTTGCTGGCTCACCTGGTTGAGCCACTAGTGGGGATGTCTGTGCAGAAAACATCCCTTTCCTGCCTTGTCTTGTGAGGACAGCATGTGCTTTGCCTTGTGAATGTAACTAGCCCTGCTGAGTTTGGTAGGACATGAATACAGTTAAATATAAACAGGAATGTTTCCTTCAGCCTTAATTTGTCTAAAAGCACAGATGGAAAGGGACTCAAGTTGCACTAGGGCAGGGTTAGATTGGATGTAGAAAAATAATTTTCACCAGAAGGTTTGTCAAGCACTGCAACAGGCTGCCCATGGAAATGGTGGAGTCACCCACCATCCCTGGGGGTATTGAAAAGCCATGTCAAATGGCACTATGTTGCCTGCTGAGATTTTCTCTACCACTCTCTTTTTTAAAGATGCAGATGTCTTGATGGTTTTCATTGCCTTGGCTGATGTACGGGTGATGAGTGCTGAAGAGCTCCTGTTTTGGGTTTGTTACAGTGTCACAGGAACATGTGCTGGCTGCTCTCAAAAGTTCTGGTGGTTAAGGCTGACTACTTTTAAAATCTCCCACCAGCTCTGGCATGTACCAGTTTTCTCCAAAGAGTGATTTTCACAATCCTGAGTTGTTCCTAATCAAATCATACCGCTAATTCTTTGAAAATATTTGATAACCAACACCATTAGTAAATGCCAACACTTTTGCACACCTCATCAGAAACAAACCTCTGCTGAAAATTTGTATCAGAAGGATTCATTGCCATGATGATTTTTCTCATGCAACAGCTTTGTCTCAGGGCTATCCATCAAATACCAATAATTAGCTGGTGGTCAGAGAGAACTGTTAGAAAGCACTATGCAGGCTGTAATTTGATTAACAACTTCTTTTTGCTAAATCATCTGGAATTAACACAATGAACAATCCAGGAATTACAACTAATATCTGTAAATGCCTAACACTTTCTGGAAAGTTATGTTAACAGAAAATAAAAGTTTCCTGTATTATTTATTGTGCTAATTCACAGATTACTTGCAGGGCCCCCACCAAAAAGAAAAGGAAAAGAGAAAAGGCTACTGTTTGCAAGTAACTTGCAAGTAAGCCAAGTGAAAGAAAGCTAGTTACCAATAAAAAGCAAAATATTTCCAAGGTCCATGCTTGACAGTGCCCCATCAAAAGAATGAGCAATGTACCCATCGCTTTCAACAAGGGATAGAGAGTGGTAGTTTAGAAAATGCAGTCCTTGGTATCTCTTTCTGAGAGTCTTAGTTATTAAAGTATTTAGTTTCTCCATTAATGCTAAAGCATTGTCAGACTCTTAATCCTTTTTTGTCACTGCAGCAGAAGCAATGGCAGCAAATGTCCAGATGCCATTCTCAGAGCGATGCTCACGTTCTTGGCAGTGAATTAAGAGTATAAAGGATCAGCTCCTGCTATTCCCTTTGTTTGGCCACTACTGATGCCACCTGCAGATTTAATATTGGAAGTTTAGTTACACAGGGTGTTCCTTGGGAGAATAGCAGGAGAGGAAGGTGAGGCAACCCTCTAGTTGTAGACAGGCTCCCTCTGCTCTCAAGGCTGCTGGAAGCTGTTGAGCCTGGAAAAAAGGCTCTGGGACCTTAGAGCCCCTTCCACTGCCTAAAGGGGGCTACAAGAAAGATGGGGACCAACTTTTTAGCAAGGTCTGCTGTAAAAGGACAAGAGATAATGGTTTTAAACTAAAAAAGGGTATGTTTAAAATAGATATAAGGAAGAAATTTTTTGCAATGAGACTGGTGAAAGACTGGCACAAGTAGCCCAGAGAGGTGGTGGATAAATACACAAACTGGAAATATTCAAACTCAGGTTGGATGGAGCTCCATCTAGTTGAAGATGTCCCTGCTCATTGCAGGGAGGTTGGACTAAATGACCTTTAAAGGTCCCCTCCAACCCAAACTACTGTATGATAGACAGCATGTTGCAGACATTTAACCCACAGAGGTGTACTTCGGGCTGCTCTTGTGGAGAGCATGAACTGTCCTGTCGTGCCTTCCAGATACTTCTTCGTTTTGCATATACTCTCTTAATTTTAATTTCAAACAGTAGTCACAGCATTGCTTTGGTTTTGCTGTACCTTCTTAGGGCTCTGAATAGGAAATTGTTTAAATGCCTCCAAAGTTGCTTACTGTGAAACAGAATTGTTTATCCTATTACTAGAGGAAATCTACTCTTCTGTGTGCTTCTGTGAGTTTGGGCACTGAGATCCTTTAGCATATTGACACTCGGGCATCAGCTATCTAATCTTGTAGGAGACCCTTCCAAATTTGCCAAGGTACTACAGCACTGCTGCCTTAGACTTTCCAGCACCCAGAAAAGACACTGCCTAGGGAAAGCTTGCACAGGTTGTGCTCTGTGGGAGCATAAACCACAGTGGGATTAAAGAACCTGAACAAACTGATACGTGAAACCAAACATGGTGTTCAGAGGCTGTGAGTGACCGCAAATGGGGCTTTCTCATCCCAAGGCTACCAAGCTGGAAGAGCTGTAATATTTCCTAAGCCTAAATTAGTCCCCAAACTTTAAAGGCAATCATAGGTCTTTGCTTCTTGACCATAAATGTGGAAGCAGGCAGGTCATGTTCCTGCAGCTCTGAGGAGCACCCCAGGCACTGTGGTTCAGAGTCATGGCAAACAGCTATGCTGGGGCTCCGGGTCAAGCTGCAGAGGCAAATTTCACCAGCATCCATTGCATCCTCTGCAGAAGGATCTGCAGAGCAACAAGGAAATAGCCTTGAATGCCGATTCCTAAGCCATGCCAAATAAAAGTCGTAAATTTTAGTAGGAGGTAATATTTCCATATTGACATTCTGCACCAGCCTCAAGCATGGGAGAATAACGCACTGTTCAGGCTGCTGAATGAGTGCTCTGTGTGCACTGAGTCATTAAAAACCTGTGAAACAGTCAACCACAACTGCACAAAAATAAATATACAGCTGACTATAAGTAATTCCTTCACCTGCTTTTTCAAGTAGAATTTTATAAAAAGGTTTGTGAAAGGGAATGCTGAGGGGGTTTGGAGGTGGTGTTTTTTTGGGGTTTTTTGGGTTTTTTTGGTTGGTTTTTTTTTTTGGTTTTTGTTTGTTTGTTTGTATTTTTAACACAGAGGTTTTGGTATGTTTGATTTGAAACCATATGCTTGGGTTTGCACTGCTCGAATACAAAGTCTGCCTAGTTTAAAATTTAATACACTGTTAAAAATACCTGAATAGAAATCAGGGCGAATGTGTTAGGATACAAAAAGGACATTTTTCAACTCCTAAAAAGTAAATCTGTGAATACAAGTGAATTTTACTATAGAAGCATGTTGGTTTATTCAGGTTTATTCTTTTTACACTACAATTGGAAAGGTACATCTGAGAGGAGATTAAACTAGTTAAATCCCACAAATTTTTTGACATTTTCCATTTTATCTTACTTTTATATGCACAGAGGATACTATTACATATATTTCAGTTTTACCTGAGGCAGGAAGGCTAATCCTTTGTGGAGACATTTAATAAAACTACATGCAGTTGGTTAGCCTAAACAGGTAGGCTCCCCCCTTAAATTCATGAGCAAAGACCTTAAAAGATTAGTGAGAAAAAGGAAATTTGATGACTAACCAGTATAAACGTGTCAGGATCTAGCTTTTATTCAGGAATTCATGCCTGATCTTAATAAGATTATGTGTACAAATCAGAAAATACCATCCTTATAAAGGTGGTAAAACTGGAAATTCTTTAGTGTGTTTAAATAGTTGGGGAATCAACCTAAAAAACAGACCTGGTGAAATCCAGCTTTCAGAAAATTTATGTTCTCAAGACCCTGCCTCAATCAATACATTACATCACAGGTCCACAAATCCTGACAAACTGTATAAATGGAGTAATCCCATTGGAGATGACATCAGCATTTCCCTGCCAGACTCTTCTAGACTTCTAGAGTTCTTCCAAGGCTTTTGTTTAAATTCTTTGCTACCGCTGCCTGAGAAGGACATGTTAGATTGTAACTTTTCTCTATTTTGTGAGACAGTGAGAGAAGGACAAAGAAAATTTGGGGGTTTTAAAATCTTATTTTACTCCTAACAGGTTAGATGGAAGGAGAAAGCATTTTTTAATGAATAATTAGTGAACCATGTTTCTGTAACAACTGCAAAGTATGTGTTTCCACATGCAGCCTTTTCATGCTTACAAAGAACATTAAAAATAACACAGAAAGGATTGAAAATCAAATCAACATGTTAAAAGCATGATATGCTGTCTCTGTAACAAATTACATTTACAGTAACTGGAAAACTTCTCCATGTGCTGGCCAGCGATGATGTTTTTTAAGTGTTTTCATTTCCACTGAGGAAGTGTTATTATTTCCACTTCAGGAACCTTGCTGAAGAGAAGCTAGCAATATCCCTTTTGGGGTTCAAGGTTTTTCATCAACAGACAGAAACTGCACTACTAAAATATCAGTACATATTTATCCTGCTTCAACTCTCTTTTAACCTTTTCCATTCTTAGGAAGCATCCAGATGCATCATTTCGCTTTATAAAAATAATCGGAGCATAGCCTCAGTTTTCTGCTTTAAGGAAATTATATTTCCATAAAGTAAACCAGCACCCACTACAGAGATGGGCTGCGGTAAAATCTTTTTCCGTATTTTTTTGCCAAGGCCAAGCTCATTTCAGTGTTGGCTAAAGCTGAAGTAGATTCAATATTAATTGCAAACTCTTCTGACACAACCAGCCTGACAGACCTTTTCCATTACTTGTATTCACATTCAGCCTCATACCCAATCTTTCTATAGCTACTTGTGTTTTTTGAATTTGGTTATCCAAGACAGGCCAGTGCTAATGGACTCAGAGGATTCTGTGCCCAGACATAATGTGGCTTCAGCCTGAAGTTTGTGAAGGAGAAAAGGGTTATCAGAATCAGTTAACTTAAACAAGCTAACAATAAAGTTGTTTTTTCTACAAATTTGTTTTTGAGATATCTATTGGTCAGCTGTTCCAATTCTGAATTAAATATGCTCTTCTGAGAAATTCAAAATTTCGGTGAAACCCCAGACATGCTTCTGGCCCCGGAACATTCAGTATGGTCTGTGCTTCAGCATACTGATTCTGAATTTCTGCTGTATTGCAAAGTTATACTGAATGAATACCAAATCATTTATAAAAGCTTCATTCCCCAAACCTTTTTTTTTAACTCTACAGAATTTCTGGTATGTTCTTATGGCAATTCTCCTGCAAAAACCTTTGGCATTAGTCTTTCATGGACTATTTCACGCCCCTCTCACTTGATGCCATTTGAGCATTTAGCACTGCACCTTACAATTAGAAATTACATACACATACTTGTTAGTCTCATGTTTAAACAAGGTATCTTTATGTAAAGCCACAGTACAGTTCATAGCAGGAAAACAGAAGCCAGTAGCCAGAAAACATTTATACTCTAAAGCCTGTGGGGCCTTTAGGACTGTATAATGTATGTCTATTCTCCAAATTAATGGCCATTTACATCTGAAATGTTCTGATGCTGCAAAGTTTGCCATTATCTACAACAGAAATAGCAACTACATGTGAGCCAAAATGCAAAGATGAAGCATAGTTTGCAGACAAAGATGTATACAACTGTCACCTGAAATCCAGTGGTAAGCTGTGCATTTGCCATCAGTTTATAGGCCATTTCTGGGCTGGAGGCTGATTTTGGTGCTGTTGCATAAGAGGTTATGCAAAGTAAATTCTACAGTACTTTATGTTACTTTAAACTAATGTTATTCAGTAGAAAAACAATGGCTTTACCACAGCAGAGTAAATCATGGCAAGTATTTGTAAGACAACAGTACCAGTATGCTGCTTTATTTTTGCTTCTTGTACTTTTTCCTCATTTATACAGAATGAACTTCTTAATGCTTAAGCAGACATGGAGGATAAAATACTGGAATCAACGGGACTTTTGACAATACCAGGATTTAAATGAGGGCCTTCATGGGAGCATGCCACAAGGAAGATCTGTTTCTTGGATGCATCCCAAAAAAGCTATGCCCACTGAGTCACTAAGACTGCAGAACCCGAAATGCAGACTTCCTTCGAAAGCAGACATTCCAAGTGTGTTACTTGGGGCAAGACTATTTGGATATAAAATTTAAATTAACCCTCGATAATGCTCGATTGAAAACAGCAGTGGCAGAGAGTCAGCAGCTGCAGCAGGGAACAGCATACATCACTTAATCTCTAAATGTACAAAGAGACAAAATATTTACTAAGGCTAGTTGTTTTTTTACCCTCTGTGGCACTGGCGAGAGCATAACCATGCTGACAAAGTGATAGCTGGGTGATTTACAGTGCAGTACTTCCATGAGGAGACCTCAAAAGTAGAGTCCACTACAACCCAAATACGAGCCAAATTGTCTGTAATACCAGCCTGGGTGGAAATGGATGGAGACCATGTACTATGATTGGCAAAGAACTGGGATCCAAACAAAACATTAAGGGAAACAAGAGCATCCTGGGAATAGAATTATTTGGTGGCTGATTGATCTGTACTATAAGAGACAGTGTTCTTGGTAAGACAATCTCTGATGCCAAAGATCTGGTGGTTATGGTGAGGGAAAGAAACCTCTCCCAGGATGCCTGTTCGGTTATGGTAATGTACCCCAGTTCTGATTCCCTGGTTGGCTCCTGGTGTTAGCCACACCCCTGTACTTAAGATCAACCTGTGATGTGTTTGGGGTCATTTGCCTATGGAACCCTTCACGAGTTGTGGCAATATACTGCTCTCTTGGAACTCTATGCAAGGACCCTTCTAAGCTCCTTGCCATCGGATTCATATTACTGAAGTCATCCCTGCGTCTGTGCGTTCATGCATATGAGCCCACAGAACCAGAAGGGACGCAGTAATAGAATTGTTTCAAGGAGCCTCTGTTGGCTGACACAGACCAAAGACAAATACCAAACAGTCTCAGTTGAATAAGCTTTAAACATTTCATAGAAAGCTGAAGCACAGTACCTTAGCCTAATCCAATCGATTTATATGAGTGTTTTGTAAACTTAATTACAAATTTAAAATGTTTCCAAATGAGTGGAGTGCTTCTGTTAGAATAGCTTGTCTGGCCTGGCTTCTCAACAGAAATTTGCCTGTAAAGAGAAGCTGCCTGAACACTGCAAATATTGTTCATCTTGAGTTGTGTGTGTTTGTGATCTCAAATGACCTCAGAACTTGCAGAGACTACTTTATATCAATTCAGTAAGTGAAGGCTTCAGTTATTTCTCTTGCTGTCTCTGGCTAGTTTTTTGTTGGTTGTCTGGTTGGTTTATTTTTTGCTTTTGTTTCTTGGTGTTAGTCTTACTACCTTCTGTGCTTATGTAAAGTGCTTTGGTAGGCTCTGAAGACAATAATACCCAGGCACACTGATATCACAGGTTATCATAAAGTATTAAAGGCCACACTAAAGTGACAGCTTGCACTCGGTAGCTATGTGTCTTACCCTAAAGGGCCTGGCTACGTAGTTAAGCCCATCACTGAGCTCCCAGGAACCTACCAAACACATGGGAATAGATGCCTCCCTGAATCCTCTCAAGGAACACTCAGCAAAGAAAGGTGCAGCTTGTGGAGCTCAGTACACCTGAACTTGAGAAGAGCAGCTGGTCTCTACAGCAGCTATTTGCTTCCCATGTGCCCAGAGACAGGATAGCTTGTGATTAGAGAATGAGAGAAGGTGTGAGGAAAGGGGGTCGAGACTGCATTTGAATTATAGGCATCTAAAGTGATGGCAGCATAAGAAATGGTAGAGCCAAATGCCCCTGAGCCCCATAAGGCTTTAATCTACAATGCCCAGCATAATAGTGAAAAAAGCAGAGATACATCTTAAGTGTCTGGCCTATTTTCCCAACAAAGTTAACTGTCAGCACCATAGTTATTTACAACATGCAGAAAGTGTCAGGATGATAAAGTACTTACTTAGTTTATAGAGGCAATATAAATATTGATTGTTGCATGCAAATCTCCCACAAACAGCAGCAGGAGTTTTAACTCTGGATGACTGCAGGATTTGGTATAATCTTTGCTAGGTAGTGATTTTTCCATGAAAGAGGAAAGATGATGTGAAAGGAGTTGATAACTTTACAGACCCTTTCTTTTTGTGATCTCACATTGATTTAACAACTCAAAAATGGTAAAGACAGATTTCTAAAAGTTACATGCATTGTTCAACCATGCCATCATTCTGCTACTAGAGTCACACAAAATACTGTTTCATGAAAAAGAAATGTTTCTTACAAAGTCAGCCCCACATGATGCATTGTAATGGGGTTTTCTTCAAACACATCTGACATTTTGTTTAAGAATAAATGTTGTGTTTCATTTTCTTACCCTATCAAAGTTTATTACTTTAAAGTAATTAAAGTTTTACACTTTATACTTGATCCTGCATCTTTTTTGATGCCTTCCTAGTTTTTGATCAATGACAAACTATGTGGCCTGAGCAACTCTGAGAAGTCCCTCTGTCCCAAGCCCTGTGTCTGAGCTGCTGTAGAGACCAGGCTGTTAGCAAAGCAGTCATTTCTAACGGGGAAGAAGAGCAGACCTGAGCAACGTCATGTCTAGGGGGTTTTCTTTATTAAGAGGGGAAAGGTGTACGTGTATCCCTTCCCCCTCCCCCCATCCCCGCGGGTCTGACACCCCCGCGGGGGCGATGCGGGGGGCGGTGCTCGCGGGGGCCCTGTGGCCGGTGCCCGAGGCGGGGGGCGGCCCGGCCCGGCCCAGCCCTGCCCTGCCTGGCGCGGCGCGGGCGCCGCTTCCCCCTCGGCGGGGCTGCCCGGCTTTTAAGACCGGCGCGGCGCAGCCAGCACCAGACCGCCGAGAGCCCTCCGGCCGTGCTGCGGTAGTCGGCCCGGGCAGCCCGCAGCGGAGCCGGGGAAGGCAGAGGCAGCACCGGGGAGACCCATGCGGCACGGGCGGCCCTAGTCTGCCCGTCGGCCGCAGCATGCCGGTCCCTCTGCGCCTGCTGTGGCTGTTCTGGCTCTCCACCCTCTGCCGTGGGTACTTCGAAGGGCCGCTATACCCCGAGATGTCCAACGGGAGCCTGCACCACTACTTCGTCCCCGATGGGGACTACGAGGAGAACGACGACCCCGAGCGGTGCCAGCTGCTATTCCGGGTGAGCGAGCAGCGGCGGTGCGGTGCGGCGGCGGGCGGCGGGCTCAGCCTGCGAGAGGAGCTGACGGTCTTGGGGCGGCAGGTGGAGGACGCGGGCCGGGTACTGGAAGGCATCGGCAGGAGCATCTCCTACGACCTGGACGGGGAGGAGAGCTACGGTGCCTACCTGCGCCGCGAGTCCGCTCAGATCAGCGACGCCTACTCCAGCTCGGACCGCTCTCTGAGCGAGCTGGAGGGCAAATTCCGTCAGGGGCAGGAGCAGGGCGGCCGGGAGGAGTCCCGTCTGGGCGACAGCTTCCTGGGGCTGCTGCTGCACGCCCGCGCCCTTCTCCGCGAGACTCGCCACGTCTCCAGCGGGCTGCGCGACAAGTACGACCTGCTGGCCCTCACCGTCCGCAGCCACGGCGCCCGCCTCAGTCGCCTCAAGAATGACTACCTCCGCGCCTGAGACGGGACCCCGTGCCCGGCCGGAGCCCCCGGCCCAGTCGAACCCGGACCCCCCACTGGCTTCAAGTGAGACCCCCAGCCCTACCGCCAGTCCCCCGGAAGGTACAGCCCTGGCGTCTGCCTGGAAGGAGCACCTCCTTGGACAAACCCTAGAATCATTAAGGTCGGAAAAGACCTCCGAGATAATGAAGTCCAACCTTTGACTGAATACCACCACGCCCACTAAACCGTATTGAGAAGTGCTACATTTAGTCATTTTTAAACACTTCCAGGGATAGTAACTCAACCAAAATACATTATTCTTCATGGAAAAACCTTATTTATTTTATTTTACTTTCTAAACAAATAGCACAATTCTATACACCAGGAGGTTCGAGGTATGTTTAAGTTAATATTTCATATTCAAAAATCTACCCTCTGTTGTATCATTTATCTTTGGTTGCAAAGTGAAGTAAGCCGCCTCATCTCTGATTCCCTGTTGGGTTTGTTTTTGGGTTTTTTTTGTTTTTGTTTTTGTTTTTTTTTAAATCACCTGTTTTTCTGTGGCTCACCTGCCGTTCAGTGTGGTTGAAGTGAGGTGCTGGCCAGCTCCTTCCAGACTCCTGTGTAGCAAATGCTTAAATTGCTTTTGTTGTTAGTCTTTCAGTGTGAAACCACTGGCCCTCTATTAACTTTCTTTCTAATGATATGCATTATATGCTCGTTAAACGTTGTTCCACTATATAAAGCTGTGATTTTCATTTGTGTTGGGAAAGATGGGAACTATTCCGGTAGGATTTGTACTTCCAGGCTTGCTTATCTGTGACTTTAAGCTATCATAACCCTAAGAAGCAGCCAAAGGGCTTATGTCAGATCCTGAGAATGCTGGTGGAGATTTTTATAGCAAAAAGAATGAGCCCTAGTGGTGATTAGAGTTTTGGATCCCAGATTTGAGAGCCAGGAGCATGTTTCTAAAGCAAGACATGCAAGCATAGTGACTTTTCTTGTTGGTGACTTTGTACTTTTGCTAGCTAAGTTATTAATAAAACTATTTGTGGTCCTAGACAATAGCAAAAGTGCCTGGTGGGAAGGAGGGTGGGGTTTATTTTGGTTTTTAGACTCATTGCTATTTAACTGACAGTTTGGGTAATGTGGCTATTAGGTTACAGATATCACAGGCAGAATAGCTGTTTAGATGAAAAAAGTTTATAGGGTGTTGTAATAAATATTGAAAACAATGTCAAAGTACTTTTTTGTTGTTAGTTTCCAAGACATTCTTAATTTTAAAACATTCTGTTGGAGTGTGTCTTTTCAGAAAAAAATTGCAAATTTGTAGCCCCTGCCAAGTAAAATAACTTGCTGTTTAGTAAAAACAAAAATTCACAGACTTATGAGGTAAGGAAGTTTCATTAAAAGCAACAATACAGAAGGGCTTGCAGACTTTATTGAGTTTGTAAGCCTTTTTAAGCACCTAGCAACCTCATGGCACTGGAAGAGAAGCTGATGTACTTTTGAGGTCTGTTCTTGTTAACCCTGCTTCCATTTAGTTATACTTCAGTCTGGAAACCGTCCAGTGGATAAGTTATTCAGCAGTGCAGTGGGTCAACTTAAGTCAGCTGGGACCAGAGTGCTGAGGCACCAGGAAAGTCTCAGTGCTCTATAAATTGTTATCTAATGAAACAAGACTGTGGTACTTTATAATCCACACTAATGTTTCATATGATAAATATGATTTCGTGACACTTTTTTATGTTTCAGTAAAATATAAACATTTTTATATTTGAAATATGGTAGAAATCTGATTTTGCTTCAGTAGCACTGATTTTGGAAGGCTTTAAATGTTCCTTTCAAAAAGAAAATGAAGATACCTGAGTCTAGTCATACTATGTATAAGTTCACAAATTTAATAAAAATGGTCAATCTTACGTGGATTTGATGAAGCCAATACAAAAATCTTTTAGGATGTTTAAATCTACTAGAATTTTGGCTAATCTATGCAAATGTATATGTTAAATATATAATTTTTGAGTCTGAGCTGATACATAAAATGTTTTTTACAGAGCTGCCTGCAAGAATTGTGTGCTTAGTGATATTCAGCAGTTTAAAGTTTTAAATTCAATTTTTTTCTTTAAAAACTATGAAAACTGTATTGCAATACTCTTTGAAATCTTATACATGTCCTGCTTTTGCTTTTTATCTGATAAAACTTACTTGTTTGGCAGGTATGAAGATCCCCTGGATCTGGATCTTCATACAGCCTATTTCAAATAGTAAAGGCCTTTTTATCACTGAAAATTTGGTGATGATTTTTAAGCAGAGAGTTTTAAAAGGATGATTGTAACAGCAATCATCCCCGTTATGTCCTCCTGTTGCATTAAAATATTGCATTGGTATTAGACTTTTTTCTTTCCTTTCTCAGAATGCAGAAGTTTGAGCTAAAATTGAGCTGACCGGGGGGTTTTTTGTAATTTTCTGATGATTTTCAAAACATGTATTATTTTTGAATTTATTAAAGAGTTGATGGTATTGAAGAGCAAAAGACTATTTTCTGGGGGAAAAAAATGCTGCAGCTGGAACAGTCATAGAGAGCTTACTTAAGTTTTTCATCAAGGGGATGGTTGCCCTCTGGTTGCCCAGAGAAGGTGTGGACGTTCCATCTTTGAAAGTGTTCAAGGCCGGGCTAGATGGAGCTTTGAGCAACCTGGTCTAGTGGAAGATGTCTCTACCCAAGGCAAGTGGATTGGAACGAGATGATCTTTAAGGTCCTTTCCAACTCAAAGCATTCTATGATCAGAGTCAAAGCAAGACACTAAGGGACTCACCTCCACTTCTCTCCAGGTAGCTCACTTTTGAAAGCAGTGCTCTGATATCATCCACTATCACATCCACTGATACACACAGAACAGAAGAAGCTCAGAGCATGCACAAAACCATTAACAAAAGCTGGAGAAAGAAAAGCGTCCTTGCGTTGTGCCAAGTTAATGGCTAGGAATTCAGAGGGGAGTGTGCAAACTGGATTTCAAAATTGCAATTCCCAGTTTCAAAGGCTGGCTTAGCCAGGACCATCCTCACAAAGAGAGGTCAAATGAAGCTTTCAAAAACTTGGTGAGCCTTTAAAAAACCCAATGTGTGCCAAGCTCGGGTATATGAATTGTCTGAAGCTAAATCATTGTTCCTATAGGTTGTCATTTACTCAGATGCAATTTGTCAAGACGTGAACCTCAGAAGCAAAAAATATACCTGGCTTAGTCACTAGAAACTACCTTGTGAGCTACAGAGCTCTGGTTATAATCTTGTCTAGAAAATGTGTATTTTGTGGAGAAATTCTACTGGATGTGTCTATTACTGTTGATGTGGCTGTTTTTTTAGATGGTCTTCATTTTGCTTTACCAGTTTCTTGCTCATGCTTCTGGAATACCAATTTTGTGATTATTAAAGAAGTTTTCAACTAACACTGAAATGTTGAGTGAAGTGCATTTCACAGCCACTATGCATGAAGTAATCCTGGGGGTTCAAAGTCTGTCATTTTTCTGTCTTTTAAAATGTATTTTTACTTGCAGTTCATTGGAGAATTTGTTTTTATTGCCTAAAATTTTTTTGGAGAGCCATTAGCAAAAAATTGTTCCATTTGTGGGTCTGTATTTCATTCCTATAATATGTGAAACTGGCAAAAAAACCTGACCGTGCTACATGCTTTTTTAAAAAGCTGTTATTAGAACACATGTGTATAAAGAGACTAAAACAGCTTATTTTACTTTCTTCACTGAGTTGTCATCCTGCCTATAAGATCAATTTATATCTGGAAAAGGCAGAATTTAATGACTAATTCTGTAACAAGGAAAACATATGGTCTCCATAACCATTACATTTTTAATGATGTGACTTGGACAGAGTTATTCATGTCTGTGTAGAGTCATTCCTCCTTGAAAACTACCTTACCTTGGGGAGGTATTGCTGGCAGTCTCCAACATGCCATTAACATTATTTCATAAGAAAAGACAATGCCAAGAGTATCATATTTTCTCAGATGACAACCTTCCTTAGACTGTGTACACCCCTTTTAAGTGCTTAGAAACTGTCCATATAGTAGTCATTGTTCATGTCTGAACTTTCTTTGGGGAGGAGGAAAGTCATTAGAGAAGGTTGTTTTAGGGATTCATTATCCAGTGAAGTGGATAATGTGAATATTGTGAAGTGCACGATGACCGAAAGAGCTACATACTTGCATCGTATTTTCCATACATTTTCCACTCTGCAAATTTTTCCTTGTGGCAGGAGTTACCAATATAGAGTCGTTTTAATGTTATTACAGATTTACTATTATTAATATTAATAGTTTGGTATTATATATTTGGTATATAGTGTAAATACTATTATTTACACTAATAATTTGGACACACTCCAAAGTGCGAGATGGTTT
This sequence comes from Monarcha castaneiventris obscurior, assembly GCA_026261815.1. Lineage (NCBI taxonomy): Eukaryota > Metazoa > Chordata > Aves > Passeriformes > Monarchidae > Monarcha > Monarcha castaneiventris. The sequence goes on along the minus strand of JAMPIT010000894.1, from coordinate 58,743,549 downwards.
TTTCTGTCTACTTGTTATCTCTTCTCAAAAATAATGTGACTATGATTTTCAGTTTAGTGTTAGGTTTTAGTCCACGACAATTAATTCGGTGGACTTTTAGGTTCTCAGTGGAATTTATGTAAGGCCTTGTTATGCCTTTTCTGGGGTAATGATAAAGAATTCTTTCCTTTACACTTTCTGTGTGGACAGCTTCTTGGTTAATGAAGAGCAGTCAATTTTTCTTAATAGCAGGCTTTGTCCTTTTTTAATTAATATGATTTTGTTTTTTATTTAATGTCATTCATCTGAGATTTGTATTAAAGTAATGCACTTTTTACTCTGGATTCCAACAGAGGCACAACAAAATGCAATCTAATTCATAACTGGATCAGCATATAAGTTAGAATGCTATTAGATTTGTGACTTTAAATAATATCTCACATACTCTCTAATTTCTAAGAAGAGTAATCCTAGGGAAAAAAAAGAGTGAATGAATAAGAGGTAAACCTCACCCAGTTGTTTTTTTTTTTCTTATATGAGTGCAGAGGAGTTAATCTGACCATGTACATCAGGAATGAACTGAAGTTCACGGTGTGCTCATTTACCCTAGAAGCTAATTTGCAGCCAGGTCCAGTTTTCATTTCTAACACCCATATTTCTTTGGCAATTAGGTTTTCAAAAAGCCAGGCATCCCCTTGTGCTACTTATATATTGATTTATAGCTCCTATCCTAATCGCTTTTCCAGTGTATCTGATTCCACAACCATGTGCAGGCTGCAAGGTTGCACATCTCACTGGCTTTAATAGTAACTCCTCTACACTTCTAAGCTACATTTCAAGTCTGCCCCACTGCACATACATCTCAGGCCTGCTCTAAGTTGCTGCTTTTATCCCCCTTAGCATGTGTGCAAAGCTCCAGCTCACAGAACCAGGAAGATATTGTTATTGTTGGTTGTGTCTGACTCCACTGGGAATACTGGTCTAGGCTGTAGCCTTTTACTGTCATGTCAGGGTAGCAAGCAGAGGTTGCTTCCTAAGATGTTTGCTCTTTGTATGTCATCCTGTGACTTCAAATTTTGCAATGCCCTTTACCTACTAATTGCTGCCAAACTTATATTTATGTCGCAGTAACCTACTGCAAAGTTATATGGAGACCTGTGGCATAACCCCCATGATACATCCCTGTATGAATGATAGTGACAGAGTAAAGCCCAAAGGGAATCAGTGAACTGATCTTGCTCTACAGGATTAAGCAAAATGATGTTGTGACAGTAGAAAGGCACATAAATATACTGCAGATTGAGATTTTCATTTTATATTCTGATATGACTCTTTTAAAATTCTTTCTTTTACAGAAACACAACAAATACAAGCACAGTATTAATGATTTAGATTTTGCTGCTATGTCGTCTTAAAGGCAGTTTGGTTTTATTTCCACTTGGATAGGATACTTTTCCACTTGTATATTATATAGCACTCTTTGTAAAAATAGAGGCCCAGCCTTGCAAACACCTTGGAGTGCTCCTGTTACCAAATGAGACTTCTTACACCCTTGTGCCTATAATACTTCATTATGTTCCCCATTTGACTGGAGAAAAAAAAATCTCTATTCTTGGTATATGTACAACTTTTCTTCCTAAGGTCCAAATTAAACTACTTTTGGTTCTTTTTTTCCAGCCTGACCGGGATTTATATGTATGCTTATATATGTAGCTTATGTTAATAACAGATTTCATTCATTAAAAGCCTGTAATTGTATTATTTAGACACTTGAAAAAAACTGATTCATTTTTTCTCCATTTAATAGAAACAGAACAAAGTATAAATGCATACAATATAAAATATTTACGTTCACCCAGTATGCATTTAATGTGTACTTTTTCTAAAAGAAAACAAAGAAGCAAAAATAATTGAGAAACTTAGTGTTAAGGTTGCAAAGTCAACAGCATAAGAGTCAGGAAGGTGAAATGTGGATTCTCAAGCAATAATCTACATTCAGCATAGGCAAAATGTTCATCCTGGTCTTTTCTAGGAGTTACTACTTGCAGACTAGTGATTGAGACAAGGAATAAGATACGTACTCCATATAAAAATCTGCAGGTAAATTATTATTATCTTCAGATAAAGTTACAAAGCCTATGGAATGAATAAATAAATAAAGCCATTTGTAAACAGTATTTATGAAAGGATTATGAATTACCTGCTAGATATCCAGTCTATCAGACCTTGAAAATAATTTAGAATTTTCAAGCTCCTGGTTTCAAATTATGTATATAAATGGGAAGGTGGGAGGTATATATTAGTTCTTACAAAGAATAATTAAGAAAAGAGAAGACAATCGTGACAACCAAAAATGTATGTATTCCACAGAGAAAACAGAAAAAGAAACAAGGCAAGAACGTGAAAGAAAGCTGAAAAAATGGATTTGTGACCTAATTTGGTAGCAGTTAATTCCTATGAATCTTTCCCTTAAAAGAAAGTAATGCATCCAGCTCCATATATTACTAGCATTACCTTGTCATGTGAGGGTTGTTTTTTATTGAAGATGTTAAATTATAATTACCAACATAAATACTTCATTTCCTATTAGATGCAGACTCAGTCTTTTTAAGTGCCAAAATGTTTCTAAAGAGTCATTGAATATTTTCACTTTTGCATGTACTTGTTCCCATCCAACCTAGCCAACTTTCCATCTCCATGAATGCTTTACTGTCTTTGAAAAATGCTGAATAGGCAAAATTTACATTAAGGTTTTCCCTTTATTGGTTACACTGAAGCACCAGGACTTTTCTGGATGCTTTGCAGACCACAATACAGCCACTGAGTGTCTCATGGAGCAGGTGCCTCTTGTACAGCTGGGAAAAGCTTTCCATCGGGAGACAAATACGGGTTTTCCTTTTCCATTTTCCACTTCTTTCATGGCAGTCATGCCACCAGTCCATGCATACTGAAGAAGGTGGGGATTGCAGTGCAATAAAGCTAAAAACTTGAAGACCAACATGGGCCACTCCAGCTGAAAACTGGTAGGTGCAATATTTTGCCATTGCCTTCAACTACACAAGTCATATTTTCTCTCTGTTAGAACCTTCCTCCCTTCAACCACAAGAAACACACTGATCAAATAAATGCAGCATTAATATATTTGCCATCCAGAAGATACCAGGCACAAAACAATGAGGGTATATTAATGTTGTTTTAAAATTTATTCCCAAGCAGCTCACTTGTCTTTGTATGAGCTTACTGCTCAGAAGACTTGTTTGGCAGCAAAATCACCTCACAGAGTCATAGAATCATTTAGGTTGAAAAAGACCTCTGCTATCATTGAGTCAACTGTTAACCCAGCACTGCCCAGCCCACCACTAAGCCATGTCCCTAAGCCAGATCTGTATATGACTTTTAAATACCTTCCAGGGCTGGTGATTCCACTACTTCTCTGAGCCTCCTGTTCCAATGCTTGACTACATTTTGGTGAAAAAAATTTTCCTAATATCCAATCTAAACATCCTCTGGCACAATCTGCAGCCATTTTCTCTTGTCCTGTTGCTTATTACATGGGAGATGAATCTGACCCCCAGCTGCAATCTCTTTTGAAGTGGTTGTAGAGAGGGATACTGTCCCTCTCAAGTCTCCTTTTCCCCAGGCTGAGTCCTTTCAGTTCCCTCAGCTGGTTGTCATCAGACTTGTGCCCCAGATCCTTCTGCAGCTCCATTCCCTTCTCTGGACGTGCTTGAGCACCTCAATGCCTTTCTTATTGTGAGGGGCCCCAAACTGAACACAGGATTTGAGTGTCTGTGGCCTCACCAGTGCAAAGTTTGGGGGGATGATCACTGCCCTGGTCCTGCTGGTCTAACACAAACCTGCCCCATTAACTTGGAGGTGCAGAAAAAAGTGGCACCATCTGAAGAAGCAGGGATGTTTTGTGCCACAGCAAAGGCTCTGTTTGACCATAGTCCTATTCAATATTGTTCACAAAAGGCCATCTCTATTTGGTGATGTTTACTGTAGATTACATCTGGTATTTAAAACCCCAGGTTATTTTTTTCTTTCCACACACTACCACTACCACCACCACTCCCTCTCCGTCCCGGGAGCCTGAAGTGGTTGGGAAAGGTTTGTTACACAAAGGGAAGAAGTAGCCACAGGAAATGAGGAGTTTTCCACCCTTCATGCCCAAATCCAACACCAATGCCTTCTAAAATCCATCTGTAACTGCAAAGTCAGTGTGGTGATAGCAGGGATAACAAAGCCCTGCTCTCCAGTGTGTTCCTCAAGTGATAAATATTGCATAAAAGATCCCCCTTAACTCAAAAGGGAGGCCAAACTCCCAGGGGAGCACCACATGCATATGAGCCGAAGCCACCACCCTTACCCAGGCCTGGGCCTGGGCCTGCGTACCTCAGTTGAGACGCGTCCTGCCCCGCCACGGGGGCAGCCGGGCGCCCGGGTGAGAGGAGCCAGGCCCGAGGCCGGGAGCACGGTGTCGCAGGTCAGAGCTGGTGTATCGGCCTGGATGTCTCGCCCGGTCCCACTCAAGAGAGATGGGGCTACGCATCCTCCACTGGAAGCATGTCACTGCCTGTGCATGTTGCTACCTGCGCAAATTATCTCCCTCGTTGTGTACTCTCATTACGCTCAGTAAGGAGATGGAAGGCTGGAGCGGGACCACAGTCAGGCTGTGGCCTGGCTCCTGAGCAGGGACCCTTAAGCAGTGTCTCCACTGAGACACACAGTGCTGTGCAGCCATGAAGGAATGTGGGCACACAGAGCTTTCTGCTTTTACAGTACATATTTGCTCCTTTGCTTGTGACGTAACAGCATCAAAAAGTGTTCTCCTGCAGACGCTGGCACGGCTGGAATACAAGGTGATATAATCTAGCCTTGCAACCAAAGGCACAACATGTGCTGTATTTAGGCAAGTGTGATACCAGGGGTGATTTCAGTTAGAAAACCAACTTTCTAACACAATTTGAAGCATTAGAAAGCAGGCATTCTTTATTCTCAGTGTGCTGAACACACTCAGAGGATATCTCCCCTAATCAGGTGTGTCATGAAACTTTACAACAAGGTATTTATTCCATCATGTTAATACAAATTCATTACAATGTACTTCCTAGCTAATACACAAACATCACTTTTCCTAGAACTAATTTGCATGCATCTGCCTCTTACTGGGAGTTCTTTTGTGGTGCTCTAAAGGTGTCTCTGAGGTGTCAACCCACTGAGTTGCCCCCAGTGTTGCAGATGACCTTGCCTTGAACTTGTCTTCAGGCATGCACTGTTACTTCTTGTTACATGGCTTTGCCACAAAAGCCACTATGTTCCTCATTATCTGCTTATCTACTGGTTCCAGCTACGTTGAGCATCCTCTGTGTCTACACAGGATTCTTCTATTTATTTTGCTAGTTAGTCTTTAAGCTCTATTTAGCAACTTCAAGGGGAATTGAAAATTTCTATTGTCCGTCAAGCTATCAAGTACCCCCTTTTCTTGAGACTATGTCTATTTTAGGCAAATCTCAATGCTTCATTTTTCAGCACAAAGTGTTACAACTATAACACTGAATCATAATATGAGCAAGTGCACACACTACAATGATTACAATGATTGCCACAAAAGCATTTTGTAGCAGTCTCCCAATTTGGTAGCCATGAAGTAAGCCAATCCCACCAAGAAGAATTTTCCTCTTTGTGCCAGTCTTCTACTGCTCTTTCTATTGAGGTGATTCCTGACTGTTAGACTTCAAACTCATCATTGATATAAGTGCAACACTCCTGTACTATAATAACACATGTTCCTCCTTGGCCAGCAAACAGATAATCTAAGGCCATGCAGGTCTGTAGAGCCACCATTCGTGTTTGTTAGGATGTGCTATTTAATACTTAAACAGCATCATTGCCACTTCTAATAATCTGTTTAGCTTATTTATATAAACTCACAGCACAAGGTAGTGCACATGGGGCATAGCATGAACTATAATCCTTTGCTTTTCTGAAATCAAAGGGGTATATTGCAGATCATCCTGCATTCCCTGGCTGGAAAATATTCTCTCGGGCCTAACTCTTATTGTGGATTTTGCCGAAGTACTGTGAGGGGAGGCATTAATACTGCTTGAAAGCAGGAACTAAACCATCCTTTAAGAAGGCATTGTCTCTGCATACCCTGTAGGTCCCATTCCCAGTACCAAACATCTGATTTCCTATTTTCCGCTATTGTGCTACTGATGGAGTTAGGGCTTCTATATCTGATTATTTTGTGTCCTCACTACCATTAGGCCAGGGACAGTCAGAGAGACTAGATGTTGTGTCTTGCATGGTGCAGTTGAGAGAGTACTATCTGCCTGATAATCACCTGACACACAGGTCCCACCTAGGAAGCTTGAGCACTGTAGTACAAGTAGTGACAAATCCTTGGTTGTTGTGAAATGCTTTATTGAAGTAGACCAGTGAAGACGTGCTGGGTGGCCTCTGTGAAGAAGAACCCAGAATACTCTTACCACTCCACTCATGCAAATCAGAAAAAATCTTCTTGAAAGGAGAAGCTTCTGCTCTGGTGCTGTGTTTATGGAACAAAAACTAGACTTGCAGATCCATTCAATTTGTGCATCTAAGTAGAAAAACATCCAGTAGGCATTTTATTGCAAATACTGTGAGTCACTCTGAACTGGGTTTTCATTTTAATAGTGACACTATGATATGAGTAACTCAAGGAAAATAACAAAGAGCCTTGTTATTGTTACAGGATTTCTCTTGGCAGGTGAGCAACCCAAAGAATTCCTTTACAGTGAAGACAGAAACAGAAGTCTAATGCAAACACTACAGTGTATTTAAATAATAAATGCTTAACTTTACCACAAGGGAAATCTTTTTGTTATAATAATTTTCACACTTCCTGTTGCATAACTAGCAAACTGAATAATACCAAAGCTTGAGTGCCCAATTCTCTCCTAATTAACAGTGGTGGTATGCAGTTACAAGTTCATTGACTTCAGTAAGTAGACATAAATGAAAGAGCTGAATATATTTGGGGCAGTGAACCAAGTAGATTCACATATTTAAAAAGCCACATACAATGATTTTTATTAATATTGCAAAGTGTCCAGTGGAATCATTTCCTGTCCTGAAGATATCGAATGCTCCTGTTGCAGCCTGTGAAGGAGATCCTCCCCTCTCTCTGTGAGATGCAGTGGCTCTTTCAGGTTCTGGCTCTTAGGACTGAAAATATTTGAAGAGCGTACTTTATGACTAACAACAGGTTTGTCTGATGACTCCAAAAACTACAGCCTTGTGGAACGGGGGCATCACTGACAGCAGTGTAGGCTTCTTCTGTGTTGCCAGTAAAGTCTAGGGCTGGCACCATTTGTGATTATCCCAGCAGTTTAGTGAATTGTACATAGCAAAGGGTATCTGTAAATAAAAGCATCAGTGAATCATAAAATTAATGCCATGAAAAGTAGTCTTGCTGAAGTGTAAGTAGCATGAGCATCCATGTTGGAGCTAGTCACTGAGACTCTCTTTGTACTCAGTGGAGAGGAAAAAAGACTTTGGTTTGTCTCCTAAAGTAGGTTTCTGAAAAGGTTGGCTGAATTGTGACCCAAATATGCCTGTTATTTAGGAGTGTTGGGGCTGGTCTGTGTGATGTTTGGGCGTAAGTCATGATGCTACGTATCTGAAGTTAGGTGAGTTGAACACAGCTGTAAAAGCTTCTCACATCCAAGCAGAAGTGAAAATTTCCATTGGCTTACAGTCTTTCCCATCGTAACTTAAATTACACGTATCTCACCCCAGTAGGTCCCACATTTTATTTTTAATCTGGAAATTGTGCCTTTGAGGATTGGTTGCATCTGTTTCTTTTAAGTTAACCTTTCGTTCCAAAGCATTTACAAAACCCCCCGTCACGGAATTAGAAGACATTCTGCTTGTGTTGTATTCCACTGTGGGGAACTGTGAGGAGTTCTTTTAAAACAGATGGTCTAGGATGAAATTAAGTAAAATGAGACAACATTGTATCTGAGAGCCACTTATTGTTAACGAAAAAAAGTTGCCCTACTAAAGAGGACTAGAAAAGACAAAAAATGAGGAAGGAAAATGGAGAAGGATGGGTGGGGAGACAGAGAGGGGAGACAGAGAGAAAAAGCGGGTGTTACCACCAGGGGTTGGGGAGTGCCATCGACATCCAAGCGACAGAGGGTGTGTGCACGCTGCCGGCCAGAGAGCCTGCGCGGCTCCGCAGGCACGGCTCCCGTGGCAATGGGCGGCTGGACGCGTGGTGAGTGGGGATCGGGCAGGAGGTGCGCGACCCTGGACAGGATAGCAGTGGGGATTGCAGCAGTGGGGTGGATCGGAGGTAGGCAGGGTTGGATGCACGTGGCTGAGGCAGGAACTCAGGAATGAAGCAGGCAGGGCGTTGGTCAGGAACACAGGGAAGCCGGACAGGCGATGGGTGGGATGGGCGAAGAGGTAGGGCAGGACACAGGCTACACACAAGGCTCGGAGGTCAGCTGGTGTCCTGCCAAGCGCCCAGCGAGAGGGAAGGTGAGTATGCGAGAACGAGCAAAGGCCAGTGAGGGCAGAAGAGCCAAAAGGCAGGCTGGAGCCAGGACAAAAGGGACAGGCTAGGGCGAGGGCAAAAAGCAGACCTCAGCAGGCTTGAGCCAAAGCAAAAACACAAGACTCAAAAGCCCTGACTCAAAAAAGCCCCAAAACGACAAGACTCAAAAAACCAAAGCCAAAAAACCCCAGAGCTTGTGACGCAGTTATTTTTATGCCCCCTGACCCCTCCTCAAGTCCGCCTGCTGACAGGAAACCATTGGCCCAGTCCAGCCTTCCGCTGCAGTCCATTGGTGGAGACCATTTGCCATCTGATTGGAGAACTTCTCTGGAGGGGTACACTGTCTTTGGTGTTCCCCCGCTGACTCCCTGTCCCATGTGAGACATGAAATGGTTGCCATGTGAAGTCTCCCCAGAGACAAGGCTTTACCCCATCTTCTCTTACTTGCCTCCTGCAAGTGGCACATGTACAACCCCTCCTCCACATGCCTCTGACAATCAGTGTTGAGACAAATCAAAACAGGCTCTTCACAGCGTGACAAGCATTTTGTGTGACTAAGTTACCTACTACCAGATGAACAAATACCAGTTAAGTGACATTTGTCATAGAAAGACAATAAGCTCACCTCAGTTTCTTGCCATAAAACATGTGATTTCTATTGTCACTAGTGTATTTGGAATCTTTTAGAAGCAATTTTAGATTTCTTAATTGAATGGTAAAATAGGAGATGTCTAGAAGCCCTTTAAATCTGGCAAGCTTCACATAGGGCTTCAAATTTAGTGATGAATCTTCTCTTTGAGACATTCAGAAAGTAAAGGCTTAATATTTTTTCCAGTCCCTTGTTCTGACATTTTGAAGAAAAATAGTTATAGAAGGTCCACATACAAAATCCAGGTAGTTAAAACCACCATGCTAAAGTTAAAGAAGAGCCTTTGCTTAGGTTAAACACTAAGCATGTGAATAATACTACAATTATTTGGCAATCCACTTACATAAGATGAGAAATTTGTGTACAAAACCAGTATGTGGACTACTGGATAGATGAATGTAATGAATGTATGAAATACGTTATGGAGAAACTTTGAAATTAAATACTTAGGTGGGTTTAATATGTATATCCAGACCTTTGGATTTCTCCTGCTTCCTCCATTTAGTAAGCTGGAGAAGCTTCCTGGTGGCCTTAAACTTCTAAAACAAATTCTGGTTTTCATGGTCTTGTCCTAAACAGATACCTACAGGAGTACCTACTATATTTAGTATACAGAGAAAAGCATCCCTGTCCCCAAAAGAACTGGGTGGGTGGTTCTCAGAAGAGTGCTTTGTTCTAGAATTCCTTATACATTGAAAGATTGGTGGAATAATTTGATCTGACCATTTCTGTTGCTCAGGTGCTTAAATTCAAGTGGATGTGAGTACCACGTGCTGGACAATTCAGCATTGTCCAGGTGTCAGGCAATGCGACTCATTACCATCAGGCTGATGCCTTAGGTTTTAACTTTTACATTTTTCAAATCCTGTATTGCCTGGTGTGTAACTCTGAAGTTTCTAGTGGCCTGTTAACTACTGTTCTCTCATGCTGGTTAGACATAACAAACCTCTCTAGGTTTCCACATCAAGGACACCAGGCCCCAAAATGTGTAAACTAAAAGCCTCTGAAGGGGGGCAAACTTGGAGTAATTACATTATGAACTGAGGTTATAATTGGACAATTAACCCTGATATGCAAATGAACCAAACTTATAAAAGTGTGAAGAACTCATGACCCTGGGTCCATCTTGGATATAGCCTTTTATTCCCTTATTCTTGTCTCGTCTCTGTTTTTAGGTGGCCATCTCAGGCATCAAGGTAAACTGCTAACCTTGAACAGAGAACTATGCTGAAATGAGTACAAATGTAGCCAAAGTTTATGGCATGTTGGAATGGCCTTTTTTTTTTTTTTAAACCCTGAAGCATAACACAACCTTGCAGTCATACATAATAAAACTTTGTCCAAGAAATCTCAGAAGGACACTGCAGCCAGCCTTGCAGTATAAATATTTTTACAGTTCAAAGGAAAATTGCAGTATGGTAGAAACACACACATATATATTGACATATGTATATTTGTGTACACATTTGTATAAAAGAAAATACATTCAGTCTGGATATAAACCCAGTTTTGGATAAAAGATGTCTTAAGTCTGTATGCACAAAACTAGCTGTACTGCATTGCAGGTGAGGGTTAGTAATTACTGGGTTCCAATGGGACTACTATCCACAAACACAAGAAAAAAAAAAAAAAAAACAGTATTCCGCTTTGCTATACTCAGTCAAATGAAATAAAAACAAATGGAGACCCAAGGGTCCTGTGTAACCTAGTTTTAAACTGTAGCAAAGGAAAATATTAAAAAACATCTGATAACTCCGATAGGCCTTTGTGAGTCAAAGTACTGAAGCCCAGGACATTTTTTGTGCACAAAGACAACTGGCGAGACTTTGGTCCTGGTAGCATCAATATTTTGCCCTATGAGTTTAAGAACAAAAATAAAAGATACTTAATAAATATGCAATATTTGAAGTTGATAAAGTCTATTAAAATTATTAAAATGCATTTGTAATGACTTACTGATTCAGGGAGCCTCCCCTGAATTTTTCTGAATAAGAAAAACATTAGACCAGAACTTTTCTAATTTTAGAATCTGGATACATCTTCTCTCTGCAGTACAGTATGCAGCTGGCTTTAAATAAGAGTATATCTGTACAAAGCAGTCTGGCTGTGAAAGGAGAAAGGAACTCTAACAGAACTCTGTTGCTGTTGCTAAAGTCATGTTTACAAAGCTTTTCCTTGCAGGGAGGTGGATCCTGTGTTTTGTCTTCCATAGTATCCACAGCAGGGGTTATGGTGTATGTACTTTCAAGCTTTAGGTTTTGAACATGGTTGGTAGTAGCTCCTACTTTTGGTTTGTGGAATTCATTTCAAGGTGTCTTTTTGTGAGAGACTGAAATGTTATGGCTAAGGGCTTAAACATTGTTATGCAGGACTTCTTGCCCTTTATGACAAAGAAACCGCGACCACCGAAGTCCACCCCTACCTGAATATGCCTCCTGACTGGAACTTTGGACTGAGTAAAGCTGCCTAAGGGAACATGAGATAAGATAATGGTGACACTATTGTCCAGTTACTTCAGGTCTAGGGAGAAGTAAACAAGGCTGAGGGAGAAGAAAGTATCCACAATAAAGTCAGACCCAGCAGATATCCTGAAAATTAGCTCTGGCTGGGTTCAGAGTGGGGGAGGTCATAGCTCACAGACTCTTTTGCTGAGGCCAGGTTTGCACATGCTCCCCCCCCAACTAAGGGGAGAGGTTTAGGGGTGTGGTATAATCTCTGGTCAAAGGGAGCAGAAACAGAAGACGGCCAAGATGATGGATCAAATGGAAGGGGTTTTTGAATAGATGTGTCTGAGTACACCATGTGTAAGCCACATATAATGAATTCCTGAAGTCTAGGTAGTAGGAAGGGAGAGGGAGGGATCATTGTAACATTGTCCTTTTGCTGTACCAATTTCTTCAGTAATAAGCTGCTCTTCGTGGTGTTTTAGGAACTCTGTGACGATGTTCTCCCCCTGACGTTTTCAATGTAGAACCCAAAAGGCGGAGGGCGGTGGCTGGCGCCTTGCTGAGGACTGGAGTCCCTGGAGGCCGGGTCTGTTGCCTGGTGCCAGTGCAGAAGGGTGGGAGCCTGCTCACTGGGGGTACTCAGCCTTGTAGTCGGCGTGCTGTGCCAGGTCTCTACGCCACCCAGCAGCTCGCCATGAGCCCAGGGATACAGAAAGTGGAAGCTTTGGACGAGGGCCATTTTGTCTGCTTGGAGTGGGAGGACGGAAGTGAGAGCAGCTACCCCTGCGTCTGGCTGAGGGACAACTGCCAGTGTCCCCTCTGCTTCCTGCCCTCCGCTGGAGCACGCAGGCTGCTCTTCGAGGATCTGGATGTGAGCATCGTGGTGAAGCAGGTTGCTCTGGCAGATAGAAAAAAGGTATTTGAAGCAAACCATCATTCACCTTCTCGTGAAACTTGTATAACAATGCTTATTAATCTAAATTCGAGACATTTCCAAGTTATACTCTAATCACAGTTTGCTTATTTGAAAACCTTACCAGGTGTTTGCAAAGCTTTTAGGAAAAATCACAATTTGGGGAACTCAGATCTTTCCACCTTCATGTGAAACTTCACTTTATAGATGTTATGCAGAGGCCACATAAACCCAGGCTTCAGCTTTTATAATATAATAATGCTTTTAAAAATTCTACCATATGCTTCATCACTAGTTGTTGAAAACATAGACATTTCTTGGACATTTAATTACACTTTTTCCTCTCTTTATTCTTTAAGTAAATGGCTTGAAAATATGAAAAATGGCAAAACGATGATAACCTTAATCCATAACAAAAATATCAGCTCATTAGCAAATTTTCAATGTAAAATAAACTTTATCTTAGAGTGAACACTCAAGCCAAAGTTGAATCCCATAACCAGAATTGGCCTATTGTCTGTATCCCTGTCTACCTATCTATATTAACATTTCTTCCTGAAAAAGGGAAGGTTATTGAGCAAGAGAGGATAATAGCTGCCCTCTTTATTAATTTCAGTCTTTCCTGATACATAAAAACCTAATATATTATTTAGATTTTTTATGTTTTATTAAAAGGAGTATATGGCTCCTTTGGCAAACTGATTTCCTTAATTTTACATTTAAAGATGTTCTAAATGTATTGAATGTGCAGCGGTCAGCCCTGGGGCAGCTGGGGCAGCCTTGTTGCAAGGGCAGTTTGCAAAGGCTGACCCATGTAAGAGTGTCTCAGCCACAGGGTAAGGGTTTCTGGTGAGGAATTCTGTGATCCCAAGTTGATTGTAGACAAAATTAATGCAATGTAAATTCATTATTTGATTGGGCAAATTAGGAATTGTCTGCTTCCACTTATATTCAGAAACTGATGAAAGCACAGCACTAATACTAAAATTATACTAGTGTTTTACCATCATGTGAATGAGTAGAATCATGTGAATTGGGAATTGATACCTACTCATCCACCTTGAAAATTCAGCTAAGGGTCTGTGCTGGACTGAGCTCTTTCAGTTCATGACAACCAAAGCTATATGCTTTCTTTCCGTGTCTTTTTCAGGAATTGAAAAACCGAACACTTTTTAAAATTTATTTGATAGAGGGAAGACTTTTCAAAAGTAGTAGACAGATTTCTCTCCTAGCACAGCATCCTTGTCTGTCTTGTTCCTTTTCTTTTCTCACAAGCTGTCGGTGTTTTGCAAGATATTTTCACTCTTCTGAGGTGGGGTGAAGTGCTCTCCCCAGTGATACATGTCAGTTTTTACAATTCCCTTCTTTCTATTAAGTGCAGCTCCCACAGTGGAAACAGTCCACACAAACCAACAAATTAGATCATGGGTTTAAATAAAAATGAGCATTTATAAAAAGTGTCAGATTTTGAATGGTATTCAGGTTGGGTTTTCATTACTTGTTTGCTGTCATGCTTCAGGGAAAGCTTAACTCTGATATTATTGATCTCAGTACTACAGTTTCTGCAGTTTCTAAAGGTTTTTGTTGTTGTTCTAGGTGATGTTTTTTAAATATTTTTTTTCTAAACTCACCTTTTCCTGTGTTGAAAGATCTCTATTACATGGCCTGATGAACACACAAGTGTATATGAAGCTGAGTGGTTGAAAAAACGATGCTTTTCTGAAGAAGCCAGAGCTGTAATGCGAGCAGATTTATTTTTACCAGGTAGGAATTAAATCCATGCTTGTGTCAAATGCAAGGGGTTTTATTACAAAGTCCCTTGCGATTCTGTGGGCTCAGATGCATGAACACACAGATCCAGAGGTGACTTCAGTAATATGAATCCGATGGCTAGGAGCTGAGGAGGGCACTTGCATAGAGTTCCAAGAGAGCAGTTTATTGCTACAACTCCTGAAGGTTTCCAGTGGCAAATGGCCCCAACCATGTGATGGGGCGATCTTAAGTATAGGGGAGTGGCTAACAGCAAGAGCCAACCAGGGAATCAGAACTGGGGTACATCACCACCACCCAACAGGCATCCTGGGAGAGGCTTCTCTCTATCATAACCAATAATTCTTTGGCACCAGAGACTATCTTATCAAGAACACTCTGTCCCTTATACCACAGGTTAATCACCCACTACAGGGTTTGATGCTGATAGTCCTGGTTAGATGTGCCTGTGTGAGGACCAGGTCTACCCAGCTGAAGCAGTGGCAATGACCCTGGCAAGTGCCCAGTGCCAGGCTGTGCATGCATGACTGGGACCTGTGATTACCTTTTCTGTCTTCTACCTTCTATACCTGAGTATAGTACAACTATAGTATAACAAGAGAAGTGCAACTGATTGGGCTGCTTTTACTTTCCTAAAAGCCTTTTCTTTCCAGAAAGTGTTAGAAGGTCTCACAAATGAGCCATGGACCAGCAGTGGTCTGTGACTATGCAGGTGTGTGAGTGCTGTTTAAACTACTTAAATTTTTCTGAAAAGAAAGATAATTTGGAATTGCAAGGGAGTTACAATTGAAATATTTTTTTCATTTTCATGGCCTTCTTGTTAAAAAGTAACTCTGTACCATAGCAGTTTGTAGTGCTGAAGTTTAAGTTGTGTTTGCTTTGTTTCCCATGCATATTTTAGTGATAAACTGTCTTTTGATTATGAAGTATTTTGTACAACTGTCTTTGCAATATTTACCTTGTACAAATCACTAACCCTTTTAAGTGAATAATTATAAACCCACTAGGTTTGGCATGATGCACATCATCATTCCTTTGACAGCCTTTAGACTGAGCATGAAAGTGTGAAAGCTTGCAAGATACATGCGATTGCTCTTGACAGTGTTCCTGTGAGATCTGCTGTTGCAGAAAGCTGTGTATCTGTATTCAGTGTTAAGACAGTATCTGTTAAAATAGGACATTAGTGGTTTAAAACTTAAATGATGAGTAATATTTCCATTCATTTCAGTGGATGATATAACAGACTCTTTGTAGTTCAGAATGGAACTTTTTTCCCCAGTAATATAAAAATTTATATCTACTTTAATTTTGGCAAAAATAAACTGTTGTGTTTACTATTTTGAAGAGCTTGGCATGCTTCCAGAGTGAATATGGTGAAGATACAAGCCTCATTCTTTGAAAACTAGACTTGATTTTTCATGTAGTAAGAACTTTTATTTGTAAAAAGTAATATGCTGTGAAAGCTAGCAGGATGTTTTGTGGCCTTCTAAGGGATCAAAGTAAATTGAACATTGCTTTAATTAATACCCAGACAAAATCATCTAGACATCTGGTTGTGTTCATTGGCAAAGGTATTAATTACTGAGATTTCAATATTTCAGATGTAATGCTACTCTTTTCACCTATTATGGAGTCTTAACTGGCTGTGATTGGCCTTCACATGCATGCATTTGCAGAGTGCTTACTCTTGGCATCTAAATACAGTGCCTGTTTTGGAAGCTGGTTCTCTCTTCTCCCACTGCTCTTCTCCATTGGAACCATCCAGGTAAAAATATACACCAGAGAACTGTTTCATTCTTTGGGCAATGCTTCTTCAAATTCTGTTAGACATGGTAGGTCTGAAGAAATTATGTATATAAACATTACACCAATTAACTGGCTTTTTTTAGTGGTGTCATTCAGCTCTTCCTCCTATTGTCAGCTCTTCCTCATATTCTTAGACAAGCCCTGGCTCATTGTGATTGACACCTTCTTGCAAAAAAAAATGGCAGCAGCCTGTGAGTTTGCTTGCTGGCTGTTAAAGATCTGTTTCTCATTGTGCATTGTGTTAAGTTTAGAACACGCTTCCTTGTGGTCAGTGGAGCTACACACTGCAAATTACATGCCCTTAAGTAGCTAATCATATCCCAGCAGTATAGTGTTACAGACAATGATACGGAATGCCAGCCCTTTATGCTGGTTTAACAAAGAGGAACGCAAGCTCACCAGACTGCTGTAGTTAAAGCTTAACCTTCACTGCTGACATTATCACAGCTGTGGCTAATTTTTTTTCTTTTTCAAGTGGTTATTTGCTTTTAGTGTTGCTTTTTTAAAAAATGCTTTTTCATCATAGTTTCTGATTCAAAAAATGTAGATGTCAGGCACTGTGTCAAACCCAAAAAGAAGATTTGGTCAGATTTTCAGTGCATGATGAAGTGACTTCAAATAGCTCTATGGCAGTATGTTAAGATTTAAAACATTTTTAACTTCATTTAAAACATTTTTAACTTCTAAAACATTGCCAGATCCTATCCATGCAATATGCAAAATCAGGATCTGCTATTTGTGTATATCAAGGCTCATTTCAGCCCAGCTTACGAGATGCTCCCAAAAGAACAGCAAAAGAGCCATATTCTACTTCTACAGCTGTGGTGTCTCAAAGAGACTCTCCTTTTTCTTTCTGTTTACTTGAGTTCTGCCCAGCAGATGTCACAGGAATGATTTACCATGTCTGTAATTCAGATGCTGGGTGTTGTTGAGGATGCTTATGAGAGACACTAAGTAAGCCAGTATGCAGTATCTAACTTCATTGCGTTTGCTGAGGTTAATTTTCCAATGTGCTGGCACACCAACAACAGGATGGGGTTGGGGTGGAAAATTAGATAACATCAAAACTATATTTTCCTGTTGGGTAAAAGATAAGATTCTGCAGAGCTAGTATGTAGTGGTACTTAATATTTTTAACCTTAGGTTAGGTTAAGGCTTTAACAGCAGTGTAAAGGTTTCAGATGATGATAGTTCTTTAAAATGTGGTAATATGATAGTGGATATATATCCAGCTCCACAAAAGTTTGAATCAGGATGTTATCAGCATCAATGGTGTTTTCAGTTTCTCTACTAGATCCTGAGAGATGATAATTTTAGGAGGATGAAGTTAAAAGTAGTTTTTTTACTCAAAAAGTTTGGTCATTTGAATTTATCCTTAAGTAATAACTAATAAGAGCTTAACGACATGAGTTAGGCTGCCATATACATAACTCACAATACAGCAAAAATACACTTGGCTTTCAGCAAACATTAAAATATGTGCTGTAGACAAAATAATTTTAGATGAAGTAATTTAATCTATGGTGTCTAGACTTTCTTATATGACTCCAGAAGTTTTTGATCAACATTGTCCCAATCTGTATAGTAAATGCTGGATAATTCCAAGTGTTTGTTGATGGATGCACAGCATCTGCAGGTACTGGGAAAAGGGCATCTTCTCTTTTTATGCAAACTCTAATGTAGTTATGACTAACCTGGTGTGATCAAGAAATGGGGTTTTTGGTTTCTCTTTCTTTTTCTCCCCAAATTATTTTTCTGAAAGAGGCATTAATTCTTTCAAAAGTGTTTCATTCTTCCCATTTTGAAAAGCACATAGATCTAAGAGTTTAGTAGTCATAACATAAATTATCAATAAAGACACAAAGTAATTCTACAAGACTTCTTTTTATCCTGTATGTTTTTCAGTTACATTTGCAGAGGGACCTGGACAGGTAGAGGGCCCTGGACAGGCTGGATCTATGGGCTCAATCCAACAATAGGGGGTTTAACAAAACCAAGTGCCAGGTCCTGCGCTTTGGCCACAACAATCCCCTGAAGCGCTACAAGTTGAGGACAGAGGGACTGGACAACAGCCAGGCAGAAAGGGACCTGGAGGTACTGATTGATGGCAGACTGAACATGAACAAGCAGTGTACCCATGTGGCCAAGAAGGCCAATGGCTTCCTGACCTGTATCAGGAATAGTGTGGCCAGCAGGACCAGGGAAGTGAGTCTTTCCCTGTACTCGGGACTGGTTAGATCACACCTTGAGTGCTGTGTCCAGTTGTCAGCCCCTCAGTTTAGGAAGGTTGTTTAGGAGCATGTCCAGAGAAGAGCAACGAGACTTCTGAAAGGATTGGAAAGCCTTATGAAGAGTGGCTCAGGGAGTTGCAGCTGTTTAGCCTGGAGAAGAGGAGGCTCAGGGGTGACCTTAATGCACTTGGCAACTCCCTGAAAGGAGGTTGTAGCCAGCTGAGTGTCAGTCTCTTCTCCCAGGCAACCAGTAGCAGAACAAGAAGTCACAGTCTTAAGGTGCACATGGGGAGGTTCAGGTTGGACATCAGAAAGAATTTCTTCACAGAAGGGGTGATTGGGCACTGGAGTGGGCTGCCCAGGGAAGTGGTAGAGTCACCGTGCCTTGGAGGTGTTTAAGAAAAGGCTGGATGGGGCACTCAGTGCCGTGATCTAGTTGACAAGGTGGTGTTTGGTCATAGGTTGGACTTGATGATCTTAAGGGTCTTTTCCAACGTACTTAATTCTGTGGTTCTGTGACACAAAGATTTTTAATTGGGCAACTGCAGCTGTGCTGTGCAAGTGAGACCTAAGGCTGTCCAGACACTAATGATTCTTCTTTCCTATCTTTCTTACCCCTTCAGCTTTCACAGCGTGTGTTCTAATATTTCTACTATAGTACAGTGGAAATGGTATTTACTGGCTTATGCTGTGGGAAAAAGTTCTGCTATGATGACATGATAAAACGATGAAGAGCTTGAGTGGGATCAGTTACCACCAGGAAATACTGGCAAAGAATACAGTCCCTGTGCAGTTCACTATAG
Source organism: Monarcha castaneiventris obscurior (assembly GCA_026261815.1). Lineage (NCBI taxonomy): Eukaryota > Metazoa > Chordata > Aves > Passeriformes > Monarchidae > Monarcha > Monarcha castaneiventris. The sequence continues at coordinate 58,724,406 of JAMPIT010000894.1, read as the reverse complement.
CTTCTTGATAGATTTTCAGGCTAAAGAGATTTTGTGAATACAAATGGGTAGAAAGTTCCTGTTGTTTGGTATGTGGAAGAATAACATGCCATTGGGGGCACACATTTTTCTAAGACTTTCAGACAGACTTTAAAAAAAATACTTTAAAATGGAAGAACGTAAATATCTTCATATCACAGGATCTTTTTTCAGTTCTCTGAGGTATGCTTTCCTGTCCCTTTTCCAAATAATTATGGACCTGGTAATCTGTCAAATTGTAAATATTGGACAACATACAGCATTTTCATCTGGAGCCAAGTTATAAATGCTGCTTCTTTTAGTGCAGACCTATGACTTGTCTCTCACCCATTGCTGTTGTGCTCACCTGGCTGTGATGGTCTGTGGGACCAGTCAGGAGAATTCCTTCACTGTTTTTCATACAAATATGAATTGTTTAAAAGCAATTCATGTGTATGTCAGACATAAGTGTTAGAAATTAGACCTCAGAACTATTGCAGCTACTAGAAGGATCAAAACTGGCACTAGTGTAGTTAAATTAAGCTCTAAGAGCTCTCTGAACAAAACCACAATTACTAATATGTAAAGCATAAAGATTAAAAAGTCTGCAGGAAATTCTGTGCTAAAGTTAATAATTTTCTTTGAGATATTTAGTATTAAATGGAGAGGTCACATTCATATTACCACTTGGAGCTGTATGCAAGGTTTCAGCTTCTGGTGTATTTACCATGGTGTCATTACAGAATACACTGGCAAATGTCAAGGGGGAAAGGTTACTCCTGCAGTAACTCAAAGGCTAAGATCTTGACTGCATCAGCATGCCACTGAAGGGCTGGAAACTTGGAGCCTTTCTTCTCTGAAACATGAGGTAGGATTTATAAGCATACGTGTACCAGCCTGCACCTTTAAAAAGACAGACAAACCTAAACCATTAAGGACGCTGGCTACACTTGTCACAAGGGAATTTATATGAGAAAAGTGAAACTTTGAGGAAAAGAGTTTATGGCCTTGCAAGGCAGGATTTAACTGTATTTACTCTCTATCTTTCTTTGTTTTGTTGGTGTTTGGGGATTATTTTTGTTTGTTTGTTGGTGCTTTTAAAATACAAAGTGGCTGAACAAATGAAAAAAAAGCTCTTCAGTTTTAGTAGCTGTTTTGGGAGTACCAGTGTAGAGTTCAGTTTCCTTGACACTTCGCAATTTCCACATTGTAGCAGTACTAAAAAGGTTAAATATCTCTTCAGTCAGCAGGCAATGTTATAGTATTATTCCCAAATACATTTCGGAGTCTGGCAAAGGCTAAATTCCCAGAAAAAAATACTTCTCTTCAAGTTAAGTGGTAGGAGAAACATTTTGAATTTAGCTTTTGTCTCCCTTTGGCTCCATAGCTTTTTGGATGTGAGGCCAGATGACAGTCACCAGTGCTGAGGGTCTGGCTGGGTGGAGGATGAAATGGGTGGTTGTTCCATAGGCCAGCTGTAAGGGTTGACAGTTTTGTTATGCCAAAATCTAGGACACATCCAAACTGCCATGCTGAGCATGTGCTGTTTTGCAGTGCTGCGACAAAGCAGGTGTTTGTAACAAAAGCCAAAACCACCTGAAAACCCAACACCTCAGCCCATGTCCGCTGCAGAAGGGTCATCCCATATTAGGTGAAACTTCTAGCAAGAACAATAGGCATTGGGAATTTGAACAAGAGGACACTGTAGTCCATGTATCCTTGGAAGCCTGGGACTCCTGGAGCTGCAGTTCAGTTCCAGGTACATGTATTTATTTTCCAAAGGGATGAAAAATCTGTTGGTATATTCCTTGAAATTCTGCTTCTTGTTTCAGGAAGAGTAGGAAAATATTTATTAGCAAGTCAGTAAGAAAACTAGGATGGAAAAGATGAAACTTAAAATGTTCCATTAGTTTTCACATGGTTATTTACCTGCACTGTCTTTCAAGGGTATTCTTGGCAGTTCACACAACATATTTAAAGCTATTTTAATTTCTTAACTTCTAATAGAGAAAAGAGAAAACATTCATATTTTATTTTTTCACCATCTTTCAAGTGTGTGAAAATATGTATATTAAGTTAAACAAAGTGGAGCAGTGAGTTGCTGACCATGGAGTGGTCTCTAAAAGGAATTTAATGAGGTTAGATTATCTTTCCTCAAGGTTTGCACTTTTTTTATTTTGTGAACATGTTACAAAATTCAACAGCTTGTCTATCATACTGCAGCTTCTTTGAAACACAGGTAGAGTGTAGAAGATGATCTTTGTGGGTAGCTTACATCTGGGCATGTGTGTTGTAATTCTTGGACTATCTCTAACTAGCCTTAGCCAAATGAAAGAGGAACACTAGTGGTTGAAAAATTTTGTAACTATGTAGTGTATGAGTTCAATTTTTTTTTAATGAGCACATTGTATTTTCTGCTTCCTACCTGTATCTATAAAGAGGTAAAAAAGAAGCCCCAAACCTGGCCTTCACATTTGTTTGAAGTACAGTGTGTCCCTCAGTCACCAGGTAAAATTACCCACAGTTCTCAATTCTGAAAGCTCCTTCGAATTTGTAATAGTTTTTATTGGTCCTGCCCGTTGAAGAGAGGTTGGAATAAATAGAGATATAGGTGCTCTATAAGTGATGCCACCTGCATAATTTCTCAAATGTTTATGTGGCCTCATTTGTAGTGTGTAATCTCTGTGATTGATGACTGGGCAAGTTATCTGAAAATTAGCTAAAATACCAAGTAAGGTAGTTGTGATTTAAACATAAGAATTATTCTATATAAAATCTTCTCATGCTTTATAGTACACTCTTTTAAGAATAGCAGCTTCAGACTAAATACATAAAAGCAAGGAAAAACAAGTATGTCTTTACTGTAAGAATAAAAGCTCTGATTCCATATTTAAGAGAATGCTTGACTTAAACCAGTAATGTTTCAAGTTTTGCAAAAAACTAGAATCAATGCTAACTTGATGCAAAACAAAAAAAGTAAGAAATAGCATCTTCGTCCTTTTTACCCATTACTGTGCACCATCTTTGGTTTGAACGTATGTGTATGTTTGTGCATACAAGCCAGTAAACTTAAAAACTTAGGATTTATTACAAGTGGAAATAAGGGAGAAGAGAACAAGAAGGCAGGCAGTGTTTCATTTGGGGACTATCTGAAATATGTCTTTGTTGTACATGAGAAAAAGTAATTACCCCACATCTATTTCTGTGTATTACAGTATGGAGGGAGACAAAAGACCCATTTATCTGTCCAAACAGTCTTTGTATCTGCTACCAGCACAGCTTTTCAGATCAAGTGAGCAGATCACACCTCATTTCCTCATTCTGCAAGTTGACATGTTCCATTATTCATAGCCCACAAAAAGCCAGCTGAGCCCAGCTGGAATCAGAGGAGAGGACAGAGTGCTGTTGGGGTGGGGGGTTCTAAAGGCTTACATGCTCTCTGTTCAATGATAAAATGATTTTTTTTACTGTGAATTACTGTTGAATACACTGAGTGAATGTTTTGGGTAGTGGCAGGTGGTGTGTGTGGTGAAAGCAGGGCAGAAGTCCATGAGGCAACTGACAGGGGTACAGGGGCACAGCTCTGTAGAGCCTGGGTGCTTGGTGGCTTGTGTTTCTGTGGTCTGGGCCATCCCTCCCCTCAGCACCTTTTGCTCCAGACAACCTTCATGAAATAAAAACGACCCACTACTTCCCTGGGGCAAGTTACCCAGAGAAGGTGTGGATGCCCAGTCTGTGGAAGTGTTCAAGGGCAGGTTAAATAGGGCTTGGGGCAACCTTGTCTACTGGAAGATGTCCCTGCCCATGGCTGGGGCATTGGAATCAGCTGATCTTCAAGGTTTCTTCCAACCCAAACCATTCTGTGATTCTATATTCTATGATAAGCACTAGTATAAGTACAAGGGAGAAAACAATTACCAATGGTGCTTTCTAGCAAGGCTATGTTTAATAAAAATTATATCTTGATCTAAGATTCATTTGCACTGGAGACCTGTAGTAGTCTCAGGTTACATGTACTAAGGGGGCTTACAAGTGCAATTTGTAACAATAAAATCACTACCAACTCTGTGTAGCAGTTTTCTTTCAGTTGCATGGGCAGCCATTTTACTTGCCTTTAAAACCTGTACTATTTTAAAATCCCTATGAACGAACAAATAAAGAAAAGACCAAGATGGTTTCAGTGCTCCAGGTACACCATACAGTATTTTTGGACATTCTCTGGAATTTTATCAACTGCAGAAGAAAATCACTATTATTTGTAACAGATGTGACCCACAGCTGTAGCTTCCAGTGTCCTCTGCAAGTAGCACAGAAAAATTAAATGAAAGTTAACTGCATTAACTGCTGTCAGGCTCCAGAAAGTGTCCTGGTGAGAAGCTGTGCTTTGGGCTCCATGATTAATATCCTGCCTTTTTCCTTTCTGCATTACTGTTCCCTTGAGTTCTTGGCTGAATACACTAGAGCCATTAAAACTTAGGTGATATTGGTTTCAGTGTTGTTTAGCAAAATTGGTCCTGGCAACATTAATTTGAGGGAAAGAAATGGAGGTTGAATGGGGAGGGGTGGAATGACCTTTTATTATTTTAACTTGATCTTAGCCTATGACATTGAGCTCAAAACAAAGAATCATGGGGTTTAGTTGTTACTATGTGGTTTTGCCTGCACTAATGAATGGCTACAGCACTGCCTTTTAGTGGAGATATTAATTTGATTTTGGCATATATTTCTGAAAATCTTAAAATATGTGTAATGAGAAATTTTAAACAGATGGTTAGCAAAGTGGTGCTTCCTACTAGCTTTTCCACAGAGACAAATTACTCTATCAGAGTTCTTTTCCTAAATCTCCTGTATGCTACTGGTAAGATATGAACATTATACTTTTCACTGGTCTAGGGGTTTGATTCCTTTTAGTCTTTGTTGAAACCATAGAAAACCTCAGGCCAAATAGTTAAGGTTTACCAAAGTTACAAGTAAATGAAACACACCTAGTGAGAGTTGTGAGGAAGCCCCAGTGGTAGAGTTCCTCCAGCTGTGCTTTGGGATCATAGAATCACAGAATGGTTTGGGTTGGAAGGGGACCTTAAAGATCATCTTGTTCCAACCCCCCTGCCATGGGCAGGGATGCCTTCAACTAGACCAGGTTGCTCAAATCCCTATCCAACCTGGCCTTGAACACCTCCACACCTTCCCTGGGCAACCTGTTCCAGTGCCTCACTACCCACACTTAAGGCACCCTGAAGCTTTTTTTTTCAGACTGAACAATCCCAATTTTCTCAGCTTTTCCTCATATGGTGGCCTCCTCTGGACTCACTGCATGTTATGATAGAGTGAGAGCTTTAGACAAGCCGTGCCTTAGGCTTAGATTTTTGTCAGCAGCTTAACTTAGGTGACCCACACCTAAATTGCTCTGGCTCACAAGTTCTTAAGAATGCCTGATTACATCTATTATAAAATGAGTTATTTATTAAATAGACAGGAAATTAACAGACAAAAGGCCTTAAACAGAGTTACTTACTATGCACTATAAAACAAAAGAACTACTAGTAGATTATATAAAACAGTGCATGACATAAAGGTACCCATATTATAGCTAGCAAAGAAGTAGTATAGATTAGGAGTCAGTGTAACTTACCACTGATTTGTTAATAGTGTACACAGAGTCCTTTCACTCAACCCTTGAGAGAGTAACCACAAAGCAGGCATCCCAAACTTTGGGGAGAAGACCCCACACATTTCCAAGGAATGTGCAGAAAACTTCTGCTTTGTGAAAGTATGGTGTAGCTTTTATAGTTTTTTTTATAAAGTGGGGTGTCTGTCAGTCAGAAATTCCAGCTTATCTTTCCACATCTGCTTCCACAGCAAAATGTTTATTGTCAACTGGGAATGGTAATCCCATAGTGCTGAAATAACTCATTAACTCAAAACAAGCTGTCCTGATGGAGTTATTTCACCAATTAGCAAACTTATGTAGAGGCGAGATGCCCTGTTGCTAACAAGCAACAGATAAGCTCTTAAGGGCAGGGAGCATGCCCTGCTACACTCCAACAGGTCAATGTCCTTCATGTCTTGGAGACCCCAGAGCTGGATGCAGTACTCCAGGTGGGGTCTTAGCAGAGCAGAGGGGCAGAAAATGAGTAGGCATGAAAAGTGTTTCATGGACACAGGCAAGGGAAACTGAAACCACTGGCCTCAGGTTTTGAGAAGCTTCTTCACAGAGCTCTGCATGGACCAGCATGGTCCCAAGCCATGAGTTTGACCTCAGGTAACCCCCACAGGCTTATTGGTTAACCTCAGGGAACCCCAGCACAGTCCCAGCTGCTCAGCTTGTCCTCAAGTGACCCCATAGGCTAAGTGGTTGACATCACACAACCCCAGCATTGTCCAAACTCATGAATTTGACCTCAAGTAACCCTGCAGGCTCTTTGGTTGAACTGAGGTAATACCAACATGGTCCCAAGTGATGAGTCTGAACTCAACCCTATGGGCTGACCTATGAGGAAGGTCTCAGGGTGCTCCATGGTTTTGCACCCTTGACAAGAAGCTTTCAAAGCAGTCATATTTTTAGATTTTCACTCTTGTGGCTCACCAGTACAGGCAGAAAACTGAATACACACATTTCTGATGCACTGTTAACAAAAAAGATTCCTTTCAAACTGTCCTTTCATTCAACTTCTGACCTAAAATTTCAATACTGCAGTGTCTTGCTGAATTTCATGTTTGCTTGTGATCCGTGCAAACTCAGGGACCCCATTTGAGGTGGTTTGCAGGATTGAGGGATATTCACAAATACATAGAAATCCCACTAACTTCCTGCTTTGATTGCGTCCTGAGTTCTGATGCTAAAATAGCTAAGGTCTTGTTTCTCTGTTTCTTCCATTTCAGAATGCCAGTACTGGGGCTCAGACCTTCAGCTTCCCAAAATACCTTTTGAAGAAATCATGTTCAATGATGAAAGTGGTTATACAAGGGGTTGTGCACCCTAAAGAAAGTAGGAATTGTTCTACTGACAGGAGCTGCTACAAGGCAGGGAGAATTGATTAGACTTGGCCACAGGATTGGGTTCCTGCGTCTCACATTCTATGGATGAGTTTGTTTTATAATATCTTTGTTTTTCCAGTGTTGTAATCACCGCTAATGTTCTTCATCTAAGCTTGCTGTATCTATTTTGTGGATTAATTTATTAAAGCAAGGTGTATGTTTTTTTCTCTCTATATTAGAAAATTTGGCATCAAGTTTATGTACTGTACAAGAGAATTGCTTTGCTCTCACAGGTAGGGTATGTAAAGAAGAGCAGCAATAACATTAATTGCTGAGAGAAGGAAAAGTGCCTGAAAATAGATGTTGTGGAATACAGGATAACAGTGAGATAGACTTACTTATCTATACTATGGAACAAAACAAAAAATCCCTAATCCAGTCCCCTTCTGAACAGAGAAAGTTATCTGTTCTGAAACTTTTTCTTAGTCTGATTTTGAGTCATGGATACAGGTAAGACTTAGATGATGGTATTGTGTCCAACATCACCAAGAAGATGGACTGAGTACCCACTTCCCTGCTTTCAACAGTCTGCTCTGGAAAGCCATAACTAATCCCAATAAGCAGAGTTCAGCTTGAAGGAGGGCAAGCAGGCACTTGTAAATTACCCTTTTTATGCCAAGAACTGGCAAACTGAAGCTCTACCTCCGCAAGTGCCTACTAAATGAGTAGACAAATTATGTTGGTAACTCACATCTTGCTGAGCTGAGTCAGTGACCTTCCTCTAACTAAGAAGAAATGTTTGTAGCTAATATTTATAATAATTCACCTCTGAAACAGAAGTTCATTTCTTACTTGCATCCAGTTCTGGGGTGGCTTTTACAACTGTAATAAAATAATAACTTTGGGTAATTTCCCTGCTGTTTCCCTGGGAGCCAAATACAAGGCCTACAAAATATTGTAAATAGAAGGATAAACTTCGAATTGGAAAACTTGCCAAATGTTACCTCGAGAGGGCCCTGAATTTTAAACTGAAATGTAACAGCAATGAGTATAATTCTGACATATGAAAGAAAAAAGCCTTTTTTCTTGTCTGGATGTCTGCTTGGTGCTTGTCATTGCTGTAAAAAGTGGAAACATTCTCTTTATCAGCCATATAACAACATCAAGAGCTTCCACGTTTTTAAGATAATCTTTTTCTTTCTGTTATGGAGACCCAACTCCATTAATAGTCTCCAGTCATACCACAGTTTGTTTCTCCAACTTCTCATGCCCTAGACCTTGTGTTCCTCCTCTGTTCTGAAGCCTTGGTGTCCAGTGCTTGGTGTGGTGGGAAGGCCTTTCTCTGGGGCACCAGCACTCCCATGAAAACAGCCAATCCATCAGTATCTCCTAGAGGGCTTCAGCATCATGATAAGGACGTGTCCCAAATCTCATATGAATGAGACATAGACTTTTAATGAAGTGTAAGACCAAATAATTCAAATTCTTCAATGGACTTCAGTTCCTAGTGCTGCACTTTTGCAGGACTAAGGATGTAACAGACAGCCTAGTTTTCTAGTGATGAAGACTGAGTCCATGTTGCTATCTAATGCAAAAAATTGCTACACCTGCTTGCTGCCAATCTTCCTCCTCTGTCAAACAGCCTGAGCAATTGGCTTTGAAATCTGACCCAAATTACTAAACCATAAACCATTCCAACCCACTTTGCTCTCCCTGAGGTCCAAGAGTCCCTTGACACTACCTTTACTACCTGTGCACCCAACATGGCGAAGTTGATGCTTCAGCTCAGTTGAGACTTAGACAAAGTGAGTCTGATTTTTCCATATTCCATGCTGAGCTCCCTATTAGCTTCTTTGACTTCAAGTCAGTAACTTGGGCTTTGACCAAAGCTCCCTGTGTGGAAGGAAAGCTCCTGGGGAGCAGCTTCCCTTGCAAAGACTGACGGCACAAAAGCAATGACTGCTTTTGCAAAAGCTTATAATGATTCTATAAAGTATTATCACTCCAGCAATTTTATGTATTTCACATAAATGAGACAATTAAAATTTGTTAAATTGTTTTAAAACCATCAAGTGACACCACAGCCTATTAAATTAAAGATGGAACAAACCTAGCTACCATGCGGACTAATTACAAGAATGATATAAAGGGGCTGTCTTTTGGCTGTTAAATTGGGAACTACGGAAGTGTGGTTGAAATTATCATACTTGAGAACTGAGGTCATGTGCTGATGAATATGTGCTGTTACTCAAGTAATGTACTGATGAATATGTGCCATACCAAATAATAAAAACTATTTCTCCCAGGCATTTAAACACATTTGCAAATATTCAAGGGGGTTTTCCCTCTGGCAATTGCAGCAATTTAATTTTAGCATTTTGCATAGTTTCTATACTAAATACCACTCCTAGAACAAAAGCATTTATATACTGTATATAAATAATTTTATCTGCCTGATCTTTAACATATTTTCTTTTTAAACTGTTATTAAGAAGTAAAGCTAGGTGCACACCATCTGAAACATATTTGGTCTATAGTATTCCACAAAGGAAAATTAGTTTCATAATTTCTTTTCAGTCACTTATGTGCCCGCAATTATATGGACTCTGCATGATAAATTACACTTTTCCAGACAAATGTCCAGATCTATAACATGCATCTGCTGAGGACTGTCTTCAATCATGTGGACTTTGTGTAAATAAAACCTGTGGCTCTTGGTCTTAAATTGTCCTGTGTGGTGCGTCACTCAATACACATTTTGTCTGTGCAGCAACGTGAGGTATTCATGTCTTTGTCAAATAGCTGTGACTTACTTTTCTCACTGCAGTTGTCAGAAAACTTTTTTACTGAATTTTTGCAAATTCCAAGACAGAAACTATCTCATAAAATAAACAGAGCTAGTTCTCAAAAAGAGAGTCATAGAAAGGGAAGAAGTTTCCAAGTCTTTCATCAAGATTATTTTCTTCCAGTAATAAGTCTTCATCTTACAGGAAAGATCCACCTGTAAAGGATACTCTATATTTTTTAAGATTATAAAGCCTTAAAAATAACTTCTGGGGAAAGTTACATGGCCCTTAAAAATAACTTCTGGCCCTTAACAATTTTGTACTTCATTGATAATGTGCTCCATGTGGCAGAGGGAAAGTGGAAGGTTGATAAAAAGAAATGGGCCAGCTTCTACTTGCTTATTTCTTAAGCATCAGTATTAAGATGATGATTTCTACTGGCAGAAGCTTGGTTAGCATCTTCAACTGGCCTTTGCATTCAGCAAAGTGCCGCCACTGGAAAGCCATTGTTCTTCTAGGTACTACCCTGGTGCCAGATGTCCTTGGCAGGCTGAAGTTTATCTAAGACTGCTGAAATAAGCCTCTCTTGGGGTGGAGGGACACTGCTAAAGCCTTATTTCCTTATAATGTTACAGTATTTTCATGTTCAAGTGTGAAATTACTTTTTTACTGTTTCAGTGTGTACTGTCTGGCATGCTGGCTGGCTGTTCTAACATGTTTTCTCTTTTCTCTTTCATTATAAAGACCAAGTTGGCAAGTGCAAGACAAAGCAGGTGCCAACAATGTAGCTTATACAACTGGGAGACTCTGTTTTCACACTTATTACCCTGTTCTGCAGCATCCCCCTGGGGTAAGTTGAATCTAATGACTTTTTCACCCCAGAAAAGGGGAAAGGAAAATGTTTCTATAGTGTGAAATATGGTTAGTTATCAGTGGCTCTGAATTTCGTCTTAAAAGAGTAATGTAAAAATAACGAGATACTAATCTGCATATGGCAATCTATATACACTTGGGTGTGCAATTTTTACAGTATGATGTAAATTCAGTGTAAGTCTCCTATATAGCCCATAATTTTTAAATTAAATTCACAAAGTATTGAAAAATATTACCATATGAGAAAACTTCAGGGTCCTTTATATGCTTTGAATACTGTTCTCATTATTTCACAGAAGTTAGGTGTCTAAATGCTGTAGTCAGGTTGTGACATTTAAGGATTCATCTGTTCAGCTCAGGAGGGGAACAGAGAAAGAAATATGATTGAGATAGTACATTCTGTTTTCTGTGAATTGGTACAAGATAAACACTTGTTTGTCCTTTCATAACAGACAAAAAAACAGGGCCATTCTGTAAAACTGGACAACCACAGAAAATATGTTTTCACCCAGTCCCTGTCACATCAAAGTATAATCCACATAATTCACATAATTCCAGAGAGCTGGGAAGTAGTAGGAAAAGGTACAAAGGAACACAGAGAACCCTGGAAAAGTTGCACCTGTAAAACTTCCCCTTCTCCTGTTGTGGAGTATTCTGTTGTTTCTGTATTTAAACAAAAAGCCAATGTGATTTACCCATAGGGAAGTACCAAATACTTCACAATAAGATTATATTTTCATCATTTAGATACTGTTCGTTGATGTGGAATAAGAATGGAATTAATAGAGAGCAGATGTAAATTAGCTCACTGTCCTGTCTGTGCCAAAGCTTGTGCTCTGCTATGAAACATTAGAAAAAGAGCATAACCTTTTTCATTCAGATGTGCTTGTAAGAAATAAAAGTATTAAGTACATTGAAATGTTTTTTAACATTGCCCTGAATGTGCAGTTTTCTTTATATATCTAGTTATTACACAATATTTGAATTCTTAAGTTGTATTTATTAAAAATATTTGGACATGTTTTTAAAGGATGATGATTAATTTCAGAACTGTCTGATAAAAATTTGTTTAGCATTTCCTAGGACCATAATATAACTTACAGCCCTCCTTGTCAGGGCCAAGCTGTGCTTACCTTGCACAAGGCCAGCTGTGGTCACAAAAGAAAATAACTTGTTGCCTTGTGCTCCTTTCAGTGGGCCCTTTGCCCTGCCCACAGCTTCAGTTTCCCCCTTCATCACCATCAACAAGGTCTGCAGGTCCAGCTGCTAGGAGAACAACCCCTGTTCCAGTCCTCTTTCCCATCCTGAGGGCTTTTGTTGTTTGGTTTGGGTTTTTGGTTGGTTAGTTGTCTGTTTTTTTGGTTTTGTTGTTTATTTGTTTGAGTTTGTGTTTGTGGGTTGTTTTTTGCTTGGGTTTTGTTGTTGTTTTGGGGTCTTTTGGGTTTGGGGGATTTTTGTTTGTTTTGATTGGTTGGGGGTTTTTTGTGGGGCTTTTTTTGTTTGTTTGGGGAGGGTTTGTGTGGGTTTTTTTGGTTGGTTTTTTTTTTTTGTGTTTTTATTCGTTTGTTTGCTTGTTTTTGGTTGTTGTTGTTGAGGGTTTTTTTGTTTGGTTTGGTTATTTTGTTTCCTAGTGGTCTCAGAAATAATTCACCATCATGGAAGGGCCAAGTGACAAAGGTAACAACATTTGATATGACAAGTGTATTTTGTGTCATTTGCAGAATGAGCAATTACACTTTGTGTGATATCTAGAGCCACAGGGAGTTTTACTGCTTGTGTCAGCAGCTCAGATTTAGAACCAGTGCAACCTAGAGCCCATCTTAGGCTTTCTGCTCCATCTTACAGCTTGACAAATTAATTCTAAAGTGAAATGAAACTGTCTTAATCCTACTCTATCACAGAGACAAGCCTTCTCTGACAGCCACCTTTTCCCCTCTATGAATGGTAATTCACATCAGGTTTTGTTCCTGCAGGACAAAGCTAATATGCCTTCTTGAGATAAGACTGAAACACATTTAAAACTATGTGACTGCCACAAAGAGGGACTCAAAGGAAAGAAGCAAGACCACTTTGCCATTGACTCACAGGTTGCAAGCATTAGAAGATGTCCCAAATGGGATGGATTTATAAATATGCTACTTTAGTTTTCTGCCTTTTTGATAGGGCATCTTTGTGGCAGAGCATTATGAAGCTGCAGTAAATGAGAACCAGGTCTGTCACTGGGAAAAAAACCCAAACCAGAATAAAAGAACCACCAGAATAAAAGATGTGAGAGAACTGATACTAATAAACTGTTAAATATTCAAGATAATTATTTTTTAATGAGTTGTTAATTCATTCCAGGTTCAATTTCTCCATTGTATAAAGCAAACAGCTGCAGGAGCTGAAAGTGAAGTTGTAGATGGATTTCATGTATCCAATGAGCTGAAGAAACAAAATCCTGAGGCATATCAGATCCTGTCCTCTACTGCTGTAGACTACACTGATGTTGGGGTGGATTACTGTGATTTTGCTGTGCACTGTAATCAAAGGATTATAGAGTGAGTACTTTCAACAACACCTAAAAAGAAAATCCCTGTCGTGTAGGTGGATTACATGTTGGTAGGAGAAGGTCTGCTCCTGCCACCTTGTGGGAAAACGCTGCTTTAACTTGGTCTGTAGGTTTAGGTGAGGATTTTTGCTTTTTTGGTTGGGGTCTTTTGTTTAGTTTTTTGGGGAATGTGTGACTTGTTCTGTACATTGGTTTTGCCACAATGCAACCCAACTTACTTGGTTTTGCCACACACAAACAAGAAGTGGTGGTAATTAGAGTAACTCCTAGGTACAGGCACGGGTTAGCAGCAGCCAAATCTGTTACTACATGCCAGCCAATGTACATACATATCATGCCAGGGAGAGGTCATAATTTGAAACATTCAGATTAAGAATTATATACTATCAAAAGATGAAATGCAAATTTTCATATTATTTTTTGATTTTAAAAAAGTTTCTGATTTATAAAAAAAAAGTTTACCATTAAAGAGTGTATAATACAGGTTTTTGAGCAAATTCATTGTCTATACTTTCTCCTAATTATCCCTTTTCCTGGTTAGGCTTAATTAGCAAAATCCAATCCAATAACAATCTGAATTTTATTGTAGAAACATACTGATATTCCAGCAGGAGAGTTCAATTGTTGTTTAATCATCTTGAGCTGTTTCAGTAACAACAGAATACATCCCTTTTTTTTTTTTCCCTTTCCTTTTTTCCCCCCTTTCCTTTGCTTCATAGCATGGATTCCAGAGGCCAGGCAATTCGCATCAATTATAATAATGCAACAAGAGACACAGTGTTTGACATACCAGCTGAAAAAGTGAGGCCATTTTATGCAGCTCTAAAGGAATTTAATGATTTATTAAACAGTGAAGAACACAAGTTTACTTACAAGCTGAAACCAGGTCAGTAAGTTGCTTCTCCTCGCAACAACTTTTCACACTTTTTTCCTAACAGTCAAAACACTTGAACATTGTCAGCACTAGTACTGAGATGAACTTCGAGTCTTTCTGTCATTTATTTCATTTCATACTTCATTCTTACATTCATCTCAGAGATTTATTTTGCCATAGTTATACTATAAAGAAGAAAAAATTGAATGGGGGAATAGTCTGCCTATAGATTAGTCGAATGTATCTTTATACTAAATCCAAAACAGCATTTTATGCTACATACCATATTGGAAATTGATGTATCAGTAGCACCACAGGTGGGAAATACCATGTGTGATATCATGTGTGGCCTTAATCTCTGTTATTTCATTCCCCAGCATTAATATGAGAGATATGAATCTCTCAAGAGATGTTACAAAAGTAAATTCATTGGTGTATCTGACTGCCTCATGTACTATGGTACTTGTGTCTTTAAAATATCGGTGAGGAAATTAATCTCTCTCCATTGGAAACATGCAATAAAATAATGTGGAAGATCACATAAATGGAAAAACAAAGTGCCTTACATTAGTGACATCCATTTTGTTGATGAACACATCAAAATTGTGGTAGAGGGAATGGGGAGAAGATAAGAAAGACCACATGTGAGGTTATTTAAGTCAAGATTTACCAGAGTGGTGGCACACAAGGGAGGAAAATTAAATTGGTATTCTAGCATTAATTATGTGATTTCCTAATTTTCAATGTCTTGACTTTGTTCTCATAAAATTCTCTTAACAGGGATAGTATATATGTGTATTGTACAAATAGTACTAGGCTGAACAAATAAAAAGTATCCTAGTGGCTTTCACCCATTTTATTTACTTCGCCCGTGTGGATTTGCTGTAGTTGCCTTTCTCCTCAAGCCTTGATTTTCTCAGTATGGACTCCTCTACCACTCTGCTTTTTAACTCCTCATTATACCAGAAATGAAAGAGACATCAAAAGGGAGCTGGCTTCTATGGTTGAGAAAGTTAAAATTACTGTGTTGTTGTTGTGTATCTGAGCTACTTAAAATTGGTCCCTAACTGTTGATATGAATCTACCTCCATTTTTTTTTGAAGGAATCAACTATAACATTCCAGCTACTGACCTTTGTGCCATCTCTTTATAGGACACATAGTGACATTTGATAACTGGCTTGTGCTTCATGGGCGCCAAAGCTACCCATCATGTTCAGAAGTGACACGTCACCTGGAAGGTGCCTATGCAGACTGGGATGTGGTACTGTCAAGGCTCCGGCTCCTTAGGAAAAGGGTCCTGAATAGGGATTGAGCTTTCTTCTAACTAGAATGAGCAAAACATAGATTATCTAACCTCAATGACAACAGCAATTTTATAAAAATTAGTCTTCTTTTCAAAAACTAACATCACTTTTGACAAGGCCTGTCATAGAACCAGGGTAATGGCTCTAAAGTGACAGAGGATAGGTTTTGGTTAGATATTAGGAAGAAATTCTTTACTATGAGGGTGCTGAGGTACTGCAACAGGTTGCTCAGGGAAGCTATGGCTCCCCAGTCCCTGGAAGTGTTCAAGGCGAGGTTGGGTGGGGCTTGGAGCAACCTGGGATAGTAAAAGGTACCCTTGCTTATGGCAGAAGGGGTGGAATGAGATTGTCTTTAAGGTACCTTTCAGCCTAAACCATTCTATCATAAATATATTTTTTATTTCTGTAAGCTAAGAAACATGTTGTTCACAACAATTGAAGATTTATCTATGCCTTGGTCTTTGAATTTAGGAAATGTATTGCTACATCTGTAAGTTCATGTGCTTTTTTAAAATCAGTGTGCAAAGTGGCTTGAAAGATTATCACTTCACTGGACTGACTGGTGATCACAATGCCTTCCTTTGCCTCTACATATCTATTTGTCTTCCCTAGAAAGCTTGAAAGGTAACATTTAAAAAGTACTATTAATTAAATTTTGTTATGAACGGCACCTTCCTCTACTTTGAGAGAAGCACTCTTAATTGCATAAATCATAATTAAAATTCACTATCAAAATAAAAAAAAACATTGCCATGGTGTTACTTTTAAATACACACCTTTCTAGGTAGGACTCCACTGTCACACATGATGCCATTGAACAGAAGCTGTATTCTCTATATCCCACTGTACATGTTTTGACTATCACAGCCACAAATAATTTTTCATACATCTCCAAGTCCATAAGCTCAGAAACCACAGACAACCAAAGAATGCATCATACTAATGTTCCTCCACATTAGGAAGATAAATCACGCTCAGAGGTCACACAGACCCCATCAGATGCCATGTACAGACCTAAAATCTGTACAGACTTTTGATTAAAGTCAGAAGGAGGATTGCTGATGATGCTTGGTGACTAGAAACTGCAAAGCAGAAGTGGCTATTGACTTTGCATGTGACAGAAATGTGGCAACTGAACCCAAATCTTTGTTACACCAAGTAAAAGAGAATGCCTCCAATGGGTCTTTAGGATGTTTTCCTCTACTCTGGATTCTGAATCAAAATTCCGCTGTGTAGAAATTACTGCAGCCAAAGTAGTGGAGTTCTTTCCCCATATTCAGATGCCAAATGGAAAAAGAAAGAATTTCAAAGTCCTTGTTTTTATACTCAGCATGTCCACTGAGTTTATTTTTCACTGTTCTTATAGCTGCAGAGTTAACAGGATGTCTTTCACCATGCTGTGAGCTGAACAAAATAACCACACTTCCTCCCTCAAATCCCTCTGTTCAACTGTGTATTTTCAAACTCTTCCTTCCAAGTCAAATAAATCCTAGTCTTATCTTGGTAGGGTAACACAACAGAACTATAATTACAGAGTTAAATAATCATAGAATTAAAATAAGGTCTGGTTAGATGGAGCTTTGAGCAACCTGATTTGGTGGATGGTGTCCCTGCCTATGGCAGGGGGATTGGAACTAGATGATCTTTAAGGTCCTTTCCCTAGGAAACCACTCTGTGATTCTATGACCTAAAATCAGTTTGCAAACATTTCCGTAGCTTCTACTCATCATGTACAGTCAGCAGATTATTAGTTGAATAACCAGATGAAACTCAATTAGGCTTTTTTGTCATAGGGCAGTTTGAATCTAGTCATCTTTATTAAACACTGAAATGTTATTGTCAAAGTTATGACCTCATGACATAGTCTAACAAAATTGGGTTTAGGAGTAATTAAATCTCTCAGTGCCTTCTTGAATAACTAATTCTGGAAACATGAGGAAAATAATTTTTGCCTTTGCTATAAAAGAGGGAAAAGCTGAGGAAAGATTAATACCTATATTTGTGTATTCCAGCAGTGTTCTGCATTAACTGTGATATTTTCCATATAAAAATGTTGTGAATGTCAAAATTTATAACTATTAAACAAGACATCTTGTGATTTATACCAGTCATTAATAGGGAAGAGATATTTTCTGCTTTTATTCTATACTTTTCTGAACACTTTTGTTCAAATTTCTTTTTATTAAAAGCTGTTATGGAACTGATTGCTATTTTGGGCTTATATCTAATCTCACACATAACATCTTGCATACAGATATTAAGTCATTATTGTTAGTTACAAATATTTGTAAATATTATTAGACCTGGATCTATTCACATTTGTCCTATATACTTAACATATAGTTAAAATATAACTAAACCGATAGCTTTGAACAGAATGGAGTACTAATAATGGTAAAAACTGTTCATCAGTGGAAACATGAAGTCCTGCACAGGTAAAAAAATCTAACTCCTGTAATGTCTCCATGAGCACAATATCCAGTTAAACTGGAAAAGGGTCAGACTACCCACACAAACCTGATGCAAATCAGGTTTCAGGATTGTGCCTGAAAACCCTCTGCTCAACTAGATAGAATCCAGCTACTATCTCTATCACAGATTTTAATTCTAAATTCCTTTGCCTAATACTTTAGTCATACTGGAAAAAGAGAGTATTTCTCTAACTATCTGCAAAGTAGATCTCCTGATGACTATTGATATCTGGTCAGGCTAAATAATAGAGGAAGCCCCAAATGGTTTTTTTCCCCCTTCTTTTCCAAAACCACACAAAACACTGACATTGCAAAGCTTTAAGATAGGTCTGGGTTCTGATGTACCTGCAGTACAGATACATGCCAGTCACCCAGCATGTATACGTCAGCCTTCACAGACTAAAAGGCCCAACCGTCTTTGCCATCTTATAGCAGCAAGAAAAGAAATAGCTGGCAATAGGTGTGTGCAAGACAACACTGAAGAAGTTTTTGGGCTGTGTCCAGAGGGTGGTAAAGGACATGATTTTACTCAGCTGTTGTAATCCAGAAGTGTCGCCCTGGTTTTCACAGTGCTCCATGTTTTTACTTTTGTAGTAGAAGTTCTCATGCCTTTTCTATAAACATAGCTCTTGTTTTTCTAACTGGCTAAGATTGTTTACTGAACTTTTACATTGTTGATGATTCCTTTCTCCAAGGCAGAGAAAGGTGATAGACTGTGTTCCTATCCTGTAAAATGCTAGAGGTGTTAACCTCATCTACCAATGTATGATTGTTTTAGAAGAGGTATAAAAGTGTGATAATAAAGATGGGCAGGCCTTTTTCGCTCTGCTCGGTGGCCTGACCTGCTGCTACCTGCTGTTTGAATCTGCGTGTTCGTGCCCGACACTACGACATCTGGTGGCCCGTACGGGGAACTGCAGGTATAGGTAAAGTAAACAGGTAAAAAATTTTTATAGAAAATATGGGAATCTATAGGGAGATATCCTTTTATGACTTCCTGGCATTAGAGGTTCTCACTAAGTATTTAGAGGACGAGAACGTGGATATTCGCATCACAAAGTTACAAAATTTATATTTTTGGGCCAGGGATAATGGGTTTTTCCCAGTCGGCTCTCAGATCCTTGACAAATCCAAATGGAAGTCAGTTGGTAGAGCCTTAGGTTCCGCTGTGGCGGAGACTGAGGACGAGGATCTGGATGAGTTATTACTGTCCTGGAGGTGGGTCAACTCTGCTATACAAAAGGGTGAGGAGCTGTGGACGGAGACAGCGTCTGAGCTCACCCTCCCGCCGCAGCCCACGGAGACAGGGGAAGAGCCCCCCCCAGAGAGAGCTCGGCCCGCTGGCCGGCTGGCCGTGGAGGATAGCCCGGCTCCCGGGGAAGTGTCGGCCCCCCCAAGCCTCGGGGAGCGGGAGGCGCCAGCCTCCCCTCCTCCCGCGCGGTGTCGGCGGCGCAGTGTGAAGTCCCTGGTCCCCTGCGCCTCCCCGGGTCTGGCCGGGGAGGGTGAATCGCGGGTGCATGCCGTGGTGACTGCAGAATGCCCGTGTTGTGGGGTCTGCACGAGATATCCCCCTGGAGCGGCGGGGGTGCGGATAGAGCTGGCCCCTGCCGGCGGAGCACCGCCCCCTCCCCGGGGCTGGCCAGTCCATCTCCGGGCAGCGGGCGGGCTGCCCTTCCCCCCGGCCAGCGCGGTCTGCGCGCGGTGTTCGCACTGCCGCCGAGACCCTGCGGGGCGCAGTTTCGTCCCCTCCCCGGTCTGAGCGGATTGCGCGGGCGTGCCTGATGCCCGCAGTGGCTTTGGTTGCACAGCGGGACGGCGCCGCGGAGCCGCAGAAGCGGCAGCTCCCAGCGATCTGGCCCCTCCCCGCGCGGGAGCAGAGGGAGCGCCCGCGAGCCCTGGTCCGTGCTGCAGCTCAGCCCCTCCCCGTGCAGGAGCGGGGGGAGCGCCCGCGAGCCCCGGTCTGTGCTGCGTCTGCAGCCGGAGAGGCGAGGGCCGCAGGGGATTCAGACTCTGATCTCTCCGATAGCGCCAGCTCAGTCTCATCGGTTTCGTCCATGAGACGTTCTAAACGTGCCAGAACCGCAAAGGCTGCTAATCCTGATGCGTTTGTTTTTAGTGCAGGCGGAGAAGCGGCAGACAAACCGCGATCGGCCCGGGACCGTGGGTCTCGGCTGGGCAAGTCTGCTTCTAGCAGCCTTTGGAATATTCCCCAGTGTAAAGCGATGGTTCGCCCTCGTGATAAGGCGAGGTTCTGGGGTGATGTGAAAGCGAAAATTGAGGCACTGCCTGGTGATCCTACTGTGCTGCAGGGCAGGCAGTGGGAGCAGGCTAGCAGGAAACCAGGAAGGCAGGTGCGGAAAGGCACGGCTGTCTTGTGTTTCTGCTTTCGGTGTGGGTTGCCCAATCATATTGCCAAGCACTGCACGGCTGCGGTCCCTGCTACCGGTCAGTTTTCAGCGCGCTCGGGAAATGGGGTGCGGAGCACGCAGGGGAGACGTGCTCAGACACAAGCATCTCCTCAAAGGCCGCAGCCGATGGAGGTTTGCTAGGCCGACTTAAGGCCAGCACCAGCGGCTCGGCAGGTGTGGATGTCTGCACGGCAGAAACGGTAGTCCTGGACTCTTGCGGGGTACACAAGGTCCCTTTGGATGCTTTTGGTCCCTTGGGTGGTGGCATGAGTGCCTTTCTCATGGGCAGGTCTAGTGCCACCGTTCAGGATATCATTGTGCATCAGGGACTCATTGATGCAGATTACACGGGATGCATTTATGCTATGATCTCCACACCCACCCCCCCGGTTACGATTCCTGAAAAGACTCGCATTGCTCAACTTGTTCCTTTTAAGTCCTCTGTTCCCAGGACAGAATCGAGGTCACGAGGAGACGGCTGCTTTGGTTCCACTGGGCCGCCTCAGGTTCATTGGACTGCTGTCTTGACCGGAAAACGTCCTGAGATGCGGTGCACCCTGTCCATCACTGCAGCTACGCCGCCAGAGATCTCTCTCCGTGGGCTTCTCGACAGCGGTGCGGATGTCACGATCCTCTCTCTCGCTGCTTGGCCTCCCCAGTGGCCATTGGACCCGGTGGGGACGCCTATCGCGGGACTGGGAGGGACAAAGCGCTGCTACGTGAGCCAGAAGCCTGTGATGATCACGAACTCAGAGGGACAGCTGGCCGTGATTAGGCCTTATGTTACTGAGACTGCTACTAACCTCTGGGGGAGGGATGTTCTGGCTGCATGGGGGGGTGTGTATCGGGACGGATTTTTACTAGGGGCCACTGCGGTGAAGGGCACAGACTGTTCCACGCCTCCTATACGGTGGCTGGTGGACAAGGCCATCTGGCAAGATCAGTGGCCCCTACCCAAAGATAAATTGGTAGCCCTTCATAAGTTGGTTCAGGAGCAATTGGACCAGGGTCATCTGGAACCTTCTACCAGTCCCTGGAACACTCCTGTCTTCTGCATCAAAAAGAAGTCTGGGAAATGGAGATTGTTACAAGACCTCAGGAAAGTAAATGCTGTAATGGAGAGCATGGGGATGCTGCAGGCTGGAATGCCGTCGCCCACCATGCTTCCAGCAGACTGGCCGATCCTCATCGTGGATCTAAAGGATTGTTTCTTTTCAATTCCTTTACATCCCGACGATAGGCCAAAATTTGCTTTCATGATGCCAGCAATTAACAACGCTGGACCCGCACAGTGATATCAATGGAGGACGCTTCCCCAGGGGATGCGGAATTCGCTGGCCATATGCCAAATGTATGTGGCCAGAGCCTTGTCTGGAGTTCTCAGGCAGTTTCCTGATGCTCAGTTTTATCACTATATGGATGACATATTGGTGGCTGCGTCCACCCAGGATGAACTGCTGAGGATCCAGCCTCAGTTGCTCGATGCTCTGCATTCGCATGGGCTGCAGGTGGCTCCAGAAAAGGTTCAGCAACAACCTCCTTGGAAATATTTGGGGGTCAAAATTTTGGAACGTACAGTTCAGCATCAAGAGGTGCAGTTTGTGCAATCAGTGAAGACACTGAATGATGCCCAGAAATTGGTGGGTGTCATTGCTTGGTTGCGTCCGTATTTGGGACTGACCCCGGAGGCATGTCAGGTGCTGGAGGAGGTGCAGCGAGCTGTTTCTGCTCGACAGGTTTATCGCATTGATCCCTCCGTTGATGTCACTGTTTTCATTACCACACCAGATTTGCATCCCACAGGTATCATTGGCCAATGGAGTGACGAATGGTCCGATCCTTTGCACGTCCTGGAATGGGTCTGCTTGCCCCATCAGCCGCAGAAGACGGCAACTGCATTGTTTGAGCTGATCGCTCGCTTGATAGTCGAATGCCGACAACGGTGTTTGCAATTGATGGGTGCAGACCCCGCACAGATTGTACTACCGGTACAGCGGGAAGACTTTGACTGGAGCTTTGCGAACAGCGTTTCGCTGCAAAGTGCTCTAGAGAATTTTTCAGGGCAGATTGCATATCATCTGCCTAGCCACAAGTTGCTGCAAGTGGCGAAACACACAGAGATTTCTCTGAGACCCAAACACAGTCAGGAGCCTGTGCACAGACCCACTGTCTTTACGGATGGTTTGGGCAGAACCGGGAAGGCCATTGTTACTTGGAGGGATGGATCTGAGTGGCAGGTTCTGGAAGGTCATGAGGTTGGCTCAGCCCAATTAGAGGAAAAATCCAGCCAACAGGCAGGGTGGAAACCGTGACCAGAATGAAAGTGATCAAGTGGGTGGAACATCGAGTGATGACTCAGATGCAGACAATGTGAGTGTTCACTCCGATGGTCCTTCCACAAGCAGAAATTGAACATTGTTCATTTTTCTTTTTTCTTTTTCTTTTTTAAAGGTAAAAAGGGTGACATGTCGCCCTGGTTTTCACAGTGCTCCATGTTTTTACTTTTGTAGTAGAAGTTCTCATGCATTTTCTATAAACATAGCTCTTGTTTTTCTAACCGGCTAAGATTGTTTACTGAACTTTTACATTGTTGATGATTCCTTTCTCCAAGGCAGAGAAAGGTGATAGACTGTGTTCCTATCCTGTAAAATGCTAGAGGTGTTAACCTCATCTACCAATGTATGATTGTTTTAGAAGAGTTATAAAAGTGTGATAATAAAGGTGGGCAGGCCTTTTTTGCTCTGCTCGGTGGCCTGACCTGCTGCTACCTGCTGTTTGAATCTGCGTGTTCGTGTCCGACACTGCGACACAGAAGTTCTAATCTTATGTTAGCTTTGTGATGTTTATGATACATCAACTAACCAGGCTGTGGTAAGCAACTGGCTGCATCCAGCACAGATGGAGAAACAGAAAAAAATACATACCTATTTTACTATGTGCAAATGCCTTTTCTCTTTTGTCCTAGCTTTCTTCTCCCACTGCATTTTGTAGCAATGGATGTTGGATCTAATCCCAAAGCACTGTTTTCCTGTATACTTTTAAAAATCCTCTTTTATATAGCAGATTTCCATCTAGTTTTTAAAGCTTGCTGAAAGTAAGTAGCATCTTGGGCATATCAGTACACTCACATATCTGTGGATCACTTCAGCACACTCCAGCTCCATTCCAGCTGCTGTTGAGCCACCTGCTGCATGTGCCAACTTCTTTTAGCTGGTGAGCAGTAAACCACAGTCCAGAGGGATCTCCAAATGCCTATTGTGGGAAGAAAACTGGACTAGTTGTCCAGCTTTGCAAGTTGAAATATATTGAGATACATATATATATGCATCCAGATAGATCTAAAATCTAACATAAAATGGTAAAATCTAACATAAAATGGTTTTAGTGTATCTACGTACACACAAGAGTCATTTTACCCAGGGGCATAAAGGCAGCTGCAGTCCCATTTCACATTTGGGCTGTGTTGGCTGTGATAAGGTTGCGCTTCTGTAAATTCAAAGCAAATCAAATGCAGCATGTCCTAGTTTTGGCTGAAAAATATGTCTTGTTCTCTACTATGTTTTTCTCTGTCACAAATCAGAGAAAATACTTAATGATCTTATATTAAATTCTTCTTAAGACAAATGAGGTTTTAATTTGCACCTTCCTAAAGCCATCTGTCAGGGCAAGTCCATATTTGAAAGTTTAATAGTGGAAATCTGAAATCACTTTTGGTAAAATCTAACATAATATATTTTAGACACACATTTTAAACTTAGATCAAAACATCCCCCACCCTGTTATGCCAGTCCATTAGGACAAAAAAAGATGGTAAAGACTAAGATGCAGAAAGAACACAAAAATCCCCTTTAAATAAACAAAAAATTCACCCCACACCAAAACAAAAACTAAAGGAAATAAATCACAACTCCTGATAAGAAACTTACCTTTCTATACAACATCTGATTAAAGTTGAAAAGGAAATTGTCAAAGACAGGGAATTAGCTATATCACCTCTTGAAAATAGCCATAGTATCAAAATTTATCTAAAACAGAGACAGGACAGCTATTTGGGGAGTTCCTACTGAAACCGATCTCATTATTGGACATGGAATGAGATATCAGAGGTGGGAGTGAGGGCATTTTCCACCCTGGTGCTGGAGCTGTGAGGTTCTGATTGTTGGCTTCTCCTGGGATCACAAGGAAGGGAGAGCTGCATCTAGGGAGATGTTGGGAATGCATCTCCCAGTGTCCTGTAATATCTGCTGCAGGGTAGTGCTAAGAAACAAGCGGCTGCAGTAGCTACTGTTTTCCCTGGCTACTTAAAAGGATCTTCATCAGAGTCATGGCAATTCAGAGTGGCCCTGAGGCTCCTATTCATTGGTATCAAGGGCATCTGGTCAACCAAAAGATTAGGGTTTTTTGCTTTTGGGATGTTTTGTAGGATACGAGCTGGCTTAGTTAGCAAAGTATATTTCAAGTCAAAGGTTTTAAGTATTTTTAATTATTTTTAATGACAAAGGGGGTAATAGCTTTAAAACAGGCAGAAGGTTTTCTTTGTTGCCATGCCATGATACAAGTCCTTGGCCATTAGCTCAAGCAAAGTGAGGCAGGAGGCCTAAACATTGGATGTGGATTGCAGAAGATGATTTCTCTATTACCCTTCCTTCACAAGCAGCCATTTCAATCAATATCTACTGATATTGGCAATAACCAGTCTATGCATCTCTTCAAAGTTATTTTTGGATGCATTCAAAGCACCATAAATCACAGAAAAACAGACATGGAGAAGATACAGAAATTTTCAGACTATATAATACTCAATTTCTGAAATCTTGTCCTGTTTTAATTCAGACAGGAGTGTGGTTATGAAAATGTGCTAGAAGCCATACAAAGCCCTTGAAAGGCAGTGGGTAAGAAGCAGCTGCTACAGTGAGCACTGTGGTAGGATACTTTGAAACACTGCTCATGATAGAGGAGCTGGTTAACTTCCCACAGTATGGCTGGAAATGAGCAGGACAAAATTCTCTCACTTCTGGTCACACCAGTCCATAGCTGTCTCCTGTCCGTTGTCGTTTTCAATGCTGTACTCATGGCTGCGTTTTCCCATACTGCTTCCTTGCAACTTGTCTTTCACTTTGACAAGCAAACACACAAGAACAAGGCAGGTAGGAGGAAGATCCTATCCGTTCACTTTCTTGGCTTCTCTAGAAGATTGCTGTAGAGGATTTTTTAGAGCAAAGTGGTCTTGCAGAACCCCTGCAAGATTTAGGCTCTGGGAACCCAAGCTGGATCATTGAAATGCTGTGCAAAGAATACGTGACAACCGAAACATAAAGGATGATAGAAAGTCTTCTTGTGCCCCTGACAAATGTATCTAAAAGGGGACACAGAAGACAAAGGGCTATACAGAATACAATAGAGCATACAAAGCAATACTGGCTAGAAGCCTGAGAAAAATGCAATAGGTGTTAGAAGTTTTAAAGCGCTGAAACTGCAAGGCTAAAAGAGATGTCAGAAGACGTGACAGTCGCTTTGCTTTAATGACCAATCACTAATGATTTCATCTGTGTATAAAGATGTAATTAACCAATTATAATACTGCCTTAAATGCATGAGAGTTATAACAAACACTATATAAGAATGCTTTTAATAATATTAAAATGAGAACAATCATAAAACCACGTTGGCTCGTCTGTTCGTTACTCCAGGATCGGATCCTCAGTGAAGAGAACCCTCGCAATAGATTGCCAAGGAAACCAAATGTTGTACAGCCAGAGCATGTGATTATTTTTTGGCAACTGCAAGGACTTAGAAAGAACCTTTCCTCTTCTTTTGCATTTCCCCCATGCCATGTGGCAGTCGTTCTGTTGCAGGTAGACCCCAAAAGGAAAGGGAGGCAGTTCTGTGCATTGTATTTGCAGTTTCTCCTTGTCTGTATCACTCTCCTGCCCTCACGACAGCATCTCTTTGCCCAGAAGCATGAAATCCACTAGATTTTGTAACCATGGTTTCATGGTTTGGGAATGGTATTCTCCAATTTAGTACTCTTGCTAAAACCACATGCTGTTTCTCCTCCCCCTTCCAACTGGAGGAATAAAAGGCAAAGGTCACAGGTTGAGATAAGAGCAATTTACTGGAAACAATGAGATAAGAAAATGAATACTAACTGCAACAATATTGACAAAAGGTATACGAAAATAAATTATCTACACAGAAAGCCCCTGACAATAAACTAATACCAGCCCATTCCGTCCACCACATTTTCTCAACCTGAAGGAATCCCTTCTCCCTGGAAGAGAGTCCCTCTTCCCCACTCCAGCAATTATGTGAGGTGGTTGCAGTGGTTTAGTTCGAAATATTATTTACTTGTTTTCCTTCTGTGAGATAAGAAATAAGCGAAAACAAAGCAGGCACAAAACTTAGAAGAATATAAAGAAGCTTAACAGACTTAAAAGAAAGAAAAAAGTCAGACTAAACCTTCAGAACACTTATTCTCCCCCCACCTTCCTCCCTTCTCCCACTGACAATGTAAAAAGACAACCCTTGATATTTCAGTCAGTCCACCACCTCTATAATAATCTCTTTTTCAGTTCACTTAGGGAGAGGAGTCTCTCTTGTTCATGCCATGGAGACACCTCCACAAGAAACAGTTCTCTCGTGGCTTCAATGTCACAGCAAGGCAGCCGCTCGGGATGGTTCTCTGCTTGCATGTGAAAGTCCCTTCCCTCGACATACAGCTTTCCCCACAACTGCTTTCGAGGGTTCCTTTATTTGATGGGGTACCATTTTTAAGGATGAGCTGTTCAGAAGCAAAAGGTTCTCTTCACCTATCAAAGTGCCTGAGAGGGGTAAGAAGACTATCTCTGGGAGCATCTTCATCTCTAGGAACAGAGGTCTTCTTCTTCCCTGGGATCTCTGTTCAAGCTGCAGTTGCCGGCCAGAGAGTAAGAAAGTCTCCGAGACAGGAATGCAGTCGAGAGAATGGATGGAATTATTGATTTAACAAAGGATGGGTTTTTATGTGTTTAGTTCTCTTAGTGTCTACCTAAATGGCAAGAGATTGTTGGAGCTCTTGCTAACTACCTACCAGACTGATTGGTCAATTCATCATTCATGCTCCTAGTCGAAATCATAACAATTCTAATTATATTTGCAGGTGCAAGATAGCAGACTTGGTTTACAGAAACCTTATCGTGTTTGCATAGTTCAGCATGAGAAAGACAGAGCTCTCACAAGCCGCTGCAGAGAGCTGAAGAAATTCTCTGCTGAGGCTTTTTCAGCATCCATAAAGTTTCTCATCAAATCACAGCCACTTCAACATTTGCTTAGTTCAGCACAGGTACTTTTGCTCACAACTGCAGTTCGAACACTCCACCACCCATGCTTTCATGAAATTGCAATGGGTATTCTGATGTATCATAGTCCATCATCATAATTTTACAACAGAATTTCAGCTTCTAGGATTGAAGCATCTCCTCATTCTCCTCTCTCAGGGTTTCAGCTCTTCCTTTCTCACTGACTTTGGCATCTTTATGGTGTTTTCTTCACACGCCTTCAACCTTTTTCTTTCCTCTGACCTAGGAGAGGATTGATCTCTGCAGGCTTCATCTGGTCTGGAGGAATCTTACAGCACTAAAAGAGTTAATCTTACCTGGGCCTTACAGCTGGAATTCACGTCTCTCTCTTGGTCACATGATCTTGCTGGGCAGCGGCCTCAGATGAATTTCAGACGCACTAGGGGTGAGGGCCAGCCTGGCCTGCATTGGGGGGGGCTGCCAGCGGGCAGAAGCAGCTGAGATCTCAGCCACGCTGCACTGTGGCCAACCCGGCCAGGCCCGGCAGAGCAGGGCCCGGCCCCGCCAGGCCGTGCCACGGGCCACCCCCTCCCCGCCCCCGCCAGTTACGTGTCCAAAAACCAGAAGCAAGAGAGCCTTTCCTGGGGTTTGTTCGTTCTTAAATATGTATCACAGAGGCGTGTCAAACTCCTTAAGAGGCTTAAAAAAGTTGCCAATATTTAAACTAGCCAGTTGATTGGTTCTGTTGGGTCTAGAGGAAGCTGTAAGCACCTCTTTGCAAAGAATCACTTCCATGGCTGATGGAGCCCTCCTTAGCTACAAACCCAAACTATGCTAAACCATGACAGTGATATAGAATAACCTCCCTCCCAGCTACTGCAAGAATCTGTATGTCCTGGGTGGAACCTGGGAATTATCCTTTACATCAATATCATGCTCAGATTTTACACCTTCCAACTACATACACAGATATATACAAATATACACAAGAACAGGTGTAATTTTCATAGTCAACGGCATTCCCTCCAAGATGTCTTTTTAGTTTATTTAGTCCTTGACTGTGTGGGTTTTGTGCATTGCAAATGTCTTCCAAGTTAGCAGAGCTGGTGGGCTGTTTGTTGGTAGCTGCATCAGGAACTCACAATTGGTAAGCAGTCCATACTCACTGTCCATGGCAGTTACGACATACAGTGGCAGTGTCATTCAGCAACCAATATTATGTATGCAGTTCAACATTATAGACTGTTCTCATCCAAAAATCAGATCACCTTGAGGTACACATCGTGTTTTCTTGTCCATTACCCACAAAGTGTACCCAGGTCCTTGAGCAAAAACTATCCCACAGATGGGTTTGCCTTTGCTTGAGGCAGGATATGGCAGTTGTAGCAGTTTAGAAACAGCACAGAGCCCATAGTTTATAGACAGGTTGCTAGACCAATTAAACAAGCTGGTAACGCCTCTGTGATGACATATTTAAAGGAGGAGGAAGCACGGGAAGTTCCTTTTTCCTGCTTCCCCATGGAGGGGTGGTGAGAGGCCTCTGCCCAGAGCGGGCCACCAGGGGTCCCCCAGCATGGCAGCCAAGGCCGGGCTGCTGGGAGCCATGAGCAGCCAGGCAGCTGGAAACCAGCCCCCAACTGAGGCTGGGACCATGCAGCCGAGATTCATCTGAGGCCGCCGCCACCCTCATGGTGCCGGCAGGACCCTGAGGCCGGTGCAGCTCAACCCAAACCGAGGAAAAAACACCATGCAGCCAGCAATGAAAGACAGGGCAGGTCTTTCCCCAGTGCAGAGCCCAAACAAGATCAACTCCTCAGCTGAAAACTCAGAGATACCAACTTCCTTCCAGGTCAGAGAAAAGGGAAAGTGATGAGGAGTTAGATGAGGAGGCTAACATGGTGGCGCCACGGTTGGTGGAGGAAGGGAGAGACAGGAGGTGCTCCAAGCACTGGAGATGAAATTCTCCTGCAAGCCATGGTGAGGACTATAATACAGCAAATTGTTTTCCCTATAATTCATGAGATGAGGTACATGGGGGGGGGGGGGGGGGGCAGGTGCAGAAAACCACGTGCAGCCTGTGAAAAAAGTGCTCATAAAACTTTCAAAAAAGTGCTATGGCCAGAGCCTATAGATGCTGTGAAAGGCTTTTAGAGATTGAAGAAGAGAGACTTTGCTTTCAGGCTGGAATAGTTCATCATTAAAAGACTAAAACCCCATGACTGTTATGACCCATGATGGCAGCTGTGGGAAGACTGCAAAATTTCGTGGGAGGGATTTTTTCACTGCAGCAGATTTGAGCAGACTGTTGTTTATGAAGTTTGAAAGCACTCTAGAGAAGTTCGCAGAGAACTATCTTCCATGGGAGGAATCCCATGGCACAGCAGAAGAAACTCTTTTCCTTAAACATAAAGAAAGACTTAAGAAATGAAACACTGACCAAAACCCCATGTTTGTTTCCCTTGCACAGGTCAGTGGAAAGGGGGAGGTACTGGAAGAGAAAGGTGTTCTGAAAGTTTGCTTTGGCTTCTCATTATTCTTTTTACTTTTAATTCTTCTAGTAATAAATTTTCTTTATACTGTTTAAGTGTGGACCTGTTTTGCCTTGAAGATTTTCCCGTTTTCCTTAATAATCCTTATTTCACCTTATGAAAAAGTTTCAGTTTTCCCCTTCTCTGCTTAGGTATAGCAGAGGCAAATAAGTGAATAGTTTTTGTTGTGCTGGCGCCTAACCAGCATCAAACCACCACACACAGGACTAATCCAAACTGTCTTCCCTAACACATTTCTTATATGCACCACGGAATCTTTGTCCCTTTCTACAGTACATGGAGCTTTTGATTGGGCAGGGCCATCTCAGCTGGTAGAACTCCAGTGTAAACTAACCAAGAGGCCTTCACTAAATGTAGATCCAATGTTCGAAAGTCGCACTGCCCAGCGCTTTCAATGTGGTCTTTGAACAGTCCATACTACAGTTCAATTTTCCCAGAGTCTGGTGAGTGATAGGGAATATGATACATCCACTTAATACTGTGTTCTCTAACCCAGGTGTCTTAAGAGGCTATTTTTGAAAGGAGTCCTTTTGTCCGACTCAGTTCTTTCAGGGGTGCCATGGACAGTCTTTCCACAGCCAAGGTGCAGGTAGATAGGGAGGACAAAAATGATCTTAATATTGCCAGAGTCAGCACTGTTTGTTCTCCTTCTTTCATTGGCATCAATGCCAATGAGTTGATGTACAACAATGGCACCCTCTATACAAACTTCTGCTACATGGATTGTGTACACTGGACCTCATCTGTGCCTCAACTGGATCTACAGGGGACTGCTCATCGTTTGAGTCCCTATAGATTACCTCCAGCACAGCTAATTCTCTCAGAGACTGGATACCTTTCTCCATGGCATTCCACCTGCTTGGGCACACTAATAGATCATCTTTGAGAGAATGCCTTTCCCTCATACTTGACAGAGTCACCTCTGTTGGAGCCCGAGAGGAGAGAACTTCCATAATTAGTGGGGATTTGATTTACAGCCCTGGAAGAAACTTGGTCTGGCGTAATTAACAGAGATTTATAGTCGTTAAGTAAGAGAAATGTAAGCCTATGTTTCTATAGTTATAAGCAGAATTGTATTGGGTGTTATGGTGGAGGGTTTAGAGTATAATAATATGATTTTGTAACTTAAGTTAAGGATTTAGATGTTAAGAGTAGAAGTACATGGGGGTACGTGACATGACAGGTCATTGGCTGAGAGACCTCTGCATTGCAGAGGAGAGAAATTATAGCTGATAGGTCAATAGGTCAAAACAAAGTTTCGTTTTAAGTGTCTATTGGATTAGAAAGTTATAAAAAGCTGTGTAACTTTGGATCTTGTGACTATTCGCCATTTTGGAGGTGTATTGCTCAGACCCTTATGTCTTACGACTGATGCTGGTTTGTTGTTTTTAGTAATAAACCTCCTTAAACGCTGATAGTACCATCTCTTTAATTAATAAGTCCAACGCGTGGAGCTGTGCCGGGGAACAGCACTTTAGAGCAAGAACTTACGGCTTCTGAGAGTTGCTCTGATAAGCCAGAGATTTATAGCCAGAGCGACTAGAGAGAGGCTCCATACCCCTCTAAAGGGGGTCCTAAACATCAGCTAAACCAGCAGCCCCCCAAAGACAGCAGGCAGGGAGCCAGAAAACATCGACAAGTGGTGCCTCGGTGAGTCGACGAAGATCGGACGATAGCTGCCCTCGGTGAACGAGTTTGGACTTTTATCCGACCTTGGGACGAGAAAGGTGATCCGGTGGTGACCTGACGCTGAAAGGAAGCGTGAACGAATGGCTGCGGGCAGTCCTTCAACTGCACACACTGGTAGAAGAAGCTGCCCTTGAGGTGAGAAGGGCGGCGCGCTGAGGGGGGAGATGGGTGAAAATATCTCCAAATCGCAAAGAGATGTTTATTTTAAGTTAGAAGCCCTGCTGAAGTCCCATCCTAACCAAGTTTCCAGCAGAGAACTTAAAGATTTATTGCTGTGGGTCTCTCGTAATTTCCCTGGGGTTGATTTTAACACCCTCCTCCAACCCTCTGCCTGGGACGATGTGGCGACTAAGCTATATGATCTGGCCACGACGAGAGATAAGACGGCAGCTACTTTGCTCCCTGCCTCCAGGGCCGTGATTGAGGTGATTAATGGCGGCCACGCTGAATTTTTAACTGCGCAACAGGTGCTGCCACAGACGCCCTCTTCGGCCGCTTCTAATATTGCACCCGAGAAGGGGGGTGGAAAAGAAAGGAGGGGGAAGCCCCCGGAAGCGGAGGCCAGTGCAGGAGGTCAGGGGGCCCCGGATACTACATCAGCGGAAATTACATCTCGGGAAGTGACGAAAACAAAGATGGACGCCTCCATGCCGCGGCAAAATGCTGCCGGTAGCAAAATAAACATGCAGATTCCAGATGACAGTGTACTATCAGAGGATGAATTTGATTTAAGCCTTCGAGAGATGAATGAGCCTTCCTCTGCCGATAAGCGGGAGGAGCAGCCTCTCGACAAAAGCCGTGTTTTAGTAGATTGGAATGCAATCCATCATGAGGTGTCTAAAGAGGGTGATCCTGCTTCAGCTCGTACTTTATTGCTAGCTATGCCAGTTAGGTATGGACGAGGGGGAGCGAATCCTAGATGGGAACCCCTCAAGCATGAGGACATCAAGGAGTTAAGAAAAGCGATAAAGGACAGTGGTCTTGGTTCCCATATTTTAAACAGCTGTTGAAAGGAACCTTTGATCATGTGGATTTAACACCTTTCGACTGTAAAAATTTTGCTTCAGTGCTTTTGACTGATTCACAATATATACTGTGGGATTTAAGGTGGCGTAGGCTTCTTGGAAGACTAAGAGAGAATTATGCAGGGGGTCCTAATGCAGCTTTAACACTGGCACATCTAGCAGGGGATCCACCTCATGACAGTCCAGAGGATCAAACAGATTTGGCAAGGACAGGATTTACAGCAGCTTCTGGGAGAGATAAATTGGATCAGACCTACACTGGGAATCACCAACGACGAACTAGCTCCAGTTTTCGACTTGCTGAGAGGAGACTGTAATATTACATCCCCAAGGACCCTCACACCTGAAGCTCAAAAGGCACTGGACAAAGTAGCAGAGGCTTTCCAGAAAAGACAAGCACATCGCTGCATAGCTTCACAGCCATTTTTCCTTGCAATTCTAGGAGAGAAAATGCAATTGTATGGTCTTATATTTCAATGGGATGATTCTGCAAAAGATTCTTTATTAATAATAGAGTGGGTCTTTTTACCTTACAGGTCTCCAAAAACAATCTTCACAACGATGGAAATGTTAGCGCAGATTATAATCAGAGGGAGAACAAGGTTGTTAACTATGGCAGGCAAAGATTTTGCAGTAATTTATTTACCTCTGAAGAGGCAGTTTCTTGATTGGGCATTACAAAAATCAGAGGAGCTTCAAATTGCATTGCTAAATTATACAGGCACCTGCTCTATTTACTTTCCTAGTCATAAGCTATTGCAAGCAAAACTGAGCTTTAGGGAAAAGCCTTTGTTAAGTGAAGTACCTTTAGATGCAGTAACGATATTTAGTGATGGGTCAGGAAAAACACATTGCTCAGTGATAGTATGGCAAGGTGCCAAAACCGAAACATGGCAGTCAGATGTTCAAATAGTAGAAGGATTGACTCAGCTAGTGGAGCTTTCGGCGGTGGTTAGAGCATTTCAGCTTTTCCAGGAGCCTTTTAATTTAATTACAGACTCTGCCTATGTTGCCAATATAATTAAAAGAATAGAAGGATCAGTTTTGAAGGATGTTAGCAATGATGCTCTGTATCGTTATCTTACATGTCTTTATACACTTGTGCAAAATAGAACTAATCAATATTTTGTCTCCCATATTAGAGTCCATTCATCGCTTCCTGGATTTTTGACAGAAGGCAACTCCAGAGCTGATAAGTTAACGGTAGCCATAGTGAACACCTTACCTAATGTTTTTGAACAAGCAAAATTAAGTCATGCCTTTTTCCATCAAAATGCACGGGCACTTATGTGAATGTTTCATCTTTCCAAAGATCAGGCTAGAGCAATTGTAAATGCCTGCCCAGATTGTCAATTGGTACAGCCTCCTGTTTCCACAGGAGCAGTTAACCCCAGAGGACTACAAAGCTTGCAGTTGTGGCAGACAGATGTTACAAAATATCCACCCTTTGGAAAATATAAGAATATCCATTTGTCAGTAGACACATTTTCCAATGCAGTTTTTGCTTCTGTACACACAGGAGAAACAGCAAATCACGTATGTCAGCATTTTTTGCAAGCTTTTGCTTCCTTAGGGGTGCCTCAAGAGATAAAAACAGATAATGGTCTGGCTTATACAGCTCAGAAAGTGACCACATTTTTAATGAATTGGGGTGTTCGTCATACCTTCGGTATTCCCTATTCTTCAACAAGTCAGGCAATTGTTGAAAGGACACATCGTTCTTTAAAGTGTATTTTAGATCAGCAAAAGGGAGATGTGGTGCAAGCAACACCTCAGATGCGATTGAGTAAAGCCTTATATGTTTATAATTTTTTAAATAGCTCAGCTACAGAACCTGATCCTCCCATATTTAGGCATTTCTCTAACAGCACACATGCAAAATTGAAAGAGAATCCTTTAGTGCTGATCAGAAATCCTGAAACAGGGAAAATCGAAGGTCCATTTCCTCTAATAACCTGGGGCAAAGGATTTGCTTGTGTTTCTACAGGTACAGGACCTAGGTGGTTACCTGCAAAGAACGTGAAGCCGTATCACGCACAGAAGGACGCTGACAATCCCACAAGCAGAGAAGAAAGTACACAGACGTGAACTACTCAGAGACTTTGATTTATGCTTGAAATCTCTTAAGTTTTGTTATTAGACTTGTAAGCTGTAGGTTTATTTTACTATAAGAGTGAAGTAAGAATATTGTAAGGTTCTTTTGGCAATAGTCCTCATCTTCCTATTTGAAAAGGCATGAAGTATCTTCATGCCTCATCATTAATTGGGGTTTAAACAAAATTGGGAAAAGCCTAAAAGAAGAAAATTTTAAAAATTTATTTTGAGCTCAAAATTTGGAAAAGGAAAAGGGTCTTTTGCCAAAAGATAACTTTGATAGAAACATGAAGTTTAATCAGATATTAAGTTTGTATTTTGCATTGTTTGTTTTGTTTGTTTTTTGTAGTGTAGCTTTGCCAGTAGATCAAACTAAGACCAATGTTTGGGTAACGTTAGCTAATGCTTCAGGGCTAGATACTCTTTGCTTGTCTACCACCACTCCATCAAATCCATTTTCGACTTGTTTAGTCAGTGTCCCAGTAGAAAATTGGCCAATACCGGAAAAAATTGATAAAGCCATGCGAGGTGCTTTGGCAGGATCGCAGGCTTGGGAATACTATACCCCAGTAAATACTTGGGAATGGTGGACTCCCTATCTCCCTGAAGCCTTAGATGAACCTGAAGAATTAGAGCTCTTCGGTTCTGTAAAAGTGAAGTTTTGTGTTGAATTTCATTCTATAAGGAACAATCAATCGGTTATGAGAGATATCTCTCCACATAATCCTGTGTATAAAAATCACTCCTTTTGGTGTAATAGTACACATATGGTTTCATCTGTGTCCAATTCTATTCCTTTACAACTACCGAAAGGAATGTTTTTTGTATGTGGAGACAGAGCATGGCCTGCTATCCCTTCAAACATCAGAGGTGGTCCATGTACTATGGGAAAGTTAACATTGTATACTCCTAATATAAAGATGATCGCTGATATTAGGCACAAACAGAAAAGGTCCCTTCAGCACCAATATGGACCCGAATGTAAAGATGATTTTACCCCATGGGGTTATGGAAAAAGAGTTATAGCATCTATATTTTTGCCTCAAGTTGCCTCAGCAGCTGCCTTAACGCAGTTAGATCGATTGGGATGTTGGTTGAGTAAAGAAACTAATGCTACGTCCCTTGCTTTAAGTGGCCTTTTAGCAGATGTCAAAGATGTGAGGCACGCAACTTTACAAAACAGAGCAGCAATTGGTTTTCTTCTGCTGGCCCATGGACATGGATGTAAAGACTTTGAAGGGATGTGCTGCATGAATCTGTCTGACCACTCTGAATCTATCCATAAAAGCATACAACAGCTTAAAGAAAGTGTATCAAAAATAAGAATTGACGATGGATCATGGCTAGATAATTTGTTTAATGGATGGGGTTTATCATCATGGGTGAAAAATTGTCTTACCACAGGTTTGTACGTCTTAGCAATTATAATGGTATTCCTCATAATGATACCTTGTTTGTTCCAATATATACAACGAAGGATTGACAGATCTATTGAGGGAATTTATTTAGTGCAAAGGGGAGGGGGAGATGTTGGAGCCCGAGAGGAGAGAACTTCCGTAATTAGTGGTGGATTTGATTTACAGCCCTGGAAGAAACTTGGTCTGGCGTAATTAACAGAGATTTATAGTCGTTAAGTAAGAGAAATGTAAGCCTATGTTTCTATAGTTATAAGCAGAGTTATATTGGGTGTTATGGTGGAGGGCTTAGAGTATAATAATATGATTTTGTAACTTAAGTTAAGGATTTAGATGTTAAGAGTAGAAGTACATGGGGGTACATGACATGACAGGTCATTGGCTGAGAGACCTCTGCATTGCAGAGGAGAGAAATTATAGCTGATAGGTCAATAGGTCAAAACAAAGTTTCGTTTTAAGTGTCTATTGGATTAGAAAGTTATAAAAAGCTGTGTAACTTTGGATCTTGTGACTATTCGCCATTTTGGAGGTGTATTGCTCAGACCCTTATGTCTTACGACTGATGCTGGTTTGTTTTTAGTAATAAACCTCCTTAAACGCTGATAGTACCATCTCTTTAATTAATAAGTCCGACGCGTGGAGCTGTGCCGGGGAACAGCACTTTAGAGCAAGAATTTACGGCTTCTGAGAGTTGCTCTGATAAGCCAGAGATTTATAGCCAGAGCGACTAGAGAGAGGCTCCATACCCCTCTAAAGGGGGTCCTAAACATCAGCTAAACCCAGCAGCCCCCCAAAGACAGCAGGCAGGGAGTCGAAAAACATCGACACACCTCCAGAGGCTGAGAGTTTCTGTCCTTTTCCTGATCCTCTTGTCAATGCCTGCATCCCAGAACAGGGATCCCAGCTACTCGGCTACCATCTAATTTCATATTTTGGATTGTGACATCTCAGCATTGGAGCAGCCAGGTCACCAGGGGCTCATGTGACTGGCAGCTGAATTATTTTTGCATATCCCACAGTTTAGCCAGGGATAGGGATTGAATAACTACCTCTGGCTCTACCTCTTCCTCCTATTCTGAGGGTCTTGCTTTGTTGGAGGTTAGGATTATTTTTTCTTTTCTTTTTTCCTTTTTTTTTTTTTTTTTCCTTTCTCTCAGGGATTTTTCTCCCATCTGTTGCCTAAGAGATAGTAATAACTGGTACTTAAAGTGATCAAAACACTGGCCAAGGTGGGGGGAAGGGGTGCAGCTGGCTTCAGCCTCTTAGCCAGGGGCTTTTCTCTTGGGAAGGGCAGAGGTACCGTGAGATTTTTGGCTTGTGGGGTCAGGGGCCTGGGCTCAGCTCCCGGCTTTCTCTCTCACTCTTGGGATCAGAGGGGAATGCTACCATGGGAAGAGTTTGCTGCCACCATGGAGTCCAGCCCAGCACTGCTTCTTCCTTACTGTGGGTGAGCCTCTGCTCATAAGAGCAGCTGGTGAATTGGGACCTTAGTAACACCTGATCTGATTGGAAAAGACCCTCACCATCTACTCGGGTGCCTCAGGGGAAAAACCTGGGACCTCAATCCCCTCCTCCTTCCCGGAGGTGTGTCTCTCCCTGTGTGCAGCAGCTGCTATGGAGAAGCCCGGCTGCTGCTGCTGAGCCCTGCTGTTTTCTGCCTCTGCCTTGGGCTTTTTTGCTAACCTTAAACCCAACACCCTCTGGCTGCCCGAACCCCCTGGCTGCTACTAAGGCTGCAGAAGTTTCTGTTACATCTTGTTCACCACCCCAGGTGTACCCGCCTCTGCCATTGCAGCTGCTGCTCTGAGGTTCCTGCTGCAGCCCATTTTGCCATCCAGAGGGGCACCGTGAGCAGCTGCCCCAGTGGGTTTGTAGATGAAGCCCCTTTTCTATCTCTCCCGCCAGCCTGCCCGCCGTCACCCACACACAGAGAGGTGGCCGAGCTCGTGCCACAGTGCCCCCTGCAGGCGTGGGGGAATCATTGCACCCTCCCTGCCTGTCCGGGAGCCACCAACGCCCCTGCCGGCTGTGAGCAGAACTGCACTGAAGGGGAAAGTGCCCGACAGCCGACAGAAGTCTGTTACCAGGATTCTGGGTTTGTTTGTTGTTGCTGCCGGTGTTGTTGTTTGTTTGTCTTGTTATCCAGATACATACTAGTAAAGAACTGTTATTCCTTTTCTCATATCTTTGCCTGAAAGCCCTGTAATTTTGAGGTTATAATAATTTGGAGAGAAGGGGGTGACATTTTCCATTCCAAGGGAGGTTCCCTTGGCAGACATGCGTCTTTCAAACTAGGACATAGTTCCTCTTCATCCCTTGCTAGGCAAACTGATTTGGTCTTGGATTTCTTCTTTTGTATAGGTGTGTAGGCTGGTTTGAAAGTTAACTGGCATGAGAAATGAAGCCGACACAATATTAAGAGAGATTTCAGGTTGGAGGTACAATTTCATAGAAAGAATAAAATAAATGCAATGATACAGAAAAACTGGCTTAAACCCACAAAGTCAGAGTACAACCTGGCACCCTGTAGGTCAGAGTGGTGGTCGCAGTCCTGTCAAGAGGTGGTTGCTGTCCTGCTGCAGTGATGGTTGTGATATGCGGAAAAGACTCCACAACTCGAAAGTTGCAAAGTAGGTATGTTTTAATCAGCTGAGGTGCATGAGGGATTTTTCCTCTAAAGACATGTGCGCCTTCAGTGGCGCTCAGCTTAATATTTATCTAGCTACATATGCATCAGATTATACAATACACCTATACATATTCATTGCCTATCCCTACTTTGTATTATAATTAGCTCTAAAGTTATTAACATATCAGTGTGCTTGCACAGTGCCACCTGGTGGTCATGGCATCTCTGGGATGAAGCAAAGGCTTCCCTCAGATGAAGTAAGTAGTCTTCCTTGGCTTGAACTTTTTACCTCACCTTCTTGCGCAGACTCCTTGTGTTCCTGGCACAAGTCCAAATTTCAGAGCTGTTTTGGGCTGGTTTCAGGATCCGAGCAGGATCTTCAGTCACAGTTTCTTCCTCTTATCAATGGTCTGCACCTCTCTTTTGCTTGGCAAGTGCCATAAATGTTAAGCAAGCAATATGCATTGTTTAGCAAGCAGCTACAAAATTCAGCAATACTAGCAATACCATGATCAATAGATAATTCTTAAAATTCTAAGCCCCCTGTATCAGTTGCAATTGAAAGCGGTGGTCCTGTGGAAGTTCTGGTCCTCCTCTGGATCCATCGAGTGATGGTGCTGGTGTCCCAAGTCCCTCATTATATACACTCAGGCTCAGTACCTCCCCCATGGTGGGAGTTTCACAATGGAGTGACTGTGAGTCATTGCAGCTGCCTATTCTGCTGATGCCATTGAGTCCATTATGGCCCATTAGCACATATGACCCCCTCAGGATGGGTGTGATTGTGCTGGTGCTTCGCTGGAGGGAATTATCATGGCTTAGTCCATTGGTGAAGAAAAAGAAACACTGCCCTGCCTTGCAGGGTTTGCCTCCCTTATCTCATTTAACACCCAGTTGGAGTCTGAGGTGTCAGGTGTGCGCTGGGCAGGTATTGCAAATGACCCATCATTAACAGTTTGTCAGAAATTATGTGAGCAGAGTAGAAAACACAGTTTGGTTACACCCTCATAGTGCTAAACTTCTCCTGTAACTAGGACAGTGCAACTGCAACTGGCACAGGCTGTTCCTCTGGTTTGGCTGCAGTTTGAGTGGCCACAGTGCCTGTCACTCTGCTTTCCTCCTCCTCCCCCAGAGAGTGCTGTCTAGTATCAGGCAGTGTCTGATAAATAGTAGCCAGGGCTCAGCATGTTGCAAAACTTCCCGTCTCTCTGGAACTGCCACAGAATTTTTCCTTCATATATTTTATCACTTTAACAGGATCCTGTAGTTGTTCCAAGGTGAACTTCCAAAACATTGGAGAAGTTATCCAAAAGCTGGCCCATTTTCTCCTCTACTTGTGTTTATCTGTCCTTGGGGCAGACCTCTGAATACCAGTCCTAGAAATCTAAACATGGTATGGATCCCAGTGAGGAGATCTGGCAGACTTAGAAACAAGAACATGCTTTTGTTAACATCCAAAGGGAATTTCAAGTCTCAAAAGCTATTTTAACAGGCCTGAAGGAGGAAAAGGGGGTAAAAGGCTGGGGAAAATCATCCTCCCCTGTTCCCTCCACAGACTGGATATGATTATTAATGGACTCCCAAAGGTAGTGCCTGAGGTAAGGGTAGGAGAGCAGCACAGCACACACATCCCAAAATACCCTCATTGCCCTTGATGTCATGTCATAGACTGATATTCCACAGCACAGCAAAGCAATCCTGATCCCTCTTCCTGCTTTGAAAAAGAGCTCCACATAGTGCTTATACGGGAAGATATACAGGGTTAGGTGCCACACCCACATGAACAGACCAAGCAACATTGTGACCAGTGGCTCCACACTTAATACAGCAAATACTTAGATCAAACCATTCTTAGATTCCACCCTGCTCTGGACAGATCTGTTGTTATCTCAACCCTTCATGACCCACATTAGACACCAATTAAGGCTGTCATGGTTTAGGAATGGCATTCTCCAATTTAGTACTCCTGCTAAAACCACGCATTGCTTCCCCTCCCCCCTCCTGTGGTGGCCCGGGAACTTACATTGTGCTGGGGTGGCCAGAGGGTCTCCCCTGCCGAGGTGGGCTGCTCCTTGGGATGGCCGGTCCCGGTTTGAATTCCCCAGCTGTCTGTCAGCCTGGTCACTCCTCCAAAGCTTTCGCATTGGTTCCCGCTCCCTGATCCCACCTTTCCCCTGGCCTAAGCCAGCCATGTTCCCTCGTACTTGCCTCTACACCCTCCGACAGGAAGCATGCAATAAAATGCTCTTGCCGGAATGGCATGCAAATACCCTCCCTGCCTCCTTGCCACTGACTAAATACTTATTTAAAAAAGTATTACCCTCCAACTAGAGACACAAAAGGCAAAGATCATGGGTTGAGGTAAGAACAATTTACTGAAAAGAGCAAAGATAAGAAAATGAACATTAACAGCAACAATATTAATGACAAAAGGTATAGGAAAAAAAATTACTTACACAGAAAGCCCCCAACAGAGCAAAACTGCTCTGGCCGCCGCCACATTTTCTTGACCAGAAGGAACCCATTCCCCCCAGAAGAAAGTCCTTCTTCCCCCCACCTGGAAATGACAGGCGTGTTGAATAACCTCCCTCCCAGCTACTGCAAAAATAAACACTCTGTCCTGGGCAGAACCAAGGTATTTTTATTTATAATTATGTGCTTTATGTATTTTTATTAATTGTCATTATTTGCATCATTATTAATTTTAAAGACAAAATTTGTTTTTTGCACAATGAGTACCTACCATAGAATCATTGAATGATTTGCGTTGGAAGGGACCTTGAAGATTATCATGTTCCAACCTCCCTTCCACTAAACCAGGTTGCTTCAAACCCCATCCAACCTGGCCTTGAACACTTCCAAGGATGGCAATTGCACAGCTTCTCAAAGCAAGAAGGACCATCAGTGAAAGAGAGCAAAACATTGTCTCCTCTAGTGCACCTCACTCATCTCCAGATTTGCTTCAGACTTTCCTTTTCAGTCAGATTAATTCTTTTTGAATAAGATGATAAAACAGAGGGGTAACCCCATGTATCTCACAGTCTGCTTCCAGCTACACCCACTGTGCAAATAATTTCTTTCCTATTATTTGGGATTTAACCCATGTAGATTTCCACTTGGTTGGTTGAATTTCTTTCCCTGGACTCAGCCTTTGCAACCTCATAGCTGAAGTGATACAAACATCAGCTGAAGCTCAAAGCCATCTCCTTTGTACAGGAGCTATGCCAAGAACTAATGTGCAGAACTGTGCCTGCAATCAGGGCAAAATGGGCCATCAGGTATCAGGTGTTCAGATGCTTTTATGGGAATTCAGAAGAAATTTCTGGAAACAATGAGATCAACATCTTGTGAGAGATCCACTAAGGTCCATTGAGAAAAAGTATGACTGGTAGGATTACAGCCTTTAGTAGTAAGGCAATCTTCCTGGTCTTGTAGTGGTTTGGAGTGTACATCTGACATAAATACTGAAAATATTGTTTGCAGTATCTCAGTTGTGACAAGAGATGTTGCTATGATGCAGCCCATCGTCGGGGTGAGCGATTCTGAATTGATCGATTTCCCACCGCATGATTCTGTCCCTGAGGGCGGATCAAAAGAAGACTCCGAGGAATAGAAGCTCACACCCCTTGAATGCCATTCACACCGCGTCTTCTTCCTCTGCCACAGAGCCTCCAATAATCACAGGCTCGGACAGGCTAGCATGGTTTGAAATTCCCTTCAGCTATACTGTTATTAGTTAGTTTAAATTAGTTCCTCCCCTGAGATGTCACTATTGGTTCCCTGTCATGTATCATCACTTTCTAACTGGTTAGCTCTATTATACCTCCCTCACTTTGTAACCCCTTAACGCTGATGCCCTGAGGGCAATTAACCATCACTCTCGTCGGCTCCCCTTCAAGCTAATATCTCCCTGCCCCCCAGGGCAGAGAAAATAAAACTTGGACTGAAGACACAGAGTGTCCAACTCTTTCCTCTTTGCCTTCGCTACTGCCTTCCAACAGCCAAGAACTGCCTGCTGCGAACAGCTTTCGGGCCAGAGGGGCTGGGTCATGCAGACCCCAGTCACTTTAGCTGATGGATTGCTCGCATCTTGCGTGGGCTACAAACCTCACAGCCACAGGCCAAGCCTGAGCCAGGCAACGGCAGCGTGGCAAAGAGAAACCGAGATCCATTGTTTAAAGCTTCACAAAATGCAAAGAAGTTTCCTTACCAAGGAGACAAGCTAGTAGGACATAAGGCAGCTCTTGAGTTGTTCTCAGGTAACTTATGACCATGAAAGGATAAAGTGAGGTGGGGGCTACTCCCCAAACGACCACCAGAGACCCTCTTGAGACCATTCCTCAAATTGTATGTTCATGCCCAACTACAAGGTGTATAGCTTTGTACATGTAAATGATTTCTGAGAAGGGGGAAGAGAATCCCAGATGAATATGAAGATGAATATGTATGGTTTGTATAGGTAAATTACAGGATTGGAACTTTGCGTGTGTGTGTGTTAGAAGAGATCCCACATATATCCAATGCCAAAATAAAGTAATGCCTGCTTTATAATACTGAAATTACAGTGTTAGGGAGCTTTATTCTTCCTGACATTTTGATGACACACCAAGTTTGCTCAATGCCTCCCTCAGCCTAAATATGGGTAAGAACATGGATTTTCCCTTAAGATAATTCTTGAGCACAAATTATAGGGAGGTTGGTTTCATGAGTGGTGGCACCATGCTCCTAAATTAATACTTTATTTTGCAGCCCTGGAGCTCCTACACTTGGAGATCCCTCAGCAATTTACTCTCTGCTCTGAAGGGGAAGGTAATGGCTGGGCACGTTGCTGCTTACTCCCCAGGGGAATCAGATACAGTGCTAGCAACAGTAGAAAGCCTGTAATTCCTTTATATTTGACACAAGAGAGCATTCAGAAACAGTGTGTTCTGTGAGGATGAGACTTGTTTCCAGCATGAGCATATGTCCAGGAATCTTGTGTTCTCATTTGGCTGTTTATCCTGGCTATGCTTTTGTTTCAACATCACTGTGAATGCCCATTTAGAGTATTTCTCTTCCTACACATGGCATAGGTCATAGCAGAGGAACTGGAAGTGTATTCCAATTGCCCTGTGTTGTCCTCCTGTCCAAATAGCTGCACAAGACACCCATGCAGATGTTCAAAGCACCATGCACACCTGTTGCTGCCTCCCCAATGGGGAGAAGAAACCCATGTTGGGCACCTACTGCCTCTCATTAGAAGTGGATGTTGCTCTGCTATCAATGCCCTTAAGATGTGCAGAGCTCCAGTCCCCATGCATCAGGTCTGGGCACACCAAAGCCCCAGCTGATGATGGTGCTGGTGACCTGGTGTGTACAAGCTTTGGCTTACGTAAGTTAGAAATGGAGTTTTCAAGTCATGGACTCAACTTGAAAAAATCACCATAGCTCAGGCTAAAGGTTAATAAGGGTTGCCACAGCGTTCTCT
Source organism: Monarcha castaneiventris obscurior (assembly GCA_026261815.1). NCBI lineage: Eukaryota > Metazoa > Chordata > Aves > Passeriformes > Monarchidae > Monarcha > Monarcha castaneiventris. Next base: position 58,680,017 of record JAMPIT010000894.1, on the reverse strand, counting down.
GACCTTTTTTACCTTTGTTGGGGCTATAGGCTGATCTGCAGCCAAGATCTCCTGGAGATTAGACAGCGGAGTATGGCTCTGCAACTACTTTTCCCTGTCAGATCAAATGTTTCATCTGAGTAAACACATTTCTATTCTATTTACCCATAGGTTTAAATTTCCAGAATAAGGTGAAGAATTAATAATCCTTGAAAGCCTCCTTTTTCCTTCCAAGTATTTTCACTTAGTCCACGTGGCATATAAATCTGAAAGTGTTTTGGAAAGAGGCATACATCCAGTCAGGTTATATGTGGCCAAGGAGCTGTATTCTATGTTTTCCCATGAGTGATTTTGGCAGTATTTTAAGGCTCTTGTTTAAGAAGGAGAGATGTGATGAGCTCACATTTTCTGCTGCCATGCACAGCCATCCTTGCTCATAAACACATACCTCGCTGCTCCTCCTGTAAGGGGAAAAGTGCTCTCTCAAATAAGGTTGTTGAATATAGAAGGGCCATGAGCTCATGGATTCCTTTTCTTTCCAGGGCATATTTATGACTATTAAAAATAAAGAAATTTTAAAAATTAAGGTTAAGGAAGGTCTGAAACAGCAAGTACCCTCCTCTCACCACTCAAGATCCCTTGCATGCCCTTGCCTACAGACAATGACCCAAGGACTTGTGCAAGGATCACAACATTGCTAAATAAAGGGCAGGAGAAGCACCAAAAAACAGCATAGTATTAAGCATAGCATTAAGCATATAAACCAGGAACGAAATAGCTTGTCTTCAAGACTCAACATCGCTGCAGCTGCTCTATTAATTTGTATACATCAGAGAGCTGGATGCAGAGGAGTTTGGATCTATTCCAGTTCCTTTCTGGGTCAACATAACCTTTGGCATCGGGGTCCCAGCGCAACCCTGAAGCTGGCTAGATATACAAATAAGTACTCACTAAGACTTGCTTAGACCTCACTGATCCCAGTTATCACCTGCAGGACTTTCTGTTGCTGTCTCAGCAATGGGTGTATCTGTGAGAGGACACCCCTCTCCCTGGGAGGTGGATGCTAGAGGACAAGCCCTTAGCTTTGGTGGGACCAAACAAGGCAAAGATTCCTGGTTTTTTCTAATTTTACTTCTTCATCCAGTCCAGCCAGACCAGGGCTGATGCCACAGCATGATTTCATGCAAGGCCACTAATCTTCTGTTTGAACAAATTAACTTCAGTGCTTGATTTCAAATGAGTAATGATGTCAAACACCACTTCTCTGATGACTATCCCAGCAGATATGTACCTTTCTCTCTGAGCAATACTGTGTCAACAGGAGCTCATGTCTTCTAGCCTCCCACCCTGTCAATACACAAGTGCACACAAGCATATGAGGTAATATTGTCTGATGAAGTTTGAGAACCTGAGTTTTCAACAGGAAAGTCAACAGGAGTTACTTCTTGGACACTTCTATTATTTGAGCTGTGAAGAATGAACAGATACAACTTGTGTTTGAAAGCTGAAAACTTAACTTTCAGCTGCAGCCCAGAAACATGAAATCAGCTTTCTTAGAGCATCCCATGAAGAATATCTTTGCTTACAACTTTTAATGTAACACCCTTCAACAGCAAACAAATATCATTTGGATCATGGTGGAAATTGTCTTTGGAAACCAATCTGAAGAAAGCAGAAAAATATGTTTTTCTTTAACTAAGGGGTATTTTCCTTCCTTGAATCGCTAATAATATTATTTGTCTTCATACACATTTATGTGTGTTAGTAGTGTTTATAATACTAGCCCTGAAGAAAATGAAAGAAAAAAGTAATAATAAGTTACTTTTTAAAAAATCCCCTTTTTTTTCTGTTCTTACGCCTATACAACTCTTAGTATCTTTATCAACTTTGCTAAGTTGTTTAAATCAAAAGGAGGGTGACTCGTGCTTTTACTTAATATCTTTGGTCATTTTTTTACTTATCAAATAGGTTCCTAGAATAAAATAAAAAAATATTTATTTTTATATTTGCTTGCCTAACTGAGCAAAGTATTTAAAGTAGCGTAAAATCAGTGATAAAATCAGGAGGGAATCACGCCTCTTAGGATACTTGAGAACAAATACAGGTGAAAGGAACACTCTTAATATATATTTTATCCTACAGATACTTTAAGTGCCGTACTCATGTGCAATGCATGCTTAAATAGAAAACCTCTGTGTACTTGATTATACAGAGGTGCTAAAGGAGATGGGAGAAATGCTAAATAACTTCTGTAAGTAATAAGTAAGAAGTAATAAGCTTCTACATCAAACCAGCCACTATTACTAGGAGTCTCATACCTCTTGCACCAACTCTTGCACCACAGACCTCTCTCTTTCCTGGGCTGTCACCAAATAATGATGAACCCAGAGAACTCTTTCTGGAAAATCAGCATTTCCAGAGAAAACATCCAGGGTGATTTCAAGTTCAAATTACTTTTACTTGTGCCAATATTCACATTGCATGTGCAGCATAGTTTGATCGCGTTTCCAAAAGGGCAGCTGCTGTATCACCCAAAGTTTACTTTAGTGCTTACTTTAGAGCTCAGGGTATCATCTTTTTGTTTGGAAGGCTTACTTTAAATGTTACATGTAACAAGGTGTGCTGGTTTTGGCTGGGGTAGAGTTAATTTTTGTTGCAGTGGATGGTATGGGGCTGTGTTTTGGATTTGTGCTGAACACGGGGTTGATAATACAGAGATGTTTTTGTTATTGCTGAGCACGGTTTATACAGACCCAAGACCTTCTCTGCTTCCTCTTCCTTCGGCAAGGAAGTTGGGGGTGCCTGGGAGGGTGGGAGGAGACACAGCCAGGAGAGGTGACCCCAAATGACCCAAGGGATATTCTAGACCATGTGACAACATGCTCAGTGTATGAAGTAGGGGGAAGAGGGAGGAAGGGGGAGGGGGATATTTGGGGTGATGATGTTTGTCTTCCCAAACCATTACCTGTGATGGGGCCCTGCTCTCCTGGACATGGCTGAACTCCTGCCTGCCTATGGGTAGCAGTGAATTAATGCCTTGTTTAGCTTTGCTTGTGTGTGTGGCTTTTGCTTTCCCTATTAAACTGTCTTTATCTCAACCCATAAGTTTTCTAGCTTTTTATCCTTCCCATTTTCTTCTTGATCCTGCTGTTGGAGGAGTAAGCAAGTAGCTGCCTGGGGCTTGGCTGCTGGCTGGGGTTAAACCACAATAGAAGGTAATGTTATCAAAGAAAAATGGAAAATCTGTGGTCAAGGCCACTATCTTCCCATCACAGAACAGTCAAACTTGGGGCCAGACTGGGAATGGCCAAGAGTAATCAGATAGAAAAGACCCATCAGCATCAATCATTTCTGAGCTGAATATGTGAGGACTGGGCTTTATATAGCAAAAAAAGTATGCACTTCTTAATTTTGCTTTAAAGACGCTCATGGTAATGTGATTTCCAGATGTTTAAAATCTGTGTCAGCTCAGAATGAAAATATGCTGGGCAGTGCTCTTCTCTTGATGCTAGTTTTCAACGTCCAGGCTACTGACCCGTACTGAGAGTAGGCTGGGCATTAGGTGTATCAAAACAAGCTAAAAGATGAAACAAGAAAAAAAAAACCAGTGACTAACAGCATGATTGCATGGGTACATGTAGATCTGGGATACAGGAACAATGGAGCTAGCAGTTTACAAGTCCATCTTCTGCAATGAACCCATGGATGGTTGTTCTAAGACAACATAAAAGTGTTATGGACTTTTTGACATAACTTGGCTGTTTGGCCCTGCTGTGTATATCTTGCAGTACCCCAGTTCTGGGACACCAGGGGGGATGTACAGACTGGGAACAGGCACATGGGAGTCAGGTCTGTGGTGGTATTCAAGCCTTATGGTTTTAAAAGCTTATTTGTTTATAAACTTATTCTGAGTTTGGAAAGCAGGGTGGATTGAACATATTTCCATCCCATGTCACCTCTTTAGTACAAATAGGGAAATATGCTGCAAGATATTTGATGTACTATAAAGGATGGTTTCAATATTATAAACTAGCAAAGAAACACCCTATTTGCTGTGACCCACAAGTATGCCTGGGCACACTATGGTAGCATGGTTTAAAAAACAAAACCCCAAACAAAAACTACACACAATCACCCCTCCGCCCCTCACCACCACTTGCATAAAATCTCTCTGTGCAAGAGATTCACTTATTCAGATCCCACCATTTCCCATTCTCCGCATCTGCCTGGTGGCAGCATGGATATCCCTCTTTCTGCCACAGCCTCCAGCAAATACAGCTCTATCAACAGACAGCTCATGAAGCTAGACAGCCCAACTATTGTGACCTTCGGCAACACAAGTTTGTTACTAAGTGTATCCTAATGTTCATCACATTATATAAAGTAACTATTGCCAAAGATTTCAGCTGAGGTTTAGCTCTTTGTTGTAGGCTGTTGCACACTTCAAGACAAGAGACAGGAATGCTTACTAATACTGCACACTCTAAGTGGTCACATTTCTAGACTGAACTTGCACCATGTACACCAGCTCCAGAAAAATTATGGAAAATAAATTGATCCAACTCTGTTTTATGCCAGTGGAGGGCATTCATTGCCCTTAGAAATTCCCTGTTGCAGTTTGCAAGCAACAGAGTTGCTGCAACATGGGACATAGCTAGTCTGTGTTGTTCTATTTTAAACCATGCAGTGTCAACATAACACGTATACGTGCTTTCCAGCATTTCCCCCATGGAAGCTCCCAAAGAAATCATGACTCTTCTGCATTAAGATATATGAGAATGCATTTCACCTGGGTGTCCTGCACAATCTCGATGAAGCTTATCACTAGACACTGGCTCAAGACTCGGTATGGGGAGCAGCATTCAGCCTTTGTCCTGGGAGGCAATGAGACCAGTTCTTTGGCACTTGCATTTCTGAAGCTCTGGCCCAGCAGCTGCACAATCCTACCACTCAATATGTTACTCCCTTAGATGCAATCCAAGCCGAAAGTGCTGTTGAATATCTGACACCATAGATTTTGTTAAGCAGGTGCAAAGAACTACATTCTTTCCATTGGGAAAAGTGGAGATAAGCCTCTTTACAGACCACAGTTGAGAGAGCAGCAGAAATTGGATTTCTGAGTTACTCAGTCCAGTATCACCTCTCTGGGGAGTTATTTTTTAAGAAAATGTTTTCAGGCTCAAAGCAGAAGAGCTGATCCTTTAACATACCACTTAGCACAACAGAAGAACTAGGTTCTGGCATTGCCAAAAATTGAGACTGTTCCTGCTCCAAGGATCTTGCTAGCAATACCAGGAGTTTCAGAAGAAAGTTTTTGCTTTCCAAGGTCTATGAAAGGCTTCCGGTCTCAAGGACGAGCATCTTTCCAAGTAATTTCTCTAAGAGTGTGTAAATAATGCAGTCTTGTCTGGGCAAAGGCATCTTTCATGAGTGCTTGTTAAGACAGTCTACTGCTCAATGTTCCCTCATGCTTTGTATTGAAGACCACTGGAAAATCATGCTGGCATCAAATAACAGCCCTCTATAAGAGTCTTCATCATCCTGCAAGCATTTTCTATTATTGTGCTTCCTTTAATTGGACTTTTCTGCTTAATATATTGCATGTCTTTAAAAAAAAAATAGTTGAGGCTTAAATACGTTCAGACTTGCAGCTAAATTGTCCATTCAGAGCTTAAACCTGAAGTGCCACTTGGATCTCTTCAACCACTTCTATCTTTAAGTAAATTTATAATCAGAAAAAGACATAGTAATCAGCAGTATGGACACTCATGTATTACTTATATGGTACATAGCTATCATCAGAGAACAAAACTGTGTCTGTGAGGTTACTACAACATAGAATGACCTGTTCAGTACCTTTCAACAAAATTTATTATATTTTAACCTGGGCAATAATAATTATGCATTGCAATTTTCATGTGTTAATTATTTATTAAACTCTTCCATAAATTTAAATTATACAACTATATGTCTATATATAGATACAGCATAATTTTTTTTTTTTTTATTCATCTATATATATTATCTGCTGGAAAAATTAATACACCAAGAAGAAACAAACACAATGGAGTTTAATTAAACTCTATTAAAATTTGCAGTGTTTCCTGATTGGCTAAACATAGTTCAATACAGCAGAATTCCAATGAAATTAATTGTAATTACCTTGTTCTTCACAGTACATCAAAACTTCCTTGGCAATTAGTATGCAAAATATAGACAACAGAACCACGTATTTTCAGCAACAAGCTAATAAAAGTTGCCTCAGTGTTTTTACTTGAAGTTCCCTGAAGAAGTAACAATTGCCTGGTTCTCCCATGAAGTATTTCTGGGATGGATATTTGGGGGAAAGAACTTCTTTAGCTTAAAAAAAAAAAAAAAAAAAAAATATATATATATATATATTTTACATATATATAAAAATCAGTCTCTAAATTCAAGGATGCCAGTTTTTTGTCTTCTCGGTTTTCAAGAAGATTAAGTGTTTCAAGATTTTCTTTGTTTACACTGAAATTAGCTTATTTAAAGATGCAGTTTAAGTTAATTTTCTCAGACATTTTCTAGCTCTAAATGACTCATTCTACAGATGAGAAAACTGGAATAATAAAAAGTTTAAAAAAATGGAAAAGGAAAAAAGCAAACCACAAAAAACCCCCAAACCAAAGCAGAAACCACCACCATCACCTTTAAGTGGGTCTTTGCTTTGAAAATGAGATCTTCATATTGATATTGAAGTTCTTTACTAGCAGAAGCGCTACTTTTCATGTTTGGAAAAATGATATTGTGAACTTTGGTATTTGGAGAGATGAGAAACACAAGGGATGTCCTCAGAAATTTTCAGCTGCAGCTAACATACAGGTTTCTGTCTGAAAATGATTTGCAGTACTTTCACTTGATATTAGAACATTTTGGGAGTTTTTTTGAAGTGAAATGCAATTGAATTGTCAAGGAAAGTTTCCAAGAGCCACTGCTGCAGTAAGACCTGCACCACCTGAGCTGGGATTGAGGCCTATTTCCAGCGGGCTCCAGTGAGCTGATGGGTGCCCCTCTTGACTGCCTGCATATCCCACACTCACATGGTCAGAGCAAGGTTTCCCTACCAGCTCAACACCAAACACCGAAGTTTGAAAACAAGAAAAACAGAAGAAACACTTTGGCACATTTGATTGCACCATGCCCAGGCAGAAGATATCCCCTACAGGTATCACTGAGAAATTGTTTTTTAAATCATGCTTTAAAATCAAATCTCTCTTGCTGTGTCACTCCAAAACATGACTATTTTCCATCTCTCCATACAATAGCATTAGCATTCCTGCCTTTCAGAGAGTTAGATGTGATGATGGGGAGACCTGGATATGTGCGAATATAATAAATTCTTTCTGATCTTGATTAAAAGGGAAAGGTTTAAGAGACTGACTGCCTGTTAGAAATATTCTGCTTTTTATTTGGGTTCACATATACATATAATAGTAATGGACAGTTGTAAAGCCCCAGTCCTCACTTGGCTTTAGAACTGTTTATTTAAAAGGGGCTTAAGGTAATGCTGATGTGGCACAAATGAGAACTAGACAAAAGTTCTCTGGAGGTTAAAAAACAACTTTACTGGCAAACTTTAGATGACCAGAAACTTGGCAAAATTTAAAGCAAACATTCAATCAAAATAAAACATTTCGTACAGCACTGACTTAGCACACTCTCACCCATCCTACCTTAAATTACCCAGATTTCAAGAAGACAAAATTAGGAGACAAAAAGGAGAGAAAGAGAGAAAATGAGAGAGAAAAAAAGATACAGCTGCCACCTGTAGGGATCCGAGAGGAGAGAACTTCCGTAAATAGTGGTGGATTTGATTTACAGCCCTGGAAGAAACTTGGTCTGGCGTAATTAACAGAGATTTATAGTCGTTAAGTAAGAGAAATGTAAGCCTATGTTTCTATAGTTATAAGCAGAATTGTATTGGGTGTTATGGTGGAGGGTTTAGAGTATAATAATATGATTTTGTAACTTAAGTTAAGGATTTAGATGTTAAGAGTAGAAGTACATGGGGGTACGTGACATGACAGGTCATTGGCTGAGAGACCTCTGCATTGCAGAGGAGAGAAATTATAGCTGATAGGTCAATAGGTCAAAACAAAGTTTCGTTTTAAGTGTCTATTGGATTAGAAAGTTATAAAAAGCTGTGTAACTTTGGATCTTGTGACTATTCGCCATTTTGGAGGTGTATTGCTCAGACCCTTATGTCTTACGACTGATGCTGGTTTGTTGTTTTTAGTAATAAACCTCCTTAAACGCTGATAGTACCATCTCTTTAATTAATAAGTCCGACGCGTGGAGCTGTGCCGGGGAACAGCACTTCAGAGCAAGAATTTACGGCTTCTGAGAGTTGCTCTGATAAGCCAGAGATTTATAGCCAGAGTGACTAAGGAGGGGCTCTGTGCCCCTCTAAAGGGGGTCCTAAACATCAGCTAAACCGGCAGCCCCCCAAAAACAGCAGGCAGGGAGCCAGAAAACATCGACAGGTGACCAGATTGAAAGGTTGCTGGGAAAACTTTTGAAATGCCATAAGAGCAGCCCTCAGTTCAACCAATTGGGCTGAGCCAACCTCATGACCTTCCAGAACCTGCCACTCAGATCCATCCCTCCAAGTAACAATGGCCTTCCCGGTTCTGCCCGAACCGTCAGTAAAGACAGTGGGTCCATGCACAGTCTCCTGACTGTGTTTGGGTCTCAGAGAAATCTCTGTGTGTTTCGCCACTTGCAGCAACTTGTGGCTAGGCAGATGATATGCAATCTGCCCTGAAAAATTCTCTAGAGCACTTTGCAGCGAAACGCTGTTCGCAAAGCTCCAGTCAAAGTCTTCCTGCTGTACCGGTAGTACAATCTGTGCGGGGTCTGCACCCATCAATTGCAAACACCGTTGTCGGCATTCGACTATCAAGCGAGCGATCAGCTCAAACAATGCAGTTGCCGTCTTCTGCGGCTGATGAGGCAAGAAGACCCATTCCAGGACGTGCAAAGGATCGGACCATTCGTCACTCCATTGGCCAATGATACCTGTGGGATGCAAATCTGGTGTGGTAATGAAAACAGTGACATCAGCGGAGGGATCAATGCGATAAACCTGTCGAGCAGAAACAGCTCGCTGCACCTCCTCCAGCACCTGACGTGCCTCTGGGGTCAATGTGCGAGGTGACTTCAAATCAGAGTCTCCCTTCAGCAAATCAAATAAAGGAGACAACTGTGCCGTGGTCAGTCCCAAATACGGACGCAACCAAGCAATGACACCCACCAATTTCTGGGCATCATTCAGTGTCTTCACTGATTGCACAAACTGCACCTCTTGATGCTGAACTGTACGTTCCAAGATTTTGACCCCCAAATATTTCCAAGGAGGTTGTTGCTGAACCTTTTCTGGAGCCACCTGCAGCCCATGCGAATGCAGAGCATCGAGCAACTGAGGCTGGATTCTCAGCAGCTCATCCTGGGTGGACGCAGCCACCAATATGTCATCCATATAGTGATAAAACTGAGCATCAGGAAACTGCCTGCGAACTCCAGACAAGGCTCTGGCCACATACATTTGGCATATGGCCAGCGAATTCCGCATCCCTTGGGGAAGCGTCCTCCATTGATATCTCTGTGCAGGTCCAGCACTGTTAATCGCTGGCACTGTGAAAACAATATAGGAGGCGCAGGACACTGCGCCTTTCACCGCAGTGGCACCTAGTAAAATCCGTCCCAATGCGCACCCCCCATGCAGCCAGAACATCCCTCCCCCAGAGGTTTGTAACAGTCTCAGTAACGTAAGGCCTAATCATGGCTGTCTGTCCCTCTGAGTTCATTATCACCACAGGCTTCTGGCTCACGTAGCAGCGCTTCGTCCCGCAGCACTGTCGAGAAGCCCACGGAGAGATATCTGGCAGCGTAGCATCAGTGCACTGCATCTCAGGAGGTCTTCCGGTCAAGACAGCAGTCCAATGAACCTGAGGGGGCCGAGTGGAACCAAAACCGCCGTCTCCCCATGACCTTGCGTCCATCCTGGGAACAGAGGACTTAAAAGGAACAAGTTGAGCAGTGCGAGTCTTTTCAGGAATCGTAACCGGGGGGGGGGGGGTGGGTGTGGAAACCATGGCATAAATGCATCCCTTATAATCTGCATCGATGAGTCCCTGATGCACAACGACATCCTGAACGGTGGCACCAGACCTGCCCAGGAGGAAAACATTCAGGCCACCGCCCAAGGGACCAAAAGCATTCAGGGGGACCTTGTGCACTCTGCAAGAGTCTAAGACGACCGTCTCTGCTGTGCAGACAAGGCCGACCAGTAACAGAAACTGCAGCTTTACAATGCCTGGCAATATGATTGGGCCCCCCACATCGAAAGCAGAAACACAAGACAGCCGTGCCTTTCTGCACCTGCCTTCCTGGTTTCCTGCTAGCCTGCTCCCACTGCCTGCCCTGCAGCACAGCAGGATCAGCAGGCAATGCCTCAGTTTTCGCTTTCACATCACCCCAGAACCTCGCCTTATCACGAGGGCGAACCATCGCTTTACACTGGGGAATATTCCAAAGGCTGCTAGAAGCAGACTTGCCCAGCCGAGACCCACGGTCCCGGGACGATCGCGGTTTGTCTGCCGCTTCTCCGCCTGCACTAAAAACAAACATATCAGGATTAGCAGCCTTTGCGGTTCTGGCACGTTTAGAACGTCTCACGGACGAAACCGATGAGACTGAGCCGGCGCTATCGGAGAGATCACAGTCCAAAACCCCCGCGGCCCCCGCCTCTCCGGCTGCAGCCGCAGCACGGACCGGGGCTCACGGGCGGTCCCCCCGCTCCTGCACGGGGAGGGCGCCGTCCCGCTGTGCAACCAAAGGCACCGCGGGCACCGGGCGCGCCCGCGCGATCCGCTCAGACCGGGGGGGGGGACGAAACTGCGCCCAGCAGGGCCCCGCCGGCAGCGCAAACACCGCGCGCAGACCACGCGGGCCCGGGGGGAAGGGCGGCGGCCCCCCCGCTGCCCGGAGCCGGACTCGCCGGCCCGGCAGAGCAGTCCGCCCGCACGGCTTCAGAGCCCCCAGGCCAGCACCGGGCATCGGAGCCCGCATCCCCAGCAGGGGCCAGCTCTATCCACACCCCCGCCGCTCCAAGGGGGTACTTCGTGCAGACCCCACAACACGGGCATTCTGCAGTCACCACGGCACGCACCCGCGATTCGCCCTCCCCGGCCAGACCCGGGGAGGCGCAGGGGACCGGGGACCTCACGCCGCGCCGCCGCCGCCGCAGCGCGGGGGGAGGGGAGGCCGGCGCCTCCTGCTCCCCGGGGCTCGGGGGGGCCGACACTTCCCCGGGAGCCGGGCTATCCTCCGCGGCCAGCCGGCCAGCAGGCCGAGCTCTCTCCGGGGGGGGCCCATCCCCTGTCTCCGTGGGCTGCGGCGGGAGGGTGAGCTCAGACGCTGTCTGCCTGCCGAATTCTCTGTTCCGCTCTAACTCGGATGGCTCAGAGAAATCTCCGAGCGTCCTGACAGGGGTAATACCGCCTGAAGAACTCTCCTGGACTCGAACAACAGCATTCACCCGTTTCCAGGAGAATAGTAGCTTAACCACCTCCCTGTCATCAACCTCTGCGAAAACGGAAAGCAAGGCTTCACCAACTGACAGCCATTTGGATTTGTCAATGATACGAGAGCCGAGTGGGAAGAACCCATTATCCCTGGCCCAAAAATATAAATTTTCTAAGTCTACCTTGCGAATAGCCATGTTCTCGACTTCTAAATACGTTTCGAGAACCTCTAAAGCCTTAGAGTCATAAAAGGATCTCTCCCTAGAGATTCCCATATTTTCTATAAAATTTTTTACCTGCCTACTTTACCTATACCTGCAGTTCCCCGTACGGGCCACCAGATGTCGCAGTGTCGGACACGAACACCTCTTCTAAAACAATGATACATTGGTAGATGAGGTTAACACCTCTAGCATTTTACAGGATAGGAACACAGTCTATCACCTTTCTCCGCCTTGGAGAAAGGAATCATCAACAATGTAAAAGTTCAGTAAACAATCTTAGCCGGTTAGAAAAACAAGAGCTATGTTTATAGAAAGAGCATGAGAACTTTTACTAGTAAAAGTTTACTAGTAAAAACATGGAGCACTGTGAAAACCAGGGCGACATAAAACATAAGGAGACTCTAAAATTATCCAAAATAAATGAAGTACTAGGTACATCCCCCTTGTCCAAAACAAATAATATAGCATGGTGCCTGAGATTGAAATGGTTCATACCTTAAATATTGTTATAAAGGAGTTTTGCCCATTATGTTGACAACTGTATAAAAAAGCTCCAACCACAGAAGACCACCTGTTCTTGAAGATGCCTGACTGGAACTTTGGATTGTGAGTTAAGCTGCTTAGATAAGATTAAGGGGACACTACTGTTCAATCATCTCAGGTCTAGAGAGAAGCAAACAAGGCTGAGGGAAAGGAATGCATTCACAAGAAAGCCAAATGCAGCAGAAAATCATCCCTGTTTGGGTTGTGGGAGACTGTCGGTTGGTGGTGCTGCAACCTTCCCAAAAACGTCCCTTTGTGGAGCTGCCTGGCAAGACTGCCGTGCACACACACACATGCAATCACTCAATGATTGCTTGATAAATCCACTGGCAGTAAGGAGGCGGGAAGGGTTCTTGTATAGAGTTACACAGGGGATTTTTTGAAGCCACACAGGTGAAGGGGTCCAGGGACAAGAACCAAGAAGATGGGAGGGTCCAGGTTTAAATATGCAGTCGGTAGGGGTGGAGAGAGCATCAGGGCCAATGATTTGAGGGCACCAGGGAGGTACACAGGTGGGGTCAAGGCACAGGAGCCAATAGGGAAACACGGAGGGAGTGGTAAGGGAATGAGAGAGTAGAGAAGGGAGAACTTTCTGGATCAGGGACATATAGGGTAGAAAGGGGCAGGCAGGCCAACGGGCCAGTCAGGGTAACAGAACTGGGGTACATTTCCGTAACAGAACAGGGTATCCTGGGAGAGGCCTTTTTGGTCACCCTGACCTGGGGAGTATCTCTCCTCCTAAGGCACCTTCCTCCAGGGGGTTCTTGCATTCCCCGGTGCCATGGGTCTGCCGGCTGCCAAAAGAGACCATGGACCTCAGAGGCCAGCTTTACACAGACTCTCCCACAACTGAGGGGGGAGGAGGAGGAGGTTTCAGGTATGTGGCGTAACTTCTGGTCAGAGGCAGTGAACACCGCTCCTCCCTTACACAAACTGGCCCAGGTACGAAACCCCCAATCCCACAGGCTACATCCATGGGACATTCATGTGAGGGGCAGCAGAAGGGGTGTCAGAATCCATCAAAGACCCCCCAAAGTGCTCCCCAGAGGCCTTGCACCACAGAACTGCACAGGATGCAAAGTGTTGCATCAGATCCAGAGTCTGCTGCAGGAGACTGGCTCCCCACCCTGGGGGAGGTGCCAGGGCATTCCCACCTGACCTGAACATATATTAACCCATCAGATTCTAAGCTTTTCAGGGGGCCTTCACCACCAAGAAGACCAGCTGGAGAGGATCATCAGGACACCGGTGGGATCCACAGAATGGTGATATTCTCTTTAATCTGTCTCTGTCACTCTCTTTCTGTCCCCGTCCCCCCCTTTTATTTTTCTTTCTCTTGCTTTTTTATCTCTTTTCCTCTCTCTCTCATATTTACTATTAAATAATATCCATACTATTGACTTTGGCATATGGTCTTGTTTGCACCTTAATTTGGGCAGAGGCACTTCTAATAACTTTAAAACTGGACCTTAACATTTATTTTGGCATAGCAAGCAGGGTATTCTCTGACCCTAACACATGCCATGTTTTATCCATCCTGCCTGGAGATTCCCCGACCCAAGACAGTTGTCTTGGTAGGCAGTAGACTAAGTGAAATTGCCTCATCCAGCTGCTCCCATGTAGATGGCCAAAACTGGTAATGTACAGGTGAGGGGTAAGCATATCCCCTAATATAAAAGGGGAATGGAGCAAGGTGGAAGGGAAAGAGAGAAAGCTACAAAGATACCACTACTGAAGAACTGAAATTTGTAATAGAGCTACTGCTCCTTTGCTGACCATAACAGCAATGCTGTGTGTATTTTACCATTGCATTCACTAAGAAAAAAGTCTGAATTTATAAAAAACACATTTTACCAAAAGTATAGGTCAGAAAATAGAACATCTTAAATTTCTTCAGATATCTAGACTGCCACAGAGTTGCATTTCCAACTTCAACCTCTCTAATCCACTACTAATATATACAGAGCAAAACTGAGTTTCAGACATACTCCCCTTATTCTCATGCTTAGTTTTTCCTCAGGAAAAATTCTCATAGTGTTTTCAACACCTGCTCCTTGACCATCAACCACACACATTTGGCAAATAAGGTCATGAGAGTTGAGAGTACAGTTTTAACTTCCCATGGACTTCCTTGTGTTGTCAAACAATGCTGCCATGTTGCAATGAGACTTACAACCCAGGAATCTGGAGGTCTCAGAAAAACCAGGTTGGTATTTGTAAAGCTTATTATTCTGATGTACTTGTAGCATATTGCACTTGTCCTTATGGAAGAGCATCCTCTTTACAGACGACCTTTCAACTTCTCAGTTGTCCCTCTTCATGTTTTTCATCAATTAACAGCCTCATTCTTCCACTCTTGTGACTCTTGACTACCTGCTTCTGGTCATATAGTCACAGCAGAAATCCCATGGTAATCCATGGCAGAATCTTCGCTTCCATTTACATTAAATGTTAATAAATAATGTATTTTCCTAGCAGTTTTTTAGATGACCTATTACATTTTAACTTAGAATGTGGGTGATTGGTATGATTATAAGAAAATATGGAAAACTTTACTAAAGGAAAACTATCTGATATATTCTCTTTTGCATACCCCCAAGTCCTGACACCATATTATAGATGGAAACTGAGTAGTTTGACATTATTTGTCCATAGCACGCGTCCACCAAGCAATGAATAGGGGTTCTGCAGAAAAAATTCAAACAAGTGACTGCTTTTATTATGTATGAGCACAAGGACACCTCCTCTAGTCTTTCCACACAGAATTCTTACAGATTATAGTTTCTGAGTACCTTGTTTTATAACTTTTATGTTCTTTGAGAGCAGGCTTTGGGAGTGCACTGCTTTTAGAACATAAGAAAGCACGTATCTATATAGCTGTATTTGCTAGAAGATATGTACAAATACACAGATGTTATGTTCTAGTAACTGAAACTGTTGAATATGTCATAGCACCCATTGCATTGTAACAGGTTGGCCAGTTTTCTGTGTTTACAACTGATAACTGGGTTTGCCAATTAATAACTACATATGTTTAGCATCACGCTGATTTTCCAAACAATTGCCATGATTTTCTTTGAAATCTTACAAACCAGTTGGGCTTTTAACAAAGTGATATTGGATGATGTTTTATGTATGGTCTAATGTTTTGGTTTGGGTTTCTTTAAAACAGATTGCACAGGCTGGAAGTGACACTGGTAGTGCCATAAATCAGCCTCTCTTGATGGGAGAGGCCCTTAAAATCCTTTAGAGTCCTTGCAAGGAACTTGATAGACGGACGAGGCAAACTCGCAGTAATTGCTTGTTCAGATAGTTGTTTATTTTAGTATTATCAGCTATTAGCGTAGAAAAGACATAGCAGAGCAGAACATGGAAAGAGAAGGCAAGAAAATGGCTGCTTATCAAAATTCCACAGCCTTTTTAAAGGTAAATTATCCAATAAAAAATTGAAACGACAGCTATTTTTACTTTTCCTCCAATGTTCAGTAAATCACTCTGACATGCAGGCCGGAACTGCGGAACTTTTCATCCAATCATCCTAAACTACTTTTGCTGCAAAATATGGAGGACTAGAGGAAGAAAGATGGAGGTTAGGAACTACAAGGTCTCCTCCATCTTGGAACTTTTACTATTTATCTATTTACTACATTAACAAACCTAAAACTTCTAAATTCTTCACCCTGTGACATCCTTACATCATATTCTATCACCTAGTTCACACCTGTGTAGATTTTAATTCCTACCAGGTAGTAGGGAGTTTTCTCCATGGGTAAAGGTCGAAAACCACGTTGTTCAGGGTTTTTTTTTCCTTCAAAACAGGCAGAGAAATATTCCCTGCACTCTGGATTCCCACAGGAAGGAAACAAGGAAGTTTGTTTTTATAACAGGTAACTATTTTGTTCCACAGCATCACATTGACAGATGAGCAAGAATTAATAGGACCTAAATCTGCTTTAAATAGTCAATTGGAAGTTGATAATTAGGATCTGAAATAAGAGATCCTATCAAAGAAAAATGTTTTATGATGTGAACTTCTGGGGTAAGTGAAACATAAAAAGGAGGGAGAGAATGGTTTTCTCCTGGGAGTTGAGTAAGTCAACAAAGTAATACTCCATAGGCACTTGTTGTCATATTTGATACTACAAGGTCATCTTGCTGCTCAAAAAAGGCTTGGTATGATGATGCAAATGAAAAAGTGAGTCAGAGGAGCCAGAGACATTTCAGACACCTGCAGACAGTGGGAGAACTAAACACCAACCCGGGGGTGTGGATGTCAAGGCTGCTGGGCAATATTGGTTTTGAATGCAAGCAGCATTTTCTGCTGCCTTCCATTTGCAGGTACCTTTATGGTACCTGGTACATGGGTGAAACAGCAGACAACACACAGTGCCCATTGGGTTGCACATTAATACAAGAATTTTCATTTCCATCATTGTGTTCCTCTGTGATACAAGCATTTGAAATATGAGTATTCACATGGTTAAATTGGAAATCTGGCTTTGAAAAGTAATTTTCCACTTCTTGTGGCTTTATTTTTGATTCAGATGTGATGTGGAGAACTCTAAGTATTGAACATATGCGGGTAAATAATGGGACAACACACACGATCAATGTGATCTAAGTGAAGCCGTTTATTCAAAAAGCCGCAAGTATTCTTATACCTTAAGCTAAAAATAAAGTTATAAGATAAGTTTTCTCACAGTGCCTTTTCCCACACAAAGTTTCACACAGTTTTCTCTATCCTAATTAGCGCTCTAACTCCAGTATCAGAAAACTACAATAATAATTTCATCTGCCAAGCTCCTTTTCAGACACCTGGGAGTTAAGCTCTCTTTCTCACAGATATTTTACAAGTGGCCTTGGAAAAGGAATGCAGAGGCCTATTTCTTTTCTAAATGCAGAGGCTTATTTCTCATCTAACAAGTTTGGTTTGCTCACTGCCTACCTATTTACTATATGTCTATATATGTATATCTACATATAGGACATAGTATTCCTCCACAAACATACTGCTTTTGTTGAATCTATTTTTCTTTCCTCTAAGAAACAGATTGCATGAATTTGCTGGTGATTTTCTACAGATTATTATGACCAGACTCATGATAGCGTAGTAACTGTATAAATGTCTGATTTGGTATTGATGTCTGATATTTTTTAAAGTTCTGTATATTGTTTGGGGTTTTTTTGCCAACAGAAGGTGCAAGTGATCTCACCAGCATCACTTTGGTCTTCATTTTAATCACCATCTATATTCCAAGTCAGAAATGGCTTTCTGTATCCTTTTACTAGCAATTTTTTCCTTATTACTATCCCTTAATTCTTTTACTTCTTGTCTGCAAGAGGTCTCAAAGCCCTTACCAAATGCTATTTGCAGCCTGCTTTTGAATCAACTTTCTCTGTGTTGCTATTGCTACCGGCAGAAATATTCGGTAGTGCGTTCACATTGAAAGACTGCATGTACAGCACCATGGCATCGCTACAGCTGCTTTCTGGGGATACTTTGCTGTCAGCCTTTAAACAGCTTAGCCGAGCTGAAATCAGTCTGGATGAGACATGACTGCAAGCCACCCAATGAAAACCAAGGACCCACCAAAAGCCTGCAATCCACTTTTTAAAGGAATGAGCAGCTAAAGCACTGTGTGTGTGTTTGTGAAGGGTTCAGCAGCTTTTCCCTGAAACGTCCCTGGCAAGGAATCGTTCTGGTGGGTGCAGTATAGGACTCCAGCGAGCTTACTCCTTTCACCTGTGCGGCTGTTGGCACGGACTTTCACACACACACAATCAAGCCGGATAGCTCATGCGTTACCAGAAGCAAAGAGTCAGGAGGGCTCTCCCACATGGCATTCCACAGAGGAGGTTTATTGCATCCCACCCGAAAAGGAGACCAGAGATGAAAGAGGGTGGATTGTGCAGGGTCCAGGGTTTATGTACAGGAGCCGAGGGAGCATCAGAACCAATGATCTGAGGGCACAGGGGCGGTACAAAGGCAGGACTAGGGTAAGGGAACCAGTAGGGAAGGTCTAGGGGTGTGTAGGAGTACAAGTCAATCAAACAGACCAAGTCTGCATAGCACCACAAAGCATGACGGGAGAGGCTTTTCCTTTCTCACCATGAGGTCAGGGGGATGTTCTCAAACCTCAGAATTGGTCCACCACCAGGCCCTTGCTATTCTGGGGCTCTTTGGCCCCTCTGCCATCATAGCTGCTGGCTCAGTGACCTCAACAAGCAGCCAGGGAATTAGGAGCAGGAGGAAGGGGAAAGAGAGCCCTGTCCTTCTCACGCTCTGCAGAGGTGAAAACAGTAGGGATAGATGGGTGTTCTGTCCCGCTGAAGGCTTGTTCAAACCCAGATGTAAGTTTAACCCAAGCAGAACTGGCATCTGAACCATGGCCAAATGTAAGAGGAAGTATGTCTTCCATGCAGAAGCAGCCAAGTATGTGAAATTTAATCGTAAGGTGATGGCAGGCTCTCAAGACTAGGTGGCCTCATTGGACTTGTAGTGAAGATAGCATAATTTTTAGCAGATTTAGCAAATCTCCACACTTCTAACTGCAAGATCTGATAGCAGCAGCTCAGATCTGAATCTGGGAAGCTCCCTAACATTAAAACATTTCCAAACAATTTTCTCTCTACTGTTTACACACAGAAACATGCTATCAGTGAGCAGTATGACAATGCTACCGCATGACAGTAATATCCAGTATACAAGAGACTCAACACTATAAGCCAGTTGGAAGGGATCTTAAAGGCTCTGCCATGGGCAGGGACACCTTCAGACCAGGTTGCTCAAAGCCCCATCCAGCTTGGCCTTGAAGACTTCAGGGATAGAGCACTTGTAAATGTCTTGCTATATTATGAGACCTTAATCTGTTAATGATGAAATACATACCTGTCATTAAGACACACACAACTGCCTTTGACATTGTTCTAGTTTTCTCACAGCTGCCAGTGGAGGGTGGAGCCTAGAGCCACGTGGGTGTTGAATCACAGCATTGCTGTAGGCATGGCTTCAGGGAGCAGAAAAAGTGAATGCAGAGCAGCAGCAGTGCCATTTTGTTCCTTTTTCTGGGGAAGCAAGGTGGTGAATGAAGCCGAGCTGAACCAAGCCTGGCTGACCCCAGCCCAGCCAAACACTGCTGAGCACAGCTAAGCTCAGCCAGGTGTGTGTGCTGGTCCCAGAGGGAGATCTGTGGAGTGGAGTGGTTGATGTGGACAGTCCTGAAGCAGCATGGCACAGACAATGCAGTTTGGAGGATTTGTCTGTCATTGGTTTTCACTGTCTCAGATTCAGGGACGGGGAATGCTGGGTGCAGTGGCATTCTCCATTTTCTCCTTTGTCTCAGGAGGCCATGTAGTGCTGGCTCCAGTAGCATCCTCCATTTTGTCTTTGTCTCAGTGGCCCCGCAGAGCTGTGTTGGAGTCGTGAGCACCTTTCTGTATGTAAAGCACCCTCTCTTTTGTATACATTTGTTGTTAATATTGTTGCTGTTCATTTTTTTGTGTCATTGCTATTTTCAAGTAAGTTGTTCTTAACTCAGAAACTCTGGGTTTGGTCATTCTCTTAGCAGAGGGGATTGGGGAAGGGAAGGGTTGATTGTAGTTTAATTTCCATCTGAGTTGAAACCACAACAAACATAAAACTGCAAACAAACCCGCTTTTCTTGATAACAATCCCCCCTCTTTTTAATTGGCAACATTAATTTGTGCTTAAAATATACTCTTAAAAACATATTTACAGATATTCATACTCATTCCATTCTCATTGAAAAGTTCTTTCATTGGTTTTTATTTGTTCCTCGAATTTTATTAGAGCTTCTGCTGCTCTATTATTTTTTTTCTCTCTTAATTCCATAATTTTTGAGATATTTGTGGGATGTCCCATTCTTCTTGTGGCCAATTCTGGATCTATTGGCATTGCTGCTACTTGCATGCTTTGTACTACAGAATGAATTAGCTGAATAAAGCAAGGGATCAAACATGGCACAAATATTATTCCCGCTACTGAGCACAGTATAATATATATCACTTTCTTCCACCATGCTCCTTCGAATAAATGGTCCCACCATGATGCTTGTAAAATAGAATTCCATTTCTGGACTAGGACATGAGCTACTTTTTTGATTTCTGCTACAAGCCCCTTAATAGTCTCACCATAGTAATTTATTTCAATGCAGCATTCAGATTCATTAAATCTCCCACAGACTCCTCCTTCCTCTGCTAACAAATAGTCTAGGGCAATTCTGTTTTGATATAGGAATGCTCGCATTTGAAAGTGTTGTTTTGCCAGGAGTTCCAGTGCATCTGAGGTGTGATTTGATACTATTTCTACCACAGCCTGGAGCTTAATTAACCTGTTGAGCAAATACACTGGGATCCGATATCCATAGCTTCCGTCCTGAGCCCATGTGGCAGGACCATAGTATTCTATGATTCTTTTAGCAGGCCACTCTTCTTCTCCCCATTTTTGATTACCCCCGGCCATAGGTAGCTCCTTTTCGATTTCTCTTTTTCTCCTGTTCAAGGTTTCATACAGAGGTGCCCCTAGGAGACTGCTCCCTGATACTGGGAGCGTAAAAAATGAGGGCCGAATCATGCCCAAAGTACATGAACCTCTCCATTTGCGGGGCAATTCACTGTATGCCTTTTTACCACATATCCAGTATATGCCATTTGAGGCCTCCCAATTTATCTTCAGATTTTCTGGTTCCTGCCAGTATCTCCTCAAATTTTCAAGGGATTGGAAAGGATTAGCCCCAGTGCTTTTGTACCAACAAAGGTTTATGTTATTATTCCATTCACAATCTGTCTTTTTTATCTGACTCCAATACCCAGCCGGTTTTTCAGGCTGCCAAATTTTACTTTGGTTATGTGAGTTGACTGTAAGGGTGGAGATACAGGGTGTATACCCCACCACATCAGTGTACTCTTTACCTTCGCGGCTGACACAAATTATTCCAATCACCCTCTGGTCTAAAATCCAACCTTCGGGTCTGTAGCGGGTTGGATTTGGCTCCCTGTACGGGCCACTAATTCGTGCAGCAGTTTAAGGGTTAACTATGGGCATTAGCCCTTCTCGATGTCCTTGCAGCGAGATAAGCTAGTAGGAGGCAAAGCAAAGCAGGCACACAACTTGAAAGAAAAGGAAAAAAGTTTAATCACCACCCAGATGGTCAAGAACAGGACAAACCTTCAGAGCTTACCCCCCCCCGTTTTTCCCCTTCCCCAAAATTAGGATCACAGTCCTAGGAAAGGGGGAAACAGGGGTCTCCCCTTTCTTACGTGGGTTTCTAAATTGCCACTTTTTCGCAGAATTGCTTACAATTAAACATTTTCTGCTATAGTGTAATACATTTCTTTTCATGAGCCCTCACAGCCCTTGTGACTGCTAATATAACAGGCTTTTACATGGGTTTTTTAAGGATGAAACATTTTCCCTTTCGGCTTGAACGTAAGGGTTTCCTCTGCCACTAGGTCTTGAAAGCCTTCCCCTGCTTTCACATATATCCTGGCATTCGGCACTCTCCCCCCTCTTTACAAGCCATTTGATGAAAATGCCTATTCCCCCCATTTAACATGAACTGAAGAGATGTAACAGTTTGTAATATTAATAGTTTATCTCACAGCAAGGCAGGGAAATGTTTAAGCTTCCCGCGTGAGTCACACACTCACAGCGCTGCCGCAGCAGCTCCGTCTCACGTGACTCCGCCTTCTCCTTCTCCTTGGCTTTGAAGCCCGCCATGTCTAGGGTGTTTCCTCTGCCTCTCTGCAGGGTTTTCTTCTTGCCGCGCTGCACCGTGTAGAGAGAGGGTGTCTCTCCTGTTCGCCGCGAAGTTGATTAGCTGTTCGGAGGCTTTGTCTCGGACGACCTCAGCCCTGGAGCTCGCAGCCATCTACACAGCTTAGGAGAATAACTCCTCTCTTATAAATTTGAGTTCATGCTGCAGCAAGGGAATCCCCAGGGGGCAGAAGGCAGGAGCCCTGTCCCCAGCCGCGCAGGCCGGGGGAAGGGGGGCCACCCCTTCGTCTCTGCCGTCCCCGCACCGAGCCGGAACGGAAGCCCGGGGGCCCCCGAACTTTGCCCCCCTCCTCACTGGGAGGAGGAGGGGAGGAGGCAGGGGGCAGGGGCGCCCCGTCCCCGGGCCCACAGGCTCCAGGAACGGGGCCGTCCCCTCTCCATTTTACTCCCGGCCCTCCACCCACCTGGGCCCGGAAAACTGTGACTCCTAAAAAACTCCCGCCCTCCGTGGGGCTTAAATATGTAAAATTTCGAGAAGCGCATTGGCTTAGAGGGCTGTCTGTTAATTTTTGACTAACCCACGACAATCCACCCCTCGCTTCTCGAAATTTATACATTTGTAAAGTTACAGCAGAAGGGAAAAAGAAAAACAAAGTTGGCAATTACATACATTTTTACCCCTAGACACTTCACTACAGTTATAGTATACATTTCCACTACAAGTTTTACTTACTTATAACCTATAACTTGCTTTGCTTATCAGCTCTTAATTAACTTTATCTCACAGTTTTCATCGGGTTGCCCGCATTCTCCACCAATTTGTAGCGGGTTGGATTTGGCTCCCCGTACGGGCCACTAATTCGTGCAGCAGTTTAAGGGTTAACTATGGGCATTAGCCCTTCCCGATGTCCTTGCAGCGAGATAAGCTAGTAGGAGGCAAAGCAAAGCAGGCACACAACTTGAAAGAAAAGGAAAAAAGTTTAATCACCACCCAGATGGTCAAGAACAGGACAAACCTTCAGAGCTTACCCCCCCCCGTTTTTCCCCTTCCCCAAAATTAGGATCACAGTCCTAGGAAAGGGGGAAACAGGGGTCTCCCCTTTCTTACGTGGGTTTCTAAATTGCCACTTTTTCGCAGAATTGCTTACAATTAAACATTTTCTGCTATAGTGTAATACATTTCTTTTCATGAGCCCTCACAGCCCTTGTGACTGCTAATATAACAGGCTTTTACATGGGTTTTTTAAGGATGAAACATTTTCCCTTTCGGCTTAAACGTAAGGGTTTCCTCTGCCACTAGGTCTTGAAAGCCTTCCCCTGCTTTCACATATATCCTGGCATTCGGCACTCTCCCCCCTCTTTACAAGCCATTTGATGAAAATGCCTATTCCCCCCATTTAACATGAACTGAAGAGATGTAACAGTTTGTAATATTAATAGTTTATCTCACAGCAAGGCAGGGAAATGTTTAAGCTTCCCGCGTGAGTCACACACTCACAGCGCTGCCGCAGCAGCTCCGTCTCACGTGACTCCGCCTTCTCCTTCTCCTTGGCTTTGAAGCCCGCCATGTCTAGAGTGTTTCCTCTGCCTCTCTGCAGGGTTTTCTTCTTGCCGCGCTGCACCGTGTAGAGAGAGGGTGTCTCTCCTGTTCGCCGCGAAGTTGATTAGCTGTTCGAAGGCTTTGTCTCGGACGACCTCAGCCCTGGAGCTCGCAGCCATCTTCACAGCTTAGGAGAATAACTCCTCTCTTATAAATTTAAGTTCATGCTGCAGCAAGGGAATCCCCAGGGGGCAGAAAGCAGGAGCCCTGTCCCCAGCCGCGCAGGCCGGGGGAAGGGGGGCCACCCCTTCGTCTCTGCCGTCCCCGCACTGAGCTGGAACGGAAGCCCGGGGGCCCCCGAACTTTGCCCCCCTCCTCACTGGGAGGAGGAGGGGAGGAGGCAGGGGGCAGGGGCGCCCCGTCCCCGGGCCCACAGGCTCCAGGAACGGGGCCGTCCCCTCTCCATTTTACTCCCGGCCCTCCACCCACCTGGGCCCGGAAAACTGTGACTCCTAAAAAACTCCCGCCCTCCGTGAGGCTTAAATATGTAAAATTTCGAGAAGCGCATTGGCTTAGAGGGCTGTCTGTTAATTTTTAACTAACCCACGACAGGGTCTCTGGGTAGATCTGGAGGTTTGGTCTTGATTCCATTGTAGAAGCTGCTCTGGAGTTAACCTCCTTTCCAAGGCCATTTTTCTGCTGATTTTAATCCCTCACAAATCTAACAGTTAAATAACCCTAACTCAGTGGCAATTTCTTGCATTAAATCGAGAAACAAATTTTGGTTGGAGGCCGGTAATCCTCATTCATCATACGGCCTTTCCATTTGATTATATTGCTTCCTTAGCATCTGTAACCTCTCCTGCTCTAATCTTTTTCTTCTCATCTCAGATTCCTGTCTTTTTATTTCCAGTGCTATCTGTTTAATACTATGCTCTGGGTCCATTCCATCTTTGTTTCTCAAAAAGCAAAATGTTTTCTCATATTGTAAGCATACCTGATCATTATCTTTTTCCATGGTATTGTCATAGCAAGATTATTGTTAAAAACAATACCATTAACATATTTCACATTCTGTCCTACCCAGTAAGTTTTGCCCTCTATTACACATACATCTAATTTAGAGTTATCATAACATTTATGGTTAATTTGAAAATATCCTAAAAACACAGACTTCATTTGTCCACCGACCCATATTGTCCGATTGCATAGTTTACATTCTGATATATGTCTAAGTTTTACATTCCTTTTTTTCCCTTTATGATTTTCATTATTTCGGACCAGGAGCTTTGACTGCCAGTATTTGAGTCTTGCATTCCAGGGGAAGCAATTTATTTCATTATCTAACTTGCAAATCCCATATCGAGTACCATTAATTTCACAGTATCTGCTTAGCTTTCTATTTTCACAATGCTTAAGGATCCGATCAGGGCAGTCTGGGGATATGCCCTGCCCTTCTTGAAGGAACAGTTTGCACATTCCACACTTGGTGCTTAGGTTTTGCCCTCTCGCTTGGGCCCGACTCTCAGTCTGTAAGCTGACTGTCTGGTATATGACCAGGTTCAGGATCATCAGGGGCCCCCATAGGTGTACTCCTCTGCCGACGCCTCCACCCACTGGGTTGCCACCAGCGGCGGGGTAAGCCATCTTCATAGCAGCAGGCATATTCTTCCGGACCCCTAGTATAGATCCAAGCAGCATATTGCCTTTTATATATTCCCCATCGAGAAAGTTTGACCGCGTCTGTACTGCAGGGTACTCTGTTTGACCGTCGGCACTCGATAGTTAAGATTTGGGCTAGTGAGTCCAATTCTCCCCTCACCCCCTTTTTAAATAGCTGGTACCACTCTAGTGAGTCTAGCTCAATTATTCCTAAATTGGTAGCAAGCTGTAATACAAGGCTAGTCAGCTCCTGTTCCTCTTCAATACACTTGGTGCACAATGCTTTAGGGTGGTATCCCCTGTGACAGTGAATTACCCAAATTTCTTGACAATATTTATGTTTAAAAGAGACAAAGGGATAACAAGTACAATTGGCATTTATACAACTTATCTGTTCCCTCTGGGTCATTTGTTGGGGCAGCGCAGCTTTAACTTTAAATCTCCCGGAGAAGAGGTTATTTTCCACTTGGGTGATTTGCATTGAGTTTCTACTTTCTTTACACGAGAAGCGTGTGTCCAGCCTTTCTCGGCAGTGCATATCGCAGCATCTGTGGTGAGGAGGATGAGAAAAGGACCTTCCCAGGGAGGTGTTCTAAGATTCTTTTGATTATCTCTCCATGAATCACACCTTGGCCCCGCGTGTTGATTAATCCTCTCTCTTCCAAATGTAGGTACCACACCATAAGCATACTTTGAGTCTGTAAAAATAGTTCCTTTTCTTTCTTTCAATCCCTGTAATGCTCGTAAAACCGCATACAATTCACATGCCTGAGCCGACCAACTAGGATCCAGCGGTCTCAACTCCACTACTTGCCCTGTCTTACCATCCACTATTGCATAGCCCGACTTTCTTTTTCTATCTATTACTCTTGCTGAACCGTCTACAAACCACTTTTCACCCTCGTCTAATTCTTCTTCCTCTAAATCTGGTCTGATCTTAGTCTGTAATGTAACAATTTCAGCACAATCGAGAACCGGTGTCTCTGAAACTCCTCCTAATAAAAATTGCGCAGGGTTTTGTGCAACAGTTGTTCGTAATTCCAATTCTCGTGAATGAACTAACATAGCTTCATATTTCAGTAGCCGAGCATCGGTGAGCCATTTTTCCGCTTTTTGTTGTAACAGATTCCTTACACTAGGGGGTGGTAAAAACTATTAAAGGCGCCCCAAAGGTTACCTTCTTACCTTCCTCTACTAGTAACACTACTGCTACTATAGCTTGCAGACATGTGGGCCATCCCCTGCTCACAGAGTCCAACAGCTTTGATACATAGCCCACAGGTTTCCTTGCACCAGCCCAATCTTGGATCAAAACCCCATAAGCAGTATGATTGCTTACATCCACAAACAACTGGAACTGCCTTTTTACGTCCAGGAGACTTAAAACTGGAGCAGTTATGAGTGCCTCTTTTAGCTCTTTGAACCTTTCTTCATCTTGCTCTGTCCATTTAATCCGATCCATTGTTAGTTTTTCATATAAAAATTTTACTTTTTCACTATAATTTTCAATCCATTGCCGACAATATCCGACAAGCTCTAATACTTGCCTGACTTCTCTTTTAGTACTAGGAGGGGGTAAAGCCACGATACCTGTCACTCGTTCAGAATCTAGCTTTTTCTTCCCTTTCGTTAACCAATGTCCAAGATATTTTACCTCAGGTTCTGTGAACTGCAATTTTGATTTTGAGACCTTTAACCCCCTATCTCCCAAGAAATTCAACAATTCTATAGTAGTTTTTCTCACCTCCAGACTGACCAGCCACCAGAAGATCATCCACATACTGAAGCAACTTAGTTCCATCCACAGGCTCAAACTGACTTAATACCTGTTCTAGAGCCTGTCCAAACAAATTCGGAGAATCCACAAACCCTGGAGGTTGCAAAGTCCACCTTAATTGTTGTTTTCTGTTTGTCTCTGGATCCTCCCACTGAAAAGCAAAATAATCCCGGCTCTCCTCGGCCAAAGGACAAGCCCAAAATGCATCTTTTAAATCAATCACACTGTACCATATATCCTTGGGGGAAATATTACTCAACAGAGTATAGGGGTTTGGAACCGTGGGGAATAAAGTTTTGGTTCTCGCATTCACTGCTCTTAAGTCCTGCACAAGCTGATAATTTCCATCAGGTTTTAATACCACTAAGATAGGAGTGTTGTGTCTTGACATGCACGGCTCCAAAGTTCCTTGCAATATAAGATTATCTATTATCGGCTTCAGTCCCTTTCGTCCTTCCATTGGGATGGGATATTGTTTAATTCTCATAGGTTCTTCTGGTTTCTCAATTTCTATATGGATAGGTGTCATTTCTATTCTACTGGCCTCCCCCTGGGTATACCAAACCTTTGGGTTTATTTCGCTCTCATCTTCTGCAGTAAATTTATACAAACTTACTACCAGTCGTGCTTCCTGCACAATCAAGCTGATTTCTAGAATCACCATTAAATCTCTTCCTAATAAATTATAATCCGCTTCTTTTACTAATAGCATATTACCCAGACATATCTTTGTTTCTGATTCTATTTCAACATCTTTAATAACAGGTACTTTAAATAGTTCCCCCTTAGCCCCAATTACCACCATAGTTTCTTTACTTTTAACACACCCTGAGGGTAATTGCTGAACCGTACTCCGTTCAGCTCCAGAATCTACTAAGAACATTAGCTCTTGTTTTAAGGGTCCTAATTTCAGTTTTATCAAGGGCTCTTTTGATGTTATGGACCCTAAAGTAAAGAGCCCCTGACACCTCTAATCTGCTTGAAAAGTTTTCTCATCTCTTAACCTCCTCTTGCAATCTTTTTTAAGATGTCCCTTCATTTTGCAATAAAAACATTCTGGGACATTCCTCTGACTATCGGGGTATTGTTTCTGATGGATGGGTGGTTTCTTCCACTGTCCTACGTTTCGTGTCGGACTTACCACGTTTTGGAATCGCTCCTGCTTCTGGGCTTCTTGAACTGCCGCTACTAGCACTTTTGCCTGCGCTTTTTGTTTCTCCCCGTCCCTTCGCATGTATACCTGCTGGGCTTCTTGAAGGAGTTCTTGTAACCCTTTCTCTTGCCAATTATCTATCTTTTCTAATTTTCTCTGAATGTCCTCCCAAGATTTTGCAACGAATTGAGTTTTAAGTAAGACTTCCCCCACTTGGTGAAGTCGGATCCGTTCCCGAATACATTTGTAAATTTCACCTTAATCTTTCTAGCCACTCAGTGGGTGTTTCATCTTTCCTTTGGCATTCCCCAAAAACCTTACTCATATTCTGTCCCCTGGGTACTGCATCTCTAACTCCTTGTATAACAATATTCCTCAGAGCAATCATATTTCGCCTCCCCTCTTCCATTTGTGGGTCCCACCCCGGGTCTTGACTTGGCCATTTTTGATTCCCTGGGGTCCCTTGTGGGTTTCTTCGTTCCCAATCCCGTATTCCAGCTTGTTTGATCATTTCTCGTTCCTCATTATTAAACAAAGACCTCAGAATCGCACCAATATCCTCGTATGAATATATGCTGGTTCTCAAAAATTCATCTAATCTATCTGCCACGCCCAGCGGGTCATCCATTAATTTTCCCATTTCCTTCTTGAATGCCCTCATATCTCCAGTATTAATGGGTATATTTATATACCCAATAACCTCCGGAGCTGTCAGTATCTGTCTTAAAGGGAGGAGTTTAGATTTTTCGTCATCGTCCTCACTGAGCTTGTCACTCAGTTTCTTAGTCTGTAGTCATGTCCTACTAGCCAGAGGGGAATCAGTTACCCTAGCGGGAATCGTCTGTTTTTCGTCTCCTACGGGTAACAGATGAGGATTTGTCGGGAGCTGAGGGTTGGTGCTGAGGAATTATATATGGGGGAGGGAGATGATCCAGGGGGTCCCAAGTCCCTGGCACTCTTATGAGTTCTAACCGGGAGAAGTCCTACTCTAGTGTCCTCCCAAATTTTCGCATATTCCTTCTCCTCTTTGCTGCGTGAGCCCACATAGTTATTTAAGGCTTGGCATGTCCATTTCTCGAAGGTGTCAAATATGGGCCACATTAGGTGATCTCTGATCTCCTTACCTCCCCAAATTTCGATAAAATAATAGACCATTTTCTCTTTGGATTTCGTGCTCTGGTCCGAACAGTCCCCCCAGTGTTCTAATAATCACCCAAGCGGACTGTCCCGGGGAATTTCAGGTATGCTCTGCTTGTTCCCTTTCGTGGGTTTTTCCTGGGACTTTTTCTGGGTCTTGCTTTTTCTCTGCCCCATGTCTTTTATTCTAGCTAGCTTGTCTTACCTTTTTACTCTGCGCTGAGTTTTTTCAGTTGTGATCGGTACCGTTTGCAATTTTACTCCGATATTTTACCAGTTTACTGGCCCCGCGGTGAACCGTTCCGGGGGTCTTCCACTGGTAACAGCTCTCTTTCCTGATATCCTACTCTGGACTTACCAAGTCCGAGACCAGGAGGTTTACTAGTTCCCAAACTCTAAAGAATGTACCTTCCCTTCTGGTCTTCCGTGATCGATCCCCCGAATTTCTTGGAAAATTCGGGCTTGATGTGTGTAACCGGGGTTTCTACCTGCCTCACTTCGTATCTTTCACTTCCCCCGCGACCGACCTTTTCCCTCGCGGGAGAGAGGAACTGCAATCTTGGGGTCAGCACTCACTTCGTGAAAATTTCACGTCTCACACACGCTTGATCACACCTCGCTCAACCACGCAATACTTATGGTTCTTTTTCCTGCGTGGGCTCTTCGTGCACGTAGATTTTTATAAGTGAATAAGTTTGCTGCGGCTCCAGAGATCTCCCAGACCTCCCCTGAGTTCCCTGAGAGCTCTTTTTTATCCTCCTTTTCAATACGTGGCAATTTTCTAAAATCGTGTTTGGTAATACGATTGGTTCGCAGAGCCCCTTGTCCTGTCAGGCCACTAAAATCAGTGGAGGCGCCTCCTGAGCGAAGATGGGAGCCCGTGATACCAAGGTCGCATCACGTCGGGGCCACCAAATTGTAATAAATAACTCCTCCCAATTCAAAATAAAACAAGTATAAAATTTATTTCGTGTCTGAGAGTTCGAACACGCAATGCCACGATCGAAAAGGAGACAGTGCCAAGCCCGAGATTGGAACTCGGTGAACACAGGTCTGACCTCTATCGCATCAGACGTCCCTCTGTTCACACCAACTGCTTCCAACAGCTTGCTTATATACAGTTTTGCCCATAAAGTCTGGATCTTGGGTATTATTTTTGCCAATCAGCATATTCATGAAGTATGCCATTCATGAAACTGAGGTGGACAAAACGCATCCCGTTCTTGATTAATCTCTCATCACCAGAGGATGTTATCTGATGGCTCATGATGTTCCATATCTTGGTTCTCGATCTGGTCATTAACACCTGAGCTGGGAGGGGATTTTCGGAGATAGTTAATCAGCTTTGCTGGGAAGCTCTCCTTGAAAATGTAGATATCAGGAGCCAGCTTAATGCTTTCTTGATGAGCTGTCGTTCTCTGTAGTTCTGTTTTTGGGATGCAAATCATTTCCCGGTCGAGGTTACAATTTTCCCTGGGCAAGTTCTGTTCGTTTTAAAATTGGTTACAACTTAACTTTAGCACGTATTTCGATATTACGTATTTGAGCACGAATTTCCCGCTTTTATTTATAACACTAGTGACTTTAAGTTTTCGAAGGGCAACCTTTCTAAAAGGAAACTCAAGCTCTTTACTAAGTGGATTTATAAGAATTTTTGTAATAATTTCTCTGTTAACAGAAACGCTATTCTTTCTGACAGCTTTTGAGATCGTGTTGGGAAAAAAATCTACTCTCTTCAAACTTCTGGTGATTTTTCTGTTTCTCATTTTATCCCCTTGTTTCATGTTATTTTTAAGTAGATGGAAGGTACCTGTGGTGTTTTGGGAGCATCGGGAATTCCCCAGTTAAAAACCTCCCCCCCTGCCGTCCCCTCCATGTGTCCCCAACCCCTCTTCTTCGCCTGACAGAGAATTGGAAAGCAAAAGTTCCTGCACAGAGCATGCTCGCCCTAAAGCCTTCCAGTCATCTCTCCCTCCCTGCCAAGACAACTCTGGCCAGCTTGCCTTGGAACCTCCCCCCGCCCGTAAATCCAACCCCCTATTCCCTGCTATGTACCCATCTCTTCCCCCCCAACAATGACGCAGGTGACGCAGCTCTCTCTGCTACTCTGCCTCCCTCCCCCCGTTCCAAGCTGTCCCACCACCCCGCAATACCACCCCTCCCAGCCTCCGTCTTCAGCTATTCCCCTGGCTGCAGGAGCACTCCTGCATGCCCTGAACCCCCATCCCTTTGCTGCTCCCCTCCCACTGCTTTCTACACGTTCCCATCCCCCGCCATGTTCATACACCCCCCCACCCACTCCTCAGCACCAGGTGGAGAAATGCCTGGCTATCTACAGAGCTATTCCCCAACCCCTATGCCTGAAAGCTACTCCCTTGGTATCGCCCATTCAAATGCTAATGAAGCTCTAGCCACTCCAAAACCTGTTTTACCAGTTTTGCTGCCCCAAACCTCACTACCCCTCACCCTTCCACCCTCAGGGGATGGGAGCCCAGGTCCCATTTCTCCCCCTGCTTTTTCAGTTTCTCCTGCTGCAAACCCCACTTCTGAAGTTTCTGCTTTAAATCCCACTGCTGTAACCCCGTGCCCGCAACCGCTTCCAGCCACTGCCGCTGACTTCAAACAGCCTAGCAGGAGTGGCAATACCCAAACCCCTGCTTTTCCTGAGTCTGCAGTTGCTGTACGGCTGCTGCCTCCCAGCCGCCTCCCCACGGCCGGGATGCGCCCCCTGCCCCAGCACAGCGCTCCCCGTCCCCCGCGATCCCCACCAGGCATGCGGTGCCGGCATCCAAAAGCTGCTGCACTTTTCGCTGTGCTGTTCGGCTCCAGGCTGCCCCGGCCCGCCCCAGGGAACACCCCTCCTCCTCTTCAGAGGATGACAGCAACACTGTGAATCAGAGCCTGACGATCGCTGGACACAGACATGGAGGGAAGCCACCTGGGAGGAAGACTGGGAATTAACCCAAAAGATCTCAGCCTTCCCAGTTGTTTTCTTGGAAGGGAGGTGGGGGGGACCCACAAATACAAGAATATAGGAGCCAATTCCCTATAGGGAAATCAAAGAGCTTTGCAAGGTCTCAAAGGAACATGGGCGGGGATCCCATTTTTTTAGGAACTTACTAGAAGCCACCTTCTCCACCTACACGCTCGTTCTGCATGACATTAAAAATACTGTCAACTGCCTTCTTAGCCCAGCAGAATATATGCTCTGGGAGAGACACTAGAAAAGGCAATTAAAAACATTATCTGACTCTTATTCTAAAGATGCGAGTCGGCCAAATTTGACTGTTGAGCAATTGGCTGGAGAAGGTGATATTCAAAAACCCTGAGATCAAACAAACACTATACCTGAAGCTGCTCTGCAGGATATATCCATTGCAGCAAAAATATCACTGCTTCTTACTCCTGATGACTCAATACCCACACAACATTTTTCTAACATCAGACAAGGGGTGGATGAGAGTTTTATTAAATTCATGGACAGGTTAAAGGTAGCCCTGGAAAAACAAATAGAAAGTCCACAGGGATGAAAGGAACTTTTGAGTAAACTTGAGATGACAAACGCTAACAAACTATGTAAGTCTATCCTAAGGGCTTTACCCCTGGACACAGAACCCACCACAGAGCAAATGGTGGAAAGCTCCACACACTATACATCCACTGAAAACACAGTTGCCCAGGCAGTTGCGAAGGGCATTGCAGAAGGGGTATCAGGTGCATTTGCAGCAGTGGCTTCAAAAGATAATGTCCGCTGTTTCAATTGCGGGGAATTTGGACACTTTATAAAGGACTGCCCAGAAAGGTCACCCACCCAGGATCGTCACACCAGCTACCAGAGGCCCCAGAGACAGCAGTGGTACCCACAGCACACAAAAACTTCCAGTGGAGCGCGGGATAGCCTCGCAACTTTGACAGCAAATCAAAAGCCATATCACTTCGACTGGCCAGGAGCAAGCAGGTGGACCCCAGAAGGCACCATCCTCTGTGGAGATTGCAGCGCACATAAGACAGACCCGTCATACGGAGCAATACCAATGGGAACCTGGCGCCAGCTGGTAACTATGCTGTCCATGGACTTTACAGATAAGTGTTTTTACCATATCCCCACAGGGAAGTATGGACCGCAGAACAGTCCATGGGACATTCTCATTCTAGGGGACACTTTTCATGGTCCAGAACAAATTTTTGTATTACCGGAAATACAAACAGGATACCCTGGACAAGAGATCTTTGTCCAGCTTTGCTTTACAGACCCACCCTTTTACCTTTCACGGGGGAACACCAATTGCACAAGCATTTTTGCTCCTGCAGAACTGCCCAGAACAGGCCCCACTCAATCCAACCATAATGTGGACACAGGTTGTAGGCCCAAATAAGCCTACCATTGAGTGTGGCCTGCTCTGTAAGGGGGAACAGATCTACCGACCAGGGATGCTGGACACCGGCGCAGACATGACCATCATTGCCCGCTCTGACTGGCCAGTGAACTGGGAACTGCAGCTGGTGGCAGGCATGATTTCTGGGATTGGTAGAGCCACAGTGTCTATGCGGAGCAAGCAGAATGTCATCGTCGAAGGCCTCGAAGAAGATAGCGACAAGATAGGTTGTTCGTGGTAAAGGCCCCCATCACCTTATGGAGCAGGGACCTCTTGACCCAATGGGGGGCTTCCTTACACATCCCCAGCCAGGATTTTTAACTGGGGCCACTGAGAGGCGCACACCACCTTCCATCCCTCAGCTCACCTGGAAAACGAAAGGACCCAGTTTGGAATTAGCAGTGGCCCCTATCCAAAGCAAAGTTGTGCGCTCTGAAAGCCCTCATGGAAGAAGAGCTTGCCAAGGGTCACTTTATTGAGACCACCAGCCCTTGAGACTCCCCTGTCTTTGTGCTGAAAAAGCCTGGCAAAGACAGGTATCGCCTTCTCCAAGACCTTTGTAAGATTAATGAAGTCATTGAGGACATAGGTCCTCTCCAGCCTGGCCTGCTCTCACCATCGATGCTGCCCAGAGACTGGATGTTCGCCATCACAAATATAAAAGACTGTTTCTTCAACATCCCACTCCACACTCAGGACGCACCCCGGTTTGCTTTTTCCGTCCCCTCCCTCAACAGAAAGTCACCACTGGTTTGTCCTTCCCCAGGGCATGAAGAACAGCCCGACCATATGCCAATGGTACATTGCCCACATTCTGTCCCCCATCCAGAGCTTGTTCCCAGATGCAATCATCCATCACTATATGGATGATATTCTAATCTCCGAATCAGATAAAACTTATTTGGACAAGAGTGTTAAAAGGAGTAGTGAAGCCATAGAGGAAGCAGGGTTTGAGACTCGTGAAGACAAATTGCAGTACACCATCCCATGGACTTACCTCCGATTCCAGATCCATGACAGGACCATCACACCCCAGCAACTTGCCATCCAAGATGACCCAAAGACCCTAAGAGACTTACACAAGTTATGTGGCTCCATCATTTGGGTATGTCCCCTGCTAAGGATTACAACAGAAGACCTCGCCCCCCTCTTCAGTGTTCTCCATGGTGGCAAAGACTTGGACTCTCCACGCACCCTCACGCCAGAAGCCTGAGATTCCATCACCAAAGTCCAAGAGGCCCTGTCTTCACTCCAAGCACATCACGTCAAGCCCAACCTGCCCCTCCAGTTTGCCATTTTGGGTAAGGCCCCCCGTTTCTATGGATTGACCTTTCAGTGAGATTCTCAACTCAGAGACCCTCTATTAATACTTGAATGGATTTTCACAAGCAATCAGCCTACAAAAACAATAACCTCTATTCAAGAAATGATGGCACATCTAATAAAAAAGGCCGGAACTCGCCTCCGCTCTCTTGCAGGGTGTGAATTCACATGCATATACTTGCCATTGACCACTGGGGATCTGGACCATTTGCTCCAGACCAATGAGAGCCTCCAGTTCACCCAGGCCAAATTTCCATCCACATGCCAAAACATAGGCTTTTTAATCGTGATTCGGCCTTTAACTTGATCCCAAAACTAATCCAAAGTAGAACACCTCTCAAAGCTCTAACCATTTTTACTGATGGCTCAGGGTCCTCCCACAAGTCAGTAATTGTTATGCATGAACCCTTTTAAGACTTTCGCATCACCTTTCATCAAGTATCAAAGCTGCTAACTAATTACTAATTAAAAAATATTTTTATGAAATATTATTCTAACCAAAATACAGAATTAACAAACTCCTTTATTTTAGATAGTTATGAAGATGTTTTAAGAGTGTTTAAGTAGTTTTAAGAGCTGTAGTTTAGTGTTATTTGTCTTATACCTTATAAGAATAAGCATAAGATCCTAGGTTTTGCAGTCGGTTTTCTGAGAGCATGCTTCCAGATAAAATGAATTCCCCGCGGCAGACAATGAAGCTGCCAGCAACCCTAGAAACTCACGAGCCATTGGCTGAGAACTGCTTGGAGAGTGAACAACCAATCACCGTGGGACAAGTAAGCAGAACTGGGAGTGAAAGGGGGCGGAGACTCCCCTTTATCCCAAGCCGAAATTTCCAGCTCTTCCTCTTTTCGTCTGGACAAGCCACGAGGGAGCCTTGGCCGGAGAGGACATCAGGCCATAGCATAACTTTTTCTGCCTTTTTCCAGGCAGCTCCGCTACGAGGAAAAAAAGCTATGCTCGGGTTTTTAATAGCCTAAACGGCTGAAAAAGTGTCTCTGCTCGAAGGGATCTCGGACTTCAATTTTATCTAATTTTTCGGGGTTTTTTAGGTTCCAGTTTTTTAATTGTTAAATAAACAGTTTTTATTTGATTTAACATCTGAAACTATCCTATTTTTATAACAGTAATGACTTGGAAGGATCCCAAGACTCAGAAATGGGAGTCTGATGTCCAAGTAGTGGAAGGTTCATCACAGATTGCCGAGCTAGCAGCAATCGTCAGAACGTTTGAGAAATTCAAAGACTAACCCTTTAATCTGGTCACAGATTCAGTTTACGTTGCTGGCATAGCTATGAGGGCTGAACACGCCTTTCTCAAGGAGGTCTCCAATCCAACCTTACACCAATTGATTTCTGTGTTGATTAATTTAATCTCCCACAGAAAGCAACCTTACCATATTATGCATTTGAGGTCACACACTGACCTCCCAGGTGCCATTGAAGAAGGAGACAGGAGAGCAGACGTGCTAGCCATGTTGGCAGAGACTGCTAACATCCCTGACATCTTCACCCAGGTGAAGTTGTCACATGCATTCTATCATCAAAATGTACCTGCCCTCTTTAGGATGTTCAAGCTCTCAAAAGACCAAGCGAGAGCAATTGTAGCAGCGTGTCCAAACTGCCAAAATTACCAGATACCATCTGTGGGTACCGGGGTTAACCCCTGGGGCCTAAACA
Organism: Monarcha castaneiventris obscurior; assembly: GCA_026261815.1. Taxonomy (NCBI): domain Eukaryota; kingdom Metazoa; phylum Chordata; class Aves; order Passeriformes; family Monarchidae; genus Monarcha; species Monarcha castaneiventris. The sequence continues at coordinate 58,643,330 of JAMPIT010000894.1, read as the reverse complement.
GCTGCCAGTTACGGCAGTCTGATGTGACCCACTTCCCATCCTTTGCAAGGTCTAAGTATGTGCACGTGTCGGTCAACACGTTTTCTGGAGCAGTGTTTGCATCAGCCCATGCAGGAGAGAATGCCACCCACGCCATTAAGCATTTTCTCCTTGCATTTGCCACCCTGGGAGTCTCAGAACAAATAAAAACAGATAATGGACCCACCTATACCTCCCACAAATTGAAAGATTTCTTTAATCAGTGGGGAATAAGACACATGAGGGGCATACCTGCTAATCCCACAGGACAATCCATTGTAGAAAGGACTCATCAGACCCTCAAAAGAGTCCTCAATCAGCAACGAAGAGAAACAGAGATTATGTCTCCTGTTGAAAGATTCTGTAAGGCTCTCTATGTTATTAACTTCCTAAATTGTACATTGTCAGAGCCTGACCCTCCCATACTCTGGCACTTCATGAATTTGGCTCAAGCTAAGCTCACTGAGAAACTGCCAGTGCTAGTCAAGGACCCAAAAAGACATCCGATTTCTGGACCTTTCCAGTTGATCACCTGGGGGAAGGGGTATGCCTGTGTTTCACTACCATCAGACCCCAAATCGTTCCCTGGAAAAAACATCTAACCGTACTTAGGCCCTGCAAACACTGCCTCCACAAATAATGACCAAAATATCCTCGAGTCTGATACATCAGGTCCAGATGACCAGAGAAGCTCAGCCTGGAGATGGAGGAAGCATAGCCTGCCAAGAAGAATCCACCGTCCTTTCACCAGGTCACAGACAAAACGCAACTTCAAAAAAGACTCAACTTAAAATGCAAACTACAGGCCAGGCATACATCTAGCCTACACTGTTATTTTTGTTGTATTGCTTATGGTCTCATGTTTTTTATGCTGCTTTAAAAAGGCTGTTGGAAGAGCATTCTTAGTAAGAAAAGAAGGGGGAATTGTGGAAGGCTGTGAGCCTTTGACTCAGAAGTCCTCTTCACTCCCTTGGAGGAGAGAAGCCTGAGGGCAAAAGGACTCAGAGATAAGAAACCTCTCTCTAGGTTACAATGACAGACTGAACCACCCCCAGCATACCTTGTTTCTGTATGGTAATACCTTGTATCCAGTTGGTAAATTGGTTTTTACCCCACCCCCTGCTTTTCCCATAAAAAGGGCCCTGGGTCTGCCCTGAGCTAGGGAGCCGATGTCCCTGGCCTCCCCTTCACAGGGACTGCTGGACAATAAAAGCTACCTCTGTGGAACTGCCACACACGCCTCCTGTCTCTCTGTCCCTGAGTTTGCCTTGGGTGATTTCACAAAGAGCTGAATCACAAGAGCTGGAATCACTTGTAGCTGAGAAATCTCACTACACTTGCTGAAATCACCCGCTATCCAAGGAGGCTTGCCTTTGCCCCTAGAAGAGTCGTTCTTTGCTGGACACTCTTTCTAGGAAGGTCCTGGCTTCTGGTGCCTGACCAGCATCAAACCTCCTTGCGATAGGGCAGTGTTCCTTATGACTCATGTTCTCCTCCATGACACATCCCTGGTAACTCCCTCCGGGACCTACTGCCACTAATGGGCCATCAAGTTCTCACTGCATGACTCAAAAAATTACATCATCCCATTGTGAGATGCTCCGCCCAGGGAGAGGAACCAAGCATTCCTACCTGGGCATTATCTGAGGTTTTGGAATACCAGAGCAGTCCTACCTACTGGATCCCCAGAGCTACACAACCACCTCTGGACCTTCAGAGGAAGACCAGACCCTTCCAGAGGAGCACCGTTTCAACAGAACCACATTCACCATTTAATCGGACTGCTACCACCACCCTGACCAACAGGGTGTCAGGTTGTATTCTGACTCTGTCAGTTTAAGCCAGTGTTTTCTGCTTTTATTTTAATTTTCCTATTAAATTCTAGTTCTGACATGGAATCTCTCATTGGTTTGCTTTCAAACTAGTACACAAACGTATATTATTTTTTATTGAAAGAATTAAACAATATCAAGTTTCATCCTTCTAATACTTTAACAGATCTGCTCATTTACCCAACTGATATGCTGGGGACATTTTTTAGCATCCCAAAAGAGCCAAATCTAAGCTTTATCTCAATATATAGAAGAAATGAAACTGCCAAGTACCTGTGTAATCATTTTCACTCGCACTCTAACCCCAAGACAGACCTTTGTCTGTAGCAGAGCAAAACAAGCACATCTACCCCAAAGGTCATATGTAGCCCTGGCAGCATTTAAAATAGTGGTTTACTTGCAAGATAAACTCTTTTCCAGATCAGAAACCAAATAAAACTTTGTAAATCTAGCATAGACATGTTCTGGGAGAAGACGGCAGCAAAAGGTATAACTGGAACCACTGGTAGCTGTACAGATAAAGCTGGGAAATCCTTTAAAAAGTATTGTGCTAGAAAAAAAACCATAAATGTTTAAAGAAGTTGGTGACCACAATCATGGGTGCAATTTAGAAACCAGAATAAAATCCAATAGAGTGTATTTGGCTCTTTTCAAAACCAACAGCCTGTTTCTAATCACCAGCATGAGAGTGAAGCTAAACATTTCAAACCACATCACCAAAGACAATAAAACTCTATACGCTGATGTATCCTACACAGCAGACTGTATTTTTGCTTTATGTCCACCTCATCCATTGTCTCAGCAATTTTCTTACTTGTTAGAAGCTCCTTTTGCTTGTTTGCTACTTTTATTTTAAGCACTGTATTTTTAAAATTACTCAGCAACCCACATTCAGATAACTGATCAGATTCCTTAAAGGATTTTGTTCCCATTAGGGAACTCAGTGAAACAGCCAGCTGTGGAGTGCTTAACACCAAACAACTTCTGAAATATGTGGGGAGATTCCATTGGAAAACTCTGGATCTAACCAGCCTTCTTGAAGAAGAGGGAATTAACAATTTTATGGCATCCCACCTTTCTCCTCTTTCTTATAGTTGGAGATGAGCATGATGAACACCAAGGGCTAGCTCTACATACCTGTTTGTTTTTCCCATTAACAAATCAGAGTATAATGGCTGTTAGACTCAGGAGAGGATGAAATACAAAGTTCTGCTGTCCAACAAGTTGGTGGTCTGTCTGCCTGAAAGGCAACTAATTCATACAGTGTTTATTTACATCTTGCAAAATTAACACTTGTTGCTTTCAGTCTGCAGTTATAAACAATGCCATGTGGAGCAAACATGCAGGAAATTCTAACAGATGGTTGGCAAAGACTCATCTTGTTGGGTCTCATTAGTGGTCCACAAAACCAGTGCAAATGTGTCAGATGAAGAGCCTGCCATATTTTCAGTACTCAGTTCCATGATTTTCCAGTAAAACCTGGGATGAGACTGACTGATGAGGCCTCCAGAGCTCAGTCAGAAATGATTCCTGGCTCTTCCCCAAACTCCCTGTGTGATCTTGTCTAAGTGAATTTATTCTTCCCTACCTCAGCCCTCTGTCTAGCTGTTAAACACACCTTAATTCCCTCTTGGCAAAACAAAAGTACTGCACTTAGGTAGGATTAATCAGCAACATGAAATCAAAATAAGGAGTAATTAGTCAAGGTTAGGCCTTTTATTTTTCATAATAGTTCTTGGAGGTTGTAATGGATCCCCAGCTAAGCATGAATAAACTCTGTAACTGGTTATGAAAAAAGCACCTCACTGGAACATCGACAGGAGTGGAGCCTACAGGCACCCCACAGTCCTTCATCTGCTGGTGGGATCCCAGCTAGAAAACAGCATCCCACTTTGGGTGCCATGTCAGGGAAGGCAAACCACTAGGAAGACTTCTGAAAAAGATGAGAAGGAGGCCAGAATTCCAGAGACACAAGAAGAGCCTGAATTAATTGCTGTCATCTAGCCAGAAAGAAAAATGAGATGGAGGAAAGGAGGGCTAAAATAACAGTGTTCAGGGCTGCTGCAAGATGCAGCCATCTCTTTTACAATATTTGTGGTGGCTAGGGAAAGAAAGAGCTTCAGCTGCAGCAAGAGAAACTTATATTACGTGTCAATTTATATTAAACACGAAAGAAATTCTCTAACAGGAAGTGGAGAAAACACCAGATTAAATCATCCTGGGGAGTTGGGAAGCCCATCCTTGAGGGCCTTCAAGAAAGAGTTGGACAGACATGTTCCAGGAAAAAAATGGTGATAATTAATCTTGCTATGGGGCAGCACAATAAAATCATCTATTGAAATCCATTTAGCCTATGGCTCTGTGATAGTATCTGAGCAGATGCTGTGGGTTCGTACAGGACCTTGCCCATCAGAGCCTTTTTCTTTCTTCCTGCGAGACAGTCATTAATAACTGTAACAGGTTTTATGATCACTGTGTTTCAAAACACAGTTTAATGCCACATACACGCTACCCAAACTATAGCTTAAATTTCGATAAAATACCTGTTCCGTTTCTCTACTGAACTAGAGAGTTATGAGCAACTGTTTATTTTCCAATGTTACATTCATAAAATGAGTTAACACAGCTTGCACTTGACGTTGTCGGAGCTGCCCAGTGGCTCACAGCGTTGGGTCTGTGGTTGTCCTAGGACCTCGATGGAACTGGTCCTAATGTGAGGGGCAAAGCTCACAAGCTGCAAGGTCGTCTGCAAGTGCGAGCGGAGGCAAGAGGCAAGGAGGGTACTTCGGTATGGTATCCAAGGCAGTTGATTGTCCTCAGGCACTCCAGGGACTGAAGGCACCCGAGCAAGGGTGAAGGGGCATTTTAAAGGGGGTTGGAACAAGGGGTGGGAATAATCCCAGGGCCAATGCGGGAAGAGAAGGGGAGGGGTCATAGGCGGGGTGACACATAGCCATCCAATGAGAGAAAACATGGGGAGGGGAGAAATTCAAAAGGACCAATGGGGCATTGAGAGGCGAAGAACTTTATGGAAAGGGGAGGAGAAAGGGGTGGTGTACACAGAGGATTGACAAACAAAGCAGGGCATATGCAATGTTTGAAGGGGAGGGGAAACAACAAACTGATTGACAATGGCTTAAGTAGGGTTAAACCAAGTAGGGGGGGAAAGGAACACCGCAACATACACTGATAGTGGGAAGAGAGATAACTACTGCTTTGCAGATAAGGACTTCTCTTCAGTGCTGTAAAAAGAGTAAAGAAAAGGAAAAAAAAACCAAACCAAAAAAACCCCCAACAAACTACCTATCTATTCTGCTTCTTAAAAAATGAAAAAAAAAAAGTAGGAAGCAATATCTTGAATAACTTTTTGCCTTAACCACAATGAATTTGAAAATGGTACCTCTGAATTAATTTTATTTTTGTCTCATGTGAGATTTATAATAAAAAAAGAAAAAGTAAAATTTAATTCCCAGGATTTCAACTACTGCTTAGAGCCATTTTATACATGCAGGTGACAGAGCTGTCATAATTGGTCACTTTACAAGTCACGGCCAGAAATTATCCTCTCTGTTCAGCCTGTTCATGATGTATTTGCTCTCTTTCCAGCCTAAACACATGTGCATGTAGAGGCACACCCCTAACTGAAGCAAAAATGACTCAGTAAAAGAGAAGAGTGATCATATCACTAATGGGAAAATTCAATGGCTGTACTACTTCCCCCTGGGTAGTTTCTGTTTAGTTCAGTGCTTCATTATTAAATTGACACCAAAGCCTCACTAGGAAATAACAACATTTAACCAAAGTTTCATTTGTTATTGCCTCAGATACACCCTTACGCCTCAGACAAACCCTTATGTCTAGCAGCAAAGGATGGTATTCACTTACATGACTGGTACAGCTTGTCAGTGTCTACAAATGAAATATTAGAGCCCACCTCTGCTTCGGTGTAAATCTGATTTAGGGGAATCGAATCCCATTAGATTTCAAAAATTGACACACCACACAGATTTCCTAAATAATGCACTTTGACACAGTGATCCATCACTGGATGAAAAACAATAAGCAAATAATGTGCCAGCTACATAAAGATTTCCCAGATATTAAGCTGGTCTATGTATATTAAGCTACATTCCCACATAATGTAGTAAAGCTTAGAAATTATCGTGTTTTTCTCATTAATATCAATATATTTGGTATTTTTAAACTTGGCTATCAAATACATTATTAGTTCAGCTTTCATTAAGAAAAACAATGTTTTTCCCATAATACGGAACTGTCCTACAATAAGGAACTCTTGACACATTGCTTTAAATACTTCTTTTCAGTTCTATTTAATATACAAAAATTCAGAAGGCAAATCACAATTAAATAGCAATTTTAGATAATACTAAGAGGAAAGAACAGGTTAGATGTGTTGGGTCTGGCTGAGATGGAGTTAATTTCCCCATAGCAGCCCTCACAGTGCTCAGTGCTGTGCTTTGCATTAGTAGCTAGAAATTGGGCTGGCACAGCATCAGCACTGTCTCAACATTTCCCCCCTCCAGCAAGGGGCTGGGGGTGGGCAAGATCTTGGGATGAGTCACAAGTGAGGCAACTGACCCAAATTGACAAAAGGAATGTTCCACACCATATGACATTAGCTCAGATATAAAAGCTAAGAAAATGATGGCCGGGGGGGTGGTGGGGTGGTGACAGTGTTCATTGTTTACAATGTTTTCCTTCCAGAGAAACAGCTATGCGTGTTGAAACTCTGCTTCCTGGGAAGTGTCTGAACATCGCTTGCTGATGGGAAGTAGGGAATAAAATCCTATTCTTGTCCTCTTTGCTTGTGCTCATGCAACCTTTTGCTTTTGCTTTAGGAAACTGTCTTATCTCAACCTTTGAGTTGTTCTCCATCTTATTTTCTCTCCCCTGTCTAGCTGAAAAGGTGGAGTAATACAGCAGCTTGGTGAGCACGTGCCATCCAGCCAAAGTCAACCCACCACAATATTTTTAATTCAGGCTACACTCAGGTACACAAAAACCTGAGGAAGACTTGGGCAGTCTCAGAGCACCTTGGGAATTGTTCATCTATGGAAGAATAATAACATACCAAAAAACTGCAGAAGAGTGAAAATGGTGATTACTCTTACAGAGGAGTAAAAAACACAGTAGCTGGGAATTTGCAGGCCTGACAACAACAACAAAAAAATGGCACATATAATTAAATAATCTATTTGTAAGCACTGGAAAGAAAAGAGCTTCTTGAGTGGCAGTCAGTGCGGACCCATGCTATGAGCAAATAATATCCAGCTACTCAATTTCCATCTATAATATGGTGTCAGGATTTGGGGGTATGCAAAAGAGAATGTATCAGATAGTTTTCCTTTAGTAAAGTTTTTCATATTTTCTTATAATCACACCAATCACCCACATTCTAAGTTAAAATGTAATAGGTCAGTTAAAAAGCTGCTAGGAAAAGACATTATTTATTAACATTTAATGTAAATGGAAGCAAAGATTCTGCCATGGATTACCATGGGATTTCTACTGTGACTATATGACCAGAAGCAGACAGTCAAGAGTCATGAGAGTGGAAGAATAAGGTTATTAATTGATTAAAAACATGAAGATACAGAGGGACAACTGAGAAGTTGAAAGGTTGTCTGTAAAGAAGAGGATGCTCTTCCATAAGGACAAGCGCAAGGTGCTACAAGTACAGCAGAATAATCAGAATCTAGCTTTACAAATGCCAGCCAGGGAACTAAAGGTTAGATAAAGGGATGCAGTAATGTTGTCAGCCTGAGTCAGGTCATCACCTAGACTAGGTGCAGGTATACACTGTTGAGCTGGGGTGGGAAATGTCACTTCCACAAGATTCGGATGAAGCTCAATACTTAATTTCAGGGTGCTGCATTTCAGGGGACAGGAGGAGCTGTTGGAACTGGATGAAAGTTGGATGAAAACCAGGATGCAACTTGGAGTGCTTAGCTTGTAGATGAGAGTGCAGGGGATAGGTAGAATACTAAGTATAAGGATGTATATATACTTAGGAAGCAGAAGGAAAATGAAATCTATTCTCAAGATGTGTCATGAGTAAAAGTAATGGGGGTTACATTTCATCGCAGGAGATGAGGATTCATCACAGGAGACTCAAACATTCAGAAAATTAAGAAAAAATTTCATTTCTGTGATAGTACAGGCTACACCAGACTACAGTGTTCATCCTTGAAGATGTCTAAGAATAGGTGGGTGTCATGGTTTAGCATAGCTGGGAATTGTAGTTAAAGAAGGCTCCATCAGCCACGGAAGTGATTCTTTGCAAAGAGGTGCTTACAGCTTCCTCTAGACCCAACAGAACCAATCAACTGGCTAGGTTGAATACTGGCAACTTTTTTAAACCACTTAGAGAGCTTGACATGCCTCTGTGATCCACATTTTAAGAATGAACAAACCCCAGGAAAGCCTCTCTTGCTTCTGGTTGTCGGATAGGTAACTGGTGGGGGAAGCCGGCCGGGCCGGGTCGGCCGGGGGCAGCTTGGCTGAGATCGCAGCCGCTCCTGCTCGCTGGACACCCCCCCAGAGGCCAGGCCGGCCCTCACCCCTAATGTGGCTGAAATTCATCTGAGGCTGCTGCCCGGCAAGATCATGTGACCAAGAGATAAGCGAATTCCATATTCCAGCTGCAAGGCCCGGGTGAGATTAATTCTTTTAGTACTGTAAGATTCCTCCAGACCAGATGAAGCCTGCAGACATCAATCCTCTCCCAGGTCAGAGGAAAGGAAAGGTGAAGGCGCCTGAAGAAAACACCATAAAGATGCCAAAGTCAGTGAGGAAGGAAGAGCTGAAACCCTGAGAGAGGAGAATGAGGACATGCTTCAATCCTAGAAGCTGAAATTCTGTTGTAAAGCTATGGTGATGTACTATGATATATCAGAATACCCGCTGTAATTTCATGAAAGCATGGGTCGTGGAGCATTCAAACTGCAACCATCAGCAAAAGTACTTGTGCTGAAAGAAGCAAATGCTGAAGTAGCTGTGATTTGCTGTGAGCAAAAGTACCTGTGGTGAAATAGGCAAATGTTGAAGTAGCTGTGATTTGATGAGAAACTTGAACAGAGATCACAGGGAAGAAAAGAGCTCTGTTCCTAGAGATGAAGATGCTCCCAGAGATAGTCTTCTTACCTCTCTCAGGCACTTTGATTGGTGAAGAGAACCTTTTGCTTCTGAACAGCTCATCCTTAAAAATGGTACCCCATTAACTAAAGGAACCCTCGAAAGCAGTTGTGGGGAAAGCTGTAAGTCGAGGGAAAAGATTTTCACATGCAAGCAGAGAACCATCCTGGGCGGCTGCCTTGCTGTGACATTGAAGCTACAAGAGACTGTTTCTTGTGGAGATGTCTCCATAGCATGAGCAAGAGAGACTCCTCTCCCTAAGTGAACTGAAAAAAGAGAAATTATTATATAGGTGGTGAACTGACTAGAAAAATATCAAGGGTTGTATTTTTTTACGTTGTCAGTAGAAGGGAGGAGAGGTCGGGGAAAGAGAAGTGTTCTGAAGGTTTAGTCCGACTTTTTTTTTTTCCCCTTTTAGGTCTGTTAATAAACTTCTTTATATGCTGTTAAGTTTTGTACTTGGTTTGTTTTCTCCTAATTCTTATCTCACAGAAGGAAAATAAGCAAGTAATGGATACTTTGAACCAAACCACTACACTTAATTGGTGTTTCCGCCTGGTTAACGATCTGTACCAGCTACAGTGGGAAAATATCTGTGAGGACTCATAAATATGGACTGTCTGGCTTGCTCTGGGGAAGAAATTACAGGATTTGTCAAGGTCCAGTTTAGCCCTATGCTTCTTCAGTATTCAACACTTAAACAAAAAAACCCAGGAAAAATTATAAGACAAGAACTCAGAAGTTCCAGTTCTACAAATCTCGAGTTAGGGGTGATACAATTCACTCATAGTTAGTCACCTTGTATAGTGAAGGCCTGGTTACTATAAGGAAAGAAATGGGGAGAAACAAAATTGTGCTGGCTCTGGCTGAGGTAGTTAAACTTTTTTGCAGTGGCTGGTATGGGGCTGTGGTTTGGATTTGTGCTGAACACAGCGTTGATAATATAGAGATGTTTTTGTTATTGCTGAGCAGGGCTTATACAGAGCCTTCTCTGCTTTTCAAATGGACACGCTGGCAAAGGAGTTGGGGGTGCATGGGAAGGTGGGAGGAGACACAGCCAGGGCAGGTGACCCAAACTGACCGAAGGGCCTTGTGACATCATGCTCAGTATAAGAACTGGAGGGAAGAGGGAGGAAGAGGGAGGGGGATGTTTGGAGTGATGGCATTTGTCTTCCCAAGTAACCATTACCTATTATGGGGCCCTGCTCTTCTTGGAGATGGCTGAAGTCCTGCCTGCCCTTGGACAGCAATGAATTAATTCCTTGCTTTGTTCATGTGTGCAGCTTTTGCTTTCCCAATTAGACTGTTTTTATCTCAACCCACAAGTTTTCTGCCTTTCACCATTCCCATTCTCTCCCTGATCCTGCTGTTTGTCGCTGTTGAGACAGTCACGACACATACATGCACACACCAGCTGCTCCGGGCAAAAAGCATCTTTAATTCTACAAAGCCTTTTCTATATACTTTCTTGGCACTTGTGCTGCATATCCATTGGTTCCTAAGTTACTACATTATAAATTATTGGTTACCTACAACTAACACCCATTCTAAACCCAAAAACAGCCTCCCACGAACAGCTGTGCATTCTTCTGTTGTTTTGGTTTCTTGCTTCTGTAGATGCTAAAATGGGTACAAACCGAATTCTCACGGGGACAAAGTGATTGTGTCTAAGTTGAAATCTGTGAGACTTTCAGTCCAGCTGTCGGTTCCCACAGCTGTTGGGGTAGCGAGTGAGCAATTGCATAGGGCTGGCTGGGGTTAAACCACAACAAAAATCCAATAGGCCATTTCTCTGTGGAACTGTAACATTTTTCTGTTACAGGAGTAAGGCACCACAAAAAGTCTCCAGAAGAATAAAAAGCCTGCATATCAGCCTCCTGGATTCCTGGCGACAGCCCAAACTACACTACCCTTCAAATATGCCCTACCTCAATTCTCCTTCAGAATTATCTTCTAAAGAGACAGATTTGGCTTGCCTTGACTCCACTGGTACACTTTGATGGCTGACTGTAAACCAGAGTGGGGCTTGCTATAAGAAGCAACCTAAACAATTTCTGTGACTAGTGAGCTAAAACAGTTAACACTGGGGAGCCAGCAGAAGGCATTAAGCGATCTCCTTCAGTCATCTTTTTTTAGGACAAACACAGCTGGAAAAGGTGTTTGAAGGTGTCTTTCCCTCAGCTATGGGCTATTCACCAACAGGGTGAATACTGGATTCCTGAGGCCTTAACACTGAGAACAGTGTCCTGGCTGGGAAGTGGGAAGTGAGCCTCCACCCAGACCACAAGCAGCAGAAGGAATGATATCTGACTTCTTCAGCAAACTAGCTCTGGGAAAAGGAAGGAAAGAAAAAAAAAAAAAAAGAGGGAAAAAAAGAGAGAAAGAAACCTAGCAATATAAAGAACGCAGGAAAGGAACCCTGAAAGTCAGGATACACAAGGAGAGAGCAGGACAGACAAGAACAGTGACTAGAGGGAGATATGACAGCAAGGTAATGCGAAATGAAAATGCATTGATAAGACTAACTGTGTGTTTTTACTAAAGCTGTTAATGCACTCTTCACGTCTCCTACTCAAGTCATCCATCACAACAGAAACTAAACAGAGCTCAGAGTACAGCTGCTCACCACTGTAAATGAGACCTCTGTACATGGAGCAGCTCTGCTGTTGCAAGCTGGCATCCTCAGAGGGAAAAACCTCAGCTGGAAAAATAAACAAATCAGGTACCACAACCCTTCTCCCTACACTTTTTCCCAAAAAAGTGTTCTACTATGTTTTAACCCTTTCTTGCTTGTTAAGTAAACTTAGTATATTTTCTTTGCTTAAAGCACAGACAGCCAGTATGGTCTTGAAGCACTTAAATTGTTACTGTATTTTACTGAATGGCATAAAGCTTTGCTGAGGGCTAAATCTGGGGTCAAATTTTACTAATTTTTCCTCCATATCAGAGAGGGCACAAGGGAACCTCCAACTCCCACTGTCAAATTTATCAAGCAAGTATCCATAGACATAAAATGCTCTCCGTGTCATAAACCCTCAAATTTTTCAGTCCCTCCTGCAGTCTTCTAACAACACTTTGCAGTTATGTCTTCACATCCTTTGCTGCAACCCTTGCCTTAGAGGTAAAGTGATCAGCAAATTTTCTGTGGCGTGTGGGGCACTGTGAGACATGGGAAAAAAGTTTGATGGATTAAATAGATGTAACATTGGTTAGTGGTTCACAGGTTCAGGTAATCAGATACTGGGATCTAACAGGTGTCTCAATTTGATGCTTGTGACAAGTACTACTATTCCTTGCTTGAGCAGGCAACTAGCATTCAGAATGTGGCGAAGAAACTTTGGTTTATGACTTAAAATAATTTTCAAACTAGATTTTTTTTTAATTAGTAAGGGTAAAACATATCTAACTCCTACTTTGTACAAGCTGGGGATATTCTATAAAATTCTTCCTTTTTTAAAATTTAAAATTATTTAAACTTTAGGGTAGTTTTTAGAGATGTTTAGACAATAGCCTACATAAAATTTAACAACTGGTGAATCAAAATTAATTGCAGGCGTTTTGTCAGAACTGTCTAAATCGGTGCATAAACACCTATTCTAATGCCAGCATTACAATAAAAAGATATGGAAATTGCAACATGTGATTTAAAGGAGAAAAAATATCACTAAGAAAAAGTAAAAAAGGCTTCTGTTAGTGTCTTGGGGTGACTCTATGATGTGTATCCCCTATCAAGGCTCTATGCCAAAAAATTAATTTTGTGCCTTTAAACTAAGCTTGAGAGGGGAGGAAAAAACAAATGAACTTTTCAAAGCAAGTTCCCAAGGACACAGACATAGAGACTGCTCTGTGTTCTCTGGAGGCGGTAGCACGGAGGGAGCGCCCTTGCCTGTCTCTTCAGCCAGCTTTTTGGGGTTTTTTTTTTTCCCCTTCCCTTTTTCTCTGGCGTGTTTCCTGGAACTTTGGAGTTTTTTTCCTTTTTTTCCTCTTCTGGACTGTTTCAACAACATCAGAACACATCAGGAGAACTTCTCTTCAGGCCTGGAGGGGGCCTAAGGCCACCCCTCACGCCAGCTCCGAGAAGGAGGGACCACACCCACAAGAGGACTCTAATTTCTTTCCAGGTTTTTCTCGTTATAGTGAGGGTTTTACTATTTAGTATTATTATCCTTTTCCTGTGTGTTTGTTAATAAATAGGTTTTATCTCCTTCACTTTCCTTCGAGGAATTTTTTCCCGAACCTGCTGGGGGGAAGGGTAGTTGTAACCTGACTTTCTCCCAGAGGATATATTGCTAGATTTTGGCCAAAACCAGCACAGTTAGCTATGAGTATGACTGCCCTAGTGTACTAGTTTGAAAGCAAATCAGTGAGAGATTTCAAGTCAGAATTACAATTTAATAGGAAAATTAAGATAAAGACAATAATACAGAAACACTGTCTTAAACTGACACTCTGTCAGTCAGGGTGGCAGTAGCAGTCCAATTAAATGGTGGCTGCAGTCCTCCTGAAGTGATAAATGTGGTTCTGTTGAAGTGGTGATCCTGTAGAAAGGTCTGGTTTTCCTCTGAAAGTCCAGCAAGGGTTATGTAGCTCTTGTCCTCTGGGACCCCAGTAGGTAAGGGCTATCTGTGGTGTTCCAAACCTCAGATTATAACCAGGTAGGAATGTTTGGTTCTTCCCCCTGGGCAGAGCATCTCACAATGGGATGATGTAATTTTATGAGTCATGCAGTGAGACTTGATGGCCCATTAGTGGCAGAAGGTATCTTCCCAGAGGGAGTTATCAGGGATGTGTCATAGAAGAGGTAAAGAACCCTGGCCCACCTGGTTTTAACAGTTCATGAAGATGGTGATAAAACACATACTTTTGGTTACACCTTACACTGTAACATAAGACACCTAGCACTTTTACTATACTGCTTTATGGCACATGTTAAACACATGGTCCAATCATAAACCTTCTTGGCAGGAAAAGCTCTGCTTAGTCTTTGGTTCTCCACATGGTAGTTATAAAAGCAAACAACTTGCTATTGCAGGGACTTATATAACGGAATAATTGCAAATACTTTAAACATCCTTTGCCAATACTTTACAAATAAATGTAGCATTTAGGATGCTCAAGAAGCTGCATTTATACAAATGCTCCATTCATTTGATTTAATATTGACCTTGGGCAGGAACAAGTATCAAGCTACAAACTTGCCATTTTTAGGAAAGACACTCAGTTAAACCTTACTATATTGTTCTTTCTAGTACAGAGATGGAAGAACATCAGGAGCCAATGCCTCCTTCTGCACATTGGTGTAAATTCTACTAATTGATGAAACCTGCCCAGAATTCTGTAGTGCCTGCACACCATCTCCCTCTAAAGTGACCCTGCATCCCAGCAGCAGCCTGAGGCCCCCCTGTCAAAGATGTCATCTGGCTTACAGAAGAATGCCAAATGTCTTGAGTGCATGTAGACTTATACTCCCATAAAATCTTATGCTGTTTGGAGCAAACATGTCATGTTGTACAGTCTGTGCAAGCAGAAGCCAGATGCCTTACAATGGCCAGGACTAAATGGAGTTCCCCTTGCCTTACTCTGCCTGTCAAAGCTGAATAATGCTGGTTTGTATATCTACCTCTTTGTTCAGTTAGTGGCACTATAACTGATAATGCCTGTGTTTGGGTTTGACAGTATAACAGTGTTATAAATGAAATTAATATTTTAAAGGGACCGTAATAGCTATGGGAGTTAATGAATTAATGAGTTAGTTAATGGGCTGGGGATTGCAAAATTGTGCGGTTGTAATGTTTAAGTGTGACCACTAGGTGGGGCGGTTAATGGGGAAATATGAGTTTTCTAGAATGTCCTGTGGGATGATGTAATGAAAGTGATTTCAACGCCTTAAAAAGTTATTGGCCAAGAGATAAACCTATCATTCGATGCCCCTGAGAAGGATTGGACTAAGGACCAATAAGACCCCTAGATACGAGTCATCAGAAGGAGGAGTTAAAACTGAACCAATCGCGAACTGGCGGAGGGTATAAAAAAGGTCCTGGGGGTCTGCCCCAGGTTCTCGTGAGGAGCCTTGCATCTGAGGGAGCACCCAGAGTGTCGCTCTGTTATATTGTTACTCTGGCTTGTCCAGTGGAGCCTGGGCTACTCCTGGGTTCCCGTTCCCAGTTGCCTTTCAATAAACGAGTTGACTTTTCCTTTTTAAAAAAAGTCCTAGCCTTGTTTATAACAACAGCATCATTGTGATACCATATTGTAGCATGGATGACCAAGCTTGGTCACATAAGGGTTGTCATGTAGTAAGTGAAGAAAAGCTCTTATGGACTGCATGACTGGGCAGGAATTAGCTGAAAAGCCATGTGTATGTGAACATATATATGTCTTCCAATTAGAAAATTAGTCACATTCGGCAAATGAAGCAACATCGTCTTGAGCCAACAGTAGCACATTACAGTTACCATCAAGTGAGAAATTAGATGTGAAAAAATGATACATGTGTTCTTATCTCCTGAAAACCTGGGGTAGAGCGTGTCTTCCTCCTCCCATTATTCCAAGAGGGAAACAAATATTCATGACTAGGTTCACTGTACAGTCCTCAAAACATGCTGTGGTTGTGGCCAGTAAATACCTGCAACTTACACTACAGAACAGCTTGTCTTTACTCAGGGTGATCTGTGTAGGGAAAGAAGAGCCCTGGTGCTTTCAGAGGCTGTCAGGCAAAGATTTGAGAAAAGGAATAACAGTTCTTTACTAGCATATATAACAAGACAAACAAACAACACTGGCAGCAACAACAAACAAACCCAGAAGCCTGGTAACAGCCTTCTGTCGGCTCTCAGGCACTTTCCCTTTCGGTGCAGTTCTGCTCACAGCTGGCAGGGGCGCTGGTGGCTCCCGGCTGGGCAGAGTGGGTGCAATGATTCCCCCACTCCTGCAGGGGGCACTGTGGCGCGAGCTCAGGGACCGGTGGTAATGGTGGATGGCCTGAATGGACAAAATGGGCTGCAGCAGGAGCTTTGGAGCAGCAGCTAGAACAGGAGGGTGGGCTCGCCCTGGGCAGTACTTTTCCCATGCCCTTTCCCTAGGCAGAAAGACAAAACAAATTCCAGAGCTCTGAGCCCTGGGGGGTACAAGGCCATTATCCTATTTTTTCCTGGGAACCAAAGCCAAAAATAAAGTATAGCTAGTACCAAGGTGGGATTCCAGAGAAGGGGCTTGACCTGGGGGGAATTGCATCACCACTTGTCCTCCAAATTGGTGCTTTTTATCAATTATGCTAATTTACTAAACCTATAAAACTTGTATGCACCCCCGTGAGGGGTGGGCTTTTATGGACATCTTTCCATGACTGCCCCTGAAGGCCTTCAATAAAGTTCCACTTTTATATTACCTCCTATACTACAATCATGTCAAGTTTCATTTCTAGGTTGAAAAAGGCAACAGCAGGGCTGGAACCACTGGGCATCCCAGCAGGGCAGGGGGTGCAGAGCTACAATGTAGGGTAAAAACAGAGCAGTGGCAAAAAAAAAGGCATGGGCTGGGCAGTGGCAGCCTGGCTTCAGGACACCTCAGAGAGAGGCTCCCTGGGAGGGGGATGGGGATCCCAGGGTTTTCCCCTGAGGCACCCCAGCAGATGGTGAAAGTGCCTTTTTTTAGTGAGGTAGGGTGTTAATAAGGTCCCAGTTCAGTGGCGGCTCTCATGAGCATGGCATGGAAAGCGGCTCTCACCCATGGCAGGGAAAGCAGGACCAGGCTGGGCTCTGGTGACAGCAGTGAATTCCCCCTCCAAGCAGCAGCTCCACTGTTCTTCTCCAAAGCCAAGAGAGCAACAGAGCTAGGAGCTGCCCCAGCCCCTTTTTTCCCCAGCCCAATTCTTGCGGTATCTCTGCCCCTCCAAGAGAAACGCTCAGGTAAGAGAAGTGCAGCCCGGTGCCCTCCTCCCCTGAGTTTGGCATGTTCTTTTGTCTCTCTTAAGTACTTGGTCATTATTTTTCCTTAGCAACAAAATGGGGGAAAATTCCCTAAGAGACAGAAAAAAGGAAAAACCCTACTCTCCAACAACAGCCTAAAAGCTTAGCAGCACTCAAACTTAACAGTACTGTAACTTAATTTACGCCTTAAACCTAACAATTTGACAAAGGAACAACACAACTTATATCTAACTTAAAACTTCAGCTTAACAATTTTACAGAGGAATAATTCTTAACAGCATTTAACCCAGCTTATGACTTCAAAGTTGAACATAGCAACTTAACAGAAGAGCAACACTTAACAGCATTTAACTTAGCTTGTAACTTATGACTTAGCCTTACTTACAGGCCTAACTGACTGAGATATCCAAGGTACTGAAACATACAAGAAAGCAGCATTTCTCCCATATTTGCTATAGCATATGTGCACATGCCTTATACTGTATTTGCCTTGTTCCCTGGGGTCCTGTGTGCCCACAGGTGCCTGGGCAGGTTCAGTATTAAGTCAGTGACAAAGAGTCAGGAAGGGTATCTGCTTGCATGCCAGCAGGAGGATCTATTGCATCTTCACTGTCGAAGGGTGCCAAGGCAAATACGAACAGCATGGCTAATTCAGGGCTTTTTCCGGGGCCGGGGAAAAGGCAGGATCAGGGAGCGGACACTAATGGGAGAGCTCTGGGGGAGTGACCAGGCTGACAGACAACTGCGGAATTCAAACCGGGACAGGTCACTCCAACACAATATACGTTCACTGGCCACCACACATGCCTGCACACAGACAATAAGGAGTCAGTGCAAGCAAGGTACCTGTGAAAAATACCCCTAGAAAGTTGGTGAAATACTCACTTTGGATGCCTTTGCATCTCCCGATGGGCAAAGGGTCAGGCTTTCTTCTGGAAGGGATTACCTTGAGATTTTGGCTGGGGGGTGAGGTGCTGGGCTTGGCTCCTCGCTCTGTCACTCTTGGGATTGGAGGGGAACGGACTGTTGCTGCCCAGAGGATTTGCTGCCACTGTAGAGCTTTTGTCCTCCCACTGCTTCTACTGTGGGTGTGCCTTTGCTCATAAAAGCAACTGTAGAACTGGGACCTTATTACGCGATGTCACTGGAAAAGACTCTCACCATCTGCTCGGGTGCCTCGGGGGAGAACCCGGGACCCCAAGCCCCTCCCCTCTCCAAGGGAGCCTCTCCTATTGGTTTTCAGGAGCTACGCTGGTGCTGCCCAGCCCTGCCATTTCTCTGCCACTGCTCCAGGTTTTATGCTACATTGTAACCCAGCGCCCTATGCCTTTGGGGACATCCTGGGACTCCTGCTACAGCTGCAGAGTTTCTGCTGTATTTTGTTTGAAATGCCAGGTGTGCCCACCTCTGCCATTCCAGTTGCTGCTCCGAGGTTCCTGCTACAGCCCATTTTGCCATCCGGAGGGGCACCGTGAGCAGCTGCCCCAGTGGGTTTGTAGACGAAGCCCCTTTTCTATCTCTCCCGCCAGCCTGCCCGCCATCACCCACGTACAGAGAGGTGGCCGAGCTCGTGCCACAGCACCCCCTGCAGGCGTGGGGGAATCATTGCACCCTCCCTGCCCGGCCGGGAGCCACCAGCGCCCCTGCCGGCTGTGAGAAGAACTGCACCGAAGGGGAAAGTGCCTGACAGATGACAGAAGGCTGTTACCGGGCTTCTGGGTATGTTTGTTGTTGCTGCCAGTTTTGTTGTTTGTTTGTCTTGTTATCCAGATACATACTAGTAAAGAACTGTTATTCCTTTTCTCATATCTTTGCCTGAAAGCCCTGTAATTTCGAGGTTATAATAATTTGGAGGGAAAGGGGTGACATTTTCCATTCCAGGGGAGGTTCCCGCCTTCCTTGGCAGACACCTGTCTTTCAAACTGAGACAGAGAGGTTGTTGGTCACAGTCCGCAGTGGTCCAGGAGAGCTCATAGGGTCTCAGTTTGTTCCACTGTTTATAGGGTGGCAAGAGACTGGGCTTTAGCCATAACAATGTTTCCTTCTGGCCACAGTTTGGGGCGGAACTTTCTTTGAAAGTGTGAGAATGGGGATGTTAATGCTGTTTGGGCAAGAAAAACAGTTTCCATGGCTGTTCATAAAGAAAACTGCAGCTTGTTAGACAGCAGCTGTGGCAGTGGCCCAGCCCACCTTGGGGCTGAGTGACATCCAGTGGGTGGATTTCCCCGCCCAAGATAGTGACCCTGAAGGAGGATCCGAGGGCAGTACAGAAGTCTAAGACCACATCCCACTGGGTGTTTCTTTTGGCAGCGTCTCCTCCCATTCTGGATGTTTCTGTGTTTTTTGGCTGTTCATTGGTTAGTGACTTCATGTTTATTCAATAGTCTAATTGCTTGTGTAATTATGTTCTGGAAAGTTCTGTTCAGTTGGGTTTGCAATTGCTTAATTCAAATATGTCCCTCCCTCCATCCCCTTCCATTGGATGTATGTCACCCCTTGTCATTTCCTTATTGGTCTGTTTCTTTGCTCCTCCCCTTTCACACCTCTGTATAAAAGGGTCTGCAACAGCGCCCTGGTACCTTTTGCTTGTTCTCCCTTTCAGACTTGTGTTCCTTCTGTCCCATTTGGGCAGCAAATAAAGCTGGGAACTGAGACTCCCAAGAGGTCCCTCTCTCATTCTTTGATCTTGCCAGTTGCTAAGCAATACCGGACTGCAGGCTGCCATAAGAGAGGAACCAAGGGCAAACAGCTCCAGGGGGAGCTCACACTGCCCAGCTGAGCTTTGAGCTGCCTTGCTGCTGGAGCACCAAAGCTAGTTGCCTGCCAGGCCTCCAGGCAGCTGAGTGTTTAGCACAACAAGCAGCAATTCCTGGGAGTGGACAGGATTTCTGATAAGCTCGAACAGAGCTGAGCCCAGGGGCTGGTTCATCAAGGCTGAGGCCTAATGAGCATTTCTCAGACTGCAGTGCAGCCTAGAAAAGGGGTAGAGGAAGGATGCCCCGCCACAGGGAGAAACTGCTTTAGGACACATCGAGCAGAAAACTGGAGGGCCTTTTGCTAAAGCCATCTATTCCTCTCCCAATGGACGGCAACACTTCCCCAACTATCTGGGCACAACTGCAAGGAACATCAGACTGACTACAGCCAACTTTTGAAAAGAAAGACCATTGTAAAACCAAAACTTTAATATCAGTTTCTTGATAGTTTGCAAAAATTGACCTGTTCGGGAGAGTGCAAAGGAAAATAATTACAAACAAGACAAATATGAACAGTCACTTGCTTTGATATATATTAGTGCACACAGATACCTGGAAGCCATCAATGGTTTTGGCTAAACTATTAATACTCTCCTTTCTATTGCACTTACAAAAGGAGGACTTTTCCCTGCCTCTAAATAAAATTTATTGCTTCAGCCTGTGTTTCCTTCAAATTACTAGCCTTTTTCTGAAGCCCACTGATGTGACAAGAGCATTCCAGAGCTGGACTCAGCAGTGGTAAAAAAGCAGGGAGTCTCTTGATCCAATATTAAAAGAAACCAAATACATATCAGGATTTTCCTCAGAACACTATATTCTTCCATTTAGTTCTGTAATTCTCTTCAAATATTTTTAATTTGTGAGACCATGGAGCTTAAATAATTTGGCTAAATTTTCAGCTGATGTTTCCTGATGTCACAAATGTTTCCCTGGAATGCAAAGGCTCCTGACCCCTTTCCCAGCACACTGCTCTAGCTATCCAGAAGGATTTGTTAGAATTCCTTGAGCACTTTTTCACTGAAATTTTATGGATTTCCACACAGTGAAGTACTAAAAAATAAACTCCAGAAAATTCATGCTCTAATACTTAATGAAAATAAAGATAGTATGTGTTTGATTCTAGCAAATACGATACTACTAAAACAAAACATTAAATATCTCCCACTATGGCCTTATTTTCTTCAGCTGAGTTATTCCTGATTTGCACAATACCATGTAGCCAATACACAATCTGCCCCAACAAGCATTTAGCTCTTTGAGCTTCATGTTTCCAAAGTTAGCTAGTAGAAGATACTTCCTTAAAAATGTCTTGAAGCCCTGCAGTATTTAATGCTGACTTGGCACAAGCTAAACATCAACTTTGTCATTCATTTCTGGTGTATGCATAAGAGTGATAGTACTTTATCTAACCAACAATTTTACTGGTGCCCATCACTGGAGAGCTCTCCAGAACCAGTACTCACGCTGAACACAGGGTTTGGGGCAGTCCAGTTCAGGAGTTGAGCTTTGCAGGAGTGCAGACTTAACTGAAGCACCCATTTATGTAGTTTGCTGTTAACAGGAAAAAAAAGGGGAGGGGGAAAGAAAGTAAGAGCCAAGTAACATTACTATCAATATGACAAAATGAAAAAATAATCATAACATAATAATATATGCAACCTGGGTTCCTTTATTCATTCTGTTGAAAGGGCAGTAGATACTTACTAGTAACAGCACAGATTTTGCTATGCTACACAGTTTGACCTATGCAGTTATTAAAAGTGACCAGTCATCACCACTTTTATTTGTCTGCAAAGACAGATTTTAGCTAAAATATACTAGTGTAATCTCACTGACTTCAAGGACCTCTGCTTACAGGCATGTACTAAGAATGTGACCTGATGTTTATTTGTTTTTCAGACCATAAATTAAATACTGTCCAATCTACCAATGTATTTTAGTAAAGCTGAATAATGGACAGTCCCTTTGCTTTAATGCACATATTTTCATATTTCCCACAGATCTGTTCCTTTTTTCAAGCTTTCAAAACCAAAAGTGCATCTGACTTCCAAGCATCTCCTGACTCAGTCGAGTTTTTTCCCATTCTTTCATTTTTTCTTTGGCACGTACATCAACTAATGTTAAACAACAAAGACAATCAAAACAGAGTTTTGCTCACAGGTTATTAAATGACCATTAATCCTTTCCTTTAATTTTGAAGTTTTTCAAATAGGAGTCAAATTGCTGGACATTACACAGTGTTCTAAGTTTTGTGCCTGCTTTGTTTTCTCCTAATTCTTATCTCACAGAAGGAAAATAAGTAAGTAATGGATAATTTGAACCAAAGCACTACTGGAAGTTTAATCAATTACTTCAGCAGGATCGGTACAGAAAATGTAGTTGAAATGCGCTCTGATCTCATGCAACAAATTTCATATGAATATCGGATATCATTAGTCTAAATGCAGTTAATGAAAAGTAATTTCTTGAAATTGCCTTTGTACTTGAAATTCAATATCAAATTTCAGGACCACCTATCCTGAGGGGATCATCTCTGCTAATGGGCCATAATGTCCCAACTGCACCAGCATAAAAGGCAGCTGAACCAACCTAGGCCATCAAGGACTCCCGAAAATATCCTACAACTCATAGGATGACATCATTCGATTGTGAAACTCAGCGCCCTGGGAGTGGGGGGTGCTGAGCATTCCTGCCTGGACCTGAGCATATATAACTGAGGGCTCGGGACACCACCAGCACCACCCCTCGATGGAGCAAGAGGTGGACCAGAACTTCCACAGCACCACTGCTTTTGACAACTGCAACCATCACTTCAGCAGGACTGCAACCACCACCCTGACCCATAGGTCACCAGGTTGTACTCTTTGTGACTTTAAGCCAGTTTTTCTGTATCATTGCCTTTATTGTAATAGTTCTATTAAATTGTAACTCTGACCTGAAATCTCTCTCAAGGTATTTGTGTGGGATTAATTTTTCCCACTGGTTTACTTTCAAACCAGCACATTCAGAAATAGAAGAGAATATATATGTAGAATATATAAAAATATGGGCCATAATACCATTAAATGTTTAAATATTTTCTTTAGAAAATATTCAGTTTTCACCTCTTAAAGTCTGCCTGAAACACATTTCTGCATTTTTGTGTCTTTGTCCACCTTCATGGAGTATACTTTCCACTGGGATATGTTTCCTGTGATACAAACTGGGTTGAGTGGCTATAGTGGCATGAAAGATGTGGCTCTTCCAGTTAACCCAGGCCCTGTGACGGGAGTGAGTCAAGGCACTGGGAAGGTATTATAGTAACACAGATCAACACAGATTAACATGAAGCATATCTAAAAGGAAAAGAATTGGTTTAGGTTTACCAACTGATGTTTTCAAAGCTCGCCTGGCAAAAAGTAAGTGCTTTCATCCCAGCTGCAATTTCTTTTCCAGTAGCAAATCCAGAACTTTATAAAGCAAAATAGTTTTAAAAACACCTCATTATGCTTCCCACCAGATGACAGAGCAATACCCAAAGGGCCAGGTTTTCCCACCTGAAAATTCGTACATTTGACATGAAAATGGCAGCAGTTGTTGGAATGAATGAGCAGAACTATGTCAGTGTGTAGACAACAGACAGAAGATGACGACAGAAGCCGTATATGATGGTGGTTATTCTGTCAGTGGCACTTTTCTCTAAGATCTGTCAGTCTGGTAAGAAGCCCCAGTCAAGTCAGACTGCAGAGAAAGAATATGTTGTCCAAAGGTTCAGAAATATAACAGAGGTTTGGGGTTTTGTTGGTTGGTTGGTTTGTTTCTTTGTTTTGATTTGGTTTGGTTTTGGGTTTTTTTTTTGTTTGTTTGTTTTTTTGTTTGTTTTGTTTGTTTCCTTTTTTTTTTTCTGATTTTTTCACTTGCAGAATATTAGCATATGGTGGATTTCAGCTGGCCCTGCCACTACTGATTTACTGTGCTCAGGATAGAGCCTTGAGACTGGCTGTGATGGGAGGTGCAGGCTGCTGCTGAGGCTGACAAATATTGTTGTGAAGCCTTGTGTTTGGTGTTCTGACCAAATTCAAATACTGTCACAGTCACTCTGCCATCCAGAAGTAATGTCCAGGGTTTAATTCGGCTGATAAATTCTTCTATGGGTGTTTCATACACCCTTCTTCTGTCAAATGGTATTTTGGTAAGAATGACTACTTTCTGCAAATGGAGGAATTGATTTCTGAATGCAATTAAGAGAGAAAAAGGAAAAAATCCAACTGAGTTCACAGTTCATCTGATGCTATTGTTAGAAACTTGGAGGGGACATAGTACAAAACTGTTAGACAACACTACAGTTACCTTGCTTTAAGAGAAATATCTCCAAAGAGTTAATTATGGACCCAGAAAAAAAACTAACAGTACGAAACAAAACATGTGGAAGGCATCAAGCCTAAATTTCCAACATGAGCAAAACTAACAGACCTTTTCTATAGCCAGGCAGAACCCCTGTAATTCTACAAATTAGACTGAGCCCCTGGGAACTATGTGCTTGCAGCTGCTATGCAGAGGTATAGATAGAATATGAAGGAAATTCTTTCAAATTACACTGGACTGTTCTAAGGCTAATAAAATTACCCGTGATCCATTGCTAGCTGACAATTTTCCTTATATAAAAGTCATATATTTCATCATATAGCAGAACACATTTCAACCTGAAAAGTATGAATGGGCAACAAATTTAATTCTTCTTACTTCAGACTGATTCTCTTCTTGTAATAATAATTTTGTTATAAAACATCTCTCTTTGGGAATAAGTTTTCCTTTCTGCTTGTTTGGGAGCAAGAGCTCTTCATCAGGAAGCTGGTTAGTGCTTGACAAGACAGAATAATGCACATACTCCCCTGCAAGTGTTTATCTAATGTTTAAACACAAACTTACTTTCTTTTTGTGGAAGATAGCCCAGCCAACCTGTATGGTTGGCTGATTGTCGAGATCAGCTAAGAACCAAATCACAAACACAGCTCTTAAGAGCTGAAGGACCTGACTGTGGCAAGTACAGCTTTGGTATACTGCCCACCAGCTCCTAGATACACCTTTAACAATACGATTTTTAGAGTCATATGAGCGTGACCAATTGAAAACCTTCTGTACCTAAGTTACACTTGTTCAGGCACTGAACTGACCCTCAATGACCTTTTTAGAACCCCTAACTAACAGGAACAGGGACAGCAAAGCAAACACTTCAAGATACTGTTCCTTTATGAGAGATCATGAGTAGATTCAAAATTCTCCTGCAGCTGGGGAAAAACGAATCAAAACTAAAAAAATACTATAATGGATATAGAGGGCTGGCAGGAAGGGACAAAAGACAGAGCAACCAGAAGGAAAAAGGATGACAGGGACTGAAAATGAAGGAAAACAGATGAAGGTTGGAAAGCGTCACTGGTGTGATGAGTTCACAGGCAGGTGGCAGGGGCAAGAGATCTTTTACCCATTGGAAGACAAAAGGAAATGGGCAGATCAGAAAGGAAGCAGAGGTATCTGACGGGAGTTACTTTAGTAAGCACTTTCCCCTCCCTCTCTCACTTTTCTGCAGAACTGAAATTTATTTTAATCAAAAAGGTTTTTTATATACTCTTCTTGGGACCTGATCAAAGTGTTGGCTCCTTAGTCAATATATTTCTTAAAATCCCCAATTGTGACTAAAATATCCCCCTTTGCTATAACTCAAATGTCCTAGAATCCCTTCAAGCTGTGATCTCCTCAGTTAGGATAAACAACATTGTGCCAGTGTTTGGCTGATGAAAACCTCCAGAAACATGCCAGGTGCTTAAAAGGGAGACACTGTAATTTTGCAGAGGGCACTCCTCCCTGTGAATTACTGTTCTGTTAGCATGCTGCCATGCCATTAGGAGACAACACTCCAATACTAGCCGTAGCTGTCTTAGGGCCTGTTTACAATGCAGCAGCATATTTGCTAAGGCATCACCACATCAACATTAACTATGTCCTTTCTACTGCTCAGCTACTATGAATCTCTCAAAACTTTGCATTACACACCACAAAAGTTCCAGAGACCCCTGCAATCTTCAGTGGAACTGAGCAGTTTAACAGGAGTGCCCTTGCCCCGCTATAGACGTTGCTAATGTCAGAATCATAGAATCACTAAGGTTGGAAAAGACCTCCAAGATCATCAAGTCAACCTTCAATATCTTCCTACACAGTTTCTGCAGAGTGCAAGGCATTTTCATCCACTTCAAAGCCAGAGCTACTTATGTGGACTAATTGGTCAGTTGCCATTTTCCACTCTCACAGACTGGTGGCTTGAAAGTCCCACCTGTAACACTCTGGTTTTAAAGCTCTTTTCCAAATAAATATGGGATCATATTTTTAAGGCTCTTTTTCTGTAGCAAGTTAAAACATTGCAGACTGTGACACCTACCTCATGGGAAATGTACTCATGGCTGAAGCCCAACACAGCATTCACGGCAGCATCACAAGAGATGATCCCATTCCTAGCCCACACCTTGCAGATGATCCTCAACACATAGCCAATTCTGTGCATCTTCCACCAGATATGCAGGTCAGGATGAACCTCCTGTCATGTTTGTTTGCACACACTGAAGAAGGAGATACTGTTTGGCTGCTGGTCCTCTTCCCACTCCTCAGGGACCACTCTCACAATGAAGACTTAAGCATCAACATGATACCAGAACATGAGCAGCTGCTACTTCTTCTCATCTCTTTCAAGCAGTGAAGGGAAGAATCTACAGCTTCGCTTGTTGGCTTTTGGCACTGACTGTTACTTTACACAAGAATAGTTGGAAGGCTAGGTGAACGAAGGAATTGTTAATAAGAGACAAAATAGTTTTTAGACAGTGCATATGCTTCTGATCAGGTTTGCCAGGACTGTTGTTGCTGCCGAACAAGGCTGCTTTGGTTTTTATTTATTATTGGTAGGATAGGGGCAGCTAATGGCCCCAGCCAAAAGTCAGGACCGCACTGCATCAAGTATTGTTCTGTAAAATCCTAAGTAAAAATGTTTGTCCTCAAAAATTTGTATGGGAGACAGACAGTGGAAGGGAAGAAGCAATACCTCTGTTCGCTATGGCAACTGATGCAGCAGGATGTTTGTGCAGGCTTACATAGGAAGTGTGTAGCAAAGCCAGAAATTGAACTTCCATCTTCTGCATACAATTACAGCACTAGCACAACAGGCTTTTCCTTGCTTTTAAATATTTTTTGTCTGAATTCTTGCTGGGGGTTTGAACCCAGTTAATACTTTTTTAAATAAGTATTTAGTCAGTGACAAGGAGGCAGGGAGGGTATCTGCGTGCCATTCCGGCAAGAGCATTTTATTGCATGCTTCCTGTCAAAGGGTGCAGAGGCAAATACAAGGGAACATGGCTGGCTCAGGCCAGGGGAAAGGTGGGATCAGGGAGCGGGAACCAATGCGAAAGCTTTGGAGGAGTGACCAGGCTGACAGACACCCGCGGAATCCAAACCGGGACCGGCCATCCCAAGGAGCAGCCCACCTTGGCAGGGGAGACCCTCTGGCCACCCCAGCACAATGTAAGTTCCCGGGCCACCACAACTGCTCCTTTTTGTATTAGACTAAGAGGCCTCCCCCAGGGATCCCAAAACCCAGCATCCCAAAAACTTAACATGTACAGAACAACAACAATTATCAGAATTACCCAAAGCTCAATGTCTCAACAACCCAAATATACATAATCAGAAACACCCCCAACCCAGTGTCCCAACAAGTCCTCAAATCTTTCAGACGATTTTCTTTCTGCATGCTGGATGATCTCATAGGCAGAGGTGAGGTTGAAGCAGCACAGTTCTTTCTGGGCTGTGGCAGAGTTCAAGCACACCTGCAGGTGGTACCAGGAGCATTCAGAGGACAGTAGGGTGATAGGTGTTGGGTACTGGGCATCATGATGATGAGTGCAGGCACAGGCTCTGGTAGTTGCTTCTGTTGGGATTCAAACAGAGTTAAAATTTTGCAATTTTCAAATGGAGGGGGGCCTTTCCCTTCTCCCCTCTCCCAAGGGTTTGGGGAAAGGGGAATGGCATAAGGGTTACAGGGATATGGGAACCCGTGGCTAGGGAAAAGCCTAGCAGAGGGGTAGTAGTAGAAACATTAACTGTTGGGGAATTAACAGAATGGGGTAGGATATGGGGAGACACCACAGGTGTCCAACTTAGCCTTTCGCAGTCTCATTTGCAGTTCTGGCTCTCGGGACTGCGTGTGTCTGTTTCTGTTGCGGTCATCAATGCTGGCTTGCGTCGTCTTCGCTTCCAGGCGATAGATGTTTCATCTTTTGACTGCACTTTGTTCTTCTTGATTGGTGTTATGTCTGCAGCAACGATGTTTGCTGGGCTGGTGCAGTTCTTCTCTGGCAGCTTCCAGGTGTCATCTGTGGCTTTTGGCTCTTTCACTTCAGTCCTTTGGTCCTTAAACTCAGTAACAGAATCTGAAAAGTCACTGTTTTTCTCCTTTGGATGCTGTTTTGCATCCTCTGGCCATGCCTGCTAGCTGCTCAGGTTTACTGCTTCCCCTACAATGCTTTCGCAGTTTTCTGGGAACAGTCCGAGTCCTACAGCCTGGCTCCTGCAACCCCCCCTCTTTTTCTGCTGTTCTTGCAGCACAAGAGCAGGGGATGCGGGCAGGGCCGGGGCCGAGGTGAAAGGCAGCACTTGGGCGGGGTTTTCGCAGCTGGAGGAGCAGGGCGGCACCAGCCGAGACTCGACAGCCTCAGGGCATTTGCGAGGCCATGGCGGAGCCGGCAGAGGCCAGGCGTGGCCCTGCAGTGCCGCAGTCGTGAGGAAGTGGCCGGGGCCGGCCGGCACATTTGGGACAGAGCGTCTCTCTAGGAGCTGGCTTCAGCTCGCTGCCACGCCGGGGGGAGCTAAGTCCACGATGTTAAAAACAAGAGAGTACTGTCCTTTTAACTTTCGCACCACGTGGCTGGCCGGGGCAAGGCGCACTGAGCGCGGGGTCCAGTCTCTGGCCAGCTGCATGGCTGGCCTGGGCGAGCCCTCGCCTCGGCGAAGAGCCAGGCACGAACTGGCGGGGGGTCGCCGGCGGGCACAGCCGCATCGGCGACGAGGGAGGAACGCTTTGCCGGGGCTCTCGGGAATGGCGGGGCAGGTGGCCCGTCGGGGCTGCCACGGGGGAGGAGAGGTCTGCAGCCGGTCAGCAGCCTGAAGGGATCGGCAGCTTTTTGTCTGGGCTGGCCACGCTGCGTGCTGCTCGGGAGACTGAAAGCGGCGGGGCCAGGCTTCCTCACTTGCCACACTCACTGCTGCTTTTTCAGTCTGTGTTCTAAAGATCCTAGATACCCCCTGTTTCTAGTATCGTCAGGCTGTTTCAAGCCTCTTAGGGAGCCTTTAAATTCCGCTTTTTTCTGTGGCTGCAAGTCCTCGGGGCTTATGTTAAAGCTCCTGCGAGGCTGCTGGGGAAGATCTGGGATACAGGCGGGAGAGGCAGTGTCTGCGGCTCGCAGGGGACTCCCGATGGAGGAAGAGGGACCCGACGCAACGTGAATCGACGTGAGGGAGGGGCCCGGGACGGAGCGGGGACCGCGCGCGGTAACGGGAGTGGGAGCAGGAACAGGAGGGGGGGTGCGCGCGGGCGGCAAGCCCGCGACTGTGGCCGCGGGCGCCACGTGGTGTCCGCCATCTTGGATGAGGGAAGCGGAGCCGGCAAAATTGAAATTAAAAATTGCACCTTGGATTGCGGTTTGGGCCATGCTGCCATCGCGATCTTGGAACAAATCTGGAGCAGCAAGAACCGGGGAAGTGGATACAGGAAAGGGGGTTGGGATAGAGCTGGAGGTAGTTTGGCCTTCACTACCCCTGGCAGGGGACAAAGGAGACTGGGAGAGAGCAGGGAGACGGTAGCAACCCTGGGCGCTTCGGCAGACTCCATCTCCGGGTTTCCTTTGAATTAGGACAGAGGGAGTAGGAACACAGGGGGAGGAAAGCGGCAGAGGGTTTTTTACACTGGGATTAACATTTTTAAACCATTTTACAAAGTTATCAATGGCTTTTGCTAACTTATAAAGCAGATACCCTCTTCCAGACATAAACAACCATCTTACAAAGCGTTTTAAATATTCGATTAGCCATTGCTTGAATAACCATTGAATAAAATGTTTTAAACCCTCCCTGGTATAACGAAAATTCTCACAAACAAGGGCTCTCAAAACTGGGAAAAAGGCTTCCCGCAGGAGATGAGAAAATTCTGTTCCCATCTCCCTTCTCTTCCCAACCTCGAGGTAAAAGAAATTTAAAAGAAAAGGATACAAAGGTGACCCATATTATCTTTGGGGTCAAATAAAAGTCTCGAGGATGGTCCACTGACTTAGACCAGTCTTCTCTTTCCGTAGAAGGTTGTTGGTCTTCCCTGCCGAGCTGCTGACAGAACTCAGAGGTTTCTTTGGGGTAATGGCTGCTCAGAAAGGCGACTTTAATTCCAGCGAGGAAGCTCTGCTGGAGACGCTCTCTAGGGACGGTTTGAGGCCATCTCATGTTCAGGCGCCATTTAATACTTTTTTAAACAAATATTTAGTCAGTGACAAGGAGGCAGGGAGGGTATCTGCGTGCCATTCCGGCAAGAGCATTTTATTGCATGCTTCCTGTCAAAGGGTGCAGAGGCAAATACAAGGGAACATGGCTGGCTCAGGCCAGGGGAAAGGTGGGATCAGGGAGCGGGAACCAATGCGAAAGCTTTGGAGGAGTGACCAGGCTGACAGATACCCGCAGAATTCAAACTGGGACCGGCCATCCCAAGGAGCAGCTCACCTCGGCGGGGGAGACCCTCTGGCCACCCCAGCACAATGTAAGTTCCTGGGCCACCACACCCAGTGACATCAGCATGGAAAATAAGCCTTAAATAGCTGCATAGAGAAAGCAACTCCATCAGCAATCAGCAGTCCAAAATTCCAACTATACCTGCAGATCAGGAAAGAGCAGTTGTTCCACCAGTGACTGCAGTGGGGCACAACATAACCTCTTTATAAGGCTCCACTTCACATGTTTTAGGAGGCACGTTTCTGAGCCAAGATTGAAATCAATCCATGAAGTAGGACAGCAAAGCTGTTTTCTTGCTGTAGGTGTGAACACAGGGCAAGGGGATGCAAATTCAGATCTACTGCCGATGGCAGGAGGAGCTAGACATATCTGAGGATACAGTTCAGCATTTCTACTGGTTCCACATTCATTGCTAATATCTTTGTATTGAGGAGCCCTAAATAAGGTCTTCAGAAAACATTTGTTTTTTCTCAAAGTGCCCTGACAGTCTCATTCATCAGGGGGATGCAGATACAGCACTGTCAGAGCGAATGTCTCTTGACTGGTGTTGAGCTTGTACAGACAAGGTTGCACGCTCACAGAACAAGCACAGCAGCAGAAAAGACAGAGAACAGAAAAGAAAAAGCAACGAAACGGATAGCAGAAGGTACTGTGAAGTTGACAGCCTTAATTTGCTGCACATTATCCTCAGAAGCTATGCAACATTTAACTTCATTTATCCACAGGTTGGAATGAGAAGAATTATGGGGGCTGACTGATAGGGCAGATCCTAGTATGAGCCACAGAAAATGTATAGCAAATTCTACTTCAGAAACTTAAGTTGAAGTGTATCTTGCACCATTTCCCCCCATTTAGTTATTGCTGCACATCTCGGAAATTCAAAAGTTTCAATTGACACTTTTTTTAAAATTTTCCAGAAATCTGAAAAATTATGGGGAAATTATTTCACATAGGGTGAAATACTATTTGTTTTCTGAAACAAAATTGTTAATTCACATGCAAGTTAGTTGCTGCTGGCCTGGGAACCCAGATTCTTTAACAAAATGGCCTTTCAGAGCTGCTCACTGGCCATTAGACGTTTCTGGACCCCACTGCTCCCCCACTGCTTCAGTTGGGACCCTTGGCGCAGCCCAGGTCATGTCAGCTCAGCTCTTTTCTCCTGGAAATGCAGGTTCTACAGCCTGAGGAAAATGATGGAGAAGCTGGCCAGGTAATGAGAACAAGGCCAGAGCCCATTAGAAGCCTGTCTGATGGGCAGTGTTCCACTGGAGTTGTGCTGTCCTTAATTCCTTCCAAAATCCATCTTATTTCAGCAAGTTACCAAGCAGGCAGCAGTCCACGCTCTTATTTTCTCAACAGTGGTTGGGAGTAAGTCAAGTGACAAAAGGTGTTGATCCGATTTGTTGGCCTGCTGTGTTGGTTTTGCATGGACTGGTTTTTTGTAGCAGGGGTGCCACAGAGGTGGCTTCTCTGAGAAGCTGCTGGAAGCTTCCACCATGTCCAGCAGAGCCAATTGCTGATGGCTCTGAAGATGGACATGCTGCTGGCCAAGGCTGGGCCAATTAGAGATGATGTAACACCCCTGTGATAACAGATTTAAGAAGAAATCAAAACAAAGTGAGGCACGTGCAGTTTTTTTCTAGCCAGAGAAGAGGAGGAGGTGAGAACATGTGAGGGAAACTACATGGAGGCACCAAAGTCAGTGGAGAAGGAGGGGCAGGAGGTGCTCCAGGCACTGGAGCCGAGATTCCTCTGCAGGCCGTGGTGACGACCATGGTGAAGCAGCTGTGCCCCTGCAGCCCATGGGGATCCACGGGGGATGCAGAGATCCGCCCGCAGCCCGTGGGGGAGGTGCCCACACCAGAGTGGGCGAATGCCTGGAGGAGGCTGTGATCCAGTGGGAGACCCGGTGGAGAGAGGAGGCTCTGCTTCCAGGCTGGAGCAGCCTCTCCTTGGAGCACTGCATCCCATAGAAGAGTGACCCATGCCACAGCAGTGTTGGGAGGATTGTTTGCCTGTGGAAGGGACTCATGCTGCAGCAGTTTTGGGAGGACTGCTGCTCGTGAGATTGGAACCACATCGGAGAGGTTCGCAGAGAACCGTCTCCCATGGGAGAGACCCCACGGCAGCAGGGGAAGGACTCCTCTCCCTGAGCAGCGCAAGAAAACCTCAGGTGATGAACTGACCAAAACCCCCGTGCCCTGTCCCCTGCACTGTCAGTGGGAAGGAGGGAGGGGCTGGGGGGAAAAAGGTGTTTTAAGGGCTTATTTTACTTCTTATTATCCTCCTCTGATTCTGTTAGTAATAAATTCACTTTGTACCTCTAAACTGAGCCTGTTTTGCCCTTGGAGAGTTTTCTTCTCCTGGTCCTTATCTCAACTCATGAACCCTTTGTTAATTTTTTTCTCTCCTCTGCCCAGCTGTGGCAGGGGAGGGCAAGTGAGTGGCCTTTGTGGGTGCCTGGCAGTTGGCCAGTGTCAAACCACAACACCTGCACAGTAGTACACCTTCTAAAAAACCTCAAAAAGATGGATGAGCAGAATGTGGATTCACTGATTCTCATGGAGGCACTTTTTGAATTTTTATGATGAGAAATAAAAATTTTGATGATTAAAATGTGGCAGAAAGATATACAGGAGCAAAAAACCTGCACTGTATGAAACATCATGCAGAGTTTCCAGCTAGAAAGTCAGATAGAACAGGGGATAACATAGTCAATAATAATCAAAACTAATAAATGTTAAAATAGTGCAGTACTCTGTGGACCTGAAAAATGTTACCTGCAAGGGAAAGGAAAGACTGTTTGAGAACAAAAAGGTATACTTCTATCTTACTCTCAAGTCTTCCTAACACACCACATCATTTAGGAAATTTTACATAGGCCTTTAAAACTGTTTTTCTGCAGCTAATTTTGACATGCCTTTTCCATTAACCTAAGTGGGAAATGTGCGGGGGGAACGAGACCCCTGGACAATGAATCAATATGATTGCGCAGGAATCTATTTATTGTTTACATTTCTCCATTCTTATACATTTCTCTAAGTGTCATTCACACGATCACGCATGACTCAATTGGACCCTCCGCACTGTCGACACGCCCTGCATGCACCCCTCAGGGGACCTGATTGGTTCTAGTCGAGGATGGTACAGTCCCTCCTTATCTGCTTTCTTGCTGCTTTGTTATTCTTTCTTCTAATGTCTCTTTTCTCAATTTAGCACTTTTTACATTCTTCAGGCCCTGATAAGAGCAACTACATGGAACTTGGCTGGTGCACTCTTGCCAGGATTCTTATGCTTTGCAACATCTCCCCTCTTTTCTTCTTATTTGCACCAGCCAAGTTCCTTTTACTATGTTTTCTATTAACTGGATCGCTGATGTCTTTATACGTAGAATAACACTCAATGCATTTGTGGAACAACACAAATAACACAGTAATGGCTAACAGTAATTGCAATATTCTTTTCACTATTCTTACACCTGGGCCCATGTGCAAGTAGTAGTTTCATTGTGCAACATATCTAATATTTTATCTTAGTTTATCATGTATACTTAATATCTCAACTTATTAAGCATATCTAATTTAATCATATCTCATCTAGTACATCTGATATCTTACCTAGTACATCTTATATCTTATCTAATATCTTATCTGGTACATCTTATATCTTATCTAATATTTTATCTTATACATTTGATATCTAATATCAAGTACATGTGATATCATGTCTTATCAAGTACATCTAATATCTGATTCAACTATTTATCTAATATTATCTGATATCATATCTTATCTTTAAAATTCGAACAATAGCAGTATCTAAAAGAAAAAAAAACCTAAAAGAAAAACACAGTATCTATTCTTCAGCAGTATCAGAGATCGAAGTATCTTTCTCAAACTAGAGACAAATCTACTTTGCTGGTATCTCTCAGGGTCTTTTATCTGTAATGACACAAGCATAACTCTTTTTCTTCATTAGCAACTCTACAGGTCTCTCTTATGACCCTGACATAGGATTCTTAAAATGAACTTTTGGTTGGTGCTGTGACAATTCAGAGTCTTACTGCAAGCCTGAGTAATGGGTAAACACTGGTGGATTTCTGCAAGCACTTGTTAATCGTAGATGGTTCATAACATAAACTGCTTTCAGTACTCTGTCCTGCGGGCTCAGCTCATTTTCCCCCTTTGTTGTTGTTGTTGTTGTTTGTTTGTTTGTTTGTTTTTTTATCAAGCAGCCCTTTTAATACTTGATGTGTCCTTTCAATTATGGCTTGTCCAGCGGAATTACCTGGAATGCTTGTGCTATGCCTCACTCCCCAAAGAGCTAAAATCTCTTGGGTTTGATGGGCTGCATAACCTGACCTATTATCTGGTTTTATCTCTTGAGGCAAGCCCATTATGGCAAAGCAGCCTCGCCAATGTGGAATAACAAAACGAGACCCTTCACTTGTCATAGGAGTGGCCTAAACCATGGCCAAAAAGGTGTCTATGGTCACATGAAGGCGTTTGAAGCAACTAAAAGGGCATAAATAGTCACATCAATCTGCTATAATTACAGAGGTCCTAGGCCACAAAGATTGACCTCGGGACTTTACTCGCCAACTGTACCTTGACATTGTAGGCAGGTTGAAACAATTCCTTGTGCATTTTGCAATGACATCCTAAATTGCTTGTGCAGAACCTCTGCGCTTTGATGAAAAACTCGTGAGCCCTTCTGGCTTGACTGAACTTATCAATACTGGGGGAAGCAGAGGCCTACAGTGGTGCTACTAATTGGTCAGCCTTCTCGTTCCTTAGGGCCAGACCTTCTATTAATCCGGAGTGACTCTGTATATGGGTGATGAAACAATTCTGCCTGCAGGAATTAAGTTGCTACAACCGCTGGTTCTGAATTTCCTTCAGCAATGACTGTTCTATGCGCTCAACAGCACCTACTACGTAAAGAGAATCAGAAACAATGTTAACAGGGTCATCTGGCCGTCTGTCAAATACCCAGATTACTGCACATAACTCAAGGACCTGCAAAGAATCTCTTGGCCCTCAAGGATTTCACTGAGCCATTTGCCTTTATCTTGCCAAGTTAGTCCTGCTTTAGAAGTCTTTTGACTGGCATCGGTGAAAACCTGAGGCCTTTTACAGGTTGTTTTAATAGCTAAGGTAACCTTTCAACTTGTTGATATAAAGAAAAGAACTGATGAAGAGGAAAATGAATACTAATGAGACCTGGAAAATTCAACAATGCCCATTGTAAGATGTCTGAGTTCTGCAATGACTATTGCAAATAATCTTTAGTTAATGGGAGAAGAATATTCTGGGGTTCTATCTAGTGTTCACTTTTGTGCTTTGATTACAATTTTTGCTATAGCTTCTGTTCATGCAGTTACAGATTTTCTTAGGCTGAATGGCAAAAATACTCACTCTAAGATCTTTAGTGGCTGCCTAGCTTAGCTATCTTACTTCATCAGTATAGCTATCACATGTTTTTCTTTAGCTAACACAGCCACGGAAAATGGCAAAGTAGGAGACTAATGATCTACAAAGGAATTACTCAATTTTGTAGCAATTTGAGTAAGGGCCTTCTGTTGCTTTCAGATAGCTTGTACAGCAAATTGGCTTGATTTTCTTTTTTTAACTATGGCATTAGGGACTCAAGATCTTCATTAGTTATGCTACAGGTACCACAAATCTACTGTATGTCCTTAATTAATTCTTGAGCATCTGTCAAAGTCTAAATTTCTGTGCAAATTGTTGATTTCTGAGACTGAATTGGGCTTCGGTGATAAGCATCTCTAGATATTTCAATGGGGCTTGCTGCCAGACTTTTCCAGGAGCAATTTGAAGGCTTGCCTCTTGCATTTACTGCTGTAAGGCAGGTAGCAGGTTTGCAACATCTGTATGTTCTTCTGCTATCAGAATATCATCTATGTAATGATAGATAGGACACTGTGGGTACCTTTTTGGTTTTTTGCTTTTGTTTGTTTGTTTGGTTTTGTTTTTTCTGATGGAGCTAGCACTCAAGCAACACACAGCTGGCACATCACGGGAGAATTACGCATCCCTTGTGGTAACACAACCCATTGATACCTCTTTGCTGGCTCTGCCTTGTTTTCTCAGAGGCAAACTGATGTTTATCTAGACAAACAGGTAGCCACTTTAGACTTGCTGGCAATAAAACACTTGTGTACCTTCTCTTCTAGGTTAGTAAATTAGCTAGGTGTTGCTATTACACACTCAATTACGGATTTTTACATAAAACTTTTTGGAAATTGGTTCCACACACACAAATCTTCAGACTGGCATCATTCTGCCAGGGATCAAATTGATGCTCTACTTGCAAAAACTTTTAGTGTAAATATTGCACTATCCAAATGCTCTTGGGGAGCCATTCCTCATTTCTGTTCAGTGATAACTTGTGCAGCTGTCACTGTGAACATAAAGGCAACATAATAGTAAGCGAACACATGCTATACAACAGTAAAGTCACGCCAAGCAAGAAAAAACAGGATAATACATACAATCTACAGCACATGATAAAAGGACAGTAACTGAGAATAATACACTTTCAATTGCTTAAATACTGACCTATCACTCAGAGTCTGCTGTAGCTGGTGACTCTACCTCACGAGGACCTGGAAAAACTTTCCCGGGTAAGGCTTCTAAATGTACTTCGAAAAAGACTCTAGCTTCTATAGATCTAAATCAGCAAGTCATAATGACTCAATTACAGTTTTAGCGCAGAAACACCTAGGTCTGTTGGCATGTTGCCCAACTAGGTACAGCCAGGGCTTGGCCAGAGCCAAGGCCTTAGCTGGAAGGGTTCTCTAACATATCTTACAAACAAGCCTTTATTAATAACAGCTGTGAGAGTTTCCTAGAAGGATCTATGTCTTGCAAACAGCTATACAACAGTATGTGAAAGTCTGTAAAGCAGCCGGCTTTGTCATTTATCTTTAACAAAGTTAGCAGTGGTACCACGAAAAACTGCAAACAACTAAAGAAATGCATATGCATAACATAGAATAATATTTTCTGGATGATGCCTTTCACGACATGCCTGTGAATTCACAATTTGGCACTAAGAACATATTCAGAATCGTTAATACAACAGAGACAACTGACTTAGGAAATCAAGGTTACATTTTCTTGCACACTTATGTGTACATGACAATAAAGCAAAGCAAAAGCAAGAAAGAAAGTACTAAACACCTTACAATCAATCATATGCATAGTCTGGAATTGTTACTCATCCTTTTCTGCTACCTATGAAAGATAAAACAGCAAAGATTGTCATGAATAACTATCACAATTGACTAATGCAGAACACTTATACTCATGGAATTTTCAATTAATTTGAGGCTTTAAAAAGCTACATTTCATATACTTTTACAACTTATTATCTTATATTTTTGAACAGTTACTTGCCAATTCATCATAATTATTTCGATTGGTTCAATCTTATCCTTATAATAAAAGAACTGTATCTTTCAATCTAAAGTTAACATCACTGAAACTGAACAAGAATTAATCTGAACATAACTTAAACTTAACAAGAATTAAATGAACACAACTTAAACCTAACATCAGTTAAATGCAACAAGACTGAAATCAGAGTTGAGTGTTCTTTTTTTAGCTGATCTTCAAAATTGGCCTGCTTCAATTATTTTCTCTCAGGAGCTGCTGTAGATCTGCAGGATCTGCAGGATTGTTGACGCATGTTCCACGTTGTATTTTCTGTGGCTTGGTATTGCTGCACCTCTTTGTTCCCTGTGGCTGTTTATTTTATGTATCTGAGGGTGCAATACTAGAAGCGGCCACAGGTGGCGCTGCAGCCGGAGGACAAGTAACTTGTTGGTCACAAGATGGCGGAGACGGAATTACGTAACATTGTTTACTATGGTAACCAGGGCACTGCCATTTTGTTGTACGGAATAGTCTGTAACTTTGCAACTGTATCACAAACTTTTGGAGCAAAGCTCTTAAGGCTGGATTCTGCAGCATTCTGCTCAAAAGCAGGCAACCCAGGGGGCCCATGCACCGCAGATATGGGTTTTTGTCTAAAGCTCTTTTTGTTGCTCTGTCTGCTCAAGCCCCGAACGGCTCGCTCCACGGACTGCGAAAACCGTCCGAGACGAGCCCGCACCCCCCTCTTCCTTTGCTGTGACTTTTGCAGCCTTTTTTGCCTCGGGGAGACGCGCTCTGCGATCCCCAATGCTAACACAGTCTGGCTGCTTAGTACTTTAATACACAGATTCAGTATTTGATTTAGTATTAAGTTGTATTTTCTTCAAAGCGACTCTGCCTGTGCATACCTGTCATTTGCATTTGAATTCTTCCTCCGGCTAAGCCGTGGTGGATCAGGCTGTGATGGGGGGGTAGTGGTGGAACACACTCGCCTCCCTTCTCGCTGCTGTTAACCTTTCAGGGAACACCACGGGACACTTCGCAGGCAGCGTTAGAGGCTGTGAAAGGGGGTAACATCTACCTCCATTCTCTCCGGTTCTGGCATGGTGTGAGGTGCCTCTCCCCCTGGCTCTGGGTGTACGGAGGGAAAGGACGATATTACGGGGTTCACTCCCCAAAGAATTCCCATGCGTACGCTGGAAAAGCAGCCGCAGGACTGCTTGGCTCTGGGCACTCCACCACCTCTGCCTCAGCTGTTTTTTCCGCCTCTGTTTGTCTTAGTGCTGTTAGTATCACTTTCTAAAGAATACTGAGCCCCTTAGTTTCTTTTCTTGCAGCACTTACAGTGTCCCAGAGAGCAATTACCAGCCTTTCTCACTCCAGAATGAATACTTTCGTGGGTGGCAAAAATCTTCTCTCTCGACCCCAACTCAGCAGTCTTTGCAAGACCTCCCGGGTCATACTTTAATATCTCTCACGAAGAGAATAGACTGGAGGATGCTGAGAGGCGTCCTGCTTTCCCTTTAACAGTCCCTCTGCCATACTCCAGCCTCCTGGCTTCACCTCTCGGGTGTTACCACTGCAGCGAAATCTTTTCCGGGGTTCCTTTCTCAGAAGCATTCTTTGGCCCCCGAACTCCGAGCGAGTTGTCTCCGACCCCCCTTGCCGTGGACCAGCCACAGTGAGATCAGCTAGGGTCCCCCCACCCTTTCACTTCACCAGACGCCCTTCATTATCTAAAGGGATTTGGTCTGTTTCATAAACGAACGTTTATCACGTCGGGGTCACCAATATGCGGGGGAAACGAGACCCCTGGACAATGAATCAATATGATTGCGCAGGAATCTATTTATTGTTTACATTTCTCCATTCTTATACATTTCTCTAAGTGTCATTCACATGATCAAGCATGACTCGATTGGACCCTCTGCATTGTCGACGTGCCCTGCATGCACCCCTCAGGGGACCTGATTGGTTCTAGTCTAGGATGGTACAGTCCCTCCTTACCTGCTTTCTTGCTGCTTTGTTATTCTTTCTGCTAACGTCTCTTTTCTCAATTTAGCACTTCTTACATTCTTCAGGCCCTGATAAGAGCAACCACACGGAACTTGGCTGGTGCACTCTTGCCAGGATTCTTATGCTTTGCAACAGAAATGCAGGCAAATTAAATAGTCCCCTTGGGCTACATAGGGAATGTTCCTGCCACTATCACCACTGGCTCAACTCCACCTACCACAAAAGCTGTAGTAGGAGAACTGGATAATGAGAGTGTCAGTGAACTTGTGTATGTTACAAGCACCTAAATTAGAATGTGCAAGGGTCTGTTGCTCAAGGCTAGAGAACCCAGGGGTAAGATGATGTTATTCAGAACCTGATGTACCACTTGTAATTCCAGCATGGATACCTGGAGGTTAGCAAGCCTTGGAATACAAAAGATGTTATGGAGCAAAGCAATGGGCAACAGGAAAGGTATCCAGGCAGTGTTCCCTGCATCCCCTTAGTTCATAACATTAGGGCCAATATTGGACTGTACAGTATGTACTCACACAGTTCTGCGCCACTCATGACTTGGAAACAAAAAGTGAGATTTTTTGACTTGCCAGCCCAGTTTTTCACCATTATTTAACCAGTTTGCACACAGTAACTGTTGAGTCAGTTGTTACTATGAGTCACAGGTTGAGATGTCCACCAGTACAAACAGTGACACTGAAGGAAAGAGCCTCACTCATGCTGTAAGGCACTGACATCCAACATGAGAATGCAAAGGAAAACTGTTCCTAAACCTCAAGGGTTAAAATGGAAGAAAACAAACCCACGATTTTTCAGTTAGTATGAGACACTTCTCAACTATACCTGTTTCTCATAATAGTTATCAGTTATGTGACTGGTTTAAAATTGTTATTAAGCCAAATAATCAAGAATGTGCTATAGTAATAGTAAAATTTTTTTTATACTGAGCTGTATTACTAATGAGTGTAAAAAAAATTACACTTTACCTTTTCACAGTTGCAGAACTACCATAAGAACTGAGAAAAGCCTTTTTAAAGCATGAACTTTTGGAACTATTTGTTTCCAAGTTAGAAAAACCAGCTGAACATCTGTAGATATAGGATATGATCTACTTTGGAGTAAGCATAAAATCATAGACTAGCCCGGGTTGGAAGGGAACCATAAAGATCATCTAGTTCCAACTCCCTTGGGCATGTATAGGGATAACTTTCACTAGACCAGGATGCTCAGAGCGCTATCCAACCTGACCTTGAACACTTCTGCAACACTTCTCTGGGCAACCTGGTCCAGTGTCTCACCACCCTCTGAGTAAAGAATTTCTTCCACATATCTAATCTAAACCTACCCTCTTTCAGTTTGAATCCATTTACCCTTGTTCTGTCACTACATGCCCTCATAAAACATGCCATCTTTCTTGTAGACTCCCTTCAGGTACTGGTAGGCTGCAATTAGGTCACCCCAAAGCCTTCTCTTATACAGGCTGAAGAAAACCAATTCTCTCAGCCTTTCAATTATGCCCTAAAACCAGGGATTTCACCTGAATAATAAGGGAGATTAGATTTTGATCCCATGCCCCTTATGTTAATTTGTCACCCCGTATTCTCTGCCAGCAAACAATTACTGGCCTGTCTCTAGAAGGCTGACAGAAGGGAACTTCATGCCTAGGAAAGATAAACAAAGTATATTGTTTCCTGTTTATACTGGACATGAGCTTTTTATAATTATCCCACCAGTTAGGATTAACTGGACAATTATGCTGGCAAACAATGGCACATTGATGACAGCCAAACAAAGGCATCTCAGATCAGCTCCTTCATCAGACCACTGCAGCAGAGCCCCTCTGAATTGCTTCAGTTCTGGCTGCCATCCCAGCAACACTGACCCTCCAACAAGGGCTGCACAGTCATAGGGGGAGCAGCAAGGGAAACAGTTTTCCTAACCTGTCAGCATTTAAGAACTCAAACATTTTTCCTTACCACAAAAGGAGTTGAAAATTTGGAGGGAAGAGTGTCCACAGAGTGAGTGTATACAGCAGAACAGATTGGCTGGGAAGAACAGCTTTGCTTTCCATCCTTTTGAAATGTTTCCATTAGATTTTCACCGCCTTCATCCAAGTGAAAGCAGCATTTCAGTAGTGGAATGGAAAAAAGAGAAAGTATAAGATTTGGAATGTCAAAGGACTTTCTTCTTTCTTAACCCCAAAGCCCTATAGCCAGAGCCTCAGCTAGCTGAATCCTTCCTGGCAACAATTCCATTTCAGTTAATTTACTCATTTTGTCAGAAAAATTCTGAACAGACACAGTTTGTAGTTCATACAAAACAAAGGAATAACACAACAGTGCTGTTCCCATGACTATTTCTAGCAGATAGGACTGCTCAGGTCTGGCATGGAAGGCACTAGGCTCTGCAGTGGCATTGCTACATCTCTTCCCATACCAGACCTAAACAAAGCCTGAGCCACAAAATGGGATCACTCTGACTACCAAATTGCATATTAGACAAACCCTTAGTGCTACCCAACTTGCGCAGCCATACAGCACAATTCACAGAAATTAAATTAGTTATTCCAAGTATTGACATTGCCTATTTCAGAGGCATCTGAAGGCTGCTCTAAAGTGCACTGGTGCCTGCTGGTCCTTTGTTAACCCAAGATTTCCAAGACACCAGAAGTTGAGATTTAAGTCATAATCTGGTCAATTGTATTTAGCCTTAATATTTCCTCTTTCGTACAAAGAAAAGGGTTATTTCTGTTATTATCTGAACACAAATCAGAAGATGATTGTGCCTCTAGAGCATCTCACACTAAATCTTAAAATAGCTACTATCTTACATACTTAAAAGCCCGAATCTTTAGACAGAGATTCAATATCTACAGCAAAATTGATCTTTAAAATCCCCAATACTGAAATATTTCAAACATTGTCTCTATA
The DNA here is from genome assembly GCA_026261815.1 of Monarcha castaneiventris obscurior. Taxonomy (NCBI): domain Eukaryota; kingdom Metazoa; phylum Chordata; class Aves; order Passeriformes; family Monarchidae; genus Monarcha; species Monarcha castaneiventris. The sequence goes on along the minus strand of JAMPIT010000894.1, from coordinate 58,600,510 downwards.
GCAATACCTACAATCAGTATCTTGAAGGAAATCAGAGCTGCAAATATCTATTGATTATCCAAATTCCAGATTTCCTAAGATAAGCCAACTGCACTGAGAACGGGTGCTGTGCAGTTGTGGACAATGCTTATTGCAGCCTGAATCATTTCACTGCCTTACTGAGGCATAAGTAAAAACTCCAGTAAAACAACCTCATGCCTCAACCAAATTAAAAAAGGGACGCATTCTCAGTTTAGTGGATCCTAGTCAAGAATGAAATCTAAAACTCGGTGATTTCTATGAACTTAAGTTGCTCTTATTCTGTTCATTTTTTTTCATTCTGGACACTTGTAGCCATAGACTGCTCCGTAGTCCTCTTCTCACTCACTGTAAATATATGCTAAAGAAATAAAAGTCCCTTTCACTTTAAGGAAACTCATTACATAGGAACATATTCTTTCAGAAATTGAAGAAAGATAGGATTTATCTTCTCCCTTTGTCTTTTTGTGTTTGATTGTGGTGGCTGATTGACCTGTGGTATAAGAGACAAGAGAGTGTTCTTGGTAAGACAGTCTCTGGTGCCAAAGATCTATTGGTTATGGTGAGGGAAAGAAACCTCTCCCAGGATGCCTGTTCGGTTATGGTAATGTACCCCAGTTCTGATTCCCTGGTTGGCTCCTGGTGTTAGCCACACCCCTGTACTTAAGATCAACCTGTGACGTCTTTTGCCTATGGAACCCTTCACGAGTTGTAGCAATAAACTGCTCTCTGTGGAACTCTATGCAAGGACCCTTCTCAGCTCCTTGCTGTCGGATTCATATTACTGAAGTCATCCCTGCGTCTGTGCGTTCATGCATATGAGCTCTTAGAACCAGAAGGGGCCCAGTAATATTTGATTTTTGATGGAATTTCTGACAGTAAAGAAGAATCATGAGGAGATAGGAAAACAATAACTTGAAGTCCGTTCAAGTTAGCAAAATACACTGGAGAAAACAAGAGAGAGTCTTAAAACTTTCACACTTTTAAGCAGAAAACAACAGAGGATGGATGCTTTTTAATGAATGTGATGCTACTTATACCTCCCTGTTCTCTCTGGAGACCTTTACATATTTTTCAGTTTTGACTGATAATAATAGGTTTCCTGCCATTAAGAGTAAGGTTCCCTGTCCCTTCCCAGCTTATCTGGGTCTGTCCAAGAGATCTGGCCATCCGCACACAATTGCTTGCTGGCTGCAGAGTCCCTGCAAGAGGCATGCTGAAAGCACACATGAAAATATTTCTTCTGTGCTCTTCCTGAACTTCTTAAACTCTAGGTGACCCAGAGTGAAATACATTTCAATGGAGCCTTGGTTAAAAACAGTCAGAACTGAGTCCTTGTTGAACTAGGCAATCCTATGCAGAAATACCTTAAAAAAAAAAAAAAACCACCAAACCCAAACCAAAAAACAAACCCAAAAAACCCCCCAAGAAAAAATACATTCTTATTTCTGTTGGGGTTTTCTTATTTCTTGCTTAGAAAGCAAGGGTATAGGATGTTTTCAGTTTTAATCCTTACTTCATTGTAAAGCTAACCAGCATGAACCAAATACTGTCTGTTACTTAGTGGTGCATTTTGGTTTATGGCAGTACTCCTCCAGTGCCATAGCAGATGAGGTCCTGTTACTCCACTGAACTATTCAACACATGCTTCTGACTTTCACTCAGTAATAATGTCACTCTCTGGTGGTGACACATTCCAACAAGGAACAGAACTGACACTTGTTAAGGAACACATCAGAGTTGGTTTTAATGTAAAGAGAAAGTAAGAATATGTCTATATTCTACCAGAATATTGACTTTTTTATCTCCCATTTCAATCTTGATGCTGTAATGAGAGAAGCTAGAGCTATAACAGTAGTTGTATTACATTATCTCTGCTGTGCTTTTTTCTGGAGCTGAAGTGTATTATGTTTAATTGTACTCTAGCAATTTTAAGATTAGTGCACAGAAAAAATACCAAAGAAGTGAGATGTCTTTAAAATCTTATTATTAGCATTGTAAACATCAATCGTCACAGATCCAAACTCCTGCAAGTATGATAAATCCACCTTACCAAATTCTTTAATAAAATTTTAATTTGAATTAGAGTAACAGTGACAAAAGAGGTGAATTTTGCAAAAAAGATGGGTAAATCTTAGCTCTTTATATTTTCACATGTATTTAAACAAAATTAGTTGCACCAAAAGAGTAAGTAAGTTAAGAACACACCTTTCCTATAGCATAAGCAACAAGTAGCCAAGGAGATGTAGGAGACAGTGGAAAGGGATTCTCCCTATAGTCTTATTCTGTAGCTTCTCACTAAATATTTCAGTCTTCCATCAACCTTCAAGTGCATCCCTGTGAGATACAAACCAAAACCAGCCACAAGTGTTGGGACTGCGGCATCAAACTTGTGTTGAGTGTTTTATTTGCAGAGTCTGAAAAGCTTAATTAAATCCTGTCACATTCACTAGTGTATCAGGCCTGCACATTCACAGTGCCTTGCACAACTGCATGTTCTCTGCATTTATGTGTATATAACGCTATTCTTTATGACTTGCAAGAGTTCAGCACACATTGCCTCAGGTCCCCCTTGCCTTCTGATATTTCTACATCAGCAGCCAGAGTTTCTACCAATCCAAGCTACACAAAATGTACTTCTTTCATTCTGGCATTTCATTCTATTTTCAAAAACATTTTTAGGAATGAGTCCAAGGTAAATAAATTTTCTCAAGTATTGAGCAGTTTCTGATTTTGAAAATCTTACCACATTATTTAGATGGCCATCTACGAGCCCCTAGGCAAATTTTCAGTACTGTGACAACAAAGGAGACACACACTCCTTTCAGCACCACCAGTATTTGATTGTTTAAACAGCCATATACATTTTGAAATTAAGTCCTTGAAATGTTTACTCTATCCTCAGGCACTCTTTAAACAAAGGGTGCCTACATTTACTGAATGAAAAGATGTTAGGAAAAACTTCTTACAGTGCAAACCACAGAAACAAGAAAAACACACATTTAAATTTTGAGCCACAGCTGGGGCTCAAAGGGTCAGCATCTTCACCAGAAGGGAATCCCTCTTCCACACCTTGTATTATTTATCAAACAAATTACTGGATTTCGCTTAAACAAGAACACCATTTATCCACTTTGGTTTTGTTTGCCTCTACATTTCGAGTAGTTTAGCAACAGCTGGTCTAAGTAAGAAAGTTACTAAGGGCTACTATGACCCTAAGTGCCTCTATTTAATTTGTGGCTCTTTTACCCAACAACTAACACCAAGCTCTGCTCTTTTCATTACCCATAACCTGGACACACTATATTTAGATTAAACAATCCCAGCCCTTGGAACAAGATGCTTTGTTCCTTTCAATTACTCCAGTCTAAAAGCAATCACTGTCCTCAGCCTTTGTAAACTTTACAACTTGTTGGACTTTTCTTGAAACATGTCTGTTCTTAAAAGCCATACCCATGGAAAAATAACTGAAACCAAATGCCATGTGATCAGGCAACTGTAACACACGAGAGCCTGAAAATAACAGGAGATACTGTGGCAATGTCTGACCTTCTGAACCGTGCATATGGATTGAAGCAAAACAGCTCATAATCATATCTTAAATGGGCCATACAGCTAGTTTATTTGCAGGTCAGAAGAACCCAGTTTACAGAGTCATGATTTTAAAACTTCATGGACTTGCTTCAGATGCCAGAAATTACTTCATATTTGGAACAAGCTTAAACAAGGTCACAGACGAACTTTATTAGCTTATATGGTCAAAACCAGTTAAGCAGGCAGTTTCAATGGCTGCAGACATTCCCTCTATCTCCTACCATGTTTCCACCTCAAAAAGGAAGGTGCATGAGTGGATTTTGTGTTCTAAACCCCTATGAAATACAGAGGCTGACCTGAAACTAGCAGTTCAAAAATTTTTATTTAAAGTATACTGGCAACACAACTTCAACAAGAAGTTTCTTATTTCAGATCTGTACCCAGCCCTTAACTCAAGTAATAATGTCTATCAGTTACACTCCAATCATCCCTATAGAAACTGAGCACTTGTAAACCTACTAACCAAATACACAGATTATGTTGCTGTTGACAAAGATATCAGAGCCCTTCATTTAGATCCATATATGCAGAGAATTATGCCACCAGTATACTTACTAACAAGAAATAGTAATTTTTGTGAGGATAAAGACCCCACGACATATCAATAAACTGTAACTTCAGGCAACAAAGCTTTGGCAGCGTTGGGTAACAGCCCCTTGGATAACTAGCCAGGTTACATGTACAGTCAGTCAGGATGTTCAGTAGCTGTTATGGTTATGAGCTGAGCTAAAACTCTGTACAAACTATTAGTATAAATGCTACTCTCAATCCAACCTAAATATTTGAGATGGCCAGACACAAAATCAAACTGCAGACATGCCACCTACGCTCCAAAGACTGTATATTCAGGTTTGCTCAGGAATTAAGAGGTGTTTTCTGGGAAAGATTTTTAACAGGATGTGCAACTGTGACACCAGGAAAGGAAAAAACAGGGGAGGAAAATCCTGATCCCCTTCTAGCTGAAAGTTCTACAGTTGGCAGCAACTCAGACAAGATTTTCTTTATGAACAGACCTTTACTTCATTAAAAAGTTTCACTGGAATGAAAAAGAGAAGCATTACAAGAACTATGCAAGATAGCTTTCTCTCTCACTCCTTCTAGGAGTACAGACATACTTGCATGCCCTTCCTTACAGGACTCCTGCAGCAGAAGCTACCAAAGATCTTGGCAGAGGTGGCCAAATCAATAGGTTAAAAATACCAAAACTGTGCAATTTGCCATTCTCTACTGGGTAAGTAGTTATCTGAAATAGGTAGTTTCCTGTAAAAAACCCCAGTTTTTACAATATAGTGAGATGTAGCAGCCAGAGAGAAAGGAACAGTAAAATGTCAAACACGAAAATAAAGGAAACTCTTGTACTCAGATAGGATAGAATGGCCAGAGGATGAATTGTTACAACAGTTGATTTTGGCATAAGATCATACTTCACTGTGCTACTTCCTTCAGGTGAACTTCTGCCAGAAATACTGCTGGCCAGAATCCAAACTTTCATCTGACAAGACTCACTGAGCACCAGCAGAAACCATTCAAACTGAGGTGGAAAGAAGTAGATTAAAAATATTCTTCCCACTTCTTCCAGGCCTCACAAAACAGAATCCCATAAAGATATACTTTCTTTGTAGGATCGTATTTTAAACCCATGGAAGTCAGTAAAGTGGATGTTTCTAACTGTAAACAGTGATACATCTGAATATTTTGTTTGGGATTTTATTATCATCCATCTCTGTTGGTTACAACCATAAGAGAGAAGATGAACACGCAGAACTAAGAGTGGTTCACACAACAAGGCATAGGGCTGACTCCAGATGCATTCAGCTTGTACCAATACACTGTTCCACCATCCTGTACTGTATCTTCTGTTGGCAGCATTCATAATGTTCTCGTAACAACACTGCAAGATGTTATTTCGCAGAAGTGTCACTCTGTAGGCAGAAAAAAAGAACAGCTGCTGCAGTCTTTCTTCTAAAGTCTTCTATAGTACTAAATTATAATGAAAAGTCCAATAATTTAATATGATCAGGACAGAAATCCTTCAGGTCTGACATCTACCCACTCCTATGACATGAAGGATGATCCTGCTCTTTCAAAAAAATCTCTCTTCATCTGCCTCCTCTCTCACCCTATCAAACCACCTGGTTATTCACAAACACTTGTATAAACTGGAAGAGGAAACTGTCCAACTGTCAATCTACCACCATCAACGTAACCTCTAACCCTCTCAGCCACATCATCCAGGAATTTTTACCTACACAAGATTTTAAATGCTGTCATTTCTGATTTCAACAAAATATTTTAACTCCTCTGTATACTGTGCCCTCTTTCTAAAAATAGCCTGAGTTTCCTGTCTTTAAAATTGGTCTGGCTTCAGACTCTGAAAAAGGATGATTCAGAAAGTTTTTCCTCCATTCATCTGATACTTCAAGAAGTGCTAGAGGGCAACAAATAATAGTGCTACTCTTCATAATAATTCTGATTATAGATATATCCTACGAAGTAAAAATTAACAAAAATGCAGATCCGTCACACAATGACTCCATTAACAAACAAAATATGATACCTTTATACATGTTTAGTGATGTCCTAATGTCTAAACAAGATGATTCAGGGAAGAAAAAACCACTCAGGTTTAGCCTTGTCAAGAAACACTTACTGAAAAATGTCACAGTTATGCTTTTTCCTAAAAGATACAGCACTCCTCAGATCAGAAATGCATGATACTGTGTCAACATTTATCTTTGTTAATTGCATTTGAAGACAACTTTGTGCTTGCAGAAACTATCTTGGAATAATACTGGCTTATACACTCAACAGTATCTCAGTCCTCCCCTTTTACAACTGGCTTTATCTTGCCTTGTTAGTGGGCTTGGTTTCTGTGCATTAGTATAACTGTCTGGCTGTTCAGACCCAAATCACCTAAAATGAGGCTTTTTCTCCCTGTAGCATCCTAATTACAATCCTAAAATGGTTTGAATTGGAAGAGTCATGTTCCAATTTCTCTGCCATGGGCAGGAACACCTTCACTAGACCAGGTTGCTCAGAGCCCCATCCAACCTGACCTGGGACACTTCCAGGGACAGGGCATCCACAGCTTCTCTGGGCAACCTGGTCCAGTGCTTCATCACCCTCTGAATAAAGAATTTCTTCCTAATATCAAATCTATATCTATCAGTTTTAATTTTAAAGCCATTCTCACTTGCTCTGTCAATATATGCCCTTGTAAAAAGTCTGTAGGAAAAATTATCTTCTTAAGAATGGGGCCAAGTGGGAACCTGCAACTCAGAAGTCCATTGCAGAGGTATGGTTCGCCTAAAATGCAAAATGTCAGAGCAGACTCCTGAAATCTTTTATATTAATCTCTCTTTTGCTGAGGTACTTTGATCTCAGCAATCCTGCATGTGAAGTCTTCCTAGAGATATCAAATGTAAAACGTGCTGACAGCATAGATGTCAAAGACAACATATCTTCCTTTCACTCTGACAATTTATCTTTTTAGTAATAACAAGTTATTTTTATGGATTTTTGTACCTAGTTCATGCTAGAAAACAGAGTGGAATAAGCACAAAGGCAAGCCACAAGAAATGCTGTGGGCTGGCAGCATCCCAACAATTTGGGAATAAAGGGCTGCCTGTTTGTAGATCCCACCTGCTTGCTCTGTCAAATAAACAAGAACCCAAGGAATACTTTTTAAATGTTTTTCCATTAACCTGGGTTTCCGGAGCTTTGCCACCACTGAACTCTTCCAGGAAGTGACACAGTATACATATGTATACAAGGTGTAGCTGTGTTAGCAGGGGATATTGCAGAGCATCAGCTAACCTTAAAATGCTGAATGGTGGAAGAGTCTCCTGCCCTCTGATCCCTGTATGTGCGTGACAAAGGTTAGGTAACCAACTCTAAAGCATTGTTTTAATTCTTAGAGCTAGGGGGCATCCCTTCAAGTGATGCCAAGACAAGATGAGGATTAACAGCTTAAAACCAGGACGAACAATCGTCTCGGTTTAGAGTCAAGTTTAGGAGAAAAACACTCTGGAATGAGTGACTAAATGGTGATTAAATGCTAGATATTGAATTGTCAGACCTTACCCCCCACATACACATGCACCCACACAGGAAAAAAACCCCAAAATTCCAGGGAAAGAGGCAATATGGTGGAGAGAAAAAAAATGGCACCGGCTCCGGTCTCAAGGGGAAAAAAAAAAAAAAAACCCAAACCAAAAGGTTCATGCCACAGCTCGGGCAAAACAGATGGGAACCTGTTGAATCGCTAGTGTTGGTCCCCGCTTCACAGCTGTCAGGAGGAAACGTTTTCAGGAGAAGAGGCCTTGGAATGAGCGTTTCCTCCAAAGAGAAAGGGCTTCAGTAACTCCCTCTTCGTCTGCCAATGAGAGAAATGGATACCAGCAGGTGAAAGCGAAAAAAAACCACAACTGTCTATTAAAAACAAACAAACAAAAAAAAAAAAAAAAAAAAAAAAAAGAAGAGGGGGTGCCCGCAAGGCATAGAAAAGGATTGAAATTACAAAACCTTAACCCCTATCCCCCCACCCCAGACCGTGTGGCTGTGAGTCGAAGATGGCGGCTGCCCCTCTTTGTCTCAGGGAAGGGGAGGAAAAGAGTCCACGCAGCAGTTGGGAACTTGTTGGATTTCCGGCGTGGGTCTCCTCCTCACAGCAGGCGAAGTTGGTGGTGTTTATTGTCCTTTTTAGTGTTGGTTCGGCTTCTCCGAGGTTTCGGGTTAAGGGCGCCCCCCTCCCCGCGCCGCGGGCTCCCTGGACGGACCAGAAAAACGGCCAATCCGAAAGAGTTCAAGAAAAACAAAACAAAACACAAAACCAAAAACAACAAAACAAAGAGCTGCCGAAAGGATTTGCCAGTGAAAAGGCTCCAGGCCAGGGGAGGGAAAAAACCAGAAGCTCCTTGCCTATACTAGCAAACAGTAATCCAGAGAAGGCAACGAAGTAACAATCTCTACAGCAGCTGACCACTCCATGGGGGGTGGGGGCGAGGAGAGTGTGAACGGAGCCCGCCCGGGGTTCTCAAACTCTGGTCTTCCCCTGGTCCATCTTAAAGCTTAAGCAGCCATTTCTGGGCATAAAGCAGATGATTAGGGAACTGACTATCATCATAAAATCACCCCAAGACAACAGCAGATTAAGCAGGTGGATTTGGTATTCCTTCGTCTCGCCGGCTTGGCTTTTCCGAGGTCTGGGGCTGAAACGGAGCAGCCCCTCGCCATCCCGTCAGTCCCCACCGATTCTTCACCTTTCAATTGTTCTCTCAGATCTCGGACGAAAACCAAACTGTGCAATTCAAGAAAAAAGCCACTAAAGGATTGCTGTCGCAGTCTCCAAGACCAGGGAAAGGGAAAAAAAACCACTTCTTACCTAAGCTAACAAAAAACCCTAGCTAGCTAAGAAAAAAAAACCCAAACCAAAACAAGAAAAAAACAAACCAAACCAAACACCAAACCAAACCAAACAACCCCCAAACAAAAAAAACCACCTAAACAAACCAGTCCGTACAGCACGACAGATAGCCCGGGAATGAGGCTTTGAAAGAGCCCGCGGAAGGCTTCCCCCCTCTCCTAGACCCACCTTAAAGCTACAGCAATCATTTCTGGGCATAGAGCAGATGATCAGGGAATAGAAAACCACCCCAAGACAACAAATAATGCCTGCATTAATGTTTTAGATTTAAAAAAAAAAAAAAAAACAAAACAAAAAACCCCCCCTGAATATTTGCAGTCTAATGACACGTGAAAATTTAGACAGGGAATCTGACATTTAATCTTCACCTATCTTCACCTAATCTTCACATAGACTTAAAACATAGAATATAATTTCTTGTATTTCACATGGGTATCGACATAGAAGGTATGGCCAGATCCTTTGCCAGACATTGAACTGCTCTCCTCAGCTGCTTTTAATTTTTGGAACCTGTTTAAAATGTGCAGATTAGCTCTTTTGTACATATTTTAGCCAGTCATAAATATTCAGCAACATAAAGAACAGTAAGGTCAAATTCTTGCTTTCCACAGCAGTTTAGTCTTTCCACAACACTTTATGAAATATTTTTGTGAAAATCAAGCCTCTAACAATCTAATTAAATATCAGCTCCGGTTCTGCTTTTATTAGATTAAAACACACAAATTGAGATTTATGGAAGTGGTGAAAGGAACTCTCTGCAGTCTTTAAAAGTTGCCTCCTTAATCTGAAGAAACTTGGAAAAGTTTTTTAAAGCACCCCCTTTAAAACCAACACAAAACTTTATATGTAATATCTACAAGAAGCATACTACTTTCTTGAAATAGGAATCAAAAGGAAGCCCGCAGCTGTATTGGTTATATATGTAGTTAAGACCATGCCAAACTAGTTGATATCTCAGAATTCACTGCACATTAATTGTTGCACCCCTCCCTTATACTAGTCTAGTGACACAAGGAGAAAAGTCCTTTTATTGCCTTACCTTCCTGTAACCTGCCTGTGCTATCAAGATTTACCTGGAGTAGGAGAAATAGGAGATAAACAAAATATGATTAGGAGGTTAAGAAGTCAACTCCAGGAGAGAAGGCCTGGAAGGTATGAGGTGTGCTGTGTCCCAAAGATGAAACATTTGTGTTCCAAACCACTTGAGGACAATGAGTTTCCAGCAATAACAAGAGAACCTAGAGATGCATTAGGTTCGGAAATCAACTAAATGAAAGAAAAATCCCATTCATTGCTGTCATAATTTTCACCTAAACAGAATAGATTGAAAATGTCTTCAGAGCCAGACTCCTTGCCATTTGCCTAATGCACTGATTAAGCGATATTTTCTTTTAATTATTTGCTTCACAATCTTTTTATTATTTAAATCAAGTTGAACAATTCCATATTGTAAAAAACTAAGGCTAATGGGAACAGTAACATTAATTTTCCACTGTGTCAATAACTGGACAAGCATCACAGACCTTTAATTGATGCTAGGATTGTTTTGTTTGACAGAATTGTTTTCAGATAGAAAAGTGCCCATCCCTTCTTATAAAGCAAAATTAGTGCTACAACACCAGAAGGCAACAAGGAATGTACATTTTAGATACTTAAATCCAGAGAAGGTTCTCAAATGCAGGGGTGGGGGGAATGGGGGGTTTGCTAACAATTGCAATTTAAAAAATATTGAAAAATCCAGTTATGTCATGTCTCCAGTTCTTTTTCAAGACTTAATTTACCAAGAATGATACCATGTCCAGAATATTACAGAGCTCTAAGACATCTAGTGAGTGAAAAACATATTGCAAGTAGAATTACTGTATGTTACGTAAATTAAGCAGTGCTGCATTTAGTTATTAGATGTAAGAAGTCTATGGGATCATTGCTGCAGGTTAATTATTACCACATGATTTTTTCACTGTACGTTTAAATTCTCCCAGTTCCCAGGGAAAGAAGTGACTTTACATCAAAACCCACTTGATGCGGGATCTCACTGCAATGTTCTGGTCTTTTATCAGGTTCTTGCTTTAGTAAAGACCTAGTATCACACGAACTCAGAGAAATCATGTTTACTGGTTTAGCCAATAGTGCAGATCTGGCATTAAGTCCTACCCATTAAACACATACCTGGCATACTTATCACTACAGACCATGTGTATTTAAATTACAATTCAGAAACTGTGATGAAACACATGGCACAGGATGTCTAAACCATCCTTTCTAAAGGAAATACGAGCTTTCCAGAACTTCGTTGACATAAAGAAGTATAACAAAAACCTGGAATGACTTAATTCCTGATTCAATAAAAAGATCAAGCTAATTATTTTCCCTATGGTCCTGGCAAACACAGTTAAAAAAATCTGCCATCATCAGCTTCAAATACATCAGAACTGCTTCTTGGGGCTCATAAAATGAAGAACATTAGTTCAGAGCAGATCCCTTCATGTTCTGCCAGGAAAACATGTGGAAAAATACATAGGAAAGATGTAGCACCAGCCCATGAATAATGTTTGAGGAACAGAAATGTACTCCATCAAACTGAAGTTGAAATTATCAAATAATCACAACAAAAAATTGGAGGGTAAAAAGAAATTGATCAATGTATTGTAGCAAGTTCACTGTAAGTTGCAGGGTTTGGAAACTACAAGAAAGGTTCAGATTCCTTGAAATTGAAAATTTAGGTCAGATTCCCTGATTTATGTAATTTTCTTTATCAATTTCTCTTTTATTCAACCTAGAAAAAAATTAGTATTCACTTTTGTACATAATAAATAGCATATACTGTATATATACCACATATGTATTTCTTTCCCCATCTTTCACTAAGACAAATATATTCTTTAAAATAGGACCAATAATACAAGGATTTTTTTTTCTTCAAGAACTTCAGAGGCAAAATATGTATTTTTCCTGTCTGCTGACATGTAGATAGACCTTGCATTACCCATTGGCTGGCCATTTTGCTGGCCAGACATTCTTGGCTTAGGACCCTGCTTAGGTTTTAATTGCTTATGTTTGACCTAGTATTTTCAGATTTCTTGGTACATAAACTTTTCTTTTTGTGATGTTGTGAGAAAATTTTGGATTGAAAAGCAAGAGAATCCCATAAATCTTGAGTTCAGACTGACTTCAGTTTCCTAAGAGTTTCTTCCTCACTTTGATTAGGATTCCATCATTAGTTATTTTTACGTATCAAATTACTTTTTTACAAGTCTCTTGTATCACAATCCAGCCAGAGGCTCCTCAACCAGAATTTCTCAGAAATTTCTAAACATTCCACTAATTGCAACATGTCTGTATTTTAAAAGGTGTTTGTGCACAGCTTCTGGAAAGAAGGAGCAAATGGAGAGTTAGGTAAACTAGAAGGATTAGTGAATCACAGGCCTAGTGATGATAGCCTTGACACTAAATCAAGGCTTATATACTGGATATTTCACCATAATGAAAGAATATAATTTTTAATTACATTAATTAGATTTAATTTAGAAAATTCTGGTTTTTCACATACCACAATTTCCAATACTGCAATATCATTACTACACCGTACACTGAAAATTTATGCATATCATCAACTATCTACCTCATAATTGTCTCAACTGCAGAAGCTTCAGAAGCCTCATATAGGTTGCTTCACAAAAATCGTCTTCCAGACAATTTGCAGGGAGTTTTAGTTTTACAGAGTAAAATTTCAGGAGTATTATTTTTTGCTTTTCTTTGTTCTGATACTTTTGTTGCAACAGGCAATGATGCTAGGGACCAGATGCACAACCCATACTATCCACTGATTTGTGATACCTTTTGGTCCTGCTTAAGTGATACTGGAAACTTCTCAAGGACTGAGGATATTCATGCTCAGTGACGTTTCTCTCCTACCCAAAACCTACATAACCATATAGACAAAATTTGTCTTTTTAACTTCTAAGGCCTGCTTCTCAGTTCTCTCCATCCAACTGTGAATTAAGTTAACTATGAGATACTAACAACTAAAATCTGGCAGACAGGGGCAATTTATGTCTGGGAGGAACTGGAACCCAAACAAATAGAAATTGAGTTTTGATTGGCCAGTAGTGTTGCTCACCAAAAAGCAGAACATGCCTGAATTGATTTTCAGTAAATTGTTGGAGCATTTGTTTACAAATCACAACAATAAACTTTCTCGATTTTCACAGCTTCTTGAGATGTTGTTTGTTTTTAATGAAAGTGGGATTTGATCCAGGATTATAATGAAAAAATACCAAATACAAGGCTCAGAATGAAGTTGTAACAGTGACTAATAATAGACAATTTATCTCAAGACACAGCTCATGCCACAAAAGCTGTGGGCTGAAAAGGCGCAGGTAGGACGGGCAGGTCTGATGAAGCAGCAGACCCCTATGCAGTAGATGCCCTCCAAAAGAGTAGTTGCACACCATGGAAAAATCCACACCCTTCTATAGTTTAATCTGCCATTCTCGCAGACTATTGCTGCACCCTGAGCATGCCAATATGTACTCATAGATATAAAAGAACATAGTGGAAGTAGTTTACAAGGTAGGGGTCTGAAGTTAGATGAGATGAAAGCGAACCTAATTTCATTTTTCCTTTGCCTACAATTACTTGAGAGAAATTTTAGGAAAGGCTTATCAGATTTAAACTGCTGAGCAATTTCTCAAAAATCCACGCACTTTGACACATAACTGATCACCTGAGAAAAAAAGAGCCTTTAAAACCACTCTTGAAAGCACACAACACTGCAACCAGTGCTTGATGTTACAAATCAAGCTACATTTGAAATCCATGACACAGACTTCATCGCTACCCTCCCTTCTCCAGCAACAGGGAGAACTTGTTTATCCAGAAAGCTGGATTATAAACTATGCCTCAAGCAGCAGTGAGTCAAGGTTTCATATTGGATTGGTTGAGCTGCTTTTGCTTTTTTGTCTTGTGGTTGTTTTTGATTACCCTAAAAAACTACTGAGGGAATCTAGGATGGACTTAAAGTGCAGAAAAGTAATCTAAAGTTATCTTTTATAACTGGGAATAGAGAGGAAAATATTAACTAAGTAATAACTTCTCTGTACATAGTATTTATTTGTGTGGTATTGCACACACATATGATAATTACAATTTACTGCCAAGGGTTTTTTGGGGTTTTGTTTTGGAAAGGGCAATCACTTCTGGCTTTTAATGTTAGTTCCAGGCATTGTTTGAACTTGGTTTATGCTCTGCCAGTAAGTTCTTATTATATTATTTTTAAAAGTTCACATTTCCCAAGTGGATTTAGTTGCCCAGCATAGCAAGCCTTTAATCATAATCAACAACAACAACATGGCAGCAAAGTAAGAAACAAAATTAAAACAAAGTCATGGAAAACATGTCATGATCTGGTTTCTAGATAGTATTTAATTGCATGTGCTTGAGACAGTGCCTTTTATAGATCACTGGTGTAGTTAAAGTACTCCTTTACATGCCAGCCATTACCAAAAAGCCAGACAGTTTGAAGTCTCCCTTATCACTCATCTATGCAGTGTAACCCAGCCTCCTACACCCTGTTTCCTATATGTGCTTTTCACCTGGCAATGAAAAGTGCTAATTTATGAAAGCTAGTACCTTTCAGACATGTTATAACTTTGGCAGAGAGAAATTACTTAACATGTCCTTGATCTAGCTAAGATTCAGATGTATAACTTGAGAATTTTAAATCAAGTTCTTTGATTTCATTACAAGGCAGCATTTTTTAACCATTATATATTGTCTCAATGTTAATTAAAGAGCATACTCTGTAGTTCTACAAACTACACACAGCTAGACAAGAATTCTTTTTTGAGAACGTGATTCAAAAGCTCATGATTATTCAATTTACTTCCCTTTTGTGTTAAGAAACTTTAACAATACTAAAACTTAGTCAAATGTTTTCATATATTTAAAACCACACATATGTATTAAGACTATGAGAGAAGTATATATGAAATCTTTATGCAAATAAAAATATAATTTCATATATGTTTCTGCTCATGAAAAAGTCCCAAGATAAAACAGAACAAAAATGCTTCATAGTATTAGCAGAAAGGATAAAACAAACCAATCCCCAGATACACTTTGTAGATCATATCATTAGCTCATGAGGTGTGTCTTTTGCTTACCAGTGATTTGGTCTAGAAAGTCTAGATTGCAAATCCTTCTTGTATAGGACTTACACAAAATTTACAATTGAATACATGCAAAATTAAAAGGAAACAGTAGCACAGTATTGCAGTACTTGTATTACAAATAAAGTCAAAATGCCAATTAAATGTTTCTCTTCCTAGCTAGCCTCTCTGTTGAGCACACAGGGAAACACAAGTTGCAGTGCACAAATATGAGTTGCCACCCACACATTCATATCCTGCCAACCAGCTGTGTGCAGCAAAATCTTAATTCAGATACTAAGGGACACAGTTGTAAAAATAATTAGGGTTTTAGCCTCAGTAGAGGAAGTACATTTTCCCACCTCAGTCCTTTCCCTGAAATATCATTCAAACTGTATCCAAACCCAACCTAAAACTGCCCATAGAGAAAAAAGATTAAAATATTTTTCACTTAGCATTTAATATAAAACAATTTTTAAAATAATAAATATGATTAAAAAATTTTTCACAGACCTTCTGGAAAAAAAACCAGAACACTATTTCTCAATAGTCAACTTGTTATTTTCATTCATTTCTACCATGGGTACTCAGGTGAGAGAATTTATTACCTTGAGCTGTTTAATCCCTCTGGTGACAGTATTGTATTTTGCATATATAAGTAAAAGTTCGTGGATCAGATACTGAAACTCACATATCTTATTTTCTAGGCTACCGGCTCTGGAATTATTATCACCTGTAAGCTATTTTAGAAAAACCACAACCGTTTCAAGAGGAATGTCTTAGAGAAGTCAAATTCTGTAAATTTATTGACAAGGACAGTAAAAGAACAACAAATCAGTGGTCAAATTTAACTAGGCATGAAGTAGATCAACATTTTAAGTGACTGTACCAAGGATTTGAACTGCTTTACAAGAAGATTATGCTTTAAAAGTCTCAAAGGCTTAAAGGTAAGTGGCAATGACACTTTTCAATAGTTTTAAAAGGCATAAAGTTGAAGCTTATTGTCCTTACTCCTGTTTAAGAATTTTAATCCAGACATTTTTCACCTCTGAAGCAGCCTTAGAAGAACCCTAACAATTTTATACATGAGCAATGCACCCAGACCACCTGAAATAACAAAAAAGTAGGGAGATTTTTTCAAAGATTTGTTTGTGTTGGAATCTCATGAAACATGATCAGGACATCCACTACATTCAGGAGATTATATAAAATATTTTCAATTTTTAAAGCTGTTCAGCTTGATATGGAAGCAAAAATAGTTCCCTGGTCAGCATTTAAGTATGGACTGTACAAATAATTCAGTAATAACATCAGCCTAAAAACCAAGTTAACAAAAAAAAAAAAAAAAAAAAAAAAAAAAAAAGAGAGAGGAGAGAGAGAAGAAAAAAAATCAGCAGCACTTAAATCCTAGAGTTTCTTCAAATTGCATTTTGTGTAACATTTTGTATTACTAGCTGATTAAACCAGTATGAAAATACATTCCTTGCTAAATTCATTGGGGTTATATCACCCACTTTCCCTACACCAAGAATGCTGGTAGTTTTACCCTCCCATTTTCCTTCCTGAGAAGTAAAAGAATTTGGATATGAAACAAAACTAAGGTCTGAAAGCCATTTGATTTTGAAGTACATACAAGGAAGTTTCATACAGCCTATATCAGCTGCAATGGGCTGGAACATTACAAACAAGTGCTAGCCAAAACCTTTAATGTTCAACCCTGTATCAATGCAGCAGCTTTGGCATTTAACTTATATCACAGTCAAGATTCTACCGATGAGGGTACTTCAAGCTGTTGTCATTCACATTTGGCTTGGGACACCTCTGACAAACTGTGCACAGGGTGGCATAGGAGAAAGTGCTGGATGGGCACAATAACTCACTTGTCCCAGTTCAAGACTGCATAAATTTTGATATCATGTAAAATAAATAATGCAGCAGAGGTACCATATTCTGCCCAGTCTCAGCTGCAGACTCACCTGCCATTCATCCACCTTGTTTCCTGCATCCTGGCAGTTACATCAGATATGGAAATTGTTTTTGCAGTTTTGTTACCAACACCTTTCTAGCTAGCAATGCAAAGCACAGCACTGTGAGGACTGCTATGGGGGAATGAACTCAAGCTCAGCCAGACCCAATACATGTCCTATATATCTGCCATTGCCTAACTCAGTGCACTGTGGGCTCTGCTTAACCTGGAAGAGATATCCTAACAAAGAGAGAAATCACTTCTGATCAGTGGAAATGAAACCATTGGTATTAGCCCTTTAAACTAGTGCATTAGCAAGAACAACACGGGAATTCCTTGGACCCATCCTCTACAACTTGATCACAGTTTTGTTAGGGAAGGCTGATGTATATGTATACCAGTATCTTTGAACGGCTCTTCAAACTCAGGCATACCACAGTCATTTTGCTTTCCTGATGGGTACTGATATTCTACACAGCTTTCAGGAACCAATATGTAAAGAAGGATGTGCTAATGTAAAGAGGAAATTGAAGAGTTTTCCTTGATCAACACTTAGCCAAAAAGGATCTACATATTATAGATTTCATACCTGTACAACCACATATGGTGGTAGTGTATAATAAAATCTGTACAGCTTTTTGTTGTTTTAGTCAGACTCAAGTTATAGAGAAAACATTCTAGCATCTATTAACATCCTGGCATTGCTGGATGACTTCTTAACAACTTGTTTGTTGCCTTAATCCCAAAACACACAACCTTGCACTGTTCAAATAAATTACCTGTAAAAGTCAAATACCCATCTTCCACAAGACCTATACACAAAAGCACTTATTTTCATATTTATCAAGCTGGGTTAAGGTACTTCCCGTTGTTTAGTGCCTAGTAACGCTGAAATAATTTCAGTAGTAACTCCAGTAAAAGAAACCAAAGTCTGAGTCCTTTGTAACAATATGATTATCATAAATATAACTGAAACATAATTGAATGCACCCTTGCATCTGACCACAGCATAGTTCAATAGGTTTTAAGAGCTTCAAGTACATCACTTTCCAAATGATCCTGACAATTTTCTGTGAATTCGTATTTGTCTCTGAATTCAATACTTGCAGTCCCTGTTTCAGTCATTAAGCTGGACCAACCAAATATTTAAGTCCATATAATTAAGGAAAAACCTTCACATTTTCCAAAAGTTTGCCTCACTTAACTACAATTTTAAAGAATTCTCTAATATGCCATTATAAAATGAGTTACACATATAAAACCAAGGGCATCACCTTACATATGAAATGGAGGCTTTGGCAACTGAACAAGCTTTAGGTCAGAGGGCTCAAATCCCAGACAGCATGACTGCTTTGGCCCTTCTTTATCAATGATCTCCTTAACACATTTCAAGTTAAACCAAGTATTCATATGCTTTACTAGATCAGGGTGATCAGATTTCCTTTTTGGTATTGAATTTAAACATAGCTCCTGATGTTGCCCAGGGAACAGCACTATGGAACACTCACTTTTGACCACAGCAATAAAGGATGAAGTCTTTCATATTTACTCACAAAAATATCCTAGTGAAAGTAGTATCAGAACTTCTGACTGCTCTTTCATCTGACTTTCTAAAGCATAAATTAAGGAATTAATTTTACAACTAAACATTACACTGGCAAGGGCATTATTAGAATCTGCTGTTATTGATTACTGAGTTCAGGTGAAGCCTTTGCTCCACACCAGAACCAGTAACAAAACTTCCAACAGTGGAGTTGCATTGTGCTACATTAACCAGACTACTTCCTACGAATGCAAGGCTGTCGACAATCATAGTGACCTCTTACTAATTATATGCTCTTTAGGACTTTTGATCCACTTTACTGCTTGTAGACTTTCAACCCTGAAACAACTACATGAAGATCTCCTATCAGTTACTGGAAAGTCATGCTTTTTTATGGAGTACCTACACAGTAATTTTCAAACCCAGAAGCTCACAGGAGATGTAATCCTTCACAGTGAGGTTGAGTGTGGCATTCTATTTATGATCAACACATACAGAAGTGGAAATGTTGTGAACCCTAGAATGATGCAACAGTCATTATTTTGAAGTGGTCTATGAATTTTTAAAACCAGTTCTTCAAAAGCATGGGGATGAAAAAAATCAGAGTTTAAGTCTCATGTTATTTTAGCAGCATAGGCATCAAGATGTAAGATCTTGTATTGGTTCCAGTGAGTAACTTGAGACTCTGTAACTTGATCTACTGTGAAATTCTGTGAGCAGAGAAATCCAGGAGAGACCTTAATAACAGAATACAGGATGCTCTTTAAGCTAAAACAAAGTGTCGAGATTTTATCCTCTAACATCTGAGAAAAAATGGTGTAAATTATTTGCCACAACAGCATGAAATTATAGCCTTCTGCAGCACACAGTGTAAAATTATGCTATAAGGCCAGACCATTTTATTGTGTAGTTGGTATCTTGTTGGAAAAAATCCAAACACTATTTATCTTCTTTAGCCAAATCATTATGTGGATTGAATTCGGGCCAATATGTGCATTCAGCAGCTATCTTGCCTTAACCTTTTTTTGTAATTTAGTTAAGACAGAACTGTCTTTACAATGCTATGGATAAGCTACAGTAAGGGCCTCATCTTAAAGCTTCTATTTTAGGGGTTGTAGGTTCATTTTATTTCACAACAAGCAAATAAATGCTAAAAGAAATACAAAGCCATAAATACACACTGAGGTAATTATGTCAACACATCTTACTGCTGGCCACATGCTACTACAGAGAAACTGCTAGAGAAAACACTAAAATAGTATATGACTCTTCAATTAAATAAGAATCCCAAGAAATCTCTGTGAGCTAATCTAAAATTAATCATTTGCATTACAGTAAAATACTGTCCCTTCATCTAAACACTCACAAGCTTCTCATAGCCTATATAATTCTGAAACTTATGAGTCTGATTAGACATTTCCACATGGCAAGATGAGATGGAGAGATTAACAACTAATCTACTAATCCACTAGTTCCATACCCGTCTATTGCAGAGGTCCTTATAGAAAAAGAGGGACACAGAGTTCTACATCCTGAAGATAATGTCCAGACTTCCGTGTGCTTCTACTTAACAAGGTTTGACACTCCATGTATTTTATAGACTCCAAACTTCTCCTAAATGCCTACAGTAAAATTAAGATTTTGTGAAAGTCTAAATGCCAACACAAACCAAATAATCTATTAACACTACTGTAAGGTGTTGCAGTCTTGTTAGCATTTGCCACTATCTAAAAAGAACAGACACGGGCATATTGCATAAACTGATTCACTCAAAGTAATGGTACAAGTAATGTATTAAGTATAAACTTGACATGAGATAGTTTAGTATTTTTCACAACTTGCTCTGAAGAAATTAAAATATACTATTAAGACAAGATGTAGAATCAAAAGAACACTTACATACCAGAATGTGACTTAGTGGGTTTTTTTACCATGTAAATTTTGTAATATGCAATATACTTTTTAATACTGTTAACTTTTAAAGGATAGCAAGGTATTTCTCAAAGTGATACAACTATAACAGGAAAAATAAGTCTTCTTTCTTTCTGCTTTTTCCTTTTCAACATTAATAACAGAATTGTTGAGACTGGAATGGACCTCTAGAAATCATCTAGTCCAACCGCCTTGTTCAAAAGAGGGCCAACTGGAAAAGGTTTCTCAGGGCTATGTCCGGTCAAGTTTTGAGTATCTGCAAGAATGGAAACTCCACAACATCTGTGGGCAATTTGTTCCAGCATTTGATGACTCTCCCTGTAAAAATTTTTGCCTCATGTTTAAACGTAATTTCCTGTACTTTAATTTGGACCCACTGCCTCTTCTCCTCTCACTGGGCACTACTGAGAAGGGTCTGCTCTCTCTCTCTCCATCCATCAGGTATATACAGACATTGCTCAGACATTACTGAACTTTCTTTCCTTCATGCTGAACAGTCACAGCTCTCTCAGCTTCTGTCAGATGCTCCAAACCTTTAATCATCTTTGTGGCCCTAGAACATCACTGTCAGTCTTTTACTGGCATGCCCAGGAATGGGCATAGTACTCCAAATGTGGTCTTGAACAGTTATGGTACAAGGGACGGACTGCTTCCCTTTGTTGGGCAACACTATTCCTCATGCAGCCCAAGAGGCTGCTGGCTGCACTTGACACATTTATCATCTTTCTAGGTGACTGAGGTGAGGGTGACTACTGGCCTGTAGATGTACATATACACCCTTCTTGAAGACTGGGTTGACATTCACTTTCTTCTAGTTCTCAGGAACCTCCCCTTATCACCAGACCTCTCAAACATAATTGAGAGTATCCTTACAATGACATTTGCCACCTCCTCAGCATTCTCAGGTGCACCCTACCAAATCCCACGGCCTCATGTCATTACTGGCCCCAAACTTCACATCCCTGACCAGTTCTCCCTGGTCTGTACGTATCAGGTCCAGCAAAGAGCCTGTGTTTCCCTTAAGAGCCTGCATCCATTTGTTGCAGTACTTCAGCAATGTAAGCTATCCCACTATATCTCTGCAATCCCAATGACACGATAACCCTGGAACTGATGCAGGCCTTGAATTCCTTCTGCATTAAGCCAAGAATTGTTTTAAAATCTGTTACAAACAGCATCTTTAAAATAACCTAGTAATACTGTTGCCAAAAAGAATAATTACATATACAAAAGAACTCCTTCAACAACAAGAGAGGAAAGGAAGAAACAATCCTGTGCATTTTATTGGTATTGAGGTACAGTTCCATTACAATTTATCTTTTCCTTTTTTTTTAAACTAAAATGCAATATAGAAAAAACATAAAAAGCATGATTGATCAATTAGTGGTAAACACAAAGCCTGCTCACAAAAATGGGAAAAAAAATAGGCACAAAGCAATCTGCTTTGGACATGTAACTACATAGAACTTCACAGTTATGGCCCAGTTTGCTCAAGATCGTAAGAACACTTTTTCTGAACTATAACTTCTTTCTGCACAGGGATCCAATACAAGGGTTGCTCTTGGGCTTCGAAATCACCATTGGTAAAGATG
Organism: Monarcha castaneiventris obscurior; assembly: GCA_026261815.1. Taxonomy (NCBI): domain Eukaryota; kingdom Metazoa; phylum Chordata; class Aves; order Passeriformes; family Monarchidae; genus Monarcha; species Monarcha castaneiventris. Next base: position 58,578,291 of record JAMPIT010000894.1, on the reverse strand, counting down.
CATGTGGCTGACAAGATACAGGTCTCTTACTCTTCTTCATGGTAAGAAAACTGTCTTCCTTTGGGGGAGGCACATGTACTGGTTTCCAAGGAATAGGGTTACAATATGCTGGAGCTGGATACAAATTTCTATCAGCACTCCCTAAAACATTTAGAAAATACATATAACTAAAAATGAATATTTACACTACAAGCTTTCCAATGCAAGCAGTTATAATAATCGTCTAGACTAACTACGACACAACAGTGTCTTCAGAGAAAGACAGCACAGGCACATCACATAATTTAAGTGATTCAAAATACTAAGTATTTCACTTTTTTTTTTAAAACCAGTAACTGGCATAGTCTTCATCTCTACTTAAATAATAAGCAGGTTGAATGTTCAGTCCTTTGTGTTCTTAATAACTGTAAATGTCTACAAATTGGCTACTTTGTTTTACCCCACCACATGATGGATACACTTCAAAGTTTGTAATACATTCTACTGAATGACACAAGTGACTAGAGAAGTATTTTTCAAAAATCATTTAAACAAATGATTGCAGCTGTCAGTATATAATGAAGGTCCAACCAAAACATGAAGGCAAGGTACATCACTATTTACAAATAAATGTAAGCAAAAGAGTAAAGGTTGTTCACCAGCTTTGTACATGTTTCTTAAACACTCAAGGACCAGAATTTTGGTCCCAAAACTATTTCTGTTGCAAAGTCAAATGGAAGCAATTATTTTAGTTGTACATAAAAATAACATGTAATGCAATACCATTTCTTGCTGCTTTTCTGCTTTTGTACTATGTGGGATGACGAAAAATACAAAAATAAAGACTTGTGAAACACCACACTATGAACAGCGTTCTCTTCCACACTTTCAAACAAAAAAAGGAATAGGATTACAGAAGCCAAGGAGGTGCCATGCAGGTGAAAAGCAAAACAGAAAGGAAATTTTAGCTCAGAATACAGACTGATGCCCCTGTCTCCTTTTTCAGACAGGACTTCTGTCAGCTTCTAATTGTTCTTGTGTCTCAAAACCCCACCTCTTTTCTAAGGGGGATTCGGGTGCACTACGGTGGCAAACACCTTCTATAACACGAAAACGAATTTTACAAGGATGCTGACATAACTAATTTGCTTCACAGGAACCAGTGATTTGCTCTAGTGATTCCTATGCCTGATAAGAAAAATCAGATAAAATCATAATTTGGTACGCCACATAATTATCTCAAATAATATAATTTTACTCCCAAATAACAAGAAAGGCTATGAAAAATACACAAAAGGTCTCAGAATCTGTTTCTCTGACTTATACCATAGTATAAGTAGTCATTACTATGTGCCAAAATTAGATACGAGAGGAATATCTTAAACAGCCTTCATTTTACGTTAAAATATTAGAAGGAAGGAACCACAAAGCGAAGTCACTGCATATTTATGTACTAGAGATACAAACCTGTAGACTTCCCGTGTGGGAAACCATAAGCATTTAAAGCAGGTTGTGGTTTATTTCTAGCATTTTGCAGCCATTCCTTAAAGATTTTCTCCGATCTTGTTCTCTTCTCCTGTAGCTCAGCCTCCCGTTCTTTTTCTTTCTCCTAAAAAAAAAAAAAAATTAAAAAAAATTAAGGTACTCCTGGACAAAGCCCTGTACAATATACAGAAAATCATAAATAATTTTTTGCAGACTTCCAGACAGCTGAATGTATTTCAAATATGTCTTCAAATACAAGCACCTTTTTCTAACAATGGAAAAGATGCATTTTTTGGTTTAAGTCCGAAAAAAAAATTAAAAACCCCAAGCTCCATGTTACTCCAGTGTTTCCCTGAGAAAAACTCAAAGGCTATTAACAAAAATGCATTAATGTGCATCTTACTTTGCTGACCATACCAGTGTCTCTAACGCACTAACATTGCAACTTTTGAAAGGTTTTTTCATGTACAACACTGCCATTTGATATCAATATATTCTATGTAAGTTACAGATTAAGTAACCCCATGCTAATAAATGATCAGTTTGTTAATACCTTCTCTTTTTTCTTCTTTTCTGCCTCTTCAGCTCTCTTCTTCTTTAACCATTCTTTATACTTTATGTCGGCCTTTTCTTGTAACTGCATTTTTTCTAGTTCCCTTGTGGCTTTTTCCACCATTTCTTTGCTCAGCTTTCGTTTCATTTCTCTTCTTTCCTATGTGAAACATATCAAAAAACAGAATAGAAATTTTTCAGTATTTTTCAAGGAGCAATTCTTTTGAGGAATACAATTAATTTTATTACACAATTACAAAGAAAATTATCATAAACCTGAAAACATATGTGATATTGTAAGCTATTTGAAGTCAGAACCTATCCATCGCTAGATTCCAGGTAAGATAGTTTTAGACATATAAACTTGTCAAAAAAGTTGATCAAAATTTTACTTTCCGGTCTCCTCATACTATTACGTTTACTATTCTATTTTATTTATTCTGAGATTTTTTAAAAACACTTCAGACATTTCTCAATATTTCTGGGAATGAAATACATGTTGCAATTCTCAGCAATGGTGTGTTAGCTTTACTTGTCGGTGAATCTAGAGCAAACTACAGTTCCAAATGGAAGTCAGGTAAACTGCCCCGTTCTAAGAGTCACTCAGATATGCAGATTATTCAACACACTTAAGCAGAAATTAACAGGAAAATAAAAAGTTCATATAAAAATTCAGTTCATGTTTTGTGGTATTCTCTTAAGTTTTTTATACTCTTTAGCTTATTCAGAGAGGGACTACTTCAATAAATCAATCCACACATCTCTCCTGTTCAAATTATGAATGGGAAAATAAGAAAACACATTCTAGGGTAGGCAAAATGGTAACTTGAGTATGAAGTGAAATTGCTGCCCATATGATTTGGAAGACAGAATACAGCAGAGGTGTCATTCACTTCTGTATCTTTTCACTGTGTGTGTATCCAACAACAATGTTCTGAGGATCTTTCTCTAAGCAAAAATATCCACTGGCCTTTTCTTGATCTGGAAAGGGAGGTATTTTCATTTGAAGAGTAACAATAGCTCTTACTTCTGTTCCTTGTAACCATTATGAAGTGTCTGTAATCTATTGATTCAGTATTATTTCTGCTTAACTCACTTAGCTCTGAAGCAACTGCATACACATGCAGAAGCAAAAATCTAACAGACTTGGAGGAGAGGCACAACACTTAAGATCAGTTTCCTCTTAATTGAAAAGAGCTGTTGAAAAACTTGGAGGAGAGGCACAACACTTAAGATCAGTTGCCTCTTAATTGAAAAGAGCTGTTGAAAAACTATGTTTTACTTTTAAAAAATCTACTTATACACTTCCCTGCACACTCTTCTTGAACAAAGGAGATATGCAGTTTAGCAGAAACTTATACTGACTCCGAATTATTACAGTTGGCAGTATGGATATCAAATGCCTAGAACTACAGCTGCAAAGTACAATAAATAAATTAAATACAGGAAAAACACATTCTCAAGAAAACCAGAAATACACTCCCATTCCCATTTTACCATTATGTATTACCGTTTTTCCTATTAAAAGAACAAAAAGGCGGAAAACTAGAGCCCTCAACATGTGTCCCTCCCCCACCTTTTTCCAGGTTTACTGCACTTCTGGAAAATCCAATTATGCATAATGAAGCAGAAGCCATAATACTGGAACTGGGGACCAGCACAATTCCATCTGGTCTAAACAGGATACCTGCTGGTTCAGTGCTTATCCCCCATACCAAAACTACCAGCAAGCCAATAAAGTAGCACATAGTAAAAACTTCAGCTTATACTGTTCTGCAACACACCTCATTTCAGCTAGGAAAGAAGCCAGTTTACAGAACTGCTTGAGTTAGTGTGTCCTGTTTGCCAATACCAGAAGCATTATTACAATTTTAACATCAGCAGCTATACTATGTACTGTGGGGTTTCCCCCCACCACACCCCACCTGTCTCCTTTGACAAGCTATGCTTTATTAGGTCTATCTACCATAATCTCCAAGGTGGATGTTTCTTCACCTAAAATCATACAGATACTTTCAGTAGTACTGCTCTGGTATACTCTTGTCAAATATTACTTGACAACAAATACTTCTTTGTGTACACAATGCACACAATTTCACAAAACAATTGCAACTAGCTATTAGCTCTATTTTCTCCTTGGTTATTTCTTGTTTGGTGGGGTGTTTTCCCATTTCACTTTTAATACATTCTAGCAAACATCAGCTTAATCTGTTTTGTAGTATAGGGAAAATTGTCAAATACAAATACACTCCAATTTCAATGCATATCTGGAATGTAAAACTACACAGAATTTTAAAACAATTGGTCTTATTAATATGACTTCACAACACTGAGGCCTGTACATGTGATAAAACTATTTACAACCAAGACCAATGAAAAACTACATTTCATTCTGGGAACAAAAAAAAGTTGAGATTCTGAAATGTTTTTATGCTAATGAAGAATGGAAACAAGATCTTTCTTAACGTGAAACAAATGCTTCCATATTTAAAAATGTTGAAAAGAAAAAATAATGTATTTTTGGCAAATTATTTAAATATCACCTTCCTGAAAAAAACAAATAACCAATTGTCTAAGCTTTTCCTCCTTCTTCATCTAAAATTCACCTCCATCTCTTTTATTCAGAGCTGTTTCTCTGTCTCTTCATTACCAAATACTTCCGAAATGCACCAACAACTCCAGTTTTGAGACAATGGTTGTCTGGAACACATAAAAAGCATTTATGTAGATGAGAGATATATGTTAAATCAGTGAGTTAAACTATGGGAGAAGGTGGCTCACGAAGATTTTACGCATTTTGTTGTTTGCTGACTTACCTCTGATGCACATGAAAGTAAGTTACAAAACTAAGTATCTTCCAAAACTACAGTCTTTAGCTAAGGATCTTATTGTATAAAAGACATGAAAATAAATATAGAAGAAAACTGAAAAACTGGGCTACTTCCATACCTATGGAGTTGTTCCATAATGGAAAACCATTATAAGCAGAAAATAGACTAAAAATCTTTCTAAATACTATAAAAGAAAGGCAGGGAAGCTTCTTAAATTATGTATCTTAAATCACAATACTTAGATGAGTCAGGTACTGTCTAGGCTGACTCAAAGTTAAATTAGGTCCTATGTAAACAATAACATGCCATACACACTACCATGAAAGCCACGACTACTGCTAAGTTTTACTTCCAGTGAGACATCAGTAAGACAGGGAGACTCCCTGCAGAACTGCAGACTTTACAGCAGCCTAGAAATTTTTCTGCAGACAAATCAGAAATGCTTCCTCCTTCTCTCACAATCAGAACAGCTTTTCTTTCATGAAGTGAGTGTACACCACATTCCCAGCTACTTTAGTAACCTGTTTCATGTCAAGCTCCTGTCATCCTGACCTTCCCAGCTTTTTCGCCTTCCTCATTATAAAAGTTTATCAAAAATGCTATGAATGTGCATATTAATGTGCATGTTCTTCACTCCTTCTTTTACTTTCCTTCCATGTATATTTGAGGAAAGAAATTACTTGTTTATGCTTGGTGTTGTTTAGATTGGGTTTTAAAAATTCTCTTTGATCTTGCGTTCAAAACAGTCACAATCTATTCACTAAACTACTAGTAAATTTACGTACACTAAAATATGGTTGTGGGTATTACATAAATTAAAGTATTGATTGTAAAACATCCAATTACTCATTGCAAGAAAGGCTTGTTCTCCTGCCACCCTGCCCAAGCACATAGCTAAGGACAGAAGATATAAATCTACCCTGAATGTTCACCACTCTGTGCTGTGATTCCATCGCGTCTCAAAAACTGATGAAGTCTGGGCTAGGTTGGTACTTGGAAATCTCCCACCCAACACAAATCCATCTGTCCCACAAAGCAGTGAATGGTGACTCAGTTCACAGTATGTGTCTTACTGAGTCAGTACTAATTACTAACTTTTCAAGAAAAATCAGACCTACATGTATGCGGTCAATGGTCAAAGGATTTTAAAATTTGAAGCATCCCACTTTCTTCCTGACAGAAGGTAGAAATAATAAATAATTTTCCACACAGGAAAAAAAAAACCCTAACTGCTTTTGAAACAGAGGCACTATATCCAACTCAAAGAAAACTACTAAAATACATATTTCTGTATTTTCACATCAATGACTAAATGAGACGCTGGAATGCCCAGACTGCAGGGGTGTTTTCTGTTCTGCATTTTCTATGCAGACTGTCACCAAGTAGAAGTATTTCCAGAAACTAATGATGTGATTGATATTTTTAAGATACTTCTCACAGCAATCCTTTCCATCTTATGGTCCGCAGAATGTGACATTTTTCTTTTCACAGATAAGGGTTCTACTTCACAGCTGTTTGCTGACATCTTAGCTAGCATATTCTAGCATCATTTAATGCTGACTGATGGCAAATATAGGAAAATCCCACACTGCCAACATTAGAACACACATCCAAATTTAATTGTTTATCCTCATAATAATCCTGAACATCAACCACTTTTAGCAGTCTTGGAAATCTGGGTGATTCAGACAATTTTAATTATCTTTTCAATTTTGCCCTATAACCCAAATCAGTGACCAAGCCTAGGCCACAGGAATACCTCTTTAATCTCTCTAGAATTTCCATGTGAAAACAACAAGAGGCTAAAAAGGAGGTCAACAGATGTCTAAGCTGCAGATGTCTTCTGACAGGCAAGTTTATATCAATTTACTGCTGAAATTCACACAAAATCAATGCAGACCCCACTGCACTCTGGGAACCAGAGAATTACTGGACCTTTCTCCCAAACTGTGTTCATTTCTTATGGGGACTCAATGTATGTGATAAGCATGAAGTTTTAGTGTACTTGGTTCCTGGAACACTCTTGGGATTTTCAGAAGAATGTGGACTCCACAAATGCTGCTGAAATACATGAGCACTCATATTCACCTGTCACCCTGAATTCCTCCTCCAAAACTCTGTCTAGAACTCATTCTAACATTCACCATGAAAAATTAGTTCATTCTACTTACAGAAATCTAAAGGTAATTAAGATTCAGGTACAATCTAAAATTATAACCATGGCATTGATCATGCATGACATCACAAAAAAAAAACTGTGTAAAGACTTTCCAGGTTCAGAGAGTAAAAGACCCACAATATGAAAAATAAAATCCTTAAGAAATTAAGATCAGAATCACAGAACAATTTAGATATGTAAAGACAGACATTAGGTATGTAAACAGCAAATTTTAATTCTTAAATGCAGTTGGTTCTCATGATTGGAAATTATTTCTACTAGAAGCTTCCCTCACAAACACATTTCTTGAAAGGGTTCAGTCTTGAAAAAAGTGGACATCTTAACATCTCTTTCAAGTCTAAACTGTCAGCAAAAACCATAGTACATCTGGCTCTACATTAGTAACCAGTGATTTGACTCAACAGTTCAGCTATAAGAACGTTAACCTACGACAGGGTAGATCTCGATTTCATTACATTTCTGCCTGAGGAGATTGCAACTAACATGTCCCCAGGCTGCAGGCTGGGATGACAGGATTCTCCATCCCTTCTGTGGAACTGGTACCATTCTTCACAAAATAATTAACAACTCATTGGATGAAAGAAAGACAGCATGAGCAAGCATAGCTTTTGAACCTGAAAGTCATGCTTGAGCTGTTGAACAATCTGTGCTCTGTATTAACCATGTTGAGATAAAGTACACATTAAACAAAAAGCCTTTGGTGTAAGAGTTGGCATCTAGGTGTGTCTTCTGGGAGGAATTACACAGCACACCAAAAAGGGAAGTCTGCTCCAAGAACACTGTCCTTCATTACTATACAGTGTGTTGGTTCTAGGCTTTCATATACTTGTTACTGCTTTTTGCTTCTCATAAAGATTATCAGCCAACAGCACAGTAAATGGTAAGAACAAAATTTTCAATGAAAAAGCATTCAAACAGAACTTTTCCATCCTGTACCTAGTTTCCTTTAAAATTATATTTTTCAGTAAGTAAAGGGGACTTATTGAAAAGAAAAGAACAACAAAAATGTTGAATATCCAAATTCTATTCTTAATGCCTGCTTGGTCATATTTACTTTTAAGAAAAAAAAAGTGTTGGCTTATTCTCTATTCAACAATGCAGAAAGTATTAGAAATGTTACAGTCAAATTTAGATTGGTATTAGAATAACTTTTTTTCAATGGAAAATTGGAACTTCAATACTTGTGCTTTTACAACTTTGCTAGGTATCACATTATTACAGCATAGAGAATTACATGCAAAGACTAAATACAAGGATGTTAACAAAACAAGTTTCAAAATTACAGTTATTTTGGGATGCAAGCATTCCTCTTTGGGGATTTCTCTTACTGTTGCAAACATACACATAATACAGGTAGTGGGTTTTGGCTTGGATGGAGTTAATTTTCTTCATAGCAACTCCTGTTGTGCTTTGTTTGGATTTATGAACAAAACAGTGCTTGTTGATAACACAAGTTATCACTTATCAGGGCTTACGAAGCTTCAGGGTCTTTTCTGCTTCTCATCCCATCCCACCACTGCATAGTCTGGGGGTGCACAAGGAGTTGGGAGGGGGCACAGCCAGAACAGCTGACACCAACCAACCCAAGGGATATCCCAGACCATACTGCTCAGCAAAAAAAGCTGGTGGGAGCAAGTGAGGGGCTATGTGGGGTCTCAGCTGCCTACTGGGGCTAAGCCACAACAATATATAATATAAATATTTATATATACACACATGTATATACATGAATTGAATACTCTAGATATTTCTAACTTCATGTTCTATTGGTATTGTAAAAATGAAGCAGCTTTGCAGGGTCAGTAAAGGTGGATTAAATATGATTTGAAGATACCATATTAAAATGTAGAAAGTAGAGTACTCCATCAGAGTTGATTTTTTAAATATGTAATCAAAAAGCTGTTGTCATCAGGCCTGACCTTTAATCCTAATATTTTATTCAGCAATAATTCGTAAGAGGTTCTGACTGTTATGATAAAGTTAAAGAATTAAACGATCATGGCAGTTTACAGGCTCTTCACAGTTTATGAATTCACAATGCATTTCTCAAAAGCTTTTCATCCTTTGATTTGAAACCAGTACTTTGATTTAATCAGTGATTCCACAATTACAGGTACCTTACTAAAGTGTCCACAGCTGATAACAGGAATGAAAGAGACTTCACATTACAGGATCAGAAGTTCACATGATGCCTTTCCTGGTCTTAAAAATCAAGAGGTGAACACGGTTAGAAGGGGAAAAAAGGGTTTTACCTTGGTATTTATTGTAAGGATCCTTAGGTGAACCACGAACAGGTCGAATACACCTCTGTGCACCCCACCATTGCCACCACAAAGTCTCCCTCTTCTAGATCTGGTCTTACCTTCTAGGTCTTACTAATTAGCATATCTATCAAATATTCCCCAATGAGAGGCTCAAATGAGCCCCCCCTCCCAAGGAACCTTCCCCTGGATGGTTCTATCTTAGTTTACAAAATGTGTTCTGGAGAGGACCTTGGGGTCTGGGCACCCTGGCACCCTAACTATGAAGCCTCTAAAATGTTTAGTCTCTTAGCTTAACAAACAAGTCCAAGAATGTACGCAAAAAAGCACCAAGAATACAGAAGTTGCAAAAAGGTATAACAGGGGTATAAAAGAAAAGACAAAATTCATCATGGCATCACACATAAAACAGGGAAAGAAAAAACTCTGGCTACTGCCAAAAGCAAGGTTCCTATGCTATGACAAAATATTAGGAGGTAAGTCTTATATACCTCAGGTTCTGCAGATATGGTCTTGTAAACACTGCACTCTCAATAGGTAGGCAAGTCTTAAACCTAAGTTATGCCCACAACTGTAAAGGCAGGGGCTGGGCTCCTGTTTACATGAACATAAGAACACTTCATGTGAGCTTACATAAAGAGCAATAGTCAAAACCATCCTCAGTTCTTTAAAGAATTAACAGTAAAAGAACACTAGCAAGGAGTTCTCCATACTGCACCTCATTCTTGGGAGATGAGGTTGTAGGGGTACGGTTTTCTTCCTGGAAGAAGGCTACATGTATCTTGAAACAATTAGTCCAAGTGAAAATGAGGGAAAAAATAAATCCAACTGGCTTCAGTGAGCAGCTTACATATATTCCAAATCAGAAGAGAAGCTCCAGGAACTGCCACTGATTAGAACACAGTAAGTTATCAGTCAGTAGGACCAGTGCCTGGTCACACTGTGAAGGAACTTGAAATTGAACTGTACTGAACAAGTTCTCAAGAGTGGTGGTCTTCACAGGAAACACTACTGCATGTTTTTTATCCAGCCAGTGTTTTGTCATCAAGTATTAATTGAACAGAATTCAGATGAGAGAGAAAAATCCTTGGAAGGAACCAGAAATGTGATTCCCAAATATTCTGAAGATAAGTAGCAGTACTTTTTATCTTCCTCCTTAAACTGTAATTTACCCAAGTCTGTAAACAGTCTACCTATCATCTACAACCAGCTAAAGACAAAGAATAACAAAACATCTATTTGTTAAACAGGACTGTATTTGACAAGCCACAAGTCATACAGATGCCACTATGGAGAGAAGCTTTTCAAAATTTATCACTCAAGTAGGTACCCCGATTCAAATAATTCCAAGACACAGTTTAGAGGAATGTATTGAAGGTGTTGGTTGCTTTTTTTGTGTTAAACTTACTCAGTGGTGGAGAACAGTGACTGAAGTTAACTCATTTGTTTAGTATCTACATGGAGTCACGGGAGATTACAGACTTCAAAAGCCTCTTTTTAATGATAAAATTCTAGCCATTCTTTACCTCATGGTTTCATTCTCAATAAAAAACTTCATTCTAAGAATGGGACCCTTCTTGGCTGCTCCCCCTCCAAAAAGGAAAAAAAACCACAGTGCAATAATGAATAGACAGAGAGAAAATAGTCTTTCACAAGCATTAATTCTAATCTGAAGAAATTAAATACAAATTAGTTTTCAATCTTGAATAGCTATTCAAGATGTAGTTCAATGATGATATGGCAATCAAGGATGTAAATTCCTTTTGTTTCAAACTCTGCAGTTCAGCTATAAGCACATTACCAAGCTGGAGCCTAAAAACAGCAATTAGTAATCACGCAAATATCAGAGAGATTAAGACAGATTCTAATGACTTTGCAGATCTATCTTCAGTTCACTTAACACTTAAATCAAGGCTACTTTAATAATGAAAACAGGACACTGAACACCAAATTTGCTCAGCATTTATAACCATAAAAACCTCATTTTTATCAATAATTCTAATAGTAACTCAGAAATAACAGTTCTAGTTACATAAAAAAATCATGTTATGTTCATTTTTCTTCTGGAATCAAAAGCTTGCTTAGAGTTACTTTAGAGTGAAAATATTTCAATCGATACTCCTATGACTTGCTAAAAATTCAACAGAAAATTTACTGTTTGCCCACAAATGACTCAACTTTAAGAGAAAGTGAGACTATTTTTGTCCAGGAGAAATCCAGTACCTTACTGAAAATTGTACAGGCATTGTTAGGTCCAGGAAAGTGCCTAACAATTGATTTTATTAATCTTTTAATTCCTAGTGAGCTGCAAAATTTTGCCATAAACAAATATTTGTTTAAATATTATTTCATAGCTTAGAATGCTCTTTGATTGCTCATTATTTCAAAATATTACTTCTAGTTTACTTACAACCTTTAAGAACAACAAAAGCAATTTACATAGAAGAATATTAAATAGCTAGGTGTCACACTTGGACACGAAAGAAGCACTCAAGCAGTCAGGATAGGACCACCAGCAGGGCAAAAACCCTGCCCTTCTTTATTCTGTCATTTTTATATGTTTCTAAAGACAACCATGGATTGGACGATGAGGTTCCACCTCCCCAACTCCACAGGACACTGACACAGTCTATCATCTTTCTCTGCCTTAGGAGAAAGGAATTCTAAACAATACAGGAATTCAAAAACAATACAGGCCGGCTAGGAAAACAAGGACTATGTTTATAGAAAATGCATGAGAAATTCTGCTACAGAAGAAAAACATCGAAACACTGCGGAAACCAGGGTGACAGCTAGGATTCCTTTTTCAAAAACAGTTTATGTAAAATGATTAGAAGCATAAGAAAACTGTAACAGCATATACTTTTTAATTTATATTAAATAGTAAAAAAAACAATAGTGAACTCAAAGAGTGTTCAAGCTTTGCTTCCTAACCTCACTCTAAAGGACTATATTTAACAGTTAGAGCATCACAACCAAAATTGCCATACAAGAATACTGGCTTGACATACAGAAAACCAGAATTCTTTTATGCATACACAAACATTTTACTTCTGACATAAATGTCTCTCACATTCACAGTATAAAGACTCTTCCAGAAGTGTCTCCTGGTGCTGGATGCTCAAGATAAAGGAAGAAGTTTCACGTATGCTCAAGTGTGCCTAACTTTGTTCATCACTACAGTACTGAACAATGGAAAAGGATACAGACTTGTGGAGATTATAGAGATAAGATCCCTGAAAGTACTGCCTCTTGCTAAATAAAGCATTTTCTGCACTCTACACACAGGGCTCAGAGTCAATAACCGAATTTGAAAAAGGTGAGTGCTTAATGCAAATTTCAGTAAAGTATACTGCAAGTTTTGCCTCAAGAAGCACATTTTGATATTTCTATGAGGAAATGAAGTGTTTTCCAAACAGGAGATATATACACAATCTCCGAGAAAATTATATCAACTATCAGTGCTCATGACTGCTTAACTACAGCTGAAATCTTGATGCAATTTTAAACATCTTAGTCACTGAACTGACATATTTATCCTTCAGTCTGTATCCAGATCCACAAATAGTCTTGCGGAAACTTGAAGTGGGACAGTCTATGCAGCACAAATATCCTATTGACAGCTAAGCTTTTAAGTTCAGTTTGTCCTTGATTTGAGTGTGGTTTATAGACTAGCCAATGAATCATCTGATTTAAATTAAAATCAGCTTACTTTTCTAAACACTTGGGACATGTTCTAAGGATGACCTTATGCTTCCAAAACATAATATGATTAAGTCCAGACACAAGTATGTTTTTTCTCCTGTCCTCTGGGCTGGTGTGATTACCATAAAAAAGACTTCCTATTCCCACTGACAACAGAATAGAAGTTGTTAACAAGTAAATCCACAAAGTTCCAAGGAAAATCCAAAGTTTACAAAAGTAGAAGGAGGGGGTAGGGGTAGTGAGGAGGAGACAGAAGGAAACTTCTGGTTTTGAACTGGAGGTATTTTAAGAGGCAGATCAACTCTCTCAAGCTAATGAATAGTTACAAATACTTAGAATTTAATTTTCATTTAAATTTCATTTTGGAGGAGGAAAATGGCATTGTATGTGCTGAATAATAAATCTACTTTTTGCTGTGTAATTTAATTAGTAATATAAATAATAATAAATTAATCGAGCAGGATAGGTTCTGCTGTTTATACCAATTATCCAACCAGCATTAAGACTAAGATTAATTAGGTTAGATCCAAACATATGTTATTCTAATAGTTCTAGGCTGAATCTGAAGAAGGAGTTCTGAAATAATGAAAACAAATGTATGAGGTCTGCCCATCCAACACAGCTAGTGCCACTGGGATATTTTTTGTGAATTTTCATCTGATTTTTTTCAGAAACAGAAGTATAGAAGAGTAAACAACTGGTATTGCTACAGACCATAAGACAATGAACACATATGCCCATGAACTACCAGAGGCTGAACATGCCCTGGTCTCCCAAGCGTTCCCAATTCTGCCATCCAGTGCATATGCTCCCTTGGTGTGACACAGCTATACAGAGCCCCATTGAGATCAAGATTCTGTCTGTTTCTGACCTTGGACTCAGGCATCCCCCTCAAGAGAACTTAAAAATCTTTTGATCCCACCCAGAAATTAATTATTGAGTGAAGGAATTCCCAGTTACTAATTGTGGTCTACTGGGAATTTCTTCAATCTGGCCCCATACCTCAATTATCCCTCTAAACCTTACCATACTCTTTGCCTGTCCATGGTGATACTTAACTAAATCCTGCTTCTGGCTCTACTTCGTGTACAAGACATGGCACACAGTCAAGATGTACACTTAACCCAAAATGTCTGGGCACTGAACCTGGGAAGTCTAGGTACATTAAAGACCAAAACCCCAGCTATAATGAGCAGAAAGCTACTGCACCAGATATACACTAATTGTCAGTTATCTGACTACTCAGAAAACAAATCCCTTTGTACCTTACAGGAAAAAAAAAGTCTTAAAAAATGTTTAGCTGTTTTGGCATATTTTTGTAATTTTCAATTAAAGCAGCCATTTACTCAGCAAACTAAAACCATGGATGTTTTATTTACATTTACAGACCAAGTAAATTTTACATTGGCTTACTCAAGCATGGCATGTACTAGAATATTTCCAGCCAAAGTAATATTTACCTCTTCTCTTTTTTTCTGAACCCATTCCTTGTGTTTCTCTTCAGCTATCCTTTTTCTTCTTTCACATTCTTGATTTTGCTTCATTTTCTCAAGCTGTATATTCATTTCCTAATTAAAGAAAAAGTATACATCTCAAATCTGTGGTGACCGTTTACAGCAGTACTGTAAATAGTATTATGGCAATAGCACTGCAGTTAAAACAATGTAAGCATTAGATTTTGGTATTTTTCCTTCACTAAGATTTTGGAGAAGATGAATGACAGTCAACACAGAAGTACTATGAAATACAACCAATGAAAATGTATAATTTTTAGGATATTAACTGGAAATACGTACTTTAATTAGGTTTTGGAAGCAGTTAAATGTATCAAATCACTCCTCAGTTTATTGAAATGTCTTTTTAGTCAGCAGAATCTTAATTTGCAGCAGTAATTTCCTACAATATTTAAAATTTACATTGTGTACTGCTCTGCACTGTGGAAGGTATCAAAAGCTAAGTGAAGTATTATTCACCTGTAGTTTTTAGTACCAGAACTACTAGAACTTTAGGGCTTAACCCAAAACTTACTAAAGCCGAAATTATTGCAGTCTAGCAAACTTTGAAACAGTTTTATTTTGAAGATGAGAGAAGAAATGCCCAAGTATCTTTATATGACATACAGTATATACGCAATCACTTGTATCTCTCCAGTGAAGTTAATAAAGAAAAATCATAACTAAGGAGACAGTTAGAGATGTCTAGCTTCTCCAACAGTAGCATTAACAGAAAGTCCTAATTTTCAATGAAAATTCATACCTTCAAACACAGACAGATGAAACTATTTCCATGAAACTGATTTTATGGTCCCTGAACTGCAGTCAGTTTTAGAGAGAATCCCCTTTTATTATGACATTTAATTTCAGTTTAGTAGGACATCAAGAGAAGCTTACAGAAAGCTCAAACATCTACAATACAGACATAGTTTGAAAATACAGTTATTGCTGTATTGAGGCAAAGTTACAGCAAATAACACCTCCTTTGAGTTCCAAGACACCCGTATTGCAGGTATCCTGGTTTCTGTAAAAGCTGATGGCATTGTTAGTACCTTAGAAGACCCAACCTAATTCCACTCCAAATGCTTATCCACATTTTTGACATTCAGGGCAGACTTGGTGCTAATGTCATCAAAAGATCTGGGACTTCACAGTTGTTTCTCAGGATATCAGTTTAGAATACTTTTAATATGCAAACATAGCAATATCTTTTAATATAAATATCACATATTTCATTCTCTTCCAGCATCTTACAAAAGTGTTGATTATATTTTCCCCCCAAATATAAGCTTTTCACTCTGCCTTGCTGCAGTTTCACATCTAATGTTTTCAAAATCTTACAAACTAAAAATATTTACCTATATGACTATTTTCTACATGGCATTAAGTAATGCTTGTCCTATGACTGTTCTTAATACTTAGTTGAGAAACATCTGCCAGCTTACATTTACATTACCAATCCAGAATATAAGTGGGAAGTCATGAAACGTTTGGTGGATATTAATGGATCAAAGCATATTCCTCTAGTTTAACAAACTACTTTGGTATACTGCTGACCCTTAAAATACTGCTCCTGAACCTTCCAGTGATACGTGTTTTATAAACAACATGAGGTAGCCCACATAAACCTGCTGTACGCTACATTCACTTTATAGATAATCAGAGAAAGCCTAGGAAAACATTCAACATCAAATAGTTAATCACTAACTAAAGTGAGAAATTATCTAATTTTGATGTGATTGTTCTAATCACTACCCAACACTTCCCATTTGATTTTCAACAACAGTATCATTTAATCAACTGCAACTACAAACAGAATAATCAAGAAAAGATAGAGTGCTCTCACTTAATTGTGTCCCAGCCCTGGTTCTCAAGAACTGTTCATCTGCAAGGGGGCAAAAGACAGAATGAGGGGAAAAAAATGCTGTAACGGGGGATCCCTATCCTGGGAAAGGACACCAAACAGTTGTAAAAATATATGCTAAGTGAGTAACACCACTATGCCCCAAAACTAACCAAGTAGCTTGGCTTACTTACAATCAGCACACACCACATTTTCTTCTACAATCTACATGCAGGCATACGTACCCATGATGAAAATCAAGGTAGTAATTATATAAATGTTTTAATCTTCTAAAATCAAACTGTTACCCGACAGTTGGATAAACAAAATATTATACATTGCACCAATGTATGCAAGTTCAATGATACTGAAGTTCAATGAAGCGTAACATTTAGCCAAAGAGAATGCACACAGCATGAATCATGCCAGCACTGACAAACACAAACACTTTGGAGGCCTAAGACACTAAAAAAAAAAGGGAAAAACAACTAATTGTGTTTCTACAACCAAAGGAAAAGAAAATCCTGTATTTGCTATCTCCTATTAGACTTAGAACCAAGCCAGTTGGATGTAATCACCTCTGCAGCTCTAGCTTGCAAGCGGGCACGCAGTTCCTTCTCTTTGCCAATGAACCATTCTTCCCATGGTGAAAGGTTATCTTTGAAAGGTGACACTTTTCTCCCCCCTGATATTTCAGAGTGTTCAGCCTTCCTGAATTTAAAACCAGAAACATAAAAGAATATTATCTATAATGTATTTGATTGAAAAATTAAGCAGTGCTACTGTCTTGAAAAAGTACTTTTCTTTTATGGCATAATGTGACAACAATGACATAATTTTTCTACTTGCTTAGTTATCTCCCTAATGGATAAATGGCATTATAATGTACCTCTGGCCATCCTCCTTACATTCTACATTTTACTTACTAAATTCTAGCTTGTTAATGATTCTAAACGGTGGAGTAGATCCAAACATTACCTTTTTGGAATTAAACAGAAAGAATAGCTTTTAGGAGCTAAACAAAAAGATTACCAGTAACATCAAAGTGCCACTTTCCTTCTCACATATGGAAGCCAAGGAAAAACAGAGATTTAACATCCTATCCTTGGTCACAAGAAGCTCCACGTATCAAGTGGTCTTCAGCAAAAGCAAAGCAAAAGCTAGAATGTATTTTCTTCATTCCAGTCGTATACAAATGGATTCATGATATCAAGCAACCTCAGCATTAAGAATCCATTCATTACGAATGCATCCATTCAATCCAATAAAGTTTTCCACTTTAAAACGCCTTCACAGGAAATGTGCTTAAGAAATACAGCTAGCATACAATACTTGATGGTATTATACAAGGTTCTATTAGACATTTAATAGGATATCTTACATAAGTCACTCATAACTTCCTTACTCATTACTAATGCAGCAATCCTACCCCTGGTCAGAAATATCTTTTATAATATTCTATACATGTACCATTTTATAAGTAACACAGTCTATTAGGGTCCAAGTCAGCAAAATTTGAAAACATGCCAACAGATTTCTTTAAAAGATTTCTTCTATCCCCCACAGAATTTTTTCTTGAGAACAAAGCAGAGAAACTAGACTTCACTTTAGTACTTCACACGGATGTACAGACTCTGGAAATACCTACCTCACTGTAGTGAAGTACCTACATATTTCAGTGAGGAATTCTGTTTGCTGAATCTAAGCTACTGAAGAAGCATCCAACAAGCATATTATGCTAATGCTCAAGAAATCAATCTTTTATATAGAAGATATCTGGGCTTTATCAATATAAAAGTGCAACATATTTACAGGACACAGCAATACTCCGATACTCTATTGCAAAACATTTTCTGTCCCAGTCATCTTTAGAATACATTTCTGTGGTAGAAAGCATTTGGGGACAACACCAGTGCTTGGGAGTTTTGTCCTACTCTTCTCTGTTGTTTTACCCATACGTGTTTGCGCTAGCAGGACCATTTGCTGGTCAAGTCAGGGGAACTGATTTACACTGAAACCTACCTGGAACAGGTTTATTTCCCTGGACAAACCCACTTTTACAGTGTGCTGCCACAGAGATGCAGAATAACAGAACTGACAGGGACATCCTGACACAGACAATGCAAAGACAGAAGCGCTACAGACCAAGCACTCACAAGCCCAGCATAGTCTAACACATTCTGCTGCACCCTAGGGCTTTTATGCTACAGAATAAAGACCAAAAATTTAACAGAGACAGCTTTTAAACACATACATAAAATAACAGATGCCACTTAAGAATGCCTAATAACGCATTTTGTAGGGAAATAAGTCTCTGAAAGTTTATTAAAGGATAAAAGTATTATACATTCACATTCAGGAAAAAAACCCATAACTTTGCACAGACTTGACATTTTGGGCAGGGATACTTCCTCAACACATTCCTTTGCTTTGCATGATTTGCATTATGGCACCTAGTACTGGAACGTGGCTGACAAATTAAACCAACCTTAGAAAAAGTACTAGGAGAATGAATAAATTAAGAAAAATAATATTTACTATGTCTTTTCTTATATCAGTACTCATGAAATTCAAGCTGTCAACTTCTCAAAAAAGTTATTCACAGTAATAGATTAAAAACTTATTGTAAACAAGTAAGAAATAACAGAAAGTGAAGCTTAAACAGAGGAAAACACAAACTCAGTATTAAGACCTGTTAGGAGAAATACTTCTCCAATACCGTGTCTAAAGCTCTCCGATTGCACCAGAACCCAGCCTTTCTTGGTGTGCACTGAAGCCACCAGTCACGCTCTCCCTGGCACACCAACCAGGTATTTTGAACCACACAGACCTTGAATTTCACAGGATCATTTTCTGAAATTCTAGCTTGTTCATAGTTATGAACTTCTGCAAAATAATTAAGATAATAGACCTCTTAAGATATCCCATTCTCAAGTGCACATTTATTTCTAAGTATCTAAAATCAAATTGGACACATTTGGCCTTGGACCTAAGTCTGATTAATAGAAAACACTGATTATCATTTGCCATATATTCACTGAGGTCACACCATCAAACATAACACTGATCCACAATGGAAGTATGAAAATGCCTAACCCCATTTCACAAGGCCTTGTTTTTACCCTTTCTCTTTTGCAATTATTGCATTTACCACATTGAGTATCTGCCTCCAGTTAATTTTTGTGTAGTTTTAAGAGGACAACAACAACAAAAAGATTCAGAGCATATGCGTATGTGGGGGTCTATATAAGAACTGGTTTTTATTATTATACTTCTGAGATCTTGGCAGCTATACACAGAAGCTGCTATATGAACACTTGATAGGCACTTAGTACAACACAGCAGTGTTACTCAGAAGCAGCGTCTGCATCAGCGAAGCATGTATTTTGCCCACAGTTTAATAAGACTCTGCCAACTCAGGCCCTAAAAGAGGTTGTCTTCAGCTGCATCTTACTGCTGCCAGGGAATACTGCAGCAATAGGCCCACGAGTTGGGAGCTGTTTCAAATAGTCTCTCAAGCTGCAAAGACATGTGGCAGCTTGAACAAATTGCAACAGAACTTTAAGGTGCATGAACAAAATTACTTATTAGGAAGAAGTATATGGAGAGGTAACAGAAAAGCTGAAAGAGAAGGGACCATGAACTGGCTGATCTCTTCACTTTGATGCTTCTGACTACACTTGAACACTCTTTTCCCTGGATTTTTAGCACCTTTTTCAAGAAAGCTTTTAAGTAAAATTCAGTGTGATCAATATTCCTTCACTGCTCCCCATGGAAATTTGAGAACCATGCTGGAAATCTGCACCCCCGTAAAGCTCTGCTGTCCTTTCTTTACTCCACCGGCACTTTTAGCTCACTTCAGCCTTGCTAGTTATATTCACCACCAGTTAATGCATAAGCCTGTGAAGTTTCCATCACAAAGTGGTATTCCAGAATAGGATAGGCACTCCCTGCTCTTCCCCCTTCTATTTTAAAGGGAGGAATAAGAATTACTTACTCTCCTGTCAAGCCAGCGAGATCTCAAGTAAAAAGAAGGTGCATTGTGTTTGCATGTAATTAAAATGGAATAAGATGTAAGCCACAGGAGCAGGAGCTGTGCAATGCATGCATACAAAGCTGACT
Organism: Monarcha castaneiventris obscurior; assembly: GCA_026261815.1. Classification (NCBI taxonomy): domain Eukaryota; kingdom Metazoa; phylum Chordata; class Aves; order Passeriformes; family Monarchidae; genus Monarcha; species Monarcha castaneiventris. Next base: position 58,557,841 of record JAMPIT010000894.1, on the reverse strand, counting down.
CTGGACCCAGCGATTTACACTATGAAAAACAGCCCTTTAGTCTGCAACCACTTTTAAATTAAGGCGGGAAAGACTGAAGCTTTTTATCAGGCTCAGGCCAACTGCCTATAAACAATTCATGAGCCCATAAAAATATTCAGCTGTCCACTGAAAACACTTCCCAAGACACAAAAAAAAAAAAAAAAAAAAAAAAAAAAAAAAAAAAAAAAAAAAAAAAAAAAAAAGGAACAAAGTGCTTAAAGCACTTATCTATGCAAACAACCCTATATTTATGTAAAAAAATCTTTTGTCCCCAAGGTCTCCAGCAGAGGGAAACGAGTGCAGGGGGCCGCCTGGTCACCTAAGGGCAGCCCGGAGCTCCCTGCTCGAGCCCGGTCCCTGCCGCAGGGGTTACCTATCGCCTGCCGGGCTCCGGGAGGCCCCCACCCGCTCCTCCTCCTCACAGCCCGGGGAGCTGGAGCTAGACGCGAAGGTGAGCGGGGAGCCTCTGGAGGGGCTGAGAGGGTCCTCGCCCACAGAGGGCGGCGGGCTGAGGATGGCAGCCCCGCCGTTCCTGGTGCTGCCACAGCGCCAGGAGCTACCGCTCATGGCGGAAGCCACTGGCGGGAGGCGGCGGCGGTTACCGGCAGGGGCGGTCCCGGCCGAGCTCCCGACGGCCCCCGCGGCCCCAGCAACCGGGTCTCCCGTGGCCGCCCACCCTCGCGTCCCTGCCTGCCTGGCCCCGCCCCGCTGCACTTCCGCCCTACCCCGACGCGTCGGGTGCCCGCCCAGCCGTGCAGCGTCCGGTGCGGCCAGGACCGAGGCAGTGCCTGGGAAGACACACCAGGAAAAGACGGGGTCAGAACCGGCGGCCCTGATACGCTGTGTTGACCAGTGAGTCGAGTCCTCCCAGCGCATGGGATCTGACGGAGGCACCCTGGCCCAGGAGAGGCAGCAGGTCCGGGACTGCCTACCTGGCCCTCAGTATCTCCAGGTCGATCACTGACAGGCGTATGCTAATCTGTAGGAACTCTTCACAGTTGTTCTTTCTTACTTAACATTTTTGCACACGTACCAGTCCAATACACAGGAAGCAGTAACCTCATCTGCAGGTGACAATCCCAATACATCAGAAGAAGGCATCTTAACATTTTCGAACAGCCAAGTCAAAATTTGTAACCCATACTTGCCTAAAATTGCAAAATCCCATTTCAGTCCTCACAATTACTATCTTGTTTCTGATTCAAAGTTCTAAAGACCTGGTTTTCATACACCTCTGCTAGGCAAACAGTGTCCTTTGCCTTCTCTATCAGTTAATTCTCCACTGAGTCTACAACTATCTGTAATAAATAGGTCAGATTATATATATGTGTGTGTGTGTGTGTGTATGTATATCTATTCCTATACTTGTTCACCACTACACTCTGTCAGTCCTCTATTAGGGTTCCAAATCCCAGGAACACAGTCACTCCTCATTGCTTATGCTGGCCCACCTTGATCCCCCTTTTTAGCCAAATCCTAAGCAGGATAAGCAACACACATTTGTATTACCAAAGCTTTTCGTTACTTCAAATTTCATCAACCAAGGTAACTGCTGATCAGCATTTGGTAAATTTTTATAAAACTTTTGAGTCATTTTGCTGTGGCTGACTAAGCAGAAGTATTACTGATATTAACATGAGATACAGAAGTTTTAAAACTATTGTAAATTTGGCTGCTATATTAATTGTTCTTGCCAAGATTCTTCAGGTAAGTGAGTTTAACAACAAATACATTTTTAATTGGATAGGCAAATTGAAAAATAAGAAACAGTATTAAAAATGCTTTGTCTAAATCAAGAAAGTCAATTGTGACATCTGAAGCAATTGACTTGCCATAAAAATTGAGTTTCAGTAGCTCAGTGATACAAAAAGGTCATAAAATCTATACAACCATTATGTGCACCTAAACACCAACAAAAATGAGTGCCATGAGGCAGGAGACATCTCAATGCCATCATTAACAGTCCTAAAAGATGCCTAAAATGATCATATTTGAAAATTTTAAGATGGGATCTTTGGTGCTTGGGCTGCAGACTAACAGGCACCCAGATCCGTAATTTCTCTGCCAGACAGGCTGCATCTTTCTGATCTCTCAGGAGCACATACTTCTCCCTCCCTCTTGCTCATTGAACCCTACACTGACCCACAAATCCTTACTAAAGTGGTAGAAAAATATTTGGCCAAACAACACCTTGGGATGTATCAAGACAACTGCTGAGGCCAAAACCAGGCAAGTGACAAGAAATACACAGCCACAGAGAGGGAGAGGCAGAGGTGAGGTGTAAGGGATTTGGGATTTCCCCCTTTCAGTGGTGGAGCTTCTGCATTTGGCTTACCATTTCACAAGGAACTGCACTTTTGACAGGTTGGAGAAATAACATTATGGTTCCTGTAAGAAAAAAACCCAAATGTTATTGCATCGCTGATCACCAGATGATCATACAGAACTTTTCCAGCAAGCTGAAAAAGACAAATAAGGCCTGAATACATCTCTGATCTAAGCATCCCCAGAATACTGACTACATCACTATGCACCAAATTGATGCTCATGATGCTAAAATAACTCCAGCCACTTGTGGTAGATTGTTGATCTGATTATCGTAAAATAAAGAATGAAGAAGAATGACTAGGCACATTATCTAGCAAGCAAATTACACCTGTTGAAATAATTTAAGTTGATGATTCAAGTATTGGAGACAACAGAATATCACTAGAATCTAAATTTCATGCCAAGTAAAGTTACAACAAGAAGAAAATTTCAAATTGGTCTGAATTCTTAGGATACAAGTTACACAAGCCAGTGCCTCAGCTTTGCTCAACGCAAACCACCTATGTTTTTACAGGAGCTTTTGTATATGTGCTGCATGCAGCTAAGACATAAAAGCAGCATAAAAGTTTTTCACTCAATGGCTGCACAAGCACTCTGAGCAAAGCTCCATGTCATGGCAAGCAGGAAAACTTCAAGTATTTCAACAGGCTGCAGACCAAGGTAATTTCAAAACATCTTAGGAAGGCTTGAAAACCTTCCCTGACCTTAATGACCATCTCATAGTAAACACTGGCAATAGTCATAAATGAACAGAAAACATGAAAAGCCCCATGTTGTCTCACTAAATTGACGAATTCTGGAGCTCACTCCACTGGGCATCTCTCACTTCTAATGGAGGCCTACATCATCTGGGATGGCCAGAAACTATGAAATGGATGTCTCAAGGCAAGGTAGCAGCAATCTTACCAAACACACAAACATTTGAGCTTGTCTATTCCCTCCCTATCCTATTATAAAGAATATGAGAATTTCTCAGGATTCAGGAGCAGATATTGGGCAAATAGCTTATATTAACAAACCTTAGCATTGGGACAAGCTAGTAGACTTTATGCATCATAAATGCCCATAGAGAGGGCGGCAAAAGCCAGTTCACCCTTTGGGAAATTAAAGCATTGTTTCTGGAATGGCAGAAGCATTCCGACTTTGAAGAGATGTGAAAACATAAAATAATATTGTTATTATTCCTCTTACCATTCCGCCCAACTTGTCAAGCCGGCTCCACAGCCACTGTGCCCTAGTTAACACAGGAAAGGTATGAGCCCAAATAATGTAATTTTGTAAAAAAACATTGAAACTACAATCCTGCAGGTTCAGGTACGCAACTCTTATGGCCACAGAAGGACTAACAAACAGATAAATGGCATGTTGCAAGGATGGCAAAACCTTAATTCTGTGAACTGAATGCCAGAAGCAGCTGCCCTGGTAAGAATTACATGGCAACACTGCTAAAACCCATAGGCAAAATCAAACTGCCACAACAGAAGTTGCTGCAAACAACTGAATGTAGTGAATAAATATATATACACATCCCTATGGTTGATACCAGTGTGAAAAATCATCCTAATTTGTCACTAAAGAAACTACAAAAACTGCATTCAGTCTTTCAGTGCTAGCTCAATGTCGTAGACTATACAATAAGCACTTAAGAGCTATCTAGCAACAGGAGTAAAATTCAGTAAAAATAGCATGATACGTTCACAGACCTATACTTTCTGTCTGTTTGGTCATGCCAATCAGTGTGTCTGAACAAACAAATGCTCCTGACAAATTTCTCACAAGTATTCCCTAAATTCCACCCACAGTATTTGAAAAAACATTTTACACATAAAGTATCAAAAAAGTAATTTCAGAGGTAGCAGACATAGAAAAGATCTAAATTCTAGACACAAACTACTCTGAATCACTAAGCACCTTGATTTACCAACTCTTATTTATGAAATAGTTCAGTTTTAGAAATTCAACTGTAATCTGATGAACAGTCTCTGAAAACACAAGAGCCAGCAGAAGGAAACTTCTCAGTTCAACTTGATGAATACTGGCCAGATTTAATGAAAAGAATCAGATCAGATTGCTTGCAGATGTCGTGTCTAATTCCCCAACAAACATTAAGGAACACAGAAGCATAGAAATAACCCTATGGGAAAAAAAAAAATTACTAAATTTAGGGAGAAACAGAGGCTCAGACATCATGCTTTAAGCTTGAAGAAAAGACTGTTTTACTTGCAAACTTGAAAAAAATAGAAAATTTGAACCAAACATAGTTGAATTCAAGTTTTCTTAAGTCTTCAGATTCTCCAGCATAAGGAAAAATAGTGTGGCAGGCACAGGAGTAAGGGAGAAAGCTACTTGGCTCACACTCCCTGTCAGAGCTCAACGAACACTGCCTATACTTGTCTTCTGGCTATTTTTGTGCCTGAATGTGTAGTCCTGCTTGATTAGAGGCTGTGAAACCTGAAAGGATTGCTTCGCTTTCCTTCATGTATGATGCATTCTCATCGTTGCAGTATACTGTATACACTACTAGTACCCGCCCAGATTGTGCTGACTACAGATGTGGAACCATCTGCTTTAAAGAGATAGTGCCTTGAGAATTTCTCTTGTCTGGGGAAATGTGGAAGAACTCTATGTAACATACATATTTTAAAATCACACCTTTGTGAATTGCTAGCAGGATTCCTACTCAACCCAGCTGTTTTATGTTAGTTGGGAGATCACAGCCCTCCTTCTTTTGAACAGCAAAACTTCTCACTTCTTTAGCTAGTTTATAGCTCTGCATAAAGTCTTTCTCCTTTAAGGCACTGGTTAGTAACAGATTTACTTGCTCATTTTTGGGCTGGAATATTCAGAACACAGGTTGTGCTTTTGTTACTGGAAACCAGTGAGACATTTTGTTACCCTCAAATCAAAATTAGCTCCCTATAGCAAACACTACAGTGATCACTAACTAGTATATCTTATGTAAAAGCTAAACAATGTTGTTTTATATTGGTGGGCTGCCATACGCGTAACATACAAAGTATGTCCATTCAGCCTCCAAGTTCTTACAGTATACAACAGCACAGAAAATAGCAAATTGTGATGTATTATCCCACTTCAGATTTAATTTCCTTATTTATTGAATCATCTTCAACTGAAATCTAATGCTAAATCAGACTACAGTACAATATGTGAAAGGTACTATTGAAAAAATCTCCTGCTAAAAAAATAAACTCACACTAACAGTAAAAGATCAAAAGCATTTATGTAATTAAAAATTATTGAGAGTACATATGAAACTAATTCATATGAAACAAATGTAAAAATATTACCCTGTAAATTGAAACTGAAGGCTTAAAAAACAGTAATCAAAGTGAAAAGAATTACTGAAGCATCTTTGTGTAAGCTTGGAATTTCTGAGTAAATTTATAAATAAATGGGAAATTCTACAGCAAAGAAATGAAAAAAGACAAAAGGCATCTGGATAAAGTTGCAAAGCAGATGCATTATTTTGATAAGAGAATGAAAAGGCTCAATTTCAAATGAAGAGCTCTCACCAGCATATTGCCACAGAGCAGGCTAATAGCCATCTGTAAGAAATCACTCTTAATGGGGGAAAGATAGGGAATACCTTCGGCAATTTTATTTGTGACCGCCTCCCTGCAAAAAGGTGCTTCCTCACAACAGCAGAAGAGAAGGGAGAGAAAGAACAACAACAAAATGCTCTCCTTGCCCTATGTTTTTCTTTTAAAGTCAACAGTAAAGCCTTTTTGACTGCTAAATCCAGCACTGGAAATCAGTATGACAGTTGTGGAGAGGTCTAGCGGCAAGATATGGGACATTGCAACTGTAAGAACAGTTTCAACTAGTTTTAGACTCTAGAAAATTGCAGGATTTATTTTCTGCAGGCACCCCAGAAGGATGTAACTTGTGATTTCACTTGTTTCAGACTAAAAACTGAAATTAGGAAGCTTTACCTGGCTGAAGAGACTGCTGAGGTGACAGCTCAGAAAGCCACTAGTACATAGGTAACAAAAATCCCACACGCTGCTAACACAAAACAGCTTTAAGGCAAGTTGTCCCCATGTGTTTGCATTGCCTTTGGAGCAGGAGAAAATTCTCAGTTTATGTGAACATCTGAACACTCCACTGTGCCCTGGCCTAAGATCAGCTTGACCAGCAAAGACACAGTGAAAGCTGGCATTAAGTACCTGGCGGCTGGATTTGTCTGGATTCTCCTTATGTGATCATCCATGGATGTCACGCACATGGTCATGTTGAGAGAGGCAGGTTTTGCTGCTGCTTAACAGGCTGGTTTCAGTAGCTGCTGCTCATATTTTCTCCTCTACCAGCAGCAGACAGAACCAGTGTGTGCTGGAAGACACTGGGCTGACTGCATTAAAGAGTTAATTGCTAGTATAACTGAACTCCAAAAACATACTGAGATACAGTGAAATACTAGAACTTCAAATGGATCACATCTGACCTTTTTAACAGCACTGAAGACTCACTTGTAAAACAGAAGAAATAAAACCATACTCAAGAACACTGAAAATACAACAGGCTTTCTGGAAGCTTCATGGTTGGATTTCCTTCCCTACTGATTATAAATGGCAGCTGACATTTATAGTTCTTTTTGAGAAGCATTCTTATTACCTTTGACAGGTCATCCAACAGAGGAAATGTGGGACAAGCTGTGACTCTTACACAATGACAGCTTAAAAAAACCCCTCAACTCTCAACATAAAAATGTACCAATATGAAAATTATAATGTGCATTGTTATTCAAAACGTACTAAAAACATTTCAACTCAAACACAATATATAACACCTTTAATTGAGAGATTGCTTTGTAAGAGGGCAAACACTTTGCTCAAGGTTTTTAACTTTTTGCATGCCAAGAGTCAGCATTATTCTGACACCATATAATCCTTGTAAACTGGCAACTTTCTTGTTTTTCTGGCAGTTCTTTCCTGAATGAACATATAACCAAGAGCAGATGAGACATAATTTATGCTCAATAATTCTACATGTGCACCATTTTCAGCTTTAACTTTTGAAAAACAGAGATCAATAACCATTGGTATTCATGTACCCTTTATTTGCTTTCAGTGTAACATTCCATGCTAATTGCAGATGTAATAATATTCATGAGTGTAAATGTAAGAATTAACAACTCTAGCATGGTTTTCTTCCCTTTTTACACTTGAATATTTTGGCCTACAAAATTAACAGCACACAGTAAATATTCTTCCCATACTTTGTACAAAGTACATGATTTTGATATACAAGGATTCTGTTTTTATTATAGTGACAATATACAACCACATCTATTTACAATGAAAAAAGTACATAAACCACATTTTAAACATTCTGCTACTGGCAGCCACTATTGTTTAGGAGGTAGCTTTGATTAACAAAATGAACTGAAGCCACATTTCCCATCGTGGGTTCTATCAAATAACTTACAATACAAAGATAAAAATTCATTGTATGAACAGTATATACAGTTTAATTTTCAAACCAGCAATCTAGCTTTAGATCTCAACAAGAATTTCTCTAGAGTAACTAGGATGGCAGCAGATTTACTCTTGATCTAGTGTATTGTCCAAAAACCTTACATAATTACTTAATCATGCATTAATAACTTTGTATTGATCATATTTTCAACTAAATATAAAAACTGTATCACTGGCTGTACTTAAATCATGTGGGTCTCAGAAATTTAATGGTTTAAAAAGATTGCACTGATTTATGTGAAAATCAGTGACTTTGCCCAATGTACTTCACTGTCAGTAAAGTAATTGGAAAAACGCTTTCTTTTTTACTGCCAAATTGCCTTGCATTTTGCCTCTATTTCCTAAAACCTCAGTCTATGCATAGGTATTACTAGAGTGCTGTAACATTCAACAGGCTGCAGATTATTAGCCAGTCTTATTGCAAAGAAATAAGCTGTGTACAGTGACAGCACTGCTAACACCCTGATACATTGACATTCCTTCCAATGGTATGACTTGACTGCATAATACTGAAGAAATCTGCCGTGGTTCACCTGAAGTAATATGCCATCATTGGAAAAATGTGTTCAACCCTATTAATCTTGACAGCTGTTAATATTCTTATTTCAATAAATCTACAGAATATTGTGGATTACAAGTACTTTACTGCAATAAACTTGTTTTTTAATTGAACATTGGCTAAAATACAAAACAAACACAGTATTCTGATATTGCTGTCACAGTTACATATGGGAGAATTAATCCCTTTTTTGGCCCTGCAATAAAATGCATCCTGAGATTCAATGCTGAATATACTATACAAAGCTAGCAATAGATTTTTTTTTCTTAATTATAGAAAAGTCACATTTAAAAATAATTTCTATAATATTAAGCAGCTGTCCTTTATATTGTGCTTTTGTGGTGGCGGGGGGAATCAACAGAACTTACCTCACCACCAGCAGAAGCAAAGTACAACTGCAGTATGATGTGGAAACACACCATTAGCATGTAAAAATTGTATATGAGAAACCACTACTATGTGAAAAGAGCAAAAATATTGGGTAACGATTTTGGTTTACCAATTATTTACAGTCAGGGCAACTGATTGATTTAATTTTTAAAAAATGTATGGCTCAAGAAATTACTGCCCACTTCCCTTCTTTGCAAATGACACTAAATAACGATGAGAAAAGTGCTTCCTGCTTGAAAGGTCAAAACAGGCAACAGTCTGTGAAGCATTATACCTCTTTATTGGAACAGCTGATGGCAGAAAGCCTTTTCAGTCTTTAATTCTTGGTATGTTGTAGGCATAACGAACCAAAGGGAACCCTCTGCTTTGGTAGAAACATGCACGGCCACAGGCCTGCACTTGGTCCGAGCTGTCTGACACAAAGGAGTCGTCCTCGTCCGCATAGTCAGAGTGGGCTGACTGGGTGCCACAGTCCGACCAGTAGCCATCTGGCCTTTGGCAAGGCACCACTGCCAGCGCAGGGCAGCTGTGGGATTTTATTAAATGTTTACAGGGCATGGGCTTGGATAAAAGGAGTGATTCGCAACATTCACACAGAGCAATGTTACCCTGCAAGTGGGTGTAAATGCCACAGTCGTAGTAAAAATCCTGTGTCACGCAGCCCCCTTGAGCATTGACAGCAATTGCTATTGCTCCATTCTTCCTGGTCAGATGGCGCCTGAGCAACTTCCAGTCTTCCTTGAACTTTGGGTTGAAGAATACATACAGGACTGGATTCAGGCAAGCAGGCAATGGGAAAAATATCAAAGTAACAGACTTCATGATTTCAGGGCTTATAGAAATTGCAGTGATCAACGGTGCAAATGAGAAAAACGCAACAGGGCAGAAAAAGATGCAGTTTGTGAAGATTAGCCAAGCAACATGCTTAATTGTGCTGGACTGGGAGTTTTCGGAGAGATCCTCTTTTTCCAAGTTGCAATAGAGTTTAGTGTAGATAACAGCCATTAGCAAAAATGCTAATGAATTCAGGAGCACTAAAGTTACCGTGAAACTTAACAAAGGTGTTTCTCCAGTGGGGAAGGGCAAGCAAAGGGGTGATGCTGAATACTCTGCTTTATAAAAAAGTGGTAAGCATCCCGCTACCAGAGCACACAGGAAAGCAAAAAATGCTGCTATTTGAAATTGTTTTTGGTGATTGCTTTTCCCCTTCTTAATAAACTCCTTTGCAGAGAAGCTCCGTTCAACAGCTGCCAACATCAGAAAAAAAATGGCACTTTCTGATGAAAAAACTGCAAGAAACCCAGCAATTCTGCAACCACTGCCAGTCTCCCACCATATGCCAAATTCAGCAAATCTCCCCCAAGATACAGCATCCAAGAAAGTTAAAATACCAGTATAGACTCCCATAAGTAAGTTAGAGACAGAAATCAGGCTTATAAACAGTTTGGAAGATGGCAATGTAGTACAGGAGGCAAATACTGTTAACATGACAAGCAGGTTGAAGAACAAAGCGACCAAAAAAATAAACCAGACAGTAAGCCGAATCATCCAGCTGCCCAATAAATATTCACAAGGCTTAAAAGCACCTAGAAGAAAACAAAAAACAAATAGAAGGACAACCAATTTAGGAAGAAATTCTGCCTTAATAAGCAAGATTTTGAAAAGGTCTTAAAAGCGTACTCCTCATTAATTCATGAATAGAATACACAGCTGAACTGTTAAATAGGTCAGTAGAAAGTAAACTATTCTGCTGACGCTATTTACTAATTAATTATGCCTGAAATAATAATTACTGCAGTGAATGGTCACTTGAGAACATTTTGTATAAACAAGCTAGCTAAACAAATTTAATTACCTTTTAGCTATTCAAAATAGCTTTTATTAGTGCCACCTAAATACTTTTTTATTTTATGTAGATTTCATACTTCATAAAAAAAGGTTGGCAAAAACCATAAATGTAAATGTTCACAATCCCCTTGTAAGGGAAAAGAATTTTTTAGAGGGAACATATTCTCTCAAAAAATTATTCACAAACATGCCTTCTGGAGTAACTTTTGGTCGCAAGGGAATGTGTACAACAGCAGACAAATTCAATTTAATCAGCTTTAATAGGACAGGAATTTACCACAAGCCTTGTCCCCCAGCCTCGCCACTGAAAGGCACTGACAGCTTGAAAAGTCGTATGAGAAAATGGTATTTTTCTTCTTCTTTTGCCACTTAAAACAGCTTACATAATAAAAAAGTCTAACAAGCAAAATAATAGGAGGCAAGACAACGAAAAAAGGTCACTACTATTGCTTACCTTTCTAATCCTCCTAATTGCTATTTATTCCATAGGGAAATCCTACTGATTTTAAGTAACAATTAGAAGAATTTAACCTCTCCTATATCCCCATTAGGCATTGCTAATTATCCAAACCACAATAGCTTGGGATCCCTCCCTGCAGCTGAGGACCACTCAGGGGTCTGAAGAAAAATGCCAAACTGCAAAGGCTGGAGCTTCTGAGCTGGATTCAGCCTGTGACCCTGGCTCTGTGCAGCACATGTCTTTCTTTGAGGCAGGGGAAAGGTAAGGACAATCCATCCCTAACGTGGGCAGGAGCAGAACTGCCAAGAATGATTAAATGTCAGTGCAAAAATCTCCCAAGGCCTAAAGCAACTACCAGAAATTAATGAACGGACAAGCAAAAAAAAACCACCTTTTTGTTTATTTTAATGATCAAGCTTCATGTGTGGGCACAAAATAATGGAGCCCACTGGATCATCAGAAAATCAGGAGAAAAACCCCTTTTTAGCAGGTATTCCCAAGTAAAACATCAACGACAGAATCATTAATTTTACAATACATTCACATGACACAACAATACCTGCTAAGCTGATCTTCTTAAAAACAAAAACAACTTCCTACTTAGAAAATTTTATAATGTCAATTCTGTGCTTTCAAAAATCAATTTGAAGCCACTTTTCCAGTAGCTGTACTTTAGACAAATAAAAGCCACCACCCTTTCCTGTATTTCTCCCGAAGTCTACCTATCCTTTGAGTTAAAAGTTACCCTCCTCTCTCACTGACATTCCCAGCCCATGCTGGGAGGGGGCAAAAATTCATGCTCAGAAGGATGTTTCAGTGAACTTGAGCTACTTGAGCACCACTGTTCAGCAATCCATTCTCTAGGCAAAGTGGAAAGTGGATCTACAGGCTGAGCAGTGATTCAGAACTTGCATGAGAGGTGGAGTATCTTATGACTAGATGGCAGCGTGGCATAGAAACTTGTTAATATGAGAGGGACTGGTGAAAAACAAGCCAAATAGTGAACTTGTAGAACAAGCTCTTTCTTTTAGACTGACAACAACATTTCTGGCATGGAGAAAAAGAAAGAGCTAAAGACTTTAAAAGTTTAATCCATGTAACACACCATCTCAATTCTCATTCTGTAAACAGGAGATCAAAAGCAAATAAGCACCGTTAACAAATTAGCTTTCAGATGACGTACAATTAAACTAATAATATATTTGACTTTCTGAGTACAGGTTTTTTTGGCTGTGATCAAGAAAACCTTGTGATATTCTGGATATTAAAGCCAGAGCTAGCTCAAAAGATAAACAGATTTTCATAACACAAAATAGTAGTTAGGAAAAGAGAAAGAAATAAGACTTGGAAAACTCCTGCTCATCCAGAAGTAACTCCATTGGAAGCATACTGTTCCCCCCATCTACATGTTCCTGTTTATGCAGACAAAAGGGTACGAGATGTGTGGAAGGAATCCTCTGGAGAGCCTGCGGCAAAGGCAAGAAAGTAAGAGGCACCACAGCAAGTCCTTTAGGAGCTGAGTGGAATGGTGTACAGAAATTTGCAGTTTGAGTAAGAGAAGCAGAAGGGCAGAAACAAAGCTGCCCAGAATGGAAATATTCATTGCAGTATCGAAGACTTCTAAGACTCCTGACTGTTCAAGCCTGAATTGGAGTAAATCTGGTATGCCAATTAGACTAACCACTGCACAAGTGTCTTTAGCAGTTTAAGACGCTACTGCCTACCCCAGCTACTTGTAATAGCTCTCTGCTCACAGTTAATGCACCTGTAGGGCTGGGGAACAGATCACGAGTGTTCCTTATCCTCTCTCCTGGAAAGACATCAAGCTTCATTAAAACCACCAGTGATAGACAGCAGTTTGAGCTAAGCTATTACAGCACAGGCTGAACTCACTGAAACAGATGAGCATTCATACAGTCTGCTCCACAGACATCTCCTTGGCAAAAATAAGGCAGAACTAGGGGGCAGTGCATTAAACACAGCAGACTCCCAATATTAGCATTACAGTTGTGATTCTTCTGCTTTTGGAAAGAAATTTCTGTATTTTTCCTAGCATAGCTCTCCAGTTAAATGCTATGTGTCTAAAGCTAAATCAAATCTTTGTGATTGCTCATCCAAAACAACACTGACATCAAATCAAGTCGTGCCCAAAGCATTGTAGAATTTAATCTTCTGTGTACAGAATGACTACCAGGAATGAAAGATGTTAATTCTGCACTCAACTCTTTGCATAACACCACACCTGAAGTTCAGTGTGGCTAAAGCACATTATAAGATTTACCTGTTGCTGGTGTACAGTGAATAATAGTCTGTCCCAATTCCTCATTTTTCACGCTTCTTAGAATATCTGCATCAGCTGTAAAAGTGAAAAACGTCAATTGCAGGAAGAAAAATAAGTGAAATGGCAGTGAAGCTGCCTAGGATGGAAGTAGCTCACCAACACCTGAGCCTTTTGACAAGTGAAGTTGTTCTGGTTTGCCACATAAGGTCAGATGCTCAGTGCACAAATTGCTGCTCACAAGGCTTTGTAACAAAGCAACATCTTTGATCACTGGGGAAAGATCTGTGGAGCCTGAAGTAGACAGTGGAAAGACAAGTCCTGTCTAAATAGACAGGTTGAAACACTGAGAACAGTAAAACCATGACAGAAGCAATACTTGCAATTTGAATTTTTTTTTAATTACTTTTGTTTTCAGACAGGCAAGTGTCCAACATATCTTTCACATGTTTAGAAGGAACACTGCACTGCTGATTTGTAAGCAATTGCTAAGCAGTTTCAGAGACTGTTTTTTTATCCCTATAAAGACTTACATTTTTCATATTCCCATATTCAAAGGCAGCATACACTGTTATTCTAGTCTGGTACAAAACAATACTGCCGGTTAAGCATGATGAAACATTTACCCTTCTCATGATCCATCAAGGCACCTTGATCTTGGTGACTGGAATCTTCAGCATTAGAGTTTAGATAAGAATCACAACCCCAAAATGCACAGCACTGATAAGCATATGGCACAGAGAGTGACCTGAAATACAGGCAGAACAAGGAAAGCCATTAAACTTTGTAACCAAAGTTAAGATTACCACCTATTAAAAATACTTAAGTAGCACACTTCAGTGCTAAACTCAAATCTTTTTCTCACAGTCACTGATAAAAACTATTTAAAATTGGATCAGGTACAACCATTTCTAATGAACTCTTGCCCTGAGATAAAGGATAGGTGATGTATACAAGTGAGAAGCACAAAGATGATGTTATGATATTTAGCGCTATACTATTCTTTCTAGTATGTATACACACCAAATTTTGATCAGAGTTTGTGGCATTGCTGTAAAAATTAAACTGAAAACAAATTAAGTAAGCTAATTAAAGAGTAACAGTTTTGTAAGAAAGTTAATTCCCAGATGACCAAAACCTTGTGTTACATCTTTCCTTCTCACTCTTCATTCTGTGATACCAAAATAGGATTTTTATTTTTTGCGTGTTTGGCAGAAATGGTACATACTATTATTCTGCCAGAGAAGAAGCACATTGCCACACAGAGTTCTAAAAAAAGCACATAAACAATGAGGTAATAGCAGACCAGAATCTGATTTTTTTCACTCAAGACTACAATATCTACTATCCTGAATTCTCTATATTTAGGAGGAACATCAGACTGCTTCTTCTTAAAGTGCAGAAAAATCTTTGTAAAATGGAAAACAGTTCATCACTGTCTGACCCATCTCCCACAAAAATCAATTACAGGTTTCCATTTGAATGATTATTTTTACTCTTATCATTTGCCTCCAAGAATATATATTTAAAGCATGGTGATCATGTAATCAGACACCTGCCTGTCTGCTCCTGTTTTCCGCATTGCGAAAGACAGACGTGCTCAGTTCAGTAACAAATGGAAATCCAGCTAAAGCACTACTCTCAAGTTGGATGATATCTTGCCTTAGAAGCGGTGGAGGAAAAATATAAAAGATCCCAAAAAAATTATCTGCAAATGGCTTCTCTACCAGAACAGTCACATATCCTTTATGTAGACCAACACTGAGATACTACAGGATTCAGCAAAGGGCCTGATTATTTGTCATGAGTACTGTCTACACTGGCTTAATTTATTATCACATTGCTTGGTACTGCAAGCTCTCTGTGGTGTTATTTACCAACATACCGGAGCTTTGCGAAGTTCTTTGCTGCCAAAGCTTCCTTCAACTCAGAATTGCCTGCGAGTTTAAGCTGGTTCAGTCCATTCAATCCTTCAACTGGAACTGAAGTGAGCTCATTGAAACTTAGATCCCTGGAATGTGAATATTAAGACCATGTTACAAAGTAAGTTTGAAGATCCTCTGGCACACATTTCATTAAAGTAGGGAAAGACTAACTCTCATATGAGGCTGTGGTCTGGAAATGCCTGTCGGTGAAGCAGGCACTCTAAAGAAGTGTGCCTTGCATATATTCAGCTAGCAAGCGCCTTCCTGATTCACAGAGATTAAACAAATTATGAACACATCACTTTTAAGCTAAAAATATTTATTATCTCAGCAGTTTAATGACAGAGAGAGGAGGCGACTACACAGTACAGTCTACTTACAGGTTAAGAAGCGCTCCAACGGTGATGAAAGCTCCCTTGTGGATCTGATGGATCTGATTTCTACTGAGGTCCCTGCAATGAATCCAAAAGGAGATTATTTTGGCAGTTCCACCAAATATAACAGCCATTGTACTGAGAAAAAAAGCTAAGGTGACAAATCTATCATGCCTTTACCAGAAAAGCAGAACATATCCCCTCTCTTCCCATTCAGCCAGGTGCAATAGCGGCCAAATTCCTTGGTAAAGCAGCTGTATCCTGCTTCACCTCATCGCCAAAGTAGAATCCATCTCCCATTCCTGTTCCCTTTCCCTTTCTTTCTGACACTACCAGCACTCCCAAGGCAGAGGCTGGCTCTAGCATCACCTATTCCCAGCATGAAGATGCCAGGATGACCACTTTGGTGACAATTGCATCTGTAGCAGGACATGTTGCAAGAGATAAGGGAAGACAACAAAAGAACAAGTAGAAGAGCATCTGCTTTGTTGGATTTCAAATCCAGCTCCAGCTTCTGCTGGACCGCCATGACTTATATTACAACATTCTTCTTAAAATACCTGTCAGTTTCTGGATTGTTTTTCCTGATAATTTAATATAGCTTGAGTTGTAAGGAGAGAGGATAATTTTGTTTATCTGCTCCTCCTGAGAAAAACATACAGGATTTCTCCAACAAATATATAATGAAATAATATAGTTACAATGTAAAATACTGGATCACTGAAAAAAATCTCATTTTTTAGACTTCCTATTTATCAAAGTATCTTTATAGGCTAGAAAAATAAAATGGAGAATAGAAGGAACAGGGCTGAAACTGGCTGCTGGCCGTTTGCAGTCAATCAAATCTGTAACACCAAATCCTGACATCAGTTTACATGGGAATCAAAAACATGATCTTGTTTTACTCAGCATGCAGCTATATATGCACTTACAGGACACGAAGGGAAGATAGTCCTTGAAAGGTGTCCTCTGCAATTTCATGGATTTGATTATGCTGTAAGGAACTGCAAAGGGAAGAAGCAGAAACAGAACTTTATTAGCTGGTTTCAAATGAAGGGATACCTTGGTGTCTGCTAATATATGGCTTTAGCCTTATCAATGACAAGATTTTACTCATTTCCTGTTGTAGGTAGACTGCCAAGTATTTTGCAATCAGCTATGTTAATACAACCATGAAGCACATTCATGGCACCTCTGCCCAATCCCAATTCACAACTCATTTAATTTAGAAGAGACTATTAAGCGTGGACTGAGTTACCTTCAAGCTAAAAATAACACTTTGTGAATGTTGAAGAGTCATACTGAAATTTAAAACAACTCTACTCCATTCTTCAGGGAGTCTTGAGGCACATTCTAACCATTCCATTTATGTGCACAGCAATACTACTATGAAATGCAGGATTAAGCTGTGTCTTTAATTTCTTTTGTGCCACAGGAATAATTAAGCATTAGCTAATTAAGGAAAGCACAAGTGGTTGAATTCTCTGTCCAGCACACTTCTCATATGAGATCATATTATCTCTCTTTGTCCTTAATTTTTTTAAACTTAGGATCAAACATGAAGCAAAAAAGTCTCTAGAGATGTGGGCTCAGAATACTAAGGAGTTTATAAAAATAAACAACACTTATTTCTACTTACATTTCTTCCAAGGTGTGGCAGCCCTTAAAACTTGGGAGGTCCTTTATATTGTTATAAGACAAGTCCCTTCAAAACAGAAAATGGGAGAAGGGTGCTTAGTTCAACTCCTTTCTACTTGAAACATCTCATCACTTGTAACTATTAAACAGACTGACAGAAAAATCATCCTGTTAATACCATTCTGCTAAAAAACTAAAGGTAGTTTAGAGAAAATCGTAAGACGGAATTACAAGTGTGAATGCTACATCTCGGTATACACATACCCTAAAAACATACAGTACATGGTCCCTGAATTCTGAGAGTTATAATCTAAAAAATCTATTCATAACCTGCTTCTTTAGAATAAACTGGATAAATTGTATGCAATGCACAAATTTGGTGCTGATTTTGATTTAGTGTGCTGGTAACTGCTTAAGCAAAGCTAGGAAAGCTCAGAATGTTCTGCAAAACAATACAGCAAAAAAGGACTAGAAACAAGCAAACAATCTTAAAATTTCTATTTGAAAGGTAAATGGCTGTTTGAAAATAAATCCCACCTCATCATTCTTTCTCCCCTGTTTTTCTTCTATCAAACAGAATGTATATTTTCTCCTCCCTTTTTTAGGATTTGCTTTTGTTCCACATTTTCCTGCGTGTATCCTTTGCAAACATGGTTTGTCCCCATCCTCCTAATGGTTTCAGTTACCAATTTGGGGTATCTTGCATTAATTTTAACACATCCTCACTGCTTTTTCTGTCTAGCCTTTGTATTGCTATTTTCTTCCTAATTCTCATCTCCATTTCTTTTGGTTCCTGAAGCTCCCTCCTCTGTTCCTGAACACAGAAAGTCAAAGCACTACATCTAAACTCTTCTTTAACCTCTGAATGTACGTGACTACAGTTGTATTAAGAATGAATGGTGGCAGAACGAATTTGAAGATTGTTCTCTGCAGCACCACCTTACATATCTCTCATAACAGATGAAAAAAATATAGCATATAGGGACTTTGTTTAAGGAATGTAACGCATTACATCAAATCTGCCGAAAATCTTGATTTGAACAATCAAGAAACCAGATTTCCAATTTTGGTAGAACCACTAGGATTAAAAATTCAAAGTGACACTTTTGCTTTAAATTAAATTTAAGTTTCTTTCAAAACATTCTGATGTATGAAGAGAGGCACAATATGTATACTTACAAAGTTCGAAGCACCTTTTGCTCTTGGCATAAATTAACAGGAATACTGTTTATCTTGGTCCCTGTAAGAGTTCTGTGGGAAAAAACCCCAACAAACCCACACATAAATGCTTGTGTTGGTTATGACAGATGGCATAACAAGGATAGATAAGAGCAGAATACTATCAGGATGCTAGATTCAGCAACCAAATTTTTTGTTTGTTTGTTTTTTCGGAAGAGGACAATTTTTCTGTTTTTCAGTTCTGGGAGAGGAGGTTAATATAAATGGCCTTTTCATAGGCCTTTCTCAGCTTCCCCTACCAAAAAAAACCATTCAGTGGCACCCAGGTATCAAAGTGAAGGAAACTGTATCATTACATTTATTGACAGGAAGAGAACATATATGCAGTTGCTCTCCAGATCCACTAATCATATTTCAATTACTTCACAAGAGGTAAACCCAAGAATTTATTTCTGCAGAAGACACTTACAAGCTCTCCAGATTTATGGTTCCTGTCAAATTAGGAAACCACTGCACCATGCTGGCACCCCGAATGACCCTAAAAAAAATCACCAAGAAAATTAGCTGTGAGCTATTATGAAATTGAATTGTGACACTCAGTCTTATTATCATGCAGATATTTACACCAAAGAGACATTCTAACATTCTTACTGCTCTTAAATTTCACACTTGAAATAATGTGTGAAAGACAGTCTTTTCACTGCTTCTTATGCTACTCATTTGCTTAATAAATTACTCCTCCATGAGCAAACACCTGGAATTCATCAAACTGGAAAGAGTGCTACCAATACATATATGAAAAGTGTAGTTTGTAGTTCAAAGTCTCACTTCATTCTGCTTATTCATCAGCCCCAGAAGTGGTATCTTTTAAGAGCATGCATGCACTAACCTGCAAAACGTTCTCACCATGTACATCCCTGCTAAAAAACCACCAACAACATACTGCAGATTGTATAACTAAGAATCTGAGCATTTGGCCTGGGGTTATGAATCTTATGAAACATAATTAAAAAAAAAAAAAAGACTTGTAGAGCATATTTAATAGAGCTTCTTAAGAAACTAGATATTCCCAACAATAACAGTATTTATTAAAACTTACTGCAAAAAACCCTCTAACATAAGAGGGAGTCAGAGAATTTATTTATTTTGAGTTTTAGCCACAATGTTTCATACCCATTTATTGTACTGTATTGTCAAGAGTGTACTTACAGGGAATGCAGATCTGACAGATTCTGAAATGCTGAGCTCCCCACAAAAGACAAAGGATTATCATACAAATGTCTGGGAAATGAAAAACACATTTCGGTGGTTGTTCTTAGAGTCACTGTCTGCTAAAGGCCAAAAACAGATGGATGAAAATTACTTACATGGTTCTTAGAAGGGGGTTTCCTGCAAATGCACCATCAGGAATCATGGAAATGTAGTTACTGTGAAATCCCCTAAAGATATTACCAAAGAAAAACCCAACATTTAAAACTATACTTCCAGTAGATTCAACCAGTAGTCATTTTCTTCACATCTACTCAGTTCCCAATCCTGCCATAACCAGGACTGCAACAGGACTAAGTCAAACTGTAGGAATAACTTTAAATGCGTGATTTCTCTCTACTGCACATCAGCTAAATGGAAAATATTTCATTTGAAAGAAATTATTTTGACCAAGCATGATGCTGTACTTTCACTTTTCTTACTCATCTCTTAAGGAGGGGGCAAGGAAAATATGTATGATCAATGAGTCCTTAATCTGCTACTGGAGGCCAAAACCATCTCATGATTAAGATCTATGCTAATGGTTCTCCTGAATAAATTGCCTGCTTATGTAACTCCAAAATAATTTTCAACACATGCCCTCTCTAGATGTTTTCTTTTAATTATAGCTTCAATTAACATAACCTGATTTAGGCTCCTGCATAATGAGACAAACATTCTTAAATCCAGGAAATTTTTTTCCCTTTTTATTTACGGAAAGGAAGAAAGTAAGCTAGTAAAAAGGGAGAATAAGTAATACTCACAACTCCTTTAGACTTGGAAGTGCTTTTATGGCTTCAGGGAACTCTACCATGTTATTATAATTTAAATCCCTGGAAGAAACAAAGCAAGAACATTACAAAATTTTTAACAGTAGCCATGAATTGTCAAAATAATTTTTGTTTAAGACAGTCCAATGAAAGAAAAAAGTTCTCAGAATACCTTCAACTAGGCCATAGAATAACTCCAACTTAGATTTAGCCTTCTGATGTTTTACATGCTTTATAACCAGCTAATAACTTAGGTAAGATATTTAGTACTACCCAGAGGATTATTCATATAAAGTCAAATAGTATTTCCTTACAGCAAAGCTCAGTATTTTTCAATACCTCGCAGTTTTTTCTTCAACAGAATTTACACAGAAATGAACTATGATTTCAAAGATTTTTAAAAAAAGTAGATACAAATGAATACGCTTTACTATCATCTTACTAAGAATACGTTTTGTCCAGGTTTTATGAAACAAACAGTAAATAAGCCATTATGTAAAAGCAGACCTTGCAGCAAAACCAATTATAAATACTGATTAGAAGCACAGAGAAACCTCATGACATATCGGTAACGGGGATCTGTTGAATTCTCAGTTAACTTGTCACTATTCTAGCAGTTATGTCAGGACCTCTGCAAAAGGGATTCCTTATAAATGGCAAAAAATATTTTCAGAGTCTTACATCAGTTGTATCTATTTACACAGCACCTCATTACTTAACTGAAGTTGTAAGAGGATGACAAGGTAAAGTAAGCAGCATTTCTGGACTCATCCAAGCTCCTCATGTTAAGAGGTTGTCACTGGCTTGCCCTTGCCCTGTTTCATTAGTTTCACTTATTTAGTTCTCCAAAGCATAAAAAAAAATGCATTCCTGAGGGAAATACTGCTTATTAAACATTCACTGATTGAGCTGAAGGGAAATCGGAAATGTAACCCAAGCAGCTGAAAGCCATTCCTTGCCAGTGAGGCACTCTGGAGGTTGATGACAAGGAGCAGCAGAGCAACAGCCCTTTGAGGCCCTCTCAGAAACCTCCCATTGTCACACAACAGCTTTGGCAATGTATCCCATTTATGTTTAACCCTACAGGAAATCTAAGAAACAAATATTTGTCCCTTGTAACTCAAGGGGCCACTCAAACACTTGTGATCTTTCCACCCAACTCAGCAGAGTGCTATTCAAAGATACACCAGCTAGACCAGGGATACGAACATTAGAGCCACATCATCCAGCATGACATTTCACCCAGGCTAATATTTACCTACTTCTCAATGTAGTTAATTAGTCTTTGGTGGAGCAGTGCACTGATACCAGACTTCAGTTCTGAAACCTGAGCTGGACCAAAGTGTCAGTGGCATGTGTTGCACAGTGCACGTACACCTGCAACTTTTGTCATGCCAGTATGGCAACCTTGATTAAGCTGAGAATGAGACAAACACCAACCACTAATAATTTTAAGAAACATACTTACAAGGTTTCAAGGTTGTCTAAGCCATCAAAACAGTGCTTTCCTATAGTTTTTATTTTATTATTATGAAGATGTCTGAAAAGGAAAACCAAAACAAGTGAATGATTTAATATAAGTTAACAAATTAGCAGATATTTCTATGAAATCAAGAGAGTTAAATACTTCAGGAAATAAAACATTGTATGGGGTGGATTACACAGAAGAATATCTTTCACGTCCTGACAGAGTATTTCACCCTCATATGGAAACATAATAGATTACCTGAAGTCAAGACAACCTATTTTAAATCTTTAATCACTATTCAGAAATGGGATAAAAATATTATGTAAACACAGAAATCAAACTAATTCTTGATACTACTCCTTGGAGGTTTTTAAGACTACAAACAAACAGGTTTCAGATAAAACACAGAAATTTTTCTTCTTTTAGTATCGCTGAAAGCTTTCTCTGACAATAATTGTTTTGAAATATTCATTATATAAGGAGATGTCAGAAATCGAATCTCACTACCCATTTGATAGCCCATGCGATTTTTTGTTTAGGAGAATGTCTTTAGCAAATCTTCAGTGGGTTCTCTAACATACATGGTATCATGTCATGTTGGCAGTATAGGCTGTTACTAGTCAACTGAGCTAAAACAGAGCAAAAAAACCATTTTCAATGCCACCCTAGATTAATCAAAACTGTAACTGAGGAGAAAAGCAAAGTGACCTATGAAATACAAATACTCACAGAACAACAAGACTTGAAAGGTTTGTAAATGCATAGTCAGGAATGTGTGTTATTTTGTTGAGAGCCAGCGTTAAGGCTTGCAGAGAGGGGAGATTGCTGAGCGGATAGATGGGAATTTCTGTCAAACTGTTGTCATCCAGCCAAAGGTGACGCAGCTGCACAAGACCCTCAAAGCTGTCTTCTGGTATGGCAGTAATATGGTTAGCATCTAAACGCCTATATTAAAACAGAAAGAATTAATGTAAAAAACTCACAAACTACAGATCAGCAAAAATACCAGTTGAGTTCTACTACTCACGAACACTTTTTTTCAAGCTTATATATCTTTCACTGAAATAATTCAATACTGCAAAGTTTGAAGTTTTATTGAAAGATGCATGAAAACCCTTTCAAGGCAAATGAAGAGCTCTTAAAATAAAGTTCCATAATAAACTTTTCAAATATTTTTAATAAAACATTTTAACAAATTTATATACTGACAATCAGCTAACCAAAATGAATTGATAACTCTATAAGGCATCTCACAACAAAACCCCTAGCTTCTAACACTGCAACAAGTCTTTAAACAGTAGCTTGACAGCATATCCAAGATTGCAGAGGCATTTACTCATTTGAACAGATTATCCCTACAGCTACCTTGTTGATAGCATCATATACTGTTGTATGCTTTGTTTTGTGGTACTGCTATACAGTAACTAAGCAACTACTTTGGAGAACAAGATTATTAAAAACTGTTCGTGAACAAAGTAACAGTCAGAGTTATGAATTATCCCAACAAATAAAGCATCTCAACTAAAACTGATTGCTCTCTTGCACCTGATCTTTTCTAACATTCTCCACAACATAATGCAAAATAGCATGTCAGCACTGTTAACTATTGTACATCACTGGATTTGCCATCATACTTCTTCCCTAAGTGAATGCCAATTGCAAAATTAGATATAGTAACTGTCCTGGTAAGGGTTAATTTTTGCAGTAACCAAGACAGGACAAGGGGACATATCTAGGACCCAGAGGTTATTCAATATCCCAGGAAGAAGCAAAACATTCATAAAGCAATGATAGTCCACGAGATTTAAAAAATGGATTTTAATGGGTCTGAGAAGGCATAGGGCAGAGAGCACTGGGCAATATTTGACTGTTCTCTGACCTAAAGGCTGTCTTCTCTACATACAACATACAACTGAACCAGGGTGACTTCACTGCAAACACAAAAAGAAAGCACCTTGCGCAACTGATTTGAAATGACTGCTGTACCAGCCATGGTGCATTGTGCTGCTGTGCAGGGAGACAGAACACATATACCCTCCTCCATTAACATGGATGCTCATTAAGATAAAATCAGCACAGCTCTGGAATTACGTTAGCACTCTCTGGTTTCTAAAGCCATGATCAGATATGCTCTTGAAAGTCTAGGTGGGTTAGTTTCCGAAGTAATTTCCTCCAGCCATTCATCCTGTCCTTCTTTGGGTAGGCAGTGTGGACCAAGTGACTTTGCTGCATTTGTCCCCAGTCAGAACAGATCTGGATCCCAACACTTAATGGACATGCAGAATTCAAAGGGAGAAGACAACCCTGACCAAAAATTAATGCAGAAGACAAGCCTGATCACAAATTTAACACACTTAGTTTTTTCCTTAAAACAGAGGTTTGTTGTTGTGATGCATGTGGTTTGCATATTTCAAATTATTATGAAAAAAGTCATCGGTTGAATTTCCATGTAATAAAAAGTCCAAAAATACATCAAATTAAGCAACAAATATACTATTACAAGTGGGAACTTACAAAATTGTCTGCAGTCAAAGTTCTCTCCTAAGATGACTGAGGTGTCATTAGCTCTAAAGCGGTACATCAAAGCGGTACATCCTATGGTTCATATACTGGCATCCCCCTATCATTTGCCCCATGGTTTGACAGGTGTGTATGGTATTCTATTTGAATGCTCTTAGGCTGCACTGAGACTAGAACATTTCAGAGAAACTAAAGTCTGATGATAATAAAGGAGGAAAACAAAGAGGCTGGGGGAAGAGAGGAAGAAAGCCTGAGGCTCTGCTTCAGAAAAAAAAGCAACTAGAAATTACCTTTCTTCTCTCCTAAATTCACACAGCTCCCTGAAGATCAAAGAATTATCTCCCAATGGAATAAACATATCTGAGTCTTCCAATTTCTCCCTGCCCCTCCTGCCCTCTTTTTTTCCTGAGGGGTTTTTTTTGGGGGGAAGGGGTTTGTTTGGGTTTTTTAAAGAGCAGCAGCATAGTCAAGAGACAGGCCTCAATCATTATGCCTACTCATCTAGTCCATTTGTACTTCCACTGGCGCCTTGCTAAATTCCATTTATTCTAAGAGACTTTGGAAAACAAAAGCACACAAAAAAAGATGCATGTCCTGCTCCTCCTCTCCCATCCTTAAAGAAGGAGGTGAACATAGGAAGGATGGATGCACACAATGAGGGAGTTGAACTCAGCCAGGGAGAACAAAGATGGTCATGGAGATTATGTCAGACCCTGAATTTTTAGTTTGCTCTGCCAAGACCTCTGTCCCCCAGAACAAGTCTTGTTCGATTGAGTACTTGGGATTGAGTACCCAAGTAACCGTACTTTAAACTGATGACTGTCCACAGCCATCCAATCTGTTGTGCTCATTTTCTCCAGTCCACAGCAGGAAAGATGAGGGGGGAAGGAACACCACCACCCACCACTGACCTTGAGCAAGGAGGTTGGGAAAACGATACAGATATTTTTAAGTTATTTGGCCATTTTTGCCTCATCCACAATTTTTTGTGTTCCTTCATTTCTCCCAAGAGCTTAATAAACCATGGTTATTTTTTTTCCTCTTCCAAACAGTCCAAGCTTATCCACATGACACTGAATGCACAAAACACAGCTGAAGCACTCCTATTTAGTGTGAATGCACATAAAAAAGCAATTAGTGAAACAACTGAAAAGCAAACCTAAAATATTTGACAACCTTCACAAAATGTTAACAATTAAGGACAACAACTTTTCTTTAAGGTAGAAAAGGGAATATTCCCTAGCTCAAATAACTAACAAAGAACAAGCAATATTCTTCGCTTGGACTGGACTTTGTACAAAGACTGTGTTTTTTCATTATCTTGTTAAAGAGTACATTCTTCAAATTAGAGCTTGCAGCATGTACCTTAATCTTTCAGAAGCTACTCCAATTCCAGCTTTCTTATAAGCACTGGCTTGTGAGAGACCTTTACATTTTAGTCTATAAATTAAGAGTTCACTTGTCGAGCTGTCATTTTCACTTTTATTACCTCTTAGGTTCCCTTCTCACACAAGCACCAACTCCAGAAGAAGAAAAGAGCAGGAGGATGACAGAAACCTAAACATTCAGCAGCTCTTACATCACTATTCGATATATTGTTAAAACAGGAACATAGCAAGGTCTGAAAACAATTGACTTTGCTTTAAGGAAACCAGAACCAATAAGAATGCCTGCCTCAATTCAAATGAATAGATGTTCCAAGTCTAACACACACATATAAATGAAATGTTACATACAAATGTATACACACAGGGTAACTGCCCTACAGCCTGCATCCCCTACAGGTAACATCTGAGAGGCCTCCAAGACCAGCCTCTCAGCCTCACTAGCTCTTATCTGTGACCACAGGCAGTCTTCCAGGCTTCAGTGACTGGGAAATTTTAACAGCCTTATACTAATAGCCTAATTAACAGCCTTGTACACCAGGACTTTACTGCCAATGTTAGTAAAAGGCAAATCACTCCCAGCTCTTGTGTTAAACCACTTCTGCTCAATGGCAATCATTAAAGAACTTTGCTCTTTGAAGTGCTCCTTCAAAAACCACAAAGAAATCACTCCAATAACAGTGGAGTAGATTTTTAGGTCTTGAAGTTGAGTACCGATAAGCCTGATACCTCAGAAACCCTGCTACAATGGGAGGCAATAACCCATGTTAACAGAGGTACTTTAAAACACTCTGAGAGTTTGCTCACTCTATCAAGCAGTGGCTCTCTGTGTATTATATGTTGAGAACATCAATAGGAGGATTTGCTTTATTCAAAGAAAAATTTACACCAGCCCTCAGAAACTAATGATACATGCCAAAGCTATTTCAATCACCAGTACTGATGTGCTAGCACATCTGTATCTTCCATCTAAATGTTTAAGATGGTACCAGACAGAGGTCACAGTTTGCTGCCAATTACCCACAGAGGATTCAGCTGGTTTTGCCTACATGCTGTTTAACTTTCACTGCCGCAATAAAATTTCTGATCATTCAATTTCTAAATAATTCCCTGATTTTATTTAAACTCAGCAAGTCCTTAAGCAAGCCCAGACAGTTAAAAAAAAAAAAAAAAAGCTACAATAGTCCCAGAAATTCCTGAAGTTCACAAGAAACCATACCTCACTTTCAAGAAAACTGGAACAGCTTCTAAAGGTAAAGATGGCATAGAAAAATACAACTCCTGTCATTCAGCAAGTATGTGAAGTATACAAGGCAGTATGTTTAAAGATTTTTCAGCACAATCAGATATGCTCAGAAGAGCTCTTATACATTCTTAACTCTTAACTTTCATGGAAGAAAAACACAGTCAGTGTATTTAAGTCTGTATCGGTTTTGCAGGTTAAAGAGAGAATACATCAATTTCTTCCATTCCCATTCTGATTAATCCCATATTTTAACACAGACTAAATCTGAGGGCTAATCCCCTCTAACCCTTTAAAAACAGCAAAGCAGGAAACTAGAAAATCTCTAAAGACAAACCATTAAAAGTTGCTTAGCTGAAAAGACACCTGCTACAGTTACAGGTGCATACTACATATAAAACCATTTAAAGCTTCTTAACTTCATCTAGGCATTGCTGTTGATTAACACCTTCCACACTATTCCTCCCAGACACTATTGTCCCTACAGACACGCCTTGTCCTTCCAAACTCTGTAATCCAGAATCACAAAATTATCAGTGGGAGCCCTAAGGCATTCGTAAAGAAGAAAATAGCAGAATTAGAACAGAACTGTATATTTTTTTATGTAAGATTATGTTTGCATTGTTCTCTCCAAATTCAGGGATCTTCCCTTCTGACACATTTTGCATTTATGGTTTACGTTACTGAAATTGTCACCAACATGAGCTGTGGCTTAAAATTAGGCAGTTTCATTACCAGCAGCATGTTTCTAGATTTGACTTTTTTTAAAAAAATACAGATATTAACGTGATCTGTATAAGGAATCCTTCCTAAAATACAAAAAAGCTAGAAATGCAAGACTGTAGCTGATATGTGCTACAGCACATATTTTAAATGTGTTCTGAATGAAACAAGCCTCTATTCTCTGTCCCCATGCTTTTACCATACATTTTAACCCTGCAAAGCATGAGTCTGCTCTCATTCCTTTCAGTTCTACATTAGGACCCTAGTCTTTCCTGCCTGGGCCAAGATGAATCCCACTCCCAGGAAATACTATCCCATCCCAGTTCAGCACATTCCTGCCTCCTGCCTTATCCTGCCTCAAGCCTGCTCCAGCCTCCTAAGATAGGAATGCAGACTGAAAAACTGGTTATGATCCTGCTGTGAGCAGACTAGGCTGTTCAGGAAGCCAGAACTGCCACCAGGTACTGCAGAAAATGACTGCTGACCACATGCACGAAGATACCCCTGCAGCTCAGGTGAACACTTACACGAGAAAGGCAGGAGCTATCACAGCTGAGTATCACACTGGCATGATCCCAAATCCCACAATTTGGGAATGTGACAGAACAGCTAAGCTGCAGTGCTTGTTTGAACTGTTGCTGCAGAATGCTCTAATATTCCCTGCATGTGGACATGTGTGCACATGTGCTGGGACAGTAGAACTACAATTATAATAAATCATACCCAATACAATAGCAGATATTGACAGGTTTTCAAAAGACTCCTGGATTTGATTGCAAGTGCATAAAGGCAATTAGGTCTGTGGGTTTTTTAATTCAAGTGGAATAAATTTTTCCTTTGTAAAGCATCTGAAAGTCTTTGTTTAAATAGTGTAATTCCAATATTTGTCACACACTGGGGATTGTACTAGACTATTCTGTGCTGTGACTTAAAATTCCTAAAAATTTCTGTGGTCAATCAGAGCAACCTTAAAAATTGCTGTAGTTTACAGACCCATTTTACCCAGATTCTGATTCAAAGCTCAGAATAAACAGCATTACCAAAGTAAGTCATCACAGTCAAATATGCCAAGGCATTTAAAGGAGTGACTTTCTTTAAATGTCCTTCCCAGTTGTTCCCAGGGAGCAGCTTCACACACGCTGCTGAGCAGCACACCACTGTGCTACTCTACCTCTGGCTCTCTGTATGACCCTTGGATTGCCCATAAACCTCACCAACACCATTTCCAGATCTAAAATACAAAGTACACCACTTCATGGCCTTATAGTAACAAAAACATGTTGTTGATGCTTTGCATTAGTCGAAACGCATCAAGACTATTGTTTACATTGTGAAGCTCTTTGTCAGGCTTTTCTGCTACCAAATGAGGTGGGCACAAGCTGGACAACCAGTGACTTCTCCCTTGGTAGAGCCATCCCACAGTCCCACCTATCACAGCATCTTGCAATGTAAGCATACATCCTGCCAGATAAAGTTTTCTGGAGTGCTACGCAGCAAGCTTCCACTCAGTAAAACTCCATAATTTTACTAAATATCACCACCACATAAAGAACCCTATTCTACCTCTCTTTTGGCGGTCAGAGCTGGGAAAAATATTCCATGCAAACAGAAAATAAAGAGTTGTCATTTAGTATTCTGAACCAGGCTGGCTACTCACTAGCTGTAATATAAACACTACAGATTATGAAGCTCCTATAACCACCCAGGTATGTTCAGTGAGGTTGTTAATACATACCACATTGTGGCAACTGTCCTCCTATGAAGCTAAACACTGGAGCGCATTGAGAAAAAACAGTTGTAAAGGAGTTTCAAATGAAATTATTATCAATATACTATAACGTTTTATGAGAGAGTAATTTGTACCTTCACCAAGAAAAAATCCTCCTGAACCATACTTCAGAGCAAAGTGGGAAACTGCCATTAGAGGGTCAGTTCAGTAATGCTTAAACTTGCAGGTTTGGGATGGAGATTATATAGAAGAGGAGAAGCAGGTTTTCTAACGTATATTCCGCAATGAGTAGTTTGTTTTAAAAGAAGCTCACAGCAACTTGGGAGTTTTGAATTCACACAAATTCCTTAGGGAAGGGAATAAATCACTTTTCCCATTTTTTTAATACAATTAAGCAGGATGCTGACACTTATGTTTCCACGTTGAGACACAAAATTCAGAGGACCACTCTTATATTCCTTTGCCAGAAGGTACTATCTGCATTACCAGGGGATATGCATAATCAGTGTAATTATGCATGAGTAATGCTAACAAAGTTTTCATGAAATTCATTAAAATCACAGAAATGCATTCTGGTGTAGTAAACAAATGCTTTACATTTCTCACTACACTTGTCTCAAAACCCAATTTATTCTCAAATTCCTGCCCATTCTAACAAATTACAGTGATCTTGCAATACAGACAGGTATCTGTATATACACAGTGTGTATGTATGTATATATATATATATATATATATATATATATATATATATATGTATGTATATACAGTGTCTTGCAATACAGACAGGAACAGAGAGGGAAAAACCAAAGGCTGATTCACATCAGTGGATTGGGAAAAAAAAGCCCATGATAAAATCTTCTGGACCTTCAGATTAGCTCAGCTGGTTAGAGCATGGTGCTAATAACACCAAGGTCATGGGTTCAATCCATTCACTCGAGAACTGGATTCAATGATCTTTCCAACTCAGAATTGTCTGTGATTCTGATACCAGTGACTTCCAGACTGGCTTTGCCCACCATATTTCCAACGGTTATCTGGAAATCTCAGTTTGGTTTTCCGGAGAAAAAGAAGTAACAAGCAGGTTGCTCATTACTAACCTAATTTCCTCCTTTTTCACCATCCTAAACTTGATAAGAGTTATCATTTGCCCTTGAATAATGAAGCTCCTAGAAAGGGAAATTTCACCACATTTTAAATTGTTAGTATTATGTTTTAATTGTAAGGATGTTTTAGTCAAGTGATTATAACGATCACATTATACAATCTAACATAATCATCCTACTATTTTTTTCAAAACTAAAATGTTTGCTTTTTAAAAAATGGCTCTAACATACTCGTCTTTCCAAAAATATTTAAAAAATATGAATTAAAAAAAAAAGACAGATGATGGCTTAATTTATACATTTATTATTTTTCCCTTAAATTTTGTTCCTTCCCTTTTGCACATAAAACTATCATCAAATTATCATCTCCTGAAACTGGAGATCTACTATTGCAAACTTTAATTAGAGAACAAACATTACTGTAAATATGTAGAGAAAAATGTTCACTGAAAATGAAATGGATGATTTGTAGACAAACATTTTTACTAAAGCAGTTTCTCTTTTTGGCATCAAAGAAATGCTGAAAGCCAAGAAGAAGTTTTTGCTTTGTTTTAAATAATTACTAAATGTTTATTCATATCATGCAATTTGAAGGGCTTTTATTACAATGCATAGTTTTTGCACCAAGACCAAGGTATTTTCTCTTCTACACACATGCTAAAACAAGAGTGAAATGCGGATGTTAAATTCACTGCTCACTGGAAAATTCAAGCAGCTATGAGAAGTAGGGCCAAGATCCAAGCTTACGGAATGCAGAAAAGCACCTTTGCAAAAGTTGTGCAATAGTTTGCAAATCTATTTTGCAAAACTAATTTTTTTTTCAAAAATCCATAATCTGATACAACACCCAAAGAAACAGGATCTTGGGCCAGAAACCTGAATTTTGGCACAGAGAGAATAAGTAAGTTACCCTCTCTCTCTCTCTCTGGAGGTAAGCGGGAAGGAGGAAAAATTTTGCAGCCCTTCTTACCTTCTCCTCCTCACAGTGATAGGCGTCTACCACCTAGAGAGCTGTATCTATTAAGGTCTGATTAAGATGCTTTATAAAACATAATAAGCCATGAGATAGTACAAACACATATGAAATACCTGGTGTGTAACTAGCAATAATGGCTGAGGTATTCATAACTGTCTATGAGATTTCAACACCTTCCCGTAAAACCAATACCATGCAGGTCTCAAGTAATAGTTCTTCCCAGAAACTCCTTTTCACCTCTGAATACAAAAGACTTGGGCATCATTCATTTTTGCACGTTTCAGAATTGCTTAAATACCTCAGTATGTGCAAGAGGGATTACAGTTTAACTACACCACCACTGCATTCATACAGCAATCTAGTACCTGGTGTTTGAGTTTTGAAAGAGTTTGCATTTGGGTCACTCCAGCAAAGATGACAAATAAAATTCCTTATGAATTTTAATTGTGAAACTTTGTTCCAGTTGCAATTGCACTTTCAGAAACTCCAGGTACATCGTTACACATACATTATTATACTTCATAACTCTGTAGAATGAAGCAAAGGGGTACAGAGTGACTGAAAGTGGACTTTGGAGAATAATCCAAAACCAAAAGCAAAGTAAGGAAACTTACAAGGACTGCAAGCCACTTAATCCTCTGATGGCCTCATTAGGTACAGTCTTCAGCTGATTGTTCTGTAGGGTTCTGTAAAAATCCACTGTGTTAATAAAGTAGAATTTGACAATCGTCTTTATTAGTGGTAGAGATAACAGAAAAGCCCACAATCCTGCTATGGTTTCCCAGATTTCTAGTGCATGTAAAAGCGTGTAGAATTATCAAGACCAGATACCCAAATGCAATAATGAAAACATGAAACTGGTCTATTTCAGTTTTATTTACAACTCATTCATTAACAGCATTAACTTGCAGAGAACAAGCTCTGACACAATATGCTGAGATTCTCTCGGGAACTCACTGAAGAGGTTAAACAACGTAACATAGACAAATTTAATACAAGAGATTATTTTTTTTTGTTTTCTTGTGGAATTATATTATACATGCTAGAAAACACACAAACCTCTAATTTTTCCTAAAGTCGCATCAATACACAATGCATTAATCTAATTTACAAAGTGTGCTCATAATAAAGCACCTTTGGGCCAAGCTGAATTAAGCTATACTGTTGTGGGTTTCTTCAAAATTCTCTTATAGGACAATGTAGGTCATTGAGTTCTTTCATAAAGAGAATGTAAATAACCTTATAAAATCTTACTTGGTTTTGGTGCATACTGGAATAAAAATTCAAGTAGATAAGGAAGTTAATTAAGACCCACGTCCCAAATTTTTCTAAGAACTTCTGGAATTTCAGGCACCTCTGGTGTTGAGTATTGCAATGCATATGCATTCAAGAGCGTTGACACTTGGCATTCAATTTACAAAATATTGTATTAAATAGTACTGCAGACGGGCAGTTCCCTAATCTGTACCCTGTTTATAATGCCTGTGTTTTTTTCTTTAAAACCTCAAGATCTGCTATTTTTTTAAAGTATCTCTTTAATTAACTACCTATTACCCTGCTAGCATTTGGAAATATTTACATCAATAGAAACACTACAGTTTGCAAACAGAGGTTTTTAAAACCCCAAACAACAAAAAAGCTTGTTTAATCCTTAGCTATAGAAAAATAATTGCCATAAAAATTCTTATCTCAGAAAGAGAAACAAAAGACCTTTTTAATAGTAAGCCATTTTCACCTAGAGAAGCATCCAACTATAGCAACTTTTTCTATCACCAGTAAGGAATAATTCAAACAGTTTGAATTTTATTAAATATTAATAAATACTTAGAGATATTAAATCTCTAAGCACTAGTACTACCTGATAATGTCACCTGACAGAGTACGCTGAAGGGGTGGAGAACAACAAGAGCTTACATGTTCTTTTTAGGATTTTTCCTCTGATTCTTCTGCTACAAGATATACTTCAGAAACAAGTAAGTGTTCTAATAAAATGCAATAATTATAGTTTAGTCAAGTTCATCACTGTCATCTTAACCACATCCAGCAGGTTTTGTAAGAAAAGAAAAAGAAAAAGAGAGCTATACTTTAGGAGGACAGAGGGCAAAAAAATTTCCTCCAGCATACCAGTAAACAGTCTGGCTGTGCACTAAGAAAACATACAGCTAGCTATGAAGCTCTAAAACCCAATTACTTACAGAACTTTGAGTTCTTTCAAACCGGACAAGGCCTTTGGATGGATAAAACTAAGGTCATTGCCAGCCAGTCGCCTGGAAAAAAATTGCAATAATAATTTCAGTCTCAAAATACAGTACTTCTACAACCATCTGACAAGGAAAATCACTCCTATATTGAATTTTGCAAGCAATTATGCATTTTGCATTCAATTATACTACATTCACAATCTTCCAAGTTTGCAGTTATTTTACTTATTGCACAGTTATAACAATGAGCATGCATTACTCACCCTCTTTTGCAAATGTGCTAGAAAAAACACATCCTAGAATGATGAAGAACCTTCTTATAGTACTAGGTTTGAAAGTGCGTTTACCAACACAGTCCTCTGGCTTTCAGCATTGCTCCACTGAAACACATGCTCTGGTACCCACATATTTTTAACATATACAGCAATTTCTAAAGCAAGTATGAAGTTAAATAAAAATAGCTGGATGCTATAGCAAAGCAGCAGACGTCTCTATGGGAATCTCATATATGAAAACAATATTCACAAGCAAGTGGTATGTTCTTTCAGTGCTGACAGTTGACAAGACACCTGTTGATATGACCAAGACATAATATTCAATCTTTTTGGTCAACTACTTGGAGGAACTTTTCAGGAAAGGAAATTCTTTCGGGGCAGAGAGAAATGGAACAGGATTCTCAGCCATACACACTCTCTCTCAAAATGTGGCTGGTTTCAAATTTGGACTGCTAGACATTAACAGAAAGTAAGTTATGAAAATAACCATGATATTAAAAGTAATAAAGACAGGAAAAGCTGCAGAATACAAAGCAAGAAAGCAGAAACAGCAGTCAAAACAGCTGCTTCCAAACAGCTCATTCCCCCTTTCCCCACTCTTTTTTTTTTCCTTCAACATTTTACCTCTCCCCAGACCAGCAGTCAGCTGGTGCAGTCCAGCCTTGGTTGAGCTGCTAATAGCTGTATTTTACCAAGGGCAAAGACAATAATGCAAAACACCTGGTAATCCATAACTGACAAAAGATGCAGAAATTTTAGCCACAGTATCTGCTTTCAGACTTGGTTTCATATCCAAGCTAAGCAAAAGCAATGTTGGACAAGGTTGTGCAATGAAATCATCCATGGAAATACTATGTACGATCCAATAAGTGTTAATAATTAAAAAACAATCAATGTGCTTTAACAAAGGTTACATAATATCAAAACCCACCTCTGCTGTTACAGGGCATTGTGAAGCAAGCCAGACAGTAAAGGGAAAATATTATTTCAAAGAGGCAAACAAAGGAAATAACAAGAGCGACATCTAAAGTATCCGCTTGCCAGAACATAGCAATGTTATTACATTTTTATCTTCTTCTCTAACTACATAAAAGAGATTACCCAAAGCATTTAATGCTTACATAAATCTTCTTGCAACAGAATTAGTGACTTAATAAAAAGCTGCCAGATAGAGAGGATGCTAGTTATCTTTATTAAATCCATTTCTCAAATGCAGATGGCTATATTTATAAACCAAGAGAGAAGAGGACAAGAACACCTTCATGAACAAAAAGGTGACAGCAAAAGATACTACTTGCTCTTAGAAAACTGTGTCACTCTTGCTTGTTAAGGCAGATGTTGGTTTTTAGTCCTGGTATGTTCACACACCCTCCAATTGCTATGGCTCTGACATCACTACAAGCATGCTTAAAAAAATCCCCATATCTGCTGACTGCTGAGAAAAGTTTGTCTGCATAGTTTATGTATCATCAAACAGGAGGAAAATAAAAAGAATCTATGTATGCTTAGTCTTGAAATTTCCTGTCTGCAAGCAACCTCAGAATTTCAGAGCTGGGACGTGATTTTTCAAATACTTTGAATTTTTAACATTAATGGAAGTTTCCAGATGGCAAGTAAACATTCCCCTAAAATTCATTTTGTTGTCAGTAGCTGTCCAAATCAACTTTATTAACTTTATCTGGGGGGATGCAGAGGGAGGTTTGCAATACTTCATGTCTTTCTTTGTAAGAATTTCCTAAGAAGTTCACTGTAAACAGAAAGAAGTACTGATGAAACATGCTGGGTCTCTACAGCAGAGAGCCAGTAATCTGCAAAACACGTTTATGTTAAAATGTATTTGAAACAGCATAATACAAATCCTTAAATCAAGCAAAATTTAACTGAGGCTGTAGCACCTAATCATTTTGCATACAAACACTACTACGATTACATATTACACAATTCAAGGAGTGGCAGCCCTGGTAAATGTGTCAGGCAGCTCTGGCTGCAGCTTAGCCAAGGCTCCCCATTAATCTGGTGTGTGTGTGGCTTCTCTGGCATCTGCTCCCCCTCCCAAAGAGGCTGGGATTATTATTTTAGCTTTAAAAAAGATAAACTAAATACAGTTGAATAGCCTCCCCCAACCTGAATGTCACTAACAACAACCTAAAGAGCACTGGAAACAAATTACAGCTGAGCAAGAACAAGACTTGTGTGACTTCAAATAGTAGGACTTTGCTTTCCTCAAGACAACTCCTGCTTCTTCAGCCTTTTTGCAACCAACTAACAGAAAAACCCCAACCCTTGCAATCAATTACATTTCCATTTCTCCACCATCTGTCAGTATTCCAGGAAGTGTGCAAAGGCTTTACTAATCAGTTTGCCAAATATATATTTATCATTCACATCCTAGCCTTGGGGAGCTGCTCGTGAGGAGGTTCCAACTGCAGCTCTCAAGCAGGCTAAGATCAGTATATCACACACTGCTCTCAACACGCTTCCCTCTGCAGCAGCATGCAGCAGCTGGAAGGATGGAAATGTTTCTCTTTACATGACCAGGCTCATTTTAAAGAGAGAATTGAGAAATTATTAGCATACAGTATAGCACACGTACAGCATTATAAATTAAGGTGTCATTGAAATAATCCAGTCAGGTTTTCCACACTACCTTCTTTCAGAAAGTCTTAAAAATATTTATTATTCAATATTTTAAAAGCACCTCTGCTTCTCTCTCTCTCTCTCATGCACATGGTTAATGGGCTAAGGGAAATCACAGGTTTACCAAGGCCAAAATGCTAGCACAACAGAAAAGACAAAGCTTTCATCTCCTTACAGCAAGAGTCACTATCCTGCCTGAGAGCAGCCCTGGAAATTTCGGCTCTGTGGTGGGACATCTTCACATTGCCACAAAGCAGCACCTGAAGGCAGCCCTGTATTTACACTGTCAAGGGAGTACCCATCCATCCCTTCATTCTGAGTGGAAATGGTTACAGAGGCCTGGTCAGAAAGTCCATCCATTGCCACTGAGCCAAGGTACATCAACATTAATTAGAGCTCTTTCTCCAAAAGGCAGAGGGCTGCAAAAGAGATTCACCCACAAAGACAGTAAAAACTTAATTAAACGGACAATTGTAAAGTGCTCTGCCATGCTATAAGGCCACAAAAAACTTTATTTGCTATCTCCTACTTCTCAAGACACAGACACAGCAGCAGGCATCATCTG
The DNA here is from genome assembly GCA_026261815.1 of Monarcha castaneiventris obscurior. NCBI lineage: Eukaryota > Metazoa > Chordata > Aves > Passeriformes > Monarchidae > Monarcha > Monarcha castaneiventris. Next base: position 58,520,500 of record JAMPIT010000894.1, on the reverse strand, counting down.
AAGTGGGATGAAAATGTGTATCACACTGACCACAAGTTTTTCTGCTAACTCAATCCTGACTCCCCTTGTCTAGAGACTCTGCCAAGGACTGCAGGTATCTGGAATAAGTGCATATAAGTTAAACCTTGGAGGTTTCTGCAGTGGAGTCACAGCTGTAATGTATGGCTACAGTAGGTATCTTTCTTCTAGGTGGGCAATCTTATAATTGCTTAGCATTGAATGTTGTAGTCTTCTATTTTTACTTTAAAAGTAAAAATTGAGTGTTTTAATGGTAAATTTGGATAAATTCAAATTTACAGAATCAATTTCAGCATAGCAGGATAACAGAGTAGGACATACGGAGAACAAAATACTTCTGCTAGCCTGTCATACAGACGTGAGCAATACCCTTTAATCATTATTTTAAGTGACACAGTAAATAATCTCCAGAGGTGGAGGGCACCTTAGTGTTATTACAGACACCAGGATACAATATGGCTGAAGACTAGCCTTTCATGGTGTCCCATTCCCAGACTACACAGCAAGCCTAGTTTCTTGCACTGAAACTGCAGCTAATACTGTTTTCTCTCCTTTGGGAAATTAAAACTTTTGCAGTTATGCATCTGGCAACCCAGCTGCATGTTAACCAAGCCAAGTTAATCACTGGTGTCACTCCAAAAATCAGGGAGGGTGTCCCAAGGATACATTTTTGCCTGTAACAATTAAAACCATCATTCTTATTATGACAGGATGCAATAAAACTTCTTGGAAACCTCTCTCTTTGTCTTGTATCCCAGATGGTAGTTACCCTTAGGATACTTGAGGAAAGAGTTTCATCTCCTGTCCATCTCAAGGTCTTACGCTCACACAGAAAATGTTTTTGCTGTGGATTTTGGGTTGGTTTTTCTTTTCCTCTTGGTGGCATTCTGGGATGCTTCTAACCTTTTGTCTATCTTGTCTCTGATAAAAATATAATGGCTGCTTTCTCCACAGATCAAATTCAAATAGTGACACAGACTACAATCCTAACGTCATAATAAAACACCTGGTTCATTATTTTTATTTCTACATTAGCTGCTTTGTCTTAAGACCCAAGACTCCTTTTCAAGGTTTAGTCAAGCCTGAACCTTCCATATCCATCACTGTCCCTCTGCCCAGCCAGCAATTTCTTTTAGCTATACAACTTTTACATACCTATTTTCATCCCACTGGAAAACATTCTACTACTTCTCCACCTGTAGTTTTGCAAACTCTACTTTTTGTGCTGTCTTACATAGAAGTACTCTACTATCTTTACATGCCTGTCCCTAACTTCCACTTCTTCTGGGTTCTCTGTGTTTCCCAAATACAAACTTGAATTTTATTTTAAGTTCTTGTATGGATGCTGAAAAAGCCTCAGCAGAGAATTTCTTCAGCTCTTTGCAGCAGTTTGTGAGAGTTCTGTCTTTCCCGTGCAGATTACTTTAAACAAGATTACAGTATTGTAAACTTCTTGCACCTGCAGGTTGTTTTGCAGTATTGTTATGGCTTTGACCAGAAAAACATTCAGAGATGGGTGTCTTAGAACTTGACCAATCCCCTTAGGGGGTGGATGGCAAAAACCAATTACCTTATGCCAATTTATACACTTCGCGAATTAACATATAAAAGTCTTCTGAGAATTCATTAAAGTGCTTCCATTTGTCCCCGAGCCTGGACTTTGTGTCGTTTCTCTACTCGGCCATGGTGAGAACAGTGACATTCTTGCACAACAGAAATAATCTTTGAAAATGCCTCATAGGTAACTTAATCCATGACGCCCGGCAAGTGTTTCCTCAAAACTAAAGAAGAGCTTCAGTTTCCATCTGTGCCAAAATAGCAGTCACTTTGGAACAGATGTTCTTAATAGATGATGCATATTTATGTGCTACAATTTATTAATCAAGGTTTGGAATTCTACAGGAGAGGTACAGTCATTTGCAGGAAAATACAGCATTTCGCTACATCCCTCATGCCGGGGTGGATGCCCTGCCTGGTCAGGGCACACGCCTCTGCAGACAGCTCCTACCCAAGACAGGCAGCTGCAGAAAGGGAGGAGCTGGTAAATGGAAGCTGTGTCTCCAGACTAAACTTGGATTTGCTTATTTATGAGTACCAAACAGCCCCTTTAGGACTTTTTTCAGCTGCAGCCTGCTGAACTGCTGGGAAGCCAATCTACTGCCTACAGATTACTCCAAATTCCTCCAAACCAATTTAACGAAACTAAATGGATACTTTATTCCACTGCTGCTAATGGAAAATGCATTTGTCTCCTCCTTTTCTTGCAGTAGTTTTAGTATTATACATGTAGCTTCAACCATTATTTATAAAATTGTGAGTATGTACACCAAGACACATCATGACTGAAGAAAGAGGATTTTAACTACAACCAGCACTCAAACTGCACCAACTCCACTTCTCGTCATGATCTTTCCCTTTCCAGCATTTACAGCTTTCTCAAAGTCATACTGAACTTTAAGATAATTGCTTGTTTTCAAAATGCACTTCAGGTCTAAAAAGCTAAAATATCTAAGTAAACTAAACTGACTGATTAAAAAGTCTAAAGCTCATTCATAAGTTCTATAGTTAAATTGTCAGCAAGAGTCACCAGCATCTACCGCACGACAAAACGTGCTCTGTGATAATGCTTTTTATGGACCATCAAAGAATTTTTTTTAACAGGAAAACAAAATTACTATGGATTTTCAGGAAAGCAAGCATTCACAACCATGCAAAATATGCTCTATCCCTTCATTTTCAAGCAGTGTCTGTATTAGGGCAAAACCTCCTTTAAGTAGAACCCACAGGCCACAACACATGCACCGAAAGACATAATATAACATACAACAATTATTATACACTATGAGTTGTTGAAACAAGCAGCCTTTGTAATCTCAACTAGTATTCTGCAGCAAAAAAACTCAGAAGTCTGGAAAAATTTTTTAGCATGGACATATATGTCATAAACATAAGCAACAATATCATGGTGTCTTGAAATCTGGTTAAAACCTAGTCTACAGCAGAAATGCTGAGTTGCTGCAGAAAACAATTTTGATTCCTCTCACCTCCAAGAAAAATGCAGAATATATTTTATAAAATACATTCTCTTCTCCCTACTTGCCTTTGCACATCTTGTGCTATGTTGTGGTAACTTTCCTTTACTTTACCATAGGCCAGATAGACCTTTCCCTTGATAGCTATCTCAGCACTCAGGTAATAATGCATTTTACTTACCTAGTATGTACAGCAGAGGCACAGAGATGAAAGCCACCAAGTTTGGTTTTGATCAACTGGGATACAACAACTCAATTAACTACACTGTTGCTATGATGGAGACCATCGTCGGGGTGAGCGATTCTGAATTGATCGATTTCCCATCGCACAATTCTGTCCCTTAGGACGGATCAAAAGAAAACTCCGAGGAATAGAAAGCTCACACCCCTTGAATGCCACTCACACCGAGTCTCCTTCCCCTGTTACAGAGCCACCAATAATTACAAGCTCTGACAAGCTAGCGTGGTTTGAAATTCCCTCCATCTATGCTGTTATTAGTTAGTTCATGTTAGTTCCTCCCCTGAGATGTCACTATTGGTTCTTTGTCATGTATCCTCACTCTATCCTCACTGGTTAGCTCTATGATACCTATCTCACTCTGTAATCCCTTAAAACCTATTCCCTGAGGGCAGATAACCGTCACTCACACTGGCTACCCCTCAAGCAACTACCTCCCTGCCTCCTCATCTGGGCAGAGCAAATAAAACTTGGACTGAAGCCACATGGTGTCCACTCTCTCCTCCTTACCTTCGCTACTGCCTTGCAACAGCCAAGAACTGCCTCCTGCGAACAGCTAACAGGCCAGAAGGACTGGGGCAGACTAACCCCAGTCACTTCAGCCGATATCACTGTATCTCGCATGGGCTTCGAAACCTACAGCCGCAGTCCAAGCCAGAGCCAGGCACGGCAGAGCGGCACTACATGCGTGCTTTTAGCAGATGGAGCTATTAGGATGCTCAGAAGGTTTCAAAGATCATGAAATATGTTAATGGTCAGACATGAGACAGTGAAAAAACTGCTGCTGATACAGTAAATCCTCAAAGTTGCTTTGGTCTGTTCATACAGCCTTGTCTCTTGTCTCAGCATCTATTGGCTATCCACGCATGGGATTTTTGAATGACCATGCACCTAGCAAGTGACACTGAAAAACGGGGAAACTGATTAAGTCTACGTATATTTGAGAATTAAACTTCTGTTACTGGGATTCTAACCACTTCACATACATACTGGGTAAATTCAAGACCCAGGTTCTGCAGACACCTTCACAATGAATGACCTTAGAGAAATGGCGGTAATTTTCAGTATGATTCTTTGATTCAGTTTAGATTGACTGTTAACTTTCTTCAGCTGAAATAAAAGCAAATATTTTAACAGAATCATCTAGAATTTTACTTTTATATAAGAAGGGCAGGAAAAGAACTTTACCACAGTCTGGTTAGTATTTCTGTGCTGGGACATCTGCCAAGACTAATTAGGCAAGAGTACCTCTACTTACACAAAAATACAAAGTACAAATATCCAAGCAGAGGGGAGGAAAGGAAGTAAAAGAATTACATCACCACGTCTTCTTATGGTAACATACAGCATCGTACTATGAAACTATGATGACAGAATACACTCAATTACTTTCTCAGAGGATAAGGCCTTTACCTTCAACATACAGGATTAATTTTTTCTCCTTTTTTGTCAAAGGTTTTTGTAGAGCTCATGTGATGACTCTTGAGACTCCAGCCTCGAATTGGCTACCTGATCACTCACATACATACATCTTTTGTTCCATACTCCAATTTCTGAAACCGAAAGGAGGAGGAGGAGGAAGAGTGCATGATACAAGCATCATTTGGAGAACTGTACTTGGAGACACAGCCTGAGAGCTTCTCAAGCTACTGTTCAGCCTCCAGAAGCTTCTTATTTGGTTTACACCTTCAGACAGCCCCAACCTGGCAATTCAGGCAGCATAATAAATAAGGCTTGTAAGACTGGTCTTGAAGGGTAACACTGTGAAGTTCAGCCTTCAAGCCATTTAGCTAAGCCAGCTTCTGTGTGTGTGCATGTGAACAGAACACTAACTCAAAAAAAATGACAGGTAAGGAAAAAGTTCTGTTGTTCTCTAAAATACCTGCAGCAGAATAAGCAGTTTTGGCACCCTTACACACAACCATGCCAACTTTGGAAATTAACATGTAAAAACAGAAACTGGAAAGAAAGAAACTTCCTCATCTTCTAAAAAACAATGGAATTTACTCAACCTACTAGCATCTATCCCAACAAATAGAAAAAAACCTATCCCCAAAATAGGAAAAAATGCAACTGTCAAGCAGAGCAAGAACCTTCTAAGCTACAGAAATATTATTCTTGTATCAGCATGATTCAAACTCATCCAGAATCAAATTGATTTAGGACTCACAGAGATAAGAAGACACTAATTAAACACAGGTTGGCCAACATGTTTTTAAACATCATTTAGCATTTAATGCAGACCAAGTAAGTGATGTTTAAAAATATCTTAGCTGACTGTGGTTAATTCTACTTGGGAGTCTTTGCCTTAAGGTTTGTCTTGACTAGAATTTGAAGGTGCAAGTTACAACACGCTGACGCTTTCTAAAGCTCCAGTGTGCACAACACAGCAAGCATTTCTAATGTGAGCTGGCTGGTCAGGTTGTTAGTCTTCTAACTTGCTACCACATGAGAAACCTACACCTTGCATTTTTTCATTAAAACTTTACCTTTTGGAATTCATGCTGGAGCAACTGAGGAAATCACCTTCTCCAGCTGTTCAAATATTTGGAGCTGGTAGATCAATGAAGGGCACTCGTTGGCTTCCAACCCAACGTGCATATGGCTATTTTTGAAAGACCAACAGTCTTGGTATCTACACTGGCTGCCTTTGTAAAAAAGGCAGCTGAAGAATGATCTCTGCCTGCTCCTCAGACTCTGCCAGTGGGGCTGAATGGACAGAGATGGGGCAGTAATGTCTCCAATCATGCCAGCCTGTTTTACAAGAGGATGTTTAACCACAGTTTTAGTTATCACATGTGAGCTAACACAAGGCATCAGGACAACATGAAGATTCATCCTTACCTTCTCTACTCAAAACAAGTGCTTCATCTCCAGCTTCTAACTATAAACCTTGGGGCTTCTCATATATATGAAAGAGAAAATAATTGCACCATCTCATCAACATTCATACACTACCTTGAAAATACTGCTTTTAAAAGGCCTAGCACTGAAGGACAAGGCAAGTCTTTCCATCAAGTGTTCCACAGCCAGGTGAGGAAGGACACAGCATCCTAAACTAACAGCCCAATCTTGGCATAACTCCAAGACATGTTACTCATAAAACTCAAGTAATAAAAAAGACATGATACTCCTCCTCCCTGTCCAAGGATAATACAAACTTAGTGCTGATGGAGAAATTAGAAGGAAGGGTACCATCTAAATTACACACTGAAACAGATACTACAAAAACAAGCAGCTGTGGCACTTCAGCCAGGTGGTCATCTTCAGCTGCAGTCAAGAGGGAAAATAACTCTAGACATTCCCCTAGCAGATACTTCCTGATTACAACCTTACGGCAAAAACCCACCTCATTTTCACTGCTAGTACACATTTTAATTATTCCTTATGTTCCTAAAATATACTTTGTCAATTAAAAGTCATGATCAGAGACTCTGGCTGGGGAGGGAAGATGAGGAGACATTTAAGCAAGACCTCTTTAAGACATGTAATCAACATGGATATAATTAAATAGTCAAGCAAGTACTCAGTTGCACTATTTCTTTTCTTGCAAAAATTAGTTGCATGTGTGTGGTCTCTTGTTCACTGTTTATTCATCTCTCGAAGAACAGATTAGCATTGTGTTTCAGAAAAGAGAAAACTTTTATTGATCTACGTCTTCTGTTTATTACTTTATTTCCCCAACCACTTTCAACCAGCCATTATATAAAATCCATAAAAACAATATCTGAAGGTAGTGTCACAGGAGAGAGACTATTTCATATCACGTATGAGCAAAAAACAAAAACACAACAGATCTTGGTATTGGTACATATCTAGAAATTAACTGAGCACTTGTGTCTGTTGGTGCTTTCAGGACGTATTATTTTCCTTGCAGTATTACTGGGTGTGATATGGTTTTTATACCCACCAGATGAAGAGTAGAGAGCACCCTCCCTAACCCTTGTTGGAGAAGGTCAGGGCCCTGCCCCAAGGCTAACTGTTTGGGAAATTAGCTGTGCCCCCCCCTTCAGACAATCACATCCTTCTGTCACAAGTAACCTACAGACAGACATGGAACAGATTGCAGTCCTCTGCTTCTCACATGGACCAGCAGCCAGACAGCTAAAAGCTTATAATCTAAATCTTGCCCATGAGTGCAGGACGAATAAGATGACAACATTCTAAAGGGTTAAGAGTGGAAATCAAAACAAGCTTAAAAGGTCATTAAGTCAAAGATACTTTTGCTTTATTGGAGTAGTTCAAGTTTCTGAAGACAGACTGAAAAACTGGCCAAGAATAAAAATAATTTTGATTTTGCCTTCCTCAATAAGAGGCTGCCTTTTTAATTAATCTAGCAGACCATTCACAAATAGAGTGTAAAATTCTTCAAACTACTTTAGGTAACTTTACATATTAGAAGGGACTGCCACCTTTTAAAGGCCATCAAAACATAACACAACCTGGATATTCTAGTTAAAAATTCACACTGGAAAATGGTTTCTACTTTCTAAAAACACTGCATTATCTAGTTATATTTTCCTCTTCTAGCTTTCTATAAATACTTTAAGGTGTGGTTAGAAAACCATGGCCAAGTTCTTCAAGAATTTTTAGTTTCCATATCATGTTCAGGGCTGCAGCATATTTACATTAGCATTTTCTGAAGAATACACATCATTAACTGCTAAGGCAAAACCCCTGGTGGTCTGCTTCTCCCTGACTCTGACCATTGCCATTTCAATAGTTTGCAAATTACTTCCAGATGGGTATCAGTTACACAGACATGGAGAATTTTTATAACATTTATAAATAGTGCTAGAATCCGGCAGACATATGGTAAGTGTGCTATGTAGTGACATGCATGACGAGGCTGTGAATGAGGGTACATGGAGCACTCAACCCAATGGGTGGATTCTGTCCACAGACAAGTCAAAATCCCTTTGCTTGTACCTGTGAATAATAGTCCGACAGGACACTATCTCAAAGTTACAAAATCCTAGGTTATTCCTTCGAATTTGATACTTTGCTGGGGAATCAGCTGCCTAAACATGGCCATTTAGTCCCATTTCAGATGTCCTCTTCCACCAGGCATCAACTGCAATTCACAGCACCCATTGGTTTCCCATCTGTGTCAGACCTGTCAGTCTGGTGTGGGTGTCTTGGATAACCTAGAACATCTAAAAACAGCCTGGGACGCATATTTGAAGCATCCGATTTGCCTCCTCTTTGGTGACGCAGAAGGCACTTTTGAATCGAGCAGCCAGCTGTTCCAAGTCTGGTACTCTGCTTCTTTCACTAGTGTTCATTTTAGGATTTGGAAAATGATCCTCTGAAGTCTCTCCAGACTACCAAATAATTCAATGAAGAAATGACAAACCCAATTTTAAGTGGCTCTTACTGCACTTTTTAATCTCAGCCGCTCCATACATGCAACTCAGTTGCCTAAATAATACATTCTAATTGCCTCCCATTTCCATTCAATTAAATTCTATGACACAATTTTGCAACATTAATTAGAAAACTCTGCCAAGGGCTAATCGAACACAGCATTTGACAATGGCAGGGCTAAGGCATGGTATGAAGACAGAGGTGTCTAGGGCTGTCTCCTTGATGGAGACCTATTAGAGTCCACGCTGGTGTGGGTACTTACTACATTCCCATTAGTTTGTGGGATTTTCATTTGCTTTAGACACGTAATTCTTGGGAGAACTTCTCAATGAAAAGTCACTTCTAGCACAGATTCCAACACCACTTTAAGTCTTTTCTTTAAATTATTTTTCTTTGGCATGGAGGCTAACTCCCAGGTTTGTGTGCTGAAAAAGCAACTTTGCTAGCATCTGGCAGTCAGAATTTGGATCTGTTCAACTATAAATAAAAGCCAGGAAGAAACTCTGACAATCATAGAAAGGAAAAATTGTGGTTGTACAGTAGCAAGTACGAGAGTTCAGTTGTTCCTGTTCATAACCAGCAAAAATAAAGAATGAAGTATTTTTGTACCCTATCCCATAGAGAAAAAGGAACAGGGAGAACAAAGCAGAAACGTGTCCTACCTGGTGCTGGTCATTTCTATCAAGGAGGAAAGCTGCTATTGTTTGAAACTGCTTTATTATATTGCCATTTAAGAACAACTTGAACTGAAAAAGGAAATCTGGAGTTGACTGGTGGTTTGTTTTTTTTTTCCCCCAGAAGCTGCTTTAACACATCAGGTAAGCATGCTATGAATGATTTAAAGTTTTTTGGTGTTCACACATAATTCTGAGCTTAATGCTAGCCCATTTCTTTTTTCAAACTGAAAACCTGGAATTTAGGGGGACAATGTAGCAAATGGCTCTTAGGCAATAGGCACAACAGATAATGGCTGAAGGCTCTGCCTTTCCTCTTTACCTCCTGACATACCTCCAGGTTTATGAAGTTATACAATATGCACACCCACCAGTTAGGTTTTATTGCTTAATTACTTATTGGGGGAAAAAAATGAAGTCTCCCACAGTCATCTACATGGGAAAAACAGAATTGTTTGAGTTTTTCTGGTGTGAAATATGCCTATGAAGAATTAAAAGAAAAAAGGGGGTTACAAATCTAGTCTAACAAAACATACAGTCATATAGAAGCATGTATGATAAAGCACATATGGAATGTTGGCTAGTATATATTCTGAAGCCAACCAAGCCTTCCTAAGCTTCTTTTTTTCCAACTGACTACTCATGCCATAGAGCCTTTCTTAAATTCTGTCTATTACACAAATGCACCATCTGAAAACCTATTTTTCTTCATACAACATTCTTGACTATATCACACATTTAAGCAATACTTAAAATCAGAGGGAATAAACTAGAACCTGTTAAACATTAAATAATATATCACACACAATTTATCTGACATAAATAAACTCAACTGCATTTCACAATTGTACTGACCTGAGTCAAAACTATTTAAGAACCAGGTAAAATGGAGATATTTAAGTGCATCAGTAATGGTAGCTGCTACATTATCAGGATATAAGAGAGACCAAAATTCTAAGGAGAGGTGGAACACATTAAAGCAACCAGTGTGGCTGAGATACACAGAAGAAGCTTTCAGGAACCCAAGTCTTTCTTCAGAAGCAAGCAATCCATCTCTTATCAATTTCTCAGTATCTTTGTTCCAGTGAGGTGTGGTGGCTGTACTGGTTATAGTAGATAACTGGAGTCAAAGGGTTCAAGGGCTTTATCTGCAATTTTGCTATAGGGTTCATTTATCCTTTTGCCCTCTATAAATGGTTTCTGTTCTTTGCTTGTTTCCTCATTGGTAAAGTCAGAAGAGCACTTCCCTACCTCATAAGGGTGGTCTCTTCAGGGAAATGAGCTGTTCTTTCCCTAAGGTGATTTATTGAAAAACCTCTCACCGTGGCATTCATAGTCCTAGTCTTGCCGAAGTCATAAATAGAGACACCCTTAATTTGTACTTTAAATGCTCTTTAAGAAATCCTACTTTGTCACTGAAAATATAAGACAAGCAAAGCAAATTGCAGGGGTTTTGTCTTATCTATTGCTTAGTACTGGAAGTTCTCGAAGCTCTCTTGCAAAGGTTGAACCATTACCCTTACCCTCTCTTCACAGATAAGGAAACTGTAAAGCACACAGAAAGTACTTGTCACATAACAGTACTTAATAAAGTAGTAAGTGAATGTCAAACCCGCCTCCCTGTTTACTGACTCCGAAACCCAACCTAATTAAGGACTATGCTGTGAAAGCATGCTTTGGCTTTGCAAAAGCATCTTAGTTAAGACTTCAGCAAAATTTTGAGCACATGAACTCGAAGATTCAGAAATCCAAGTATCAGTTAAGTAAAACATAAAAATGAAAGCTAAAATGAGAGTAGGACAAAAGGGAGGTGGGAAGGAGGGAAAAAAAATTCTGCCACAGAAATTAAGAAAAAGAAGCCCTGTACCACAGAATTTCTGATATAGGTCAGGATTGGCTTGTGAGCATTGCATCTGCAGCCTGCAAGGACAATGGAAGCCAGCTGCTCAGTAAATGAAGCAACATCTATTTTATGGAACTTAGGCAACAGCTATACTGTAGCTCCTTCAGAAACAATGGTAATTACACAACTCTTGTGTTATCTTTGGATAACATTGTAATTAGTATGTGTCATCACTCTAGCCATGATTAAAATAATTACCACAGAAAGTCCCTTGTAAGTAGCATTTACTGTCCTGGTTTCCAAACATGTACAAGATTATATTTTTAAAGTATAATTGCTTTTTCTGTTCACAGCTAAACTTAACACTGTTTCTCCACCCACCTTCCACTTTATACAGCCATATGATGTTGTAGCAAAACTTTAACATGCATAAAATACTTACAGCTCTTCCAAGTAGGGAAAGTTCTTGAAGGCATCTTCTGGTAGTCTCGTGATATTATTCATGCTGATATCTCTAGAAAAGAACAAATACAGATTTATCAATAACCAGGAAAGGATTTTTACACTCTATGAAAAAGGTAAGTAAAAGAAAGGTTCATCATATAGTATGGTAACAGAAAAAAAACTATTCTAGTATCACACAGTAATATCTCTTTCTAGAAATTTGCATGCCAAACTTTCAAATCAGTGTAATTTGAGAATCCAGTTGCAGCAAAGACCTATAAAATGGAAAGTTGACAAAATAAAGTTTTCCAACACCTTTACACAAAAAATAATTACTGTGAAACTACAGGGAAGGCATGCGTGGAAGACGCTCTACAGTACTGTTATCGCCAGTACTAATTTTTACCAACTTACATACAGTTTTAACTCAGATGATTAAAACTCTAAACCACAGCGTATGAAAAAAAAGTTTTAAAAAAAAAAATTGTGACCACCCACCACGCAAATTTGCACCCACAGTGTCTTTAAAAAAAAGGAATACATGCATTAGGACTTAATAAACAGCTTCTGGCAAATAAGGCTTCTGGAACAACTGGCAAGAATAGCAGAAACATGTCCTAGCTCTACCACAGTCTTTTTTTGTTTTGTTTTGTTTTCCTTCTACAAAACCTATGAAAGTCCTCAAGGTAATAGTTTTAAGCAGATTTCATTCTCAGTCCATGAGCAGAGAGAACCTGGCAGCAAGTGCTTACATGATAGGTATGCGGACCTGCTCAGCTTTTTTCTTTACAAAGCAGCAGTAAGTGGCAAACTTGGTGCCATCACCTCAGTTCACACCTACACAATGATCACAGATAATCCAGTCCTAAAGCAAGTTATTACTCAATGTGAGTAAAAGCAGCTTGAAAACAATTTGGTTTGATAATTAATCTAACTGCATAACAATTTATGACATAATCCAAGTTCTTACTTTCCACTTGGTTACTGGTTTGGGTTTTTTCAGTATGCAGTTAATGAGCAATTCAGTAACACTTGTTAGGAGAGCCTTCCCTGCTTCCACATGTTGTTCTCTAGAATCTATATGCCACCTCCTAACATAATTCAGATAGAAAGCAAATAAAGTGAAACTACTTTTATCTCACTAATCGCCAACATGTACCACTGAAGCTCCTCCATGACGTTCACAAGTAACTGGCAACTGATCTGCTGCACCACCTGTGCAGCAGAGACCCTGAGGCATTGCCAATGTGAAAACTGCGCTCTTACACTAAATCTAGAGGCAACCATTCCTCTAAACTAAATGTTTATTAAATAGTAGTCCAAAAACTTCATTTCTCATTTCCCAGTGTAAACTAAGATAGTTACTCCTTGGCAGCTGCATATAGTATACTAACTGTACTCAAGAGCAGTGAGATCAAAATAAGGTTCAGCTCATACAAAACAAACCCAACTGTGGTAAGAGCCCAAAAAAATCTGCTATGGTACAAAAGACTCCTTCACTAAGTTCCAGAAGGAGCTGAACTTGAGATGTTTTATCCCTGGACTCTACAGCCTGCATGCTTTAAGCAGTGCTTTTCACCTTGGCAGCAGCCTGGTAACAGTGCAATGCTGTGGCTGCTGTGGAGGACATTTTTCTTCTTGTGCAGGAAAGTAAAAAAAATGTATCAGGTACATGAATTGTCATTTGTCTGCTCCATGGGAGACTGCAACTTCTGTTCTCACACATTTTTCAAGTCATCATAAATAAACACATTTCACACATCCAGGCTCGTCCTCTCCTTTCCAGAGGACTGCAAATCCACTTCTAGTATCAACTGGGAAGCATTTATGAATGAGGCAGAAGAGTAAGAAGGGAGTGGAAATCCTGATGTTAAAAAACCCATGCAAGAAAATCACAACTCTCAATAAACTGTCCAGGTGATATAAAACCTTACTTTCATATGCACCATAATAAATGGTGGTACTAAAAATAAATCAACAGTACATATCATCAGAAAGCTTATGCACCACTTTGGGAAAGATTTTGGTTGCACCCACATTTGTTGTACTACATGGTAGCTCTTTTTGACAGCTGAGGTAAGGAAATCACATCCACCTGAAAGCAATGGTCTTGAAATTTCCAGAGCTATAAATGCCCAATTTCAGAAGTGCCCTATGCAAGCCTAAACAAAGTCAATGGAAACCATGCAAACACACAGAATGGCTGACATCCAAATTCAAAGCAATTCTGGCCTTCTCTGGAATCTGAAATCAGCTAAAAATGTTTTTTCTGTGTAGCTCCAAGTGTTAGGCTCTACAATTTTAATTTAGAAAGTAGATTATTTGAATGTAAGCATGAAATGGACCACCTTAATAATAACGACTGAGAACCATCATCAATATTCTCAAATTCTACTGAAATTTCTTTTCAGTGAAGCTGAATTTATAACAAAACCAGACACAAATATAAACTGCAATTGTCTTTATCACATGAATATTCAGGAACTGCTTTTCCTGATGCCTTGCTAAAAAGCTGAAATATTTATGAAGTTTCTGTATTTGCCTTCATTGCATGTGATAGTAACTCTTAATAAATAAATAAGCCAATCTTTATGGCACCAATTTGCAATCTTTGGGGAACATCAAAACACCAACTTTGAAAGTTTCTTAATGATCGTCATACAAGTCTTAAAGCAATTCTTGTTTAATGAAGAACATTATGTAAAAGCAGCTTTGCTTATACATAGATACAAAAAATATTTTTTCTTTTCATTTCACTCTACAGAATCTCCTCAAAGAATGAGTTCATAGGCACTATATACTGGTAGTAAAATATTAAGTAGTTCATGGGTAAGAATTTACAAACATATTAGGAACATCCATGACATTAAAATTAGATGACTTAATAACTAGTCACTATTAAGTTTACCTAGGTAATTTGGGAAGATACTCTTAATAACACATAATTAATAGAAGAATTGCAACAAAAATGGTGGAACACAATATACTATGACAAAATAATGACAAATTATCCCCAAAACCACAGTCCAAAACAAAAATAGCCCTTGCTAAGTTTCTAGTGTTTGTATTTTAGAAATAGTCATTTTACTACTGCTAAACTTTAAAAAAACGGGATCAGTCTATGCAGTATCAAGAAGGCTGTCTATTTAATAAAGATAAACATTAGTATGACCCTTGACATGTCAAAGAAACCTCCATGAGAAGCTGTCATACACCACCTGTTTCTCTACTAAAAAGCCCTCAGGTCTATAAGCCCAGAACTCATTTAGGGTGCAAACGTGTTAAAAAAGTTCTAAGAATGAACAAAAGAATATTAATAGTACTTTCCCAGCCCCTAGTAGTGTTCACAGGAAGGATGCTATCACACAACAGAAGGGTCATGCCAGCAGTTGCCTAAAGCCTCTTTTCAGCAGGACTAAGCTAGAAGACCTACTATGGATTGGGTTACTGCATTCAGACATAAGTCCCCTAAAAACAGCACAACACCTGCAAACCTTGGAACTGCCACCAAACACATGTGCATACACAACTACCAACAAACATAACACGAAAATCTCCATATGTTTGCCCTAAATTTTTTTGGTAAACTGAAGTTCAGACGCAGTATCTAAAAGGTTTATTACAGGTTTCTTGTTCTTCCAACATGTCCCCAGTATGGTCTGTTAGCCCAGCAAACTACACCTCTGACTTGAAATTAAATTCAGACCCACATTTATATGGGGGACGTTTTCCCCAGAAAGTGCAGAACAGACACAACAGCTCTAAGAGATATAAGATTATGGTAATGCCATGGGTTTACACTGTGGATTCATCAGGAAAAAGGAGAATCCAGGGTAGACCCGCACCTTTCAGCAGGTAGCCATTAACTAGGTTTATCTATACTTAAGCAGTCAGGCTAACTCTTTGCTCACTAACCAACATTAACCAAGGCGGAGGTGGCAGATGCCCCATTCCTGGAAACATTGAAGGGCATGATGGGGGCAAGAAGCTGGCATTGAAACTAAAATATGAGCTGCCAAAGGTTCTTTAGCAAGAAACCTCTTCAGCAAGAGGCTGCATCTTGGGGGACAACATGAATCACAGCCTTATAATTAGTTTCACCATTTCAGGTAGGAGAGATGCAACACCAGAATATAAACACAACTGCACTCCCTCCTACAGTGCCATGGCTGCAGTTTTGAATGATAATAAGGCTTCCTACACTCTGTCAGAAGCTTTGTCCTTCTTCCAAGAAGGTCATATAGAAAAGAATAAAACTAACTAAAATTAGTAGCTTGTAACTGTAAATGTTATTTCACCATCGCAGGTAATGCAGAGATTAATTTTAACAGGCAAAAGGTGAAAAGTCAAGCCATGGTACTCCAGCACCCATTTGCTGTCTCCAGCCTGCTCAAGTAGATCCTTCCAGGTTATTCTGACAACTACTTGAATATTCATTTCCAATTGAGTTTAGCAAAGTTTTCTGCTTTCACCTAACACAGAAACACTTTAAAGTCATTAAAAATACTTATACTAACTGGCAATGATAGCAAAAACAATGAAAACCTCCCTCTGTTGAAAACAGGCATCAAATGAGATTTCTGTGTTCTTGTGAATATGAAACAGTCGAGTTTCCCCCATTTAAAGCTGTTGTGTCCATTTTCCTTGGAAGAGGAAAGCAGTTTTGCCAGACACAGTAAAAAACACACAGCACCACATCTCATCTTGCATAATGCTAGATATTTAATCACTTTTAAATCAACCAACATTGGAGATTTCAGAAAACTGAACTAGAAAACATAACACACTTAAACTTTTTATTATACTCCTTCTGTAAGAATTCCAGCTCCTGATGTAAGGTTTTAGTTATTTGGATTTTGGTTTTTTTCAAGGGTTGTGATTTTACCACTAACCAAAGTCAAAGATCTCCAGGCTTCAGGATGAGCAGAAATACTTTGTCTCTTGGATGGCAACTTACTAATTCTCTCACATTCTAGAAATAGAAACTCTCATCTTTAACTAGTGGCTTCAATCACAGCTTTCATCAGTGGCATCACACAAAAGAGAATTAGATGCAATGCACAGCATGTCACAGTATCTCCTTCAGGCACAGGTAGCCTTCTCTATCATTTTAAAGTACTGCCTCAACCATAAAGGGGCCTGACCCTTGTTAGATTTATCCTGAACATTTCTCTTACCAATTGCCAGAGCATGATACTGGCTAGAAAGAACAGATGACTAGAGATGATGGAAAGGGAGGAGTGGGATGATAATTCTTGGATGAGAAGAAAAGCTGCAACAACAAAAAGGGACCACAAAATGGGAAGTACAGACTTCCTGTAGGACAGAAGGGACAACAAAATGATAGATAAATTAGCCCAAGATAAAAGCAGAGAATAAAAGCAAATGACCCACAATAACTGATAGGCATTGAAAAGGAAAACAATGCCAGTCTCTGTGAACTGAGGGACATTTAGCTGCAACCGTTTTTCTTAATGACAATACCTACCATTTCTAACTGCATCTCCCCTAAATGTGTGCATATTTTACGCAGAGAAACTTTCCTCACAGCTCTGGTGTGCTGGCATGTCTCTTAAAACTCACAGGAGAAACCAGTTTTACACTTTCTGTCCTAGCTCACATTCTCCCCTCTCAACACTTGATCTGCACTGAACTGGGAGTACACACACCTTCCCACCACATTCATGCACTGCATCCAAATACATGTTAATGACCTAAACACACCACTTTGTAAAAAAGGTCTTGAGCCTAATAAAACTTGAAATACCTAGCTAAAGAAAAGCAAAATTAGATCTCAACAAACCCAAACTGAGATTAGCTGTTTGAAACAAAATTAAAATACACCCCTGTGCTTCCCAGCACTTCTTTAATAGCTATCTACTTTTTGGTTTTTTGACTCTCTCAAGTTTAGAAAAGAAGGGAGAAAGGGAAGGAGTGAGAAAGGAAAAGAGAGGGGAGTGTTGGTTGAAGGAAAGAAGATCATGTTTTAACAAGGCACCTTTAAAATCCTATAAAATACTGCCTCTGAGCAAGCTTAACCTGTTTGTTGATAGATAATAGCATGTAATACTTTAGGCTCCATTCAGTCTTTTCCAATGTCTGGGCCCTCTGCCACTGAGTTATTTAATTATAACAGTTAAAAAATTACTTAGGCAGAGCTATCTATATTTGAATAAAGCCCTCCTACCTACCTGTACAAAACCATTGGGTAATAGGTCTTAATCTTATATAAAATTCCCCAGGTAGTAACCATGATCCAGCTTCATCAGTACTAGAAAAAGCTGAGGCTGTTAATATTTTTAGAAACTACATTAAATAAGCCAGGATATTGCAAATGCACCTCAACATGATGCTAGAAAGTACCCAGCAACAATCAGCCATCTGTTACCATTTGGACCATTGATAACAAGGATAATGACCTGATTACATTAACATCGGTGAGGATAAAGACAAAGCAACATATATTCTTAGCATATGAGACCAACAAGACCTTCTTTGCCAATTATCAAAAACAAAAACAGAAAAACAACAGGGAAAAAAACCCCACAAACAAACGAACAAACAAACGGACTGATTATACAGCTGCATGGCAATGGTCAGTAATTCAAGTTTTGTCCAGGTCATATCTGTGTTAACCAAGAGAACTTCCTGGTGTTGTGGCCACAGGGACAGGCAGGGACACTGGAGCCAAGACAAGTGGGCAGGGGGAGACAAGAAATCAGAGAAACTCAAGGTTAGACTAATGTTAAGTTGTACAGCAATGCTACATTCTTGAAGAAATACATTCAGTGCCCAGCTCCTTGTAGGAACATGTTCACATGATGAAAACCAGTGTAATTTTCATCCAAATCACACCCCTCAGCAGCCAGTCTCAGGGGAGAGCAGGAACTGAATTACATCCCTGGTTTAAATCTTCTTTCCCATTTAGCCAGTTCCTCTAGGATGGTGATAAAACCACTGAAGGCACAGAATAAATAAGCATTAATACTGTCCCATATCTTAATTGTATTCAATGTTATATATTCATTATGGAAATACAATTCAGTATGGAAAGCCTAGAGGATTGGCAAGAAAATTTCAATCAATTATAAAGAAACAAATTTGGTAGTAGAGTTTTGTTTTGTTGTATCTTCCTCATGACAAGAAGCAAACAATTCTCTTCAAGAAGCACCACCTCACAACTACTGCTTTGAACGTAACTGTGAATTCAATGAGTGCAGCTAAAATCCAAGGATATGCATTATACGTAGACATGCCAACCCCAACAGTGAGAAATCATGAACAGGAAGAAAATACCAGGCAAAGATGATGTTTACAGAGAAACCTACACTTGGAAAGTGTTCAAGTTTGCAATGATGCTTGAGTTCAAAATTAAGTAACACACTGAGAAATTAATTTCTTACCTTTTATATATTACCTACATCTATTACTGCAAGGTAGTAGTATAATACCTATACTACTAGCTAACATTTCTATGGTAATAGGACCCCAATGTCAGACAGGCATTGTATTTAAAATTTACATTCTCTCAATTTCTGACAAAGTCACAACTACCAGTGCCCATCTTCCAGTGGAAAGGGTCCACTGGGAATGCCAACAGCCAGAACTCTGCCGTATTAACCATGCCTTATCTCCAATCCTTACTGCTATGTCCCAACATATTTTTTTTCCTCCTGTTACTTATCTACCGCTCCTTTTAACATGGGCAAAGCTGCTAATGACAAAAGGGAAGATTTTAAACCAATTTTTGCATTAATACAGATTTCTCTTCTTGTTATTCCATCTGTCCCCAGCAACCTTAAGCACGCTTCTACTGCCTCTGACATGATCAGAGACCTCCAAAACTTAAAAGCACAGAAACCTGTTCTGTACTCACAGGCCATTCTGCAGTAACAGAAAGCCTACGGGACATAACATTTCTTCATTTACCAGCATGCTTCATTTTCCAATTCTTCCAGGAAAACACTCTTACAAGAAAGGAAATATCCAAATATTTAAAGCCTTAGTCAATATCTGCAGTGACTGGCTAAGTAAGACACAGATTGCATTCCCACCCAGCAAATACACGCCGTTTCCTAAGTACCCATGCTATCTCACTAATGAGCACAAGGTCTTATCATCTGTTGTTTGCATTGCAAGGAGAAGCTAAGGGCCCTGTTCAACACCTCAATGGATTGGCACTGTACAAATACACAGCTGGAGACACTCCTCACCTGGAAGAGTTTGCTGCCTAAATGCACGACACAAATAGCATGGCAAGGAAAACAGGTATGCAGATATAGGTGATGTAAGCTGTGCAAAATCACCAACAGAGCCTGAAGCCCCCTCCAGTTGACCAGTGCTGCTCCCATGTTCTATGTCCAGCTACTACCTACCATGTCCTTTACAAAACAAATTAATTACCTTTCTTTCCCTGCCCCTTTTGTTTGTCCAGTAGGAAAACAGGACAGGAGATTGTTCTGACAATTTCTTGTTTGCTAGATATGTAGGTTCTCCCCATTTTGTAGCAGCAGAAAGAAATTATGCTCTAACTTATATGCAACGTTTTCATTGACTTTTCTGTGGTTCTAACTGGAAACTTTGTGACAGCTCACTTGGAGACAAAGCACTTGACCTGATTTTTCATGGAAACAATCAAACTTCAGATTACCCACCGACCCTGGCTATTAAAGAGGATTTTGATTATCAGAAGTTTTAGGAATAGTGGCTCACTGAGCCCCTTTTCAGTATAAATAATTTTTTAAAAAACCAGCACATAGATCCTGTAGATTTCAGTAAGCTTTTAGCATTTAGCTGGAGCAGTACCTACAACATTTTCACTGGCAGCAACAGAAAACCGGCAAAACTTCAGGCAGGTCTGTTCCTGCAAGAGAAGTAACATCTCTTTTCTCCCACCGTATCTCTAAGTTATTTCTCCTGCCTTCTCCTTCCCGTGTCACATCAACATGTGTTTGTTTTTTTTTTTTCTGCCAACATGGTGTTTTAGCTTTCTTTCAGACACAGTAACTAGCTCTAATGTACCCTATTCATGTGCCAATCAAGTCATCATCAAGATCTTAAAGAGAACAATACTTGCATGCAAAGCCCTATTTTGAACTGGTATTTGAGTCACTGCAGGCCAGCCATTAAGCAATCACACATACAGTTAATGGCTTATGTTGACACATGGTAGGGAATTAACCTAGAAAAAAATTCCACTGCATTATTATGAAAGCGAGCCTATCCCGGAACAGGAATATAGAGTAAATTAACATGCTCTTCAGTTAATTTTTAAGAGCCACACTTTGGGTGCAGATTACAGACTAAAGGAAGGGCTTATTGTAAACTGGAGGAAGAAACAAAATGTCTTTCAGTGCAGGTGTATTTCTTTTACACAGAGATTCACAGTTAGAGATTATTTATAGCAGAGAGTAAAATTATGTATTATTCACAGCTTCATAATTATTAGCTCTCTGGAATACAGTAATGCCAGGGAATTGAGTACAAAAAAAATCAAACCATGTGACAGGCATGCTAATCAAGGTGTCTGAGGGCAAGTCTGTACCAAGATACGCTTCCTGTACCTATGAGTATTCATCACAAAATGTGAATAACCAGTAAGACCACAAAGAGGTCCACGGACAAAACCAAGTGGGAACTCAGATAATCCACATCCCTGATCTGTATCCAACTGGCATGTCTTGCTACCACCCAAACTCCTGGGAGGAAAGCTTTCAGCGTGGTTACATCACAGCTACCCTCTGACTAAGACGTTTCCAAAATAATTTATACAAAGTAAGATCATCTTAGCTCAAAACATATGCGTCTAAAACCATGCATTACAACCATCACTTTTGGCAAGACGAGATTATTTGAAAAAGCCAGTAAAGGAAAGCAGAAATATTTCTATTTCTTTTAACCCATAGTTCTCCACATGCAGGGAAAAGGGGAATGCAGCAACAGGTTACACACTTAAAGAGTTCAACCAACTATACCCTGGAGGTGTATTTCTGTGCTTTAGGCTCTTTTTTTTTTTTTTCCTTCTTGTAATCAGGTGGTGGCAGCTGTAGTTTATGTAGTGTGGCCTCAGAAAGAGCCACATCAGCACAACTATGGAGTAGCAGACTCCTACGGTAGTAGGAAAGAGAAGTACTGAAGAAGACAGTGGGAACTTCGCACTAAGAAAAAATATCATATGTAGCTCATGCCTGTAATAACACCAACAGAAAACCTAAAGGAGTTTTATGGAAGGGTATTTGTTATGTTTTAAGTAAATAAAGTTTAACACTATACCTGCAACTAAGTTAAAAGAGGGTAGCATTGCCAGCTGTATCAATTGTCCTTACCACCACGGAGTCATACTGAACCATCAGTCACTGAGGTTAACTGCCATTTTTAAACAAGTCTGACTGGTTTTTCTTTATTGAGTTGTCAGTCCCAGGTTTAATACATACCTGTGTTTTAAGTTAAAACATATTGCAAAACCCGACACCAACACTTCACACATGGCCAAGCCACAGTTTTGTTCATTACTACTGAGGAAGTTCTCAAGCACTTTTCCCTTATCAAAAACCTCCATGAACAACCATTATTGAAACACTAGGAACATCACCGAAGTATGTAATCAAACCAAACTGGGTCCTGTCCGTCCCACCCCCGCCCCACTTCCCCCCCACCCCCCGCCCCACCATCGCCGCCGCTCCAGTCTCAGGTTTCTGCTGCATAACCATCGACACCTACAAGGCACGTTTCATTCCATTTAACAGCTTCAAGAGAAATTCCCTAAAACTTAAACCTCCTTAATAGAAGCGTCGGGAGTTACACTCACCCTTTGGACTCCAAGGACATTACATCCCTCTCCACCTAGCAACACTGTATTTAAAACAACAAATGTTTCACACCATAAGCTCCCAGTTACAACTCCGGATGCAGACGAAGTGAGGTTCAGCGCCTTGCCTTGCTCCAGCAGAGACGTATTTCGTGGGTTTGGAAAACTTGCTTTCCTTCCCAAGTCTCGGGTTCAAAGGAGAATAATATTTCTGCATCTCTGTGAGGAAGGAGGAGGCTAAAGCTACCCATGTTTCTGAGCTGTCCAGACAGAGCCTTAAATCTGTTTACTGTTAAAAAAGCAGTGATATCATTGCACACACATATTCATATAAAAATCTTCTGTTGCAGCTTCACTGTGCATTTTTGCTCTGCTGCAAAAAGAGAACATAAACAGCTATAAATCCAATTTCATAAAAACACCAGCTTTAGTAACTCTAAGTACTTTGAATTTTATTCTTTTTTTTTCTGGTTTATTTTGGTCTTCTAAGAGTCTGTCCCACCCAATGTTTAGAAAGCAACCAGAGCCTCAAAAGTCTGGGCAAGATCTACATTTTTAGAAGGCTAAAAACAAAAAATAGCAAAACAAAATTGGTGTATGAATACAGTCACTGATACAATGAAGCCAGATGACAAAATCTAAATGTTGCAATTAGTCCAAACCTATATACAACAGCTTTAGTATTTAAGAATTTTTTTCAATTACATATAATATGTAATTCACATGTAACTAGAAACTATTTTTGGCAAAAAGCACTCAAAATACCTATACTGTGGGAAAACTAAAAGCACATAGTACAACTTCCTAGTGCCAAAACAGACGTCATGGCAGCACCTGGAAAGGCCTTTTTAGAACCAAACATGCTTTTATGGAGCAATTTTCAAGGTATCTTAAATAAGCTGACAAAGAACAAGCAATTTTGATAAGATGTAAAACTTCAGTTTCGAAAATTTTTCGTCATCAATCACTGCATAGCATTTTAACATAAGAGTAATTCCTACTTTATGACACTTAAAGGATTAAAGTTTGCCTGAAGTTTCCCATGAGGGAGAATTCATGTGTACTAACATACAACCCTTGTATTTCTCTCAGGAAATTGTACCTTCAACAACTGGCAAATTTGCTGCTTATTGACAAGGAATGTAGCTGAATACAAGAATCCAAACAGCCTCATCAGCCTTCCTGATCTGTAGAGTTATGAGGGTTTCAGCTACATCTCCCTTTTTTTGATTTGAGATCAATGTCCAAATCCCTCATAGATACAAATGAAGACATGAGTTAAGCATCCACCTTAGCTTCCAGTGAACCTTAGACATGAATTAAAATGAAAGCTGCCCAAAACATCTGCCAGGACACTCTTAGAGAAGATGTACAGGTTCAGCTTCTATTTCAATAGTATAGGACTGAACAAGGGACACCAAGGGACTATTCAAACCCAATTTTATTTCCTCTCATATAGAGTGCCAGGAATTATCTTGTTATTATCTGACTTATCACAGAGCTAATTATTTCATTTCAAGAAGCCAAATTCATGGATGCTTTTCGACTTGTGAAAAAACACACAACTATTTTTTTTTCGTTTCTTCCCTGAGAGCCAGGCTGCTTGCCCATTCCTTCTGACAGGCGAGCCCGGCTTCAGGCCCAGGAGAGTCACCCTCATCACTGCCAATTGTTACTGGCATTGTGCAGGCAACTGCACAGCCCCACACATGTCTGCATCTCTCATTCTCAGGAATCTGGCAGAGAGGCACAGCCTTACAACTGACACTGGCCCACAGAGGACAAGTGCCTCAAAGTCACATCTCCTAAGGATTCAAGAGCCTCAGACAATGCTGCCTGCACCATGCTAAGCTCATGGGGGCCACAACTAACTTCAAACAATGTGGTTTAGCAATTTTATTATTGCAGGAGCAGTCCTGTCTGTGGGTAATAGGCCATTCCACAAAAAAAAAAAATCTATGAAGGAAAATAATCAGTCTGGATGAAGTGAAACCAAATGAAAGCATAAAAACTTTATTCACCAAGAGATGAAGGAGGAATGTACTCAGCACTTCCAAAGGTCTGAGGACAAAAGGCAGACCCTCCTCTCACCTGCAGCAGAAAGCCACATAAGATGAGGAACATCACCTTTGTCCTTTTGTTTAATACTATTATTGTGAACTATGCAAAGAGGCTACCACAAGCAGCCCACCTCAACCACTGACAGGCCTAACGAGCAGCTAACATGACAAGAAATCTTCTAATGTAACAAAGATGGATCAACTCTGACTGAGACATTAGTCCTTGCTCAAAATTTGCCCCTAACTGGAAGAGACTTCTCCAGAATCCCAATAGTCTGTAAACCTGGTTCCTAGTCAACTGAGTCTCTTTACACATTTAAACTACAACTACTGAAACAAAGAAACTTTGCAGGGAATAGAATACATTTAGAATTATGAAAGAAAGAATTTGGGGAAAAGATTTTTATACTGCACTGCACCAAGCAATAGAGATGTGGGAGAAGAGGTGACAAGTTTCAGGCACAGAAACACTTTCTGAGGTCCTTAACGGCATGCTGATGTGTTTTGCTGTTGTAGGACTTCCCACTAACCTGCAGAGGTTGTGGCTCTATCATTCATTACAAAGGAGCCAGCACAGCCTGAGCTGGAAAGCCGTAAGAGTTAAATGCACACTGCACACCAATTAGAAAAACTCTACAGTTAAAATCAATTGCAATTCCAAGGTAAAAAAGGAAGTAAGAGCAGAAAAATAAATCAAAAAACTCTCACTCATTCACACACTCGAAGAAAAAGCTAAGTACGGTTAGCATGGGGAATCCAGTCCCTCACACATTTCCTTTCCCTGCCAGTATATTCACAGTAGTTTTCAATAAACATCTACACAAGTCACTGTAAGGGAAAAAAAAGATCTGTTTTCTTTCATGCAATTACACAAAAATAACTGTCATCACAACCATCCTTGTGGAAGAAGAGTCCATATTTGCCTGCAGTGAAATCCATCTGCAGCTGCCCTGTGGAAAAGACAGCCAATAATTGGCTTCTTTCACCTCTGTTAACCATGAACAAAAGTGTCATTCAACTCCCAAAAGGATAGAAGGCACCAATGGATGGTCAGCTCTCTGAGCCAATGGGCTGGAATAACAATAACCCTGTAGCATTTTCTTTTTCCTTTTGTTTAGTCCTTCAAAGCCCTTAATTAAGACCCTCACAAAGCACCCCTACAGGCTTCTTTCAATGAGGCATTACACGCCTGTTTTCTTGTATTTAAAGAAGAAAAGTAACAGGGAATTCTGAAACACATTAAGCAGTACACACAATTTCCACGTATTCACAACTGAAATACTGTTACATTTTAACTTTTAAAAATTATCATCAACAAGAAGTTCAAGCTCACTATGCTCACTCTTTGCTGTACATCCCTTGCTAAATACAGGCAGTCATAAAACTGTCCTATCTGCAACAGTTCACTCAAATCCATCACAAGACAGCAGTTCCCAAAATGAAAGCAAGTGGAACAACACATGTTGATCAAACATCCCTGGTCATCCTGAAGCAGAGAAAGGACCGAGTAACGTTGAGGCTGCACATGATGCATCAGCATAGTCTGAAAACAGAGCTGGTGAAGGCTAAAGTATAAACCCTGCTATGTAAGTGGCCTCTCATACAATTAAATATCTACTTGCATTTAATATAATGAAGGTAATCTGTACTCCACTATTTAGGACCAAACCGATGTAATACTGATGTTTGTGTATTAAACAGTCATTTGAGGACTACATCAGCTTTTCAGCAGTGTAGGCAGGTTTTGTTTAACAGAAATCCTATAGAAACCTGTAGTAGTTGAGCCACAACCAGGAAACAAAACAGTTTTAAGAAAACACCATTGAAATATCATCCTCATAAATGCAGGCTGGTTGGAGGAAACCTAGTCATCTAATCCCTTCACACTCCAAACCAGCCAAAGCAGCAGACTAATGAGGTCACTGTTTTTTGGGAGGTATCCAGTGCACGTGGTGAAGAGCTCGAGGGTAGGTCAGGAGTACCAGGTACAACCACCACTTAACAAAGCCATCACCTACCCAACAGCAGTCCAAGCCCTCCAGGGCGCTGCTGCCTTTCTGCATTATCTTGTAAATGCCCTTGTCCTGTGAATACAAGCAGCTTCCCCGCGGGAGACTGGCCCAGCCAGTCCAGCCAAAACCTACCAAAATCATTACCAGAGGATAGTTTTCACATCAAAGAATCACAGGCTGAGGCTCCGGTAATCTCTAAAACACTTTCTCCCCTGAAAGAAAACTGGAATAGCCCTTCTGCAATTGACAGAAACCCCCAGAACATTTTGAAGAACAGACAAAAACATTTTTATTACAAACACCAATCTGAGCAAATGCAAAAAGTAAGTTTAAAATCCTCTCTACACCACCTACGTATCCAGCAGCCACTCTTTAAAAGCACCACATGCTATAAAGAAAACTGTGTGTCTAGGCAAAACCTGGGATTGTTCAGCTTGGAAAAGAGAAGGCTTTGGGGTGACCTAATTGCAGCCTCCCAGTACCTGAAGGGAGCCTAAAAAAGAAATGGAGAAAGACTATTTACAAGAGCATGTAGCAACAAAACAACAGGGAATGGCATCAAACTGAAAGACAGTAGGCTTACATTAGATTTCAGGAAAACATTCATTACTGTAAGGGTGGTGACACACTGGAACAAGTTGCCCAGAGAAGTTGTGGGTGCCCCATCCCTGGAACATCCCTTGTTCAAGGCCAGGTTGGATAGGAGTCCGAGCAATGTGGTCTAGTAGAAGGTGTCCCTGCCCATGGCAGGGGGGTTGGAACTAGGTGATATTTAGTTCCTTCTAACCCAAATCATTCTACGATTTTATGAAAACGCAACTGGGTACAAATTAACGTAGACCTTTTTATAATTTTTTAAAAATACAGCAAAGAGTCAGCTGCTCTTCTTTGATTATGTTCACATAATCAAAGAAGCAACTTTCCTTTCAGGAATGGCAATCTAACAGTACTCAATGATTTTGATTTTCAAAGATCAGATGGCCTACTTAGGTATTATACACCAAAATCTCTTTCTAGTCATACTTTAGATCACTGAATTAAGGCCACAACAAATTATGAATGATGACCACCTGTCCTACATGGTGTTCCTGTTTCCTCCACCTACAAGAAAATGCGATGTAACTATACAAAAAAATAAGGAGGAAAAAACCACTGCATGATTTGGTTTGAAGGCTTAACTCCACGTATTTTCGGAAAGCCTATTCACAAGCCTTTATCAGAATGTCTCGTACCACTGACCTTAACAGAGTGCAACATTGATAAAGGAGGAATTTGCACTCAAGTTCTGTTACATTATTGACAATTTCTGTGATTATCTACCACAGCAGTTCAGGAGGAACTCTAGCAGCAAAGAGCAAGAAAAGTAATTTATGTTCTAAAACCAAGCATGAGAACTCATTTGAAGGGCATCCAATGCATCAGCTACAATCCAAATTTGTATCAAGCTGATAAAAATACTGCTAGAATATCTGATAAAACTGCAATGTAACATGAGAATATGCCATTGCAATATAATATAAAAAAGCAAAACAAGACCCAGCCCATCCTGTGCAAGCTGAGGTCCACACGAGGGTGAGGCTTTGCCTCTCATTAGCTGCATGGCTCAGTGTCTAAACTGCTGTTGTCAAAAAACAAACAAACCCCCCCCCCCAACAACAACACCAAAACCCCAAGAAAAACTCTCTAACAAACAAACGCCCAAGCAAAAACACCCAACCAAACAAAGCAAATATGGCGATAAACTGAAATGAAAGAAGTTCCATTGAGCAACGTGAGGAAGTACTCCTTTACTTTGAGGATGGCAGAGCACTGGAACAGGCTGCCCAGGAAGTCGTGGAGTCTCCCTCTGGAGACATTCAAACCCCACCTGGACACATTCCTGTATCACCTGCTCCAAGTGACCCTGCCTTGGCAAGGGGGTTAGACTGGATGATCTCCAGAGGTCCCTCCAACCCTAACAATTCTGTGAAAAAAAAAGGAAACCAAACAAAGCCCCCAAAACTATTCAGACATCAGAGGCACTCACAAAGATGACTGTTGGTTGGGAATTGCATCTCAAACTGGATACTTGTGCTAACCAAATTTAGTAGGACAGCTCTGGACTTCTGGATTTTGGCCTAACATGGATAAAATTAGTAATACTTACTACTGCTGACCCAACAATATAAGTCAATAAAAACTTAGCATATTTTCTAATTTTTAAGGAAAATGTACATAAGCATATGAAATGTTTCACAGAAACCCTCTATGAAAAAGAACTGATAGCAATCACGTGCAATTATAAAAAAGAGGTCAAAGAAGCACTTATTACTAGTGACTTTCTTGAAAAGGTTATCTCTTCAGTTTAACTGTTCTTAGTATTTAAATGACTACACCCATTTAAAAATCGAGCCGTTTTTAATCACTAAATTGTCAAGAAAAAAAACAACTTACTTAATTACTTAATGCAAACAGAACATTTCAAGTATTCACATGAAAAACAAAGACATATCAGATTGACTACCTGGTCCACACTTTGCAACAGAGATTAAGGACTATCAAGATTAATCTTGTACATAGAATCAATTTTTATACAAGCACATCTAACTCACTTGTGATCAAAAAGCAAGTGACCCACAGAAGGCAATCAAGTAATCTTCCTGTATTTCTAGTTTGCCTATAGACAGAAATAGTACATGCATCTTCCCAGCAATATGCATTTTACAGATGAACTCCAAGAAAAATTTGGCTTATGAACACCGGTCTACTTGGTTATCTCTACATGACAAACACATGGGCATATTTTTACATCATCCTAGCTATTCTATCGGCAAGGAAATACACTCTGGCTCTTACCTAAAGGCCACTGCCCAAAGTAAATTTATATTATGACAACTATAATGGGTACAAGGTGGACAAAATGCATCCTTCCTAAGCTCCATTAATAAAATGAACTGGTTTGTTTTGTTCTTGCTTGTTTCGAAGAAGTCTGGTTCCTTCTGCCTTGAAAGACTATGAATTTTACTGGATCAGTAAACCAAGGCCAGTAAAACTTGCCACGCAGCTTGAAACCTGCTCCTAATAGCTCCTTTAAGCTATTGACACCCTGTTTCCTCATTACCAGTTTAATAATTTACTTCCATTAACACACCCAGTTTTCCAATTTACCACCAGCAAAATTATGAAGATAATATTTTAAAAAAAAGAAAATTAATGCCCTGAAAGCTAACAGGGTGTAAAGGTTTCTATTGAAACTGACAAACCCTTTTTAATACAATAAATGAAATAATGCTCTGCAATTACAGTGTCAGATTCCACAATAAATAACAATGTATCTTATAGTCACTACCAAATCTGAAAAGCAGATGCAGTGATTTATTTTAAATTTTAGTTGAGGGACAGGTGATCAGATTAGAAGTTTAAGAGACTATCTTAGGGGAAAAGGTGGGGAAACATGGAAAACAATCACTTTTTGTGTTTTTGAACAAACAGCAGTGTATAATGAAGAAGGCAATTTTTAAAAACATACAGAGCTTTGTCAAGTTAAAACAGTTTTTTTCCACATATATAAAGAGTCAACTTTACAAATATATACTGTGTCACTAACAACAGAGTTAAATAATTATTCCATCTTAATAAGAACACTAAATATTCAAAGGTTCAAGACAAATGGAACCTTTTGCTACTTTCCATTATATTTGCCACAAAATAGTTAGATATAAGGACTATTTATATTAAACATGGTAGAGTGAAGCAACCCATCCCTCTGACATATCAGACTGTATTCTGTATAGCATATAGATTAATAAATGTTGCAAAAGAAACAGCTTTTAGAACTAATTTTGTACCACCCAGTTCAAGAAATTCGCTCTTCTAACTACCATTGAATTCAAATAAAAACTGTTTAAACAAAGAATGTATGCACTTTATCCCTGCTGGTCTTTACTATTTGTATTTTCTTTTCTTTCATCCATGTATTTATTACATTTATTTACATCCTATGTATTAGGAAGGACAGCATGGAAGACAAATAGAAGGATATAAACCTGAGAAATTTCCACAAGATTAAGTATGTATTTCTTTGCTACCATAGAAGCAATCAGTCTGGCAGCATTGCATCACATCCATCTTATAAATACATTTAAATACTGTATGATTAAATAGCTGCCAGTAGAAAGAAATGGTTGAATTAATGGATGTTATTAGGTAATTTGAATGTTTTTTCCTTTGTACCTGTATTGCCCCAATACAGTATTGAAGGGCAGTGTAAACTGGTGCTGTCCTGCTGAACTCATAGGGCCTTTAGTTAAGGGAGAAATGTTTAGAGCTTGCTTATTCAGTACATCTAGTAGTTTAGCTTCTGAAAACTGAAGCTTAACATGCTATTTTAAAGGTATCATTTACGTTTCCAAGACAGCTCCAGGCACTGCCTTGTTTGGAGTTGCTTACCAAGCAACTATGTTTCTCCAAACAAATAATGTGCAGAGGGCAAAGGGCAGTGAAGGTAATTATTGGAAGGAAATCTCTCCCTAGGCCAGAAAAGAATAATTAAGCCTGTGCATGTTAAATCACACAGGGAAGTGAAAACTGAAATAATTGAGCGTAAGTGATAGCAAGACCTATCTGCAATCTTCTTGAAAGGAAATTAAGGCAGGGATAATATAAAGTGGGATTGCTTGGGCAACATGAAGGCAATATCCCCAAACTTCATTCACAGTTCTTTGTATAATGTTCACATTTTCCCTATACACACACACACTCCCCCACAGCAGAGAAAACCTTCAGTAACCCAGTAATTAAATGAGTGTGCTGAAACCTAAAGCAGTTAAACTGCATTCTGCAATCGTGGATTCAACACAATTTACTTATTGCTCATTAATCTCTCCACAGATGCTATCTTTTTAACAGCTAAAAAAAGCTTAAAATATGACCAAGATTTTAAATGTTTAAAATGCTTCTCGTGCTTCATTCACCACCTTGTCTAAATGCATGCAACATATGGCTGTTAAGTGTGATGAGTTTCCAGTCTAGTCCTTGCCCAAAAGCCTTGGGCCATTGTGTTAAAATGTAATGAAAGCCATTTGCACTGAAAAGCTGGTGAAGAAAAGCTATAACAGTATCTCCTCCTTCCGAGTTGCACACCTGGAGGAAAGCGCCTTTCCAAGACATCAGCAGTGCACTGCTGCTGCTGACAAGACAGCAGCACAATAGGGCCTGTTTGTGTTTTTAACTGCACATGCAGTGATTATTTGCTAAAGCTTCTTGGGTGATCTGCATATATTCTCTGAAATTACACTATGTGTTAACTGCTTTTAAAATACAAAGCAAATACGGAGCAATATTCTGTATTTCTAACATCCTATGCACTTCAGGGAGACTTAAACCAAAGACCGACTATTTCATAGTGACGGGTTAAGAAGTAATCCCATCTAAGCTCCCAAAGGAGATAAGCAACATCTATAACACTGACAGATCTTACGTCATTCCCAATACTTTTGTAGATATGAACTGTTAAGATACTTGCTGTCAGACTCAAAAGAAGCATCTGCTAGCACTGTTCTGCTGCAAGAACCTTTCTGTCTCCTTTACCAAACTTTAGAATTTTATAAGTCGCTCTTAACTCTTTTAGCAAAGCCCTCACGTTAAATTGCTAAGATAGATATCTATAAGTTCCTGCAGATTTCCATTGATGTACAGCAGAGCTAAACAGAACTCACCACTATCATACATAATGAGTAGCTTCTACTTCAACACAAACATGAGCAGGGCTCAAATCCCAAGGCAGGGTGCTACTACTCAATGGTTTTTCTTTCTTTAAATCAGAAATGCAAAAGACTTGTAATACTGAAAATGGTCATATGTAAAACTACTTCTACACTTTGCCTGTTGATCCACGCTGACATTCATCTGTTCTCTTAAAAAGCTACTTTTCAATTTGATAGTTCAAGAAAGGCACCAAGAATTAAAACTTACTTAGCACATGGGACAGTAGGCACTACATAATTCTTGTTCTTTTTCTCGGTAACAGCAAAATGCAACTGCAGTATCATCTTTTGAAAGAAGTGGATTTTTTTGAAATATGTACACACATCATAAACACTGTAGAATCCTCAGTTTCCCCAGTACTTCTAAAGTGTATCTCCTGATGGGAACTTGCAGACCAGAGATAAAACAGAAGCTGCCTATTCGTATTGAGGATGCCAAAGAACAAACTGGTGTGAAAGTCAATTTGGACAGCAAAGTGGCCAACAATACCAATCTTGACCTTTTTATAGTAAAATAAATCAGACTGGGCACCAAATTCACTGAGGCAAGTTCAATGAAAAATGGCATGAGGGATAAATATTTTTTGATGTTTACATTATTATTCCACTATTTGCTATTCTTGATGGCACTGAACCAACCCAGACCAGGTGATGCACTTTGCCTGAAGGACATAGGGAATGTATCTGGTGAGGCAAAAACTAAAGGTATTTGCATATTTATCTGATGTTTGTCAGAACTTCTCCCATTCATGCTATTAGGGGAAAACCAATTATTTTGTGTAAGTGAAGATACAATCACAGCACAATGAGTCCTATGCTAAAGCAGGATTTCAGATACATTATTGTTTTCATGCTAGGATTTTTGAATACATAGACTTATTTTACTGGCGTAATTACTCAGGAGAGTTGAAGAGTTCTAAGGAAGAAAAACCGGTCTTGCTGCAAAATTGCAAAGGATTCTACTGAAGAAGTAAACAACTGCCACTTATTATCCCAAAACCAAATTAAATCCCCACGTAATGCTCTTGAAC
Organism: Monarcha castaneiventris obscurior; assembly: GCA_026261815.1. Lineage (NCBI taxonomy): Eukaryota > Metazoa > Chordata > Aves > Passeriformes > Monarchidae > Monarcha > Monarcha castaneiventris. Next base: position 58,487,230 of record JAMPIT010000894.1, on the reverse strand, counting down.
ATTGAGATATTGCATGGTTTTTGTCTGAAAACTAGAGACTGACCTTTGCAGTAAGCAGGTAAAAGAAAAACAACATATAAACAAACTAGTTGAATTTTTTGAAAAAAATGTCAAGCAGGAGCAAGTAAATTCTAAATAAATGATTGACCTGATATTGAAGAGATATAATGCCTCCAGTAAACATTTAGCCATAGTAACACAGAGCCAGCAGATTTGCCCTTGCAAAAGACATGGATTTTCTACGCCTAGCAAGACTCAGTTCTGTAAAATATTAACAGTTTGGTCAATATTGGTCAATAGCCCATCCACTTCCATTGTTTTATTTAACCCAAATGTTAAAACAACAGCAGTAAAAAATTACCAAAAGGCAGAAGATTGTGCAGGCCCAAATCATCAGTAACTATATTCTCACAGGAGGATTCTTTACAATGGATCATTTCCTTTCCTCTCCCTAGCTAATCCCATAAAGGCCACCAAGACCCTAAGACAACACCCAGCACAGTGAGCATTTAATGCCTCAAGAGAGCAACTGCTTGAGTGAAACTGTAAATAAAGGAGATGAACAAGAAATATGTGGGTTGCTGCTGACAATGGCTTTGCAAAATTCCCTTAAAGAATGTGTAAGTCTGGCAACTATCTTCCAAACAGTGCAAGGCTCCTTTCAGTAGGTTAAAGGGCTCCTAATTTGCAGGAGCAGCTCACAGAACTGCTGAGAGCTCTATTACAGGCACGTATCCCAGTTTGGGAAAGGTTTCCCCTAGTTAAAAAAACCAACATATTTCTAGGACTTCCAATCATAGCACCTGAAAAAGAAGACCACCTCTTCACAGCTTTTACATGCACGAGTGGAGTGAAGGTCAGATCCACAGTTCTGCCACATGAAGAACACAAGGCATGTTTCCAGACAGAACGACCCACTGCACCAGAGAGAGAGGCCTGCACTCTGAAGTCAGGGGCTTCACAGCATCTTCACTTTTCCAGATCAACCAACTATATCTGCTACTATTCTGGATCAGCATTTAGAAAACAGCAAGGAAATTCTCAAGTAAGAGTTATTTTTAAAATAACATGAAACTAAGATCTAAAAAGGATACCCCATAAAGTATGGATACCCCATACATCAAATTCTAGTAACAAAGAAAAGACTGAAGCTATACACCACCAACTCCTTCTGATAGTCAAGGAGCAGCAAGCTTCCCCAAACATCCTTTCCTGGCTTGCACCATCCTCTCCTCCTGCAATAGGAGCAAACCATCCTGCTCTCCTGACACAACCCTAAAGCCTTTAGTGCAGGAAAAACAAATTCTCACTTTACAAGCTAACACACTGCCATGTTCTGTTTGGATAGCAGGGAACAGTGGGTGCCATTTTTTGCTCTGAAAGGGGAAGCAATGGGCACAGGAGAAACCGACCCCCAAGTACATCCCAGCAGGACCCCCGTATCTGCGCTCACATCTTTTGCATCTACTGAACACCACAAACCAACCACCACAGTGCCCAAATGGTTGAGAAAAAACACTGCATAGTATCACATACAGATGAATGAAACGCAACCATAGTGAACTGTACTGCATAGTCTTCGCAATACTTTTGCAATACATTGCATTACTGCAATGCCAAAACAGCATTGTTCTACATCTGGGGTTCCTGTGCCACAAGAAAACAGTGCCAGGCAAAGCACAACAGCTTCAGCAAGAGCATTTTGATTGCTCACAGCAAACCTTATGGTTAGCTTACCAATCAACCGAGAAGTTTGAAGCCTCCAGCTCTCTGCCCTTACAGCCCTATACATCACTTTCAAAGATGGGAATGAAATATTCCATATGTTTCCATTGTCAGTGACATGCCTATTGAAAGCACTGCCATGCTCTCCCCACTGGGGCACTGGGTCAGGCTATTAATCTGTAACTATGCAGATGTCAAGAAGGTAATGGCAAAACTCCCAAATTAAAACACATTTTCGGAGAGCAACCTTATAAAATATACAGCTGTATCTGCAGCACTATTAAGCTAAATTAAACAGGTTTAGGCCTCCCCTGCATACCTCTGAAATTGCACATTCATTTATGATTCACTACTAATCTTGTAACCATTTAAAAGTCCAGGCACATTTGCGTAAAAGTTTTAGGGTGAAAAAAGTCCTTGCAAGACCTAGCAGTTCACCACAATTGGCTGGAGAGAGAAATGGAGGAGGCACATCACTTTAAAAGAAAAAAAAAAAAAAAAGCCTTTTTATTTCAGTAACGAAATGCTCAAATGAGAGCTGCAAAGATGGCTGTTTACTCTCCAAGGGCTTGACTTCTGAAGGTGCTCTCCACAGTCCTCTCAACAACTTCACCTGACTTTGTATTTTTCTTCATTTTGGGTTTGGTTTTTTTTCAAGGTAAATAATTAGCACTTGCTCTCTTGGAAAGAAGATCTTTTTTTCTGCCCCAGAGACAGAACCTTCTGTGCAACTTAAACCCTGTCTTCCAAACCATAATGATTTGAGGCTCCTCCATTTTTAATGCAAAGCCTACAGGAATTATTTACTACATTTGAAAAAAAAGTGACAGTGCTCTTACTTTTTGTAATAGTTTTCCTAGTCCTAAGGAAGAAGTTAACTTTCAAAATTTTAAACTTTAATTTTGATTTTAGATCAAAAACAAAAAAAAAAAAAAAAATCAGAAATTACTTCAAGTATATCTTTACTGTGCAAAATCTTGAGGCTGAGTTGTCAAAAGTCACTAACCACTGAGTCAATGACCTACAGGTGACCAAGTTGTAAATGAAGATTTTTAATTACATGTGTATTTATCAATATTAGATTTGAACAACATCAACAAAAAACTCCAATACTGATACACAGTGAACATCAAATTTAAGTAACAAATCTTAGATGTTTTAGAGTTATCTGACATTATACCAACAAACATCTGAAGACATTTAAAAATGCTATGACTCGAGAAACACAAGAAACTCTTTTCAATTGTGAAGAAGATATTCTTATCTTTCACATACTCATTACTTCACATGTATCCTTAATGAATTGCACTCATCAGATATAAATGCAAAAAACACAAGAAGGAAACACAAGGAATTTTTATTTCTGCCATGCTATGGAGACCATCAAATTAAACAAAATATATTTAATAATATACTTTTTAGCTGGTTAAAAAAAAAAATTATGTTCAAAGCTTAGCCAAAGTTTTAGTAACTCCAAAACATACTGTGTGACTGAAACAGGCCACCAAAGAAAAACATTACCTCCTTCTAACTCAGTAACAGCAAATATGAAAAACACATGAGGAAAAACAGGCTGATAAAAATTCCTGAAGTAATATTCTTATTTCCCAAAATCAAACATACCTTTCACAGACCACAGTCCACCAGGAAATATATATCAATATCACCTGTTCAAATCTGTATTTTTTAAAACACGTTATCATATTGGCTGACATTATGCATAATGCCATCAGTTGGCTATTACCCATTCAAATTCAACAGCAGTTTTCAGATACCAACTTTAAACTGTTATTTTTGAGATCCCTACAGTCCTCTCTGTGATTTTGTAAGAAATGTAAAATATCATTGTGCCTTCAAATTCGTGGTGAAGCTGAAATACAGATTTCCCTTCCTCTTTCAGCAACAGGAGTGTTTCTGGGAAGTGGAAAATTCAGACCTTGTCACAATCCTGTAACAGTTAAATAATTCAACATAAAATGGATTCTACTATGTTCGGTATGTATTTTAAAACAAATTACATACGATTTGAAAATATTGGACACTTGCAACTTCAGTGAAACTCACAGACAGGAACAGTAACTTAGCACTTAAAAAAAGGCAAAAAGGTCAACTGTTTTGCAGTTACATCACAGACCATTTTTTCATTATTTCATTACACATTCCAGGTACCCTTACATCTACTGCTGCGTGTATCCTATTTGGACATATCAGCTTTATTTGGAACAAAAGTGAATTAATCTGGGCCTGATTCTGAAAGAAGAGCTTTTAGACATATTTATAGAGAGGACAGTATTTATACAGTAACATCAAGAGGTAACCAACATCTCCTGTGTGTGAACTCCTGTGACAACCATCACTGCACACAATTCTGCATCATTTCTCTGTAGCAAAATCCTAGGTCACTGTTGAAGCAGATGGTGAATCTATAAGGTGGAGAGGATGGCCAGGGACCTCTAATCCATGACACACTGTTGATACCTCTATAAGCAAAAGTCTTGTAACATTTAAAACTCTGTTGCTTCAATTTACAGATTTCTTCAAATAGGAATGGCTGCTTCTGCTCTTATGTACCTTCTCCTACCTTTGCCTCCTATTCCTAGGATCATACAAATCTCTCCAATTCTTCCTCAAGCTATTTTTGACCTTCTGCTTCTTCCACAGAAAGACCTAAAACCACAGCAGCACAGATCAGCTGCCTGAAACACAATCACCCTTTAATAGAGTAACTGCTGGCCATAAATTTTCATGTAGCCATGCTGAAGTGAACCAGTCCCATCCATTTCACTCCCTTGTTTGTTTGTAAAACAAGGAGCAGGCAAACCTGGGCTGTCGGCAAATCCCCCAGAACATAAACAGAACATCAGCTCCTACCCATTCCCAACAAGAGGCTCATCTTCAAGAAAAAGCTTTCAGGAAAAGCGCAAGGGCGGCTGAGAGGAAGATCTCTGACATTCAGAGATACTCCCAGAGCCACGCAGCTACCATGCTCTCTAAAATGTGATATGGGTGCTCAGCCCTTCGGAAATCTAGGCCGGTAATTTTCTCTGGGTAAATAAGAGCTTGTGTTCTGCAAAAATTGCTGGCTTAGATGTAGAATACAAAACAAACAAAGATCCTTGCAGAGAAGGTTTTTTTGGTTTTGTTTTGTTTTTCAGTCCTTATATTACAGCTTCCATATTCTCTGTCTCAAGTAGACAGTTACTACCAAATTCCTCTCAAGAACTGAAAAGGTAACTATTTACTAGCATAAACTTGCTTACACTAAAGTCCAACTTTTTTCCATGCTGCAGACTTATCTTAGTATTTATTCCCCAAAATCACACTTACAAGCCTGTGCCAGTAAGCATCAAATGAGAAATTACATATTGCTGATACAATTGAGCTCAGTGTACAAAATAAATGCCAAATACCTGAGAATTACATGCTATGGCAGAGTGTTGGGGGTTTTGGGGGGAGGGATAAAAGGCAAAGAGAAAATCACCAAATTTGATACCAACAAAAACATAAAAAAGGCAAAAATATTTAATAAAACTTTGGAACACCAACAGCTTCACTTTGTGTATACTACCTAAAAGCATCTACTTTTTTACAAGACTAACTGATAAATCGGCCAGCTTAAAGTGAAGATAAAGACTCCAATCCTTGGGTGATACCTGCTGGAAAGACTGTTGCTGGAATCACTGAATGTTGCCTCCTGTCCATGGGATTTCATGGGCCTGTACAAATGTAACAACATTTCTGCTGACTTATAGGAATACTCAAATTGAAACGACATGACCGTGTATTTCTAAAAGAAGTATGGAATTGTTACTTGCCATCACATCACCAGTATGTAGCACAGGCAAGCGAAAAACTAAATGGTTTACCTGTAAAACCTTCAAACCACTAATTAGATAAGGCTTTTCTTTTTCTACCTCAGAAGAATTGCAGTTATGCTACATTTTCCAGACTCAAGGTCACATCTGGACATCTTCACTTTTCACCATAACAACTCTACTAGACAGCATTAACAAAACTCAGCCAGGTCCTAACTATAATTAGATATCTGACCATAGCAGGATGCTAAATATCTCTCTACCTTTGTACCAGATGTATGAGAAAAAGACACCTCACACTTCCCTACTACATTTTATCACATGGGCAAGTTCTGCTCAAGCCAAACAGAACCATATAATTTTGCCATTTACACATAAATGGAGCAAGGTATCTCATTCAATTGTGAGAGCATGTAGGTACTTCCAGATAGCGTGTATACCAAAATACAGATTGCCAACTCTCTGTGATTGCTGAAGCAACCTGTAGTATGAAGGAAGTGAAAAAAGGATCTCAACTGCCACATCTTGACCTTATAAAGCAGCACACAGAAAGACAGCACTGTTAGGTTAAATGAGCAATAAAACCCAAAAGATCAAGACGACAATTTCACCCTGAAGGTCTACCTCCTAGTCTAGGGCAGCCAGAGCTCCCAAGCTCCTGCACCTTTCACAACTCAAAGAAAATAAAATTAAAGCAAGGGACCCTACCATTCCCTGAAAATACACACAAGAAGTACTGGAACAGAAACTATCTGTACTGTTGTCTTATTTCAAGTGCCTAAAATATAATAGTAGGCACTGAGAATTCCTCCCACATATATTCCTCATGTTTGTCAACCTAAACCAGCAAGGCCCATGGAAGATCTCTCCAAAATCTAGAATTACTTGCTTTTAATCTCCTGCACAGACTCATACAAGTATTAAACCTTCCAAACCGGAATTTGAGTTCTCAAATTGACATCTATGAGAAGCACAAGCACATGTATGCCCTACTACAATTTCCTCTCACTAACATGAAATTTTCTAGAACATGGCAAGTGAAACATCATAGCAAAAATCAGGAGCGTACAGCATTGGAAAAAAACCAAACGAAAACCATTTTTGTATTCTAGCACAGCCACCACTTGCACAGACGACAGTTATTTTGCAACCAAGGAAACTGAACCTTCATAAACAGAAAAACAGGCAGATGGTAATTAAGAGTTACATAAACACCTACCTAAATTATACAGAACAAACAGTTGCCTACAGTAAAAGTATCGAGCAATTATCCTTGTCATCCCAACTCCCTCTGAGTTCCTCCTCATCCATCCTATCCCCCCAAAAAGTCTGGATCTAGTGCTGTCACGTCTCTTTTCTTATACACTTATACATCTCCCAATCTTATGCACTTATACATCTCCCAGTAATCTCTTCACTGAGATGACTGCAGTTGGGACAATATATTCACCTTTATTCAAATTCCACCTCTCAAAGTTCACCAATGACTCAAAAGTAGTGACCAGATACTACATCTTTTCAAGCTGCTCAGTCTGATACAATTACCCTCAGGAGACCTCACTGTACTTTGGTAATCATATAACCCCCCCACTACCACTCCAACCCCTCTCTCCCTGCTTTCAAACCACCCCAGTAAGCAAGAAATGAGCAGGGGATCAGTCAAGAGCTGAATAAACAGAAATAAGGAATGTGAAGGGTATTCTCTAAGGATATGCCTTTAAGGCTCTAGAGAAAACCCTGCCTGATCATTCATGGCAGCACCTTGGAAGCTAGGCTAAATTATTAGACTTAATACAAAGAAATTAACACTTCGGGAAAACAGAACTAGTAAAAATTAAATACCAACTTCCTTCCATAATTCTCAACTGGAACTCATTCACTACCAACTTTAATTCTGAGCAACTTTTCTTCAGCTGCTCTCTCCTGGCCAAAGCAAAAATCTAGGTATAGTTTTGCCTTAGTATCACAGAACACCACCTCTAACACTTTCAGCCATCTCTATGCTACAGGCTCTCTGCTGACATGGCTATAATCAAAAAAAAAAGCCCTGTAGGAATGCTAAGGGGCTTTCCTGGCATCAATAAGGTGCCTTACAGAGCACAGAAAAGCTTTCTTCACATGGCTAAGGTGCTTTGCCATGAAACAAACATGTCAGGTAGGGGTATGATTTTATTTTCATGTCTTCTTCCTCCACACAAACCAACTCAGCGTCTCTCGCAGAACTATACTTTGCCTGGTTCAAGCAGGTCAGAAGTGAGTTTTTTATTGCCTCCAAAACTGTCTTCTACGTATCCTAAACTTCTAGTGGCCTCACTACAAGAGAGACTAGTTAAGCTCAGAAGTACCAAGAAGTCATCAATTTTTTTTCCTTCCGTAAATAAGGAAACAGGAACTATACACAAATGGGGATCAAGGGTGTCCTCCACCGTCACAGAATCAAACAGATTCTTCTCAAGCTTAAAGAGCATAAAATCAAAAGCTACAAAAACTCATTCCAAAGCACACTGAAGTGTGTGCAGGTCTCCTCTCACTTTCGCCATAAGTGTCACATTGGCTGTGTGAAACTTAACTGCACAGTAAGGAGAAACTTATAAACTGGAACTCTTTGGCAGCCTTATCTCTAATGGATGCTGGCTATGGCAACTTTTGCCCATTAAACAATGAATGTCGTGTTGCAGACACTCAGGGATGTACCAGCCCATTCTATAAGACAGCCAGACAATGTAGTAGCCATTAAACCTATGCTGAAATGCCGCTTTTACCAGAGAGGCTTCAAACACTTTATTAATTTGGGTAACTTCCCTGTTTTATCTGTGGAGGAAAGAGAAGCCTGCTTACCAGTAAGTCCAAGGGTTCAAGACGGCAGCTTCTAACTCCCTACCCCAAACACTCAGAAACCAACATTTCTGCCACAGGAAAAACACCACAACTAACACCGTATCAGCACAAAAAAGAAGGAACAAAATATTTAAACACAGGTAACAACTGAGACCTGCAACTTCTACCATTCATCAAATACTACACAAGAAAAAAGGCCCAGTAATCTTTCTCCACCCAGCCTGAAGAATTAAAAGAAACAATCCAAATATATAGGAGAAATTTGAAACTTCCTCAGTAAACAAAATATCCAGTAACTAAGAATCAGATACCCTTTGCATATTAAGCATAGGCAAACAAAGAGAAAGAAAAAAAGTGCAATTTTCGAAGGCATACACCACTGTTGTATTCTGACAAAAAAGCAATTCGGTACCGACCTGAAACCACGCACCAGCATTTGCCGTAGTGTGCTGCATTATATGTTGTAAACACGGCAAAGCTTTAGTAATACCAGACTTGACCACTGGCCCATACTAGACCTTGCTCCACCCGGTGAAATCTGCGCTGAGAAGTGGGGCAAGACTGACAAGTTTTATTGTGAAACTTAACAGGTTTGTGGATTAGCAAAGCTACCGTATTGAAAGCTACATGACCTCCTCGGTCGTGTTTCTACAGAACAGTGCTCATTCCTCAATTAAAATTTTAATAATAAAGTTACCAAAACGCCACAAAAGATCTACCAGTTTCTGCCTACTTTACAAAATTATCATAGAATATGGGATAAAATGTTTTAAGAGTTTACATTTTTCTTCATTCACAAGCAAAACTCGATAAAACCTTCGATGTTTGCTTAATGCTGGGTTTTTTCAAGGCTCCCCTGAGCTTTACCATAACGAGAGATTTTGTAAAAGCGAGGGCACCTTATTTACCAGACTTATGCGTTCTTCAGACTGAAAATGCCTTGGCTTTTGGTAGGAAACTGGCTAGCCTGGCAACTGGTTTCTGGAGAAAAACTAGGAGAAAGGCGATTCAGGGCGAGGACATCACGCTGAGGCCCACATATGTGAGTGAGGGCAGCAGCTCCCCCCCGGCTCAGGACGGCACCAGGATTGACTCGGGCCCCACCAAACTCCCCAAGACCTCCCCTTTAGCTGCCACAGGACCCAAGCAACTTCCTCCCCGCCTTTTAAACCTCCGACGCCGATTCCTTCGGGGTCGGCCGACTCACGTCCACCCGCCGGAACCCCGGGGTGCTGCCTCAGGCCCTGCCAACCTCACCTGCCCCAACGGGGCCGGGCCGGGCCCTGCGTGCGGCCCGGAGGCCCCACCGCGGGAGCGCGGCGGCCCCGGAGTCGGCCGCGTTAGACCCGCAGCAACAACAACCACACACACACTCAATTGTCGGGGGTACCCGCCGCAGGTACCTCCCCGCCGCGACCACCTGCCCGCCCGTACCCAGCCCGGCCCACGCCCCGACTTACAGGGCGTGCGTGAAGACGCTGAGTCCCGGAGGCACGGCCGCAAGCCCCCGCCCCGAGCAGTCCACGCCGCGGTCGCCGTCGCAGCTGCAAGGGGCCGGGCAGGGTGGGGGGGACGCTCCACCGCTGTGTCCGGCCCAGCTCCCCAGGCCCCAGGCGACGAGGCCAAACAGAGCAAGGCACCACATCGCCGACCCCGGCGGCCGCTGGCCGCCCAGCCCCCCCGCCCGGCTCGGCTCGGCTCGGCCTGCGGCTCTCCGCTGGCGCCCTCCGCGCACCGAGGCTGGCCGGCTGCCGGGAAAACGTATAAAAACCCACCAAAAACAACGACAAAAAAAGTCAAAATAAAGAGGCTCCTCCGTCCGGCGCAGCTCTGGGGCTGCCTTAGCGGGAAGTCAGCCCTCCGCCGCCCGCCTGCCCTGTGCACAGACCGCAGCGCTGCTCGCCACCGCTCATCTCAGCCCCGCGGGCAACGCGAGGGGCAGGCCGTGGCCGTGGCGGTCCCGGGCCGTGCCCCCCGGTCCCTCGGTGGCCCAGGTCCGGGACTACGCTTGGCGCACCCGCCCCTCCTAGACCTCGGTCCTCCAGCCGCGCCCGTTCCGCGCCTAGGGCAGAGGTGCGTATGCTAATGAGGCAGCCGCACCCGCGCTCCCATTGGTGTAGAGCTGGCGTGGGGTGGTGGCTATGCAAAACAGAGCTCGGCCGCAACCAACGGACGCGAGGGGTGGGGCCGACGGCGGAGCAACCCCTCCTCCCCCGCGCTGCCGCCGCACCCCCGGGGCCGCTTCCCGGATGCCGCCTGGACCCCCGGGACCCCCAGGCCCCTCGTCTCGGTACCCACGGAAACGTGACGGAATGAGCCGAGCAGCCGCGGGGCCGGGGCCAGGCTGGCTTGTAAATGAGGGCAGCGCCGTGCCCCGTGACCTCAGGACACCATTTCCAGCTACAGCATTGCCGCGGCAGGAGTGTGCGAGCGCCTGGGCCCGCATCCCCTCGCAGCCGGCAGGCACCAGTGCCAACAGGACCCCAACAATGCAGCGGGAGGAGATAGAGGCAGCCCCGTTCGAGGTCCAGTACTAGAGGATTCCAGCTGGCATGGCACATCTATCCCCTGGGAACAAGGACAAGGGGCCATGCTGTCCTTCGGCCTCAGGGACACAAAAGCATTTCACACTTCTGTTCCCAAAGCAGCAGAGACTGCAGAACAAGCTCTTCTCAAAACCGGTTTGCTTTTAAAGAACTGTTTCCTTCCCACATAAAACACTGCCGTGGTACCTGGCTTTTATACAACTTACACATTGCAACCAAACCTGTGCCAGTCTGGTCCTTTCCTCCTAACCACCTTAAAAAAGAATACTAAACAAAACTGAAACCCTATCTGTCCTTGTCATTAGTTCCCTGCATCATTCAAGTGGTTTTTTAGTGCTTTCTTTTGGATGTTTCTAATCTGCAGCCACCACCAGGAATAAGCCTGCTGCATTAGCTTAGGTCACTCATGCACCATGTTCCACGCAATCACCAAATCTCACTGAGGATGTCACAGCAGCACTTGGATAACCACTTGGGACCTCTCACTGTTGGCCCGCTCTGGTCTACACCCCGTAATAGGTTATGAGCCAGCAGATCTGGCTGAAGAAAGCACTGCAAAGGCACCAAATCTTGTCCTGGTGCACACTCACACCACCTATTTTACATGTCTCATTTGGATGCTCTGAACTTCCCTGGGGAGTTGCCTGCCCAGCTGCACTGCCAGCACAGCCTGAGTCACACCCAGGCAGGTGTCTCTGCAGCCCAACCTAAACTGCACAAACACCCGCAGAGCCCACTACAGACCTACAAAGGCAGGCAGGTACTCTTCTGTCCATTCTGTGGATAAGTTATGGAGAAGCACAGAAAGCGGTCAGTGGCTGACAATCCGCCTCTGCTGTAGCAGGGAAATGGGATGAACCACACCACCAGGTATACACAGAGCTCCGCCAACTTCTCTAAAGCCAGGAGCAGATTTGCAGTGGTAACTGAACCCTTAATCCAAAGTAAAAGCAACTGTGCAAGGGTGTCACATGGCCTGGTGGCAATTACTTCAAGTTCCTGCAATTGCATGTGAAAAATGCTAAATATCTGCAAATACATGGTAAGGCAAACAGGTCAGGGATGAGGCCGGCTTGCTTCCAGCAGACACACAGTGAAGAGACAGTGTTCATAGCAACTGTGGCCTGGCACTGGTGCTCCGATCATGTGCAGATCAGTCAGGAGTTGAGGAGCTCATACCTTACACTTCACGTTCCAAGGACTCCCTGTAACAATACTGACATCCCAGAGGACACACCATGCCAGGCTGAGGTCTGTGCTAACCACATCTTTCTTGAGCTGACTGAAGTGGGGGGGAAAAGCAAAAGTCTTTGCTTAGAAAAAGTCATTTGGTGAAAATTAAAAATCAGGCATGCAAATAGTGGAGACCTGAATATTTAAAATCATCTGTGCCCAAGAAAGTAGAGTGCACAGTGAGGACCCTAGAAATACAGATCCTCCAGCCACCGCCATCTCCATCTCCTACATTTCTCCACATCATTTTTCAACTTTTAACTCCCTTATAAAAGTGTTAAGATTATTTTATCTAGTTGCAAAAAATATTATTTTCTTGCATTTAGGAATCCTGTTCCTGATGCACTGATTTTATATTAACATCATCACTTATCAGTGGAAAAGTAAGGTCATTTTAATAACAGGCTATGTGCTTGTCCCGTACCTGGTGAGAAATATGAAGTTCTCAAAGTTGAATCTACCAATGTATGCTAAAACTTTCCCATACAAATATAGACACATATGGTTATCTTTTGTCCTCCCCAGATGATCTTGGCAGGGAAATGCTGTTGTGAAAGCCATATTGTTCTAAGAAATGTCAGGGTCAAAAACACCATGCATTCATGTCATTCTCTGTGCTTGTGCTCAGGGATAGCAGTGGAGAAGCAGCAACCAGAATAGAAGGGGAAAAAAATTTAAAGGAGTTCTCTCAACTTACTTCAACAAAACAGATCCAAACCCATCCCCATAAGAAAGTGACCTTTTTCCTCTACTACTGGCAAAGAAAAATAACAAAGCACTTATACTCACTCTGCAAATAGTCTCACTTCACTAACCAAAGATAATGGGAGCAGAAATGGCCCTCAGTGCCTGCTTGGATTTTGGAAGACAAATAGTAGCATGGAGGTTACTTTGTACAGCAGCAGTGGCACCCTATAATGCCCACAGAAGTTCTCTGGACAAAAGGACAAAAGATCCCTAGTAAAAGCAGAATAGCAGAGCTTTTTTTTTCTTCATGCTTTGAAACACTGAAATAGTCTTGCTTTTTCTCCCAGTCCTTGCCTAATTTCAATCTTTCTGTTTCTTTTACCAGCATTACTTCAGATGTTTTTTCCTTAGTGCAGCTCTCTGAAGTCTCCATATTTGAAACTCCTGTCTTAGAAGCAATCCACTTCCCCTTTTAACTCAAGTCAATACTGCTTTGCTGCTTCCAGTTAGTCCATAACTCATCCTGGCAAATTAATACTTTCCTTAGTTTTTCTGCCTCTCCCTTGCTCGTATTGATGGATCACTGCTCTCTCCTCTCCATCAACAACTTGCATTTCTCTCACTTTCTTCTTAGGTAGACACCTGTTTGCAGGTATTTTTTGGTTTTGTTTTCCATGATAAATAAAACCCTAATATTTTCTGTGAAGCTGGCTTATTTATGTAACAAAGATCTACATGCTAAGATGTTTTTAAGCTGAAAAAATATGGCCATATTTTACTAAATTGCCTATTTAACTAAAAATTATACCATGGACTTTGAAATTACTATAGTTTAAAAATCTAGTCTGAAGCAATCCTTAATATCACAAATTCCAAGAAGCATCCTCCAAAATACAGCATAAGGCAGAAATCAGCTTATTTAATTAAAAAAAAAAAAAACTGCAAAAGAGAGAAAAATCCTGAGGTGTGCTGTACACCAGGTGAAGAAAATGAGGGTCAAACAATCAAGTCAATAAAAAAATAGATAAAAATAGCTCACTTTGGTTGAGCTGTGGAGAAACTGTTGTTGTGGTTTGACTCTGGCTAAGCGCCAGGCACCCACGAAAATAAACATGTACTTATTTTCCTCTGCTGTAGCTGAGCAGAGGAGGGGGAATTGAAAACTTTGTTTTCATGAGCTGAGATAAGGATCATTGAAAAAAACTTTAAGGCAAAACAAGTTCAAAACTTAAACAGTATAAAGAAGATTTATTATTGACAGAATTAAAAGTAAAAAGGGTAATGAGAACCAAAGAAAACCTTCAGAACACTCTTCTTTCCCAGTCCCTCCCTCTTTCCACTGACCACGCAAGGAAACAAAACATGGGACATTGGTCAGTATTTCACTGCTTTAAAAAATCTTTCTTCAGTATGCTTAAGGAGAAGAGTTTCTTCTGCTGTGCCATGGGATCATTCCCAGGGGAGAGAGTTCTCTATGAACTTTTCTAGCGTGGTTTTAACTTCCACAAGCAGTAGTCTTGCCCGAACCTGCTGCAACCTGAGTCCCTCCCATGGGTCAAGCAGTCTTCCCACAACTGCCTAGTGTGGGTCATTTTAGTTCATGGAGTTTAGTCTTTTACAGATGAGCTGTTCTAGTCTGGAAGTGAAGGCTCTCTTCCTTTATCTCTAAAAGCAAGGGTCATTGCTCTCTGTTCGAGTTGCTCACTAGATTACAGCTTTTCAGCATCCACGTGCTCCAGCGTGAGTACACTTCTTCACAGGCTGCGCGTGAATCTCTGCACCCCCCCCCCCCCCCCCCATGCACTTCATGAATTATAGGGAAGCAGTTTGTTGTATTATTGTCCTCACCACGGTTTGAAGGAGAATCTCAGCTCCGGTGCTTGGAGCACCTCCTCCCTCTCCTTTTTCTTTCACTGACCTCAGAGCTGCCATGTTGGTTCTCCTCACGTGTCCTCACTTTTCCTTTTACTTTGATGTGGAAGAAGGTCGGTGTCTGTAAGTTGCAATTGAGAGGTTGATCTCATTCAGGCTCTACATCGGGGAATCGCTTGCCATGTCTCTCGCTGCTGGCCATGTGGTCCCTGCTGGCACCGCACGGCCAGCCCCGCCTCCGTGGTCCTCACCGGCACCACACGGGCAGCTCCGGCCTTGGGAGGGCCCTGGCTGTGTGGTCCCGGCCTCAGGAAGGGCCCCGGCCACGCGGCCCCAGGCGGCCCCCGCTGGAATAGGCCCCGGCAGCTGCCGCACCACCCCCTGGGAGAAGAAAGAGAATTCCCACCGTTTTCCTTTCTTAAATATTGTCATCACAGAGGCGTTACCAACTTCTCGAATTGCACTACTAACCTGCCCATAGTCAGAGCCTTCAGCAATTGGCTCTGTGCTGGACATAGACATTTCAAGCAGCTTTTCTCCTACCCCCACCAAAAACCAGGCTGTATTAAACTAACACAACTGTTCTCTTTTCTTCTTCAGGGAAAATGGAAAGCATCATAAACTGATCTATCACTGCATAAGACCTTCAGGATTTAGTGCCCGATGTATAGGCACATGGTTTTGAAACTTTTGTCAGACATTTGGTGAAAAGGCATTAGGAAAGCTTGAGAGATACAGGGGGGAAAATACAAAAGTATGGACATTGGATTTTTTCTTCTATTGCCACAAAACTATCACGCAACATAACCGCTTCTGACAAAAATCCCACTTCAGAGACATGAATTCATTTGGATTTAATGGGAGTTTGATATGGAAGAGCATGCAGATTAAGACCTGAAGCACAGACACAAAGATAAAAACAATGTGAGGGTTGACTGGAGCAGCAGAACTCCTTGATGAGTTCTGAGCTGCACCATGAGAGGATGGTAGGTGAATGGGAATGTAAAGATCATAATAATGATAAAAACTTAGTTTGCTTTAAGAACTTTACAGAAAAAATGGGATTTGCATGGAGGTTTTAATTTATAAATTGGGGTAAAAATGCAGTCAGTGTGTTAGTCCTGCAAGGTGAGCTGTTTCATCCCTGGTTTCCATCACCACTGGTTTCACACATCCAAATCATCCTCCATCAGAAATGCTAATGTGGCAGGATGTGTCCCAAGGGCTGTTGCCCTCCCTGAAGATTGCCCAGACCCAATTTAGTATGCATATATAAACACAGAAATGTATGCAGTTTAGAACAGCTTTAAATTTTATCTCTGTCTAGTGACAAAAATAAGGTTTGCACTCCAATAGGCTAGAAATGGACCTGAAGAATTCATCCAAAGCTTACTGTGAAGAAGCATCACGTGCAAAAGCTGCTGCTACTATTATTTAGCCTCATACTTCTGGGAAATTCAATTAACACTTGAATTCCAGCTACACGGTGTGCAGCGTTTGGCTGGTTGCTGGCTGGGTTTAAACCACGACACAAGGAAATTAAAGTTATGCTAGAGCATGTGACATAGAGCTGCTGTGTGTGGAAAAAGAACAGTCTAGAATATCTGCACTGCCAAAGCAAGTGCTCTTTGTCCTGGGTTGCAGTGTATTCTATTACCATCCTCATGAGCTGTTGAAACCAGGTGGGGCAGTGTTTCCTTGCTTCCTCCTCCCTCCAGACTATCTTTCTGTTAATGGTCCATCAATGCCTGGCCACATGACTAAACATCCCATTGTGAGATGCTCCACCCAGAGGGAGGAACCAAGCATTCCATCCTGGATATAATCTGAGATTCTGAACACCACAGGCAGCCTTTCCACTGGATTCCCAGAGGACAGGAGCTACATAGCCACCACTGGACCTTCCAAGGAAGAGCAGACCCTTCTACAGGATCACCGCTTTGACAGAACCACATCCACCACTTCAGGAGGACTGCAGCCCCCATTTTATCGGACTGCTACCGCCACCCTGACTAACAGGGTGTCAGGTTGTATCCTGACTCTGTCAGTTTAAACCAGTGGTTTCTGCCTTTATTTTTAAAATTTTCCCTATTAAATTGTTATTCTGACTTAGTGCCTCCCACTGGTTTGTTTTCAAACTAGTACATCTTTAAAATGGAAGTATACTTCTTCCCACAAAAAAAGTCTGAAACTTCTACTCAGTTGAAGTAGAACTGGAAGTCACTTCAGGAAGCAAGTGACAAATGAAAGGCCCAGCCAAGCTCAAAGCTTTGTTAAGAAAATTAAGGTAAAGATCCAAACCTTGGTATAGCAGAAATACAGAAACAATTTAAAACTTCAGAAAGATGACTGGAAAAAACCCCTGGTTTGGTAGGGTCAAAAGTTTGCCCAGAAAATTTTTTTCTCAGTATCTACTTTATACCTCTGTAAAACAAAAAAAAACTAATGAGGGCAGGCAAGACTACTAAGATCCATAGTTTAGACACAGCACATGGAGAGTGAAGGAAAAATATACAAGTTAAATATTAAATGGAAACCTGAGAGAAAATTAATTTTAAAATTGCTTATAATTAAATATTACCTTTTTATGTAAACCATACTTAACTTCCAATGGTACAGTGTCTCTACCACTATTCCTGTATATGCATTACCTAGATGGTCCAGAGCATAACGTATTTTGCAGTCTGGCCTGGTGATTATATACTTGCTCGATTATTCCAAAAGATGCGTCTGAAATGCAGTGAGCTGGGCTGCAAGTAGAAATGAGATGTTGTACCCTAGCTAAAAGAGAATGACTGCAGGCAGTTTATTCCAACACCTTCTGTAAATTGCATAGAGCAAAGACAAAAGAGAGAACAGCTCACAAAAGCATGTGTGGAGGGTTGTTATATTTCTTCTTTTGTTTGTTTGTTTGAGTTTTTTCAGCCTAGATATGTCAGATATTCTGCTGTCCAGAATTAACTCTGGAGTTTTTCCAGTACTATGTGTTCCCCTTGAAAAAAGAGGGACACCATAATAGCATCATAACAAATTAATTTTATGTTATCACTCCAGGTAACTCTACAGGAATGAAAAGGCAATTTAGGATAAAATTACTGGAAATTAAATTCAGGGTTTAGTCCAATATTCATGTCAGTCTGTATTCTAGCTAGAAAGTTGTTGTAATAAAAGAACAGGCTTTAATTAATATTTTGCAACTTTTAGAGGCATTCCACTGTAAGTAGAAAGTACAAAACATCTCTGTCTTACTTTATGAAAGTAGGCATAAGACAGAAAGCATCATGTCCCTATTTCATGGGCATCTTCCCCTGCTTCCCACACCCACCCAACCCAGAGCAGCAATGGGCACCCTGATCATAGAATGGTTTGGGTGGGAAGGGTCCTCATCTCATTCCAACCTCCTGCCATGGGCAGGGACATCTTCCACTAGACCAGGTTGCTCCAAGCCCTATCCAACCCTGCCTTGAACCCTTCCAGGGCTGCGACAGCCACAGCTTCTCTGGGCAACCTGTAACAGTGACTCATCACTCCCCTGGTCAGAATCTGAGCTTCTCCCACTTAGAGATGAAAGCCCTACCCACCCCAAACTGCAGGCCTTTGGCAGAACACCCCAATGGGGCAGACACTGTGCACTTCTCCCCTCTGTCTGACCACTTGCCTCTGTGTTTAGAGCATCACTTTTTGAGCATCACTTTACTTTGTAGGCACTTTGCAGTAATTCAAGATATTTTTAAGTTAGAGCTAGTGAACCCTCCCTCATTTGAAAGAAATTTGAATGATTGGTGCTAAAATGCAAATAATTTAAAGATAAATTTTATTCTATAGAGTATTCATTAGAAGCACAGCACAATCAAGATTTTCTACAGACATTCTAGAGCGAAATACTTTAAACATTAAGACAAATCAAAGGGTAACCAAAACAAAATCGGCTCAAGACCAGGGGCAGTTTATATATGCTGAGCAAATACTTCACAGCAAAGGAGTTACAAAGAAGAATTTGGAATTTAGTGAAGTCAGAGCCACTAAGACCTACATAGGGAAACAAGCTGCAAGAAGAAAGCTGAGCAGCTCAAAGCCAAGCCCAGTCACTGAGTCACTGCATGAAAAGGCAACATCCATATCCCCCAATATATATTTTATTCATTTTGGCATATTTCACCATATGTGGCCAATTGAGAAGTAGTAGGAAGAGCATCTTGAATGGGAAGTGGGAAGGGGCAGGTAGGGGTTCTCCAGCAGCATCTAGAGTGGGCTCAGCCACCCAGAGCAGCTCCCACCCTGTCCATACCCCTTTCCGTGAGATCCTCCATAGAAAACAATAAGAATCACATTTTTTAAGTCATGCAACCTATTATTTTTTTTAAAAGCCACCAAAATGCTGACCAGTATAAAATTGAAGGCAAGACATACACCAGTGTCGTGGGTTGGTCAGAAATTGACAGACAGCATTCTAAATGAATCATGCTTCCCTAAATTTTACATTTGGAGTTCCCGTTCCGGGAGGGTGCAGCAACGGGTGGTGGCGGGGGTGGCGTGTGGTGCGGTGTGGTCGCAGCCCCTGGGGCCGGTGCCGGCCGCCCCTGGTTCCCCTCTCTCGGCCTCCTTGGACGCCATTTTCCCCTTGAGAAGGGAGGATTTTTGGGCAGCTCCCTTCCCGGCTCGATGCAGGGATGGGAGAGAGGGAGGGGTGGTGCCCCATCGCCCGGCCCGTGAGGCTGGGGGGGGGGCACCCTTGCCCCTGCCGCAGCCTCTCTGCCTTCTGCCCCTGGGGATTTCTGCTGCAGCATGGACTCAGATTGTTGGAAGGGGAGCTATTCTCCTGAGCCACAAGTAGCTTTGGCTGGCCCCAGGGCTCTGAGGTCATCTGACGCGAAAATCCCGGCGGAGCCTCCAGGGCCATCAGCGTATCTTGCGGCGAAAAAGAGGAAGACATCCCTTTCTCCACATCATGCACCCGGCAGCACAGAGAGGAGTGGGGAGGGCTCTCTCCACCATGGAGCGCGGGTAGCACCCTACAGCATGGCGGCTTCAGAGCCAGACAGAAGGAGAAGGCGAGGTCATGTGGGACGGAGCTGCATGGACGGCGCTGCGTGAACTCGCGCGGGAAGCTTAAAAATCTCCCTGCCTTGCCGTGGTATGGACTTGTAATATTGCAAACTGTTTCTCTCTCTAATCCATGTAAAGTGCGTGGGGGGATGAGCGTTTTTTTTTCCAGAGTAGCTTGTAAAATGGCTGGAGTGCCCATGGTAGGCTATATACATAAAAGCAGGGAGAGGCTTTTTTAATAGCCTGGTGGCGAGAGAAGCCTTATGTTCAAGCCCAAAAGGAAAATGGTTCATTCTTAAATTAGCGGATAGCCCCATGTGGAAGCCTATGTTTTTTAACAGTCATGAAAGCTGTAAAAAAGGGGCTTTTGGAAAGAGATGTGTTACGCCACAGCAGAGATTGTTAATTGTAAGCAAACCTGCAAAAAGGGGTAGCCGTTTGTAAACCACGCGAAGCAGGGGGAACCCCTTTCTCCCCCTTCCCTAGGACTGTGATCCTGATTTTGGGAAGGGAAAGGTGGGGGGGGAGGCTCTGAAAGTTTGTTCTGTTGTTTTTACATCTGGGTGTTAATAAATTTCTCTATTTTCTTCAAGTTTTGTGCCTGCTTTGCTTTCTTCCTAACAATTATCTCACAGAAGGGCATGGGGGGAGGGGGGGGGGCTAGTGCCCAAGTTAACCCTTAAACCACTACACAATTGGTGTTTGTGCCGGTTACCGAACTGTCGCAGTGTCGGACACGAACACGCAGATTCAAACAGCAGGTTAGCAGCAGGTCAGACCACCGAGCAGAGCGAAAAGGGCCCTGCCCACCTTTATTATCACACTTTTATACCTCTTCTAAAACAATCATACATTGGTGGATGAGGTTAACACCTCTAGCATTTTACAGGATAGGAACACAGTCTATCACCTTTCTCCGCCTTGGAGAAAAGAATGAACAACAATCTAAAAGTTCAGTAAACATCCTTAGCCAGTTAGAAAAACAAGAGCTATGTTTATAGAAAGAGCTTGAGAACTTCTACTACAAAAGTAAAAACATGGAACACTGTGAAAACCAGGGCGACATCTCACCCTTTTTACCTTTAAAAAAGAAAAAGAAAAAAGAAAAATGAACAATGTTCAATTTCTGCTTGTGGAAGGACCATCGGAGTGAACACTCACATCGTCTGCATCTGAGCCATCACTCGATGTTCCACCCACTTGATCACTTTCATTCTGGTCACGGTCTCTACCGTGCCTGTTGGCTGGGTTTTGCCTCTGTGGTCGCAGGTCAGGACGGACACACTTTGCAGGTACCCAGCGCACCCCAGTATCTGTGGATACACAAGCATACCCGCGCCCCGAAGCAATAAGGTCATAGGGACCTTCCCACTGTTTGGTGACTAAATTTCTCACTCGAACCTTCGCTCGAGGCTGCTGTGCCTCATCCGAAGCCTGCAACGAGAGATGATGGTTCAAAATGACAGGATTGTTAGAGTTCTGCGGTACCGTGAGGTGATTGAGGGTATATACAGCTTTTGCCAGCCGACTGTGCGGGGTTTCACCCTGCATTCCCCGTTTTTGTTTTTGAAGCACCTGCTTCAGAGTACCATGAGCACGCTCTACAATAGCTTGACCAGTCGGAGAATGAGGAATACCAAACTTGTGTGACACACCCCACTGCTGCAGGAACTGCCTCACCTCTCTCGAGATGTAGGCCGGACCATTGTCCGTCTTTATAGTAGAAGGTATGCCTAGAACAGCAAAGGCCTGCCTCCAGTGGGCAGTGACATCGCGGCCCTTCTCTCCAGTGTGAGCAGAAGCCCACATGGCAGAGGAGGAGGTGTCCACCGTGACATGCACATACTTTAGCTGGCCAAATTCGGCAACTTGGGTGACGTCAGTCTGCCAAATCTCCAAGGCCCTAAGGCCCCTGGGGTTTACCCCCGCCGGCAAAGGCGCCGCAAGCGCGTGACAGTCGTCGCACGACTCGACAATGTCACGGGCCTCAGTTGGCGTCAACTGAAACTGCTTCTGCAGGGTATGTGCGTTCTGATGGAAAAACCCATGCGAGGCTTTGGCCTGCGCGAGTGTATCAGGCTGAGGTGCCACCCACGCTGGGTTAGCCAACTTGTCAGCCCTCGCGTTACCTTCCGCTATGAACCCTGGCAAATTGGTATGACTCCTCACATGCAGAACATAGTAGGGATGAACCCGTTCCTGAATGACACACCACAGGGTCTCCAGCAAATGAAACAGATCAGCATTGCTGACCTCCTTCAAAACTGAATAACTCAACCGCTTTGCTATGTCGGCGACATAGGCGGAGTCGGTGACCAGATTGAAAGGTTGCTGGGAAAACTTTTGAAATGCCATAAGAGCAGCCCTCAGTTCAACCAATTGGGCTGAACCAACCTCATGACCTTCCAGAACCTGCCACTCAGATCCATCCCTCCAAGTAACAATGGCCTTCCCGGTTCTGCCTGAACCGTCAGTAAAGACAGTGGGTCCGTGCACCGGCTCCTGACTGTGTTTGGGTCTCAGAGAAATCTCTGTGAGTTCTGCCACTTGCAGCAACTTGTGGCTAGGCAGATGATACGCAATCTGCCCTGAAAAATTCTCTAGAGCACTTTGCAGCGAAACGCTGTTCGCAAAGCTCCAGCCAAAGTCTTCCTGCTGTACCGGTAGTACAATCTGTGCGGGATCTGCACCCATCAATTGCAAACACCGTTGTCGGCATTTGATTATCAAGCGAGCGATCAGCTCAAACAATGCAGTTGCCATCTTCTGCAGCTGATGGGGCAAGAAGACCCATTCCAGGACGTGCAAAGGATCGGACCATTCGTCACTCCATTGGCCAATGATACCTGTGGGATGCAAATCTGGTGTGGTAATGAAAACAGTGACATCAATGGAGGGATCAATGCGATAAACCTGTCGAGCAGAAACAGCTCACTGCACCTCCTCCAGCACCCGACGTGCCTCTGGGTCAATGTGCGAGGTGATTTCAAATCAGGGTCTCCCTTCAACAAATCAAATAAAGGAGACAACTGTGCCGTGGTCAGTCCCAAATACGGACGTAACCAAGCAATGACACCCACCAATTTCTGGGCATCATTCAGCGTCTTCACTGATTGCACAAATTGCACCTCTTGATGTTGAACTGTACGTTCCAAAATTTTGACCCCCAAATACTTCCAAGGAGGTTGTTGCTGAACTTTTTCTGGAGCCCATGCGAATGCAGAGCATCGAGCAACTGAGGCTGGATCCTCAGCAGCTCATCCTGGGTGGACGCAGCCACCAATATGTCATCCATATAGTGATAGAACTGAGCATCAGGAAACTGCCTGCGAACTCCAAATAAGGCTCTGGCCACATACATTTGGCATATGGCCGGCGAATTCCGCATCCCTTGGGGAAGCGTCCTCCATTGATATCGCTGTGCAGGTCCAGCACTGTTAATCGCTGGCATCGTGAAAGCAAATTTTGGCCTATCGTCGGGATGTAAAGGAATTGAAAAGAAACAATCCTTTAGATCCATGATGAGGATCGGCCAGTCTGCTGGAAGCATGGTGGGCGACGGCATTCCAGCCTGCAGCGTCCCCATGCTCTCCATTACAGCATTTACTTTCCTGAGGTCTTGTAACAATCTCCATTTCCCAGACTTCTTTTTGATGCAGAAGACAGGAGTGTTCCAGGGACTGGTAGAAGGTTCCAGATGACCCTGGTCCAATTGCTCCTGAACCAACTTATGAAGGGCTACCAATTTATCTTTGGGTAGGGGCCACTGATCTTGCCAGATGGCCTTGTCCACCAGCCACCGTATAGGAGGCGTGGAACAGTCTGTGCCCTTCACCGCAGTGGCCCCTAGTAAAAATCCGTCCCGATACACACCCCCCCATGCAGCCAGAACATCCCTCCCCCAGAGGTTAGTAGCAGTCTCAGTAACATAAGGCCTAATCACGGCCAGCTGTCCCTCTGAGTTCGTGATCATCACAGGCTTCTGGCTCACGTAGCAGCGCTTTGTCCCTCCCAGTCCCGCGATAGGTGTCCCCACCGGGTCCAATGGCCACTGGGGAGGCCAAGCAGCGAGAGAGAGGATCGTGACATCCGCACCGCTGTCGAGAAGCCCACGGAGAGAGATCTCTGGCGGCGTAGCTGCAGTGATGGACAGGGTGCACCGCATCTCAGGACGTTTTCCGGTCAAGACAGCAGTCCAATGAACCTGAGGCGGCCCAGTGGAACCAAAGCAGTCGTCTCCCCGTGACCTCGATTCTGTCCTGGGAACAGAGGACTTAAAAGGAACAAGTTGAGCAATGCGAGTCTTTTCAGGAATCGTAACCGGGGGGGTGGGTGTGGAGATCATAGCATAAATGCGTCCCGTGTAATCTGCATCAATGAGTCCCTGATGCACAATGATACCCTGAACGGTGGCACTAGACCTGCCCATGAGAAAGGCACTCATGCCACCACCCAAGGGACCAAAAGCATCCAAAGGGACCTTGTGTACCCCACAAGAGTCCAGGACTACCGTTTCTGCCGTGCAGACATCCACACCTGCCGAGCCGCTGGTGCTGGCCTTAAGTCGGCCTAGCAAACCCCCATCGGCTGCGGCCTTTGAGGAGATGCTTGTGTCTGAGCACGTCTCCCCTGCGTGCTCCGCACCCCATTTCCCGAGCGCGCTGAAAACCGACCGGTAGCAGGGACCGCAGCCGTGCAGTGCTTGGCAATATGATTGGGCAACCCACACCGAAAGCAGAAACACAAGACAGCCGTGCCTTTCCGCACCTGCCTTCCTGGTTTCCTGCTAGCCTGCTCCCACTGCCTGCCCTGCAGCACAGTAGGATCACCAGGCAGTGCCTCAATTTTCGCTTTCACATCACCCCAGAACCTCGCCTTATCATGAGGGCGAACCGTCGCTTTACACTGGGGAATATTCCAAAGGCTGCTAGAAGCAGACTTGCCCAGCTGAGACGGCTTGCCTGCCGCTTCTCCGCCTGCACTAAAAACAAACACATCAGGATTAGCAGCCTTTGCGGTTCTGGCACGTTTAGAACGTCTCACGGACGAAACCGATGAGACTGAGCTGGCGCTATCGGAGAGATCAGAGTCTGAATCCCCCGCGGCTCCCGCTTCTCCGGCTGCAGACGCAGCACAGACCGGGGCTCGCGGGCGCTCCCCCCGCTCCTGCACGGGGAGGGGCCGAGCTGCAGCACGGACCGGGGCTCACGGGCGCTCCCTCCGCTCCCGCGCGGGGAGGGGCCGGATCGCCAGGAGCTGCCGCTTCTGCGGCCCCGCGGCGCTGTCCCGCTATGCAACCAAAGGCACCGCGGGCACCGGGCGCGCCCGCGCGATCCGCTCAGACCGGGGGGGGGACGAAACTGCGCCCAGCAGGGCCCCGCTGGCAGCGCAAACACCGCGCGCAGACCGCGCTGGCCCTGGCGGGGGGGTGGCCCCCCGCTGCCCGGAGACGGACGGGCCGGCCCCGGGGAGGGGGCAGCGGCTCCTCCAGCAGGGGCCAGCTCTATCCGCACCCCCGCTGCTCCAGGGGGATATCTCGTGCAGACCCCACAACACGGGCATTCTGCAGTCACCACGGCACGCACCCGGGATTCACCCTCCCCGGCCAGACCCGGGGAGGCGCAGGGGACCAGGGGCCTCACGCCGCGCCGCCGCCGCCGCGCGGGCGGAGGGGAGGCCGGCGCCTCCTGCTCCCCGGGGCTCGGGGGGGCCGACACTTCCCCGGGAGCCGGGCTATCCTCCGCGGCCAGCCGGCCAGCGGGCCGAGCTCTCTCCGGGGGGGACCCATCCCCTGTCTCCGTGGGCTGCGGCGGGAGGGTGAGCTCAGACGCTGTCTGCCTGCCGAATTCTCTGTCCCGCTCTAACTCGGATGGCTCAGAGAAATCTCCGAGCGTCCTAACAGGGGTAATACCGCCTGAAGAGCTCTTCTGGACTTGAACAGCAGCATTCACCCGTGTCCAGGACAATAGTAGCTTAACCACATCCCTGTCATAAGCTTCTGCGAAAACAGAACGCAAGGCTTCACCAACTGACTTCCATTTGGATTTGTCAAGGATGCGAGAGCTGACTGGAAAAAACCCATTATCCCTTGCCCAAAAATATAAATTTTCTAAGTCTACCTTGCGAATAGCCATGTTCTCGACTTCTAAATACATTTCGAGAACCTCTAAAGCCTTAGAGTCATAAAAGGATATCTCCCTAGAGACACCCATATTTTCTAAAAAATTTTTTACCTGCTTACTTTACCTATACCTGCAGTTCCCCGTACAGGCCACCAGATGTCACAGTGTCGGACATGAACACGCAGATTCAAACAGCAGGTTAGCGGCAGGTCAGACCACCGAGCAGAGCGAAAAGGGCCCTGCCCACCTTTATTATCACACTTTTATACCTCTTCTAAAACAATCATAAATTGGTGGATGAGGTTAACACCTCTAGCATTTTACAGGATAGGAACACAGTCTATCACCTTTCTCCGCCTTGGAGAAAAGAATGAACAACAATCTAAAAGTTCAGTAAACATCCTTAGCCAGTTAGAAAAACAAGAGCTATGTTTATAGAAAGAGCTTGAGAACTTCTACTACAAAAGTAAAAACATGGAACACTGTGAAAACCAGGGCGACACCGAACTGAACCCACTACAACCAGGAATTAAAAACCTAAACAAAGCAGTGCTTTAAGGGTGAAATCTGCCTATGCAGAGGACCACCTTAAGGATTATATAGCTTTGAATCCTATTTAAACCCTATTTTAAATAATTATAGAGGAGAGCGAGTCATGTAAAGGAGTCATCTTCAGATGTTTTGGAAAAAGAAATACACATGAAGAAATATAGGGGATCTTATAAGGAAACAATCATAATGTAATCATTTGGTAATGAACAATTTTCAGTGTAGTGATAACAAATAGGTTTTTTTTTAATATAATGATGAAGACTATGGGGATGGACACCTCTTAAGTTCTGAGTTCAATTTTCTATTAGTATAAATTAGCCCACTAACATCCTGGATGCAATGCGCTGATTTAAATCATGTTGCACATATGCCAGATAGTTTTTTTCGCACATTTTCTGAAATCACTAGGTCACTGCATGCAATTTATTTCTTCTTGTACATGGAGCCTTAAAGATGAACAGAAATGTTGTGTTTGCCTTGTTTTAGTACACAATTCCTCAGCACTGTCTAACACTTTATGTTGTTCTTTGTCTCTCAAATGCTGCAGTGGAGCAAAAATTTTATTTTTATTCATATTTTGAAGGAGTATAAACATTACTAATCTATCGGTATCATAGTTTCAGTAGGACTGACTTTAAATTGTTGAAAAGCTCATAGTTTCAGTAGGACTGACTTTAAATTTTTGAAAAGCTCTTATAATTAAAAGGCAACTGACTTAATAGGCTTTGGCAGACTCCTTATTACTGGAGTGAGGAATCCCAGCTTTATTTTAACCAGTTTGTATCTTGGGAGGAAGAAAGGAAGCACATTAACTGATTAGGATTTATCATCAAGTTGATCTATCAGATACCAAGTGTTGGGGTTTAGGATTTTTCCTTTTGTTTCTTTCTCATGGAATTTTGTCCCATCTGTCGCTAAGAAACCATAACGAGCAAAGCTTAAGAGAAACAAAACAAGTTGCCACGCTCAGAGGAGGAGGGCACCTGGCTGCACTTCTCTTAACTGAGGGGTTTGCCTTGGAGGGGCAGAGATACCATGAGATTTGGGCTGGGGGAAGGGGTTGGGCTCAGGTCCTAGCTCTCTCGCTGTCGGCTTCAGAGAAGAATAGTGGAGCTGCTGCTTGGAGGGGGAATTCACTGCCGTCACCAGAGCCCAGCCTGGTCCTGCTTTCCCTGCCATGGGTGGGCCTTTGCTCGTGAGAGCCGCCACTGAACTGGGACCTTATTAACACCCTACCTCGCTAAAAAAGGGACCTTCACCATCTGCTGGTGTGCCTCAGGGGAAAACCGTGGGATCCCCACGCCCCATCCCCTTCCCAGGGAGCCTCTCTCTGCGGTGTCCTGGAGCCAGGCTGCCGCTGCCCAGCCCCACAGTCTCTGCTACTGCTCTGGGTTTTTTGCTACACTGTAGTCCTGCACCCCCTGCCTGCCCAGATTCCCCGCGGCTCCAGCTACAGCTGCTGAGTTTCTGATCCATCTCATTTGCCACTCCGGGATTTTGCTCATCCCTGCCATTGCAGCTGCTGCTCTGAGGTTCCTGCTGCAGCCCATTTTGCCATCCAGAGGGGCACCGTGAGCAGCTGCCCCAGTGGGTTTGTAGATGAAGCCCCTTTTCTATCTCTCCCGCCAGCCTGCCCGCCATCACCCACGTACAGAGAGGTGGCCGAGCTCGTGCCACAGCGCCCCCTGCAGGCGTGGGGGAATCATTGCCCCCTCCCTGCCCAGCCGGGAGCCACCAGCGCCCCTGCCGGCTGTGAGCAGAACTGCACCGAAGGGGAAAGTGCCCGACAGCCGACAGAAGGCTGTTACCGGGCTTCTGGGTATGTTTGTTGTTGCTGCCGGTGTTGTTGTTTGTTTGTCTTGTTATCCAGATACATACTAGTAAAGAACTGTTATTCCTTTTCTCATATCTTTGTCTGAAAGCCCTGTAATTTCAAGGTTATAATAATTTGGAGAGAAGGGGGTGACATTTTCCATTCCAAGGGAGGTTCCCGCCTTCCTTGGCAGACACCTGTCTTTCAAACTGAGACACCCAGCTATCTTCAAAATTTGGAGCATAAGCATAAGCTAATAATTTTGGGCCAATTTATCCTATTTCAGCACTCTGCCAGTTTTTTATCCTTGTATTTTTTTCTCACTGATAGGTCATTTCCCATTTCTCTCTGGTTTGCCATGCAGAAAGGCATGCAGAAAGGTTTTGTTCTGTAAAACACAGTACATATTTACAGTGCTGATTCAGGAACTGACACATGCTTGCACTGATGCCCTCCAAGAGGACCAGGCACTTTGGAAGATACTGGGGAGAAAACATACCAGAACCTGATAAATTGCTACAGGGCATGAAAATGCAAGTAAAAACTTTGGGCGACACCTAGGACAAGGCAACACACCTATTTAGCAATGCTTAATAGAAGATAGAACCATCACAATTCTTAAACGACAGCAATCTTTTATCATGATGATCCTTTTTTTTCCCTACCTAGTTGCATTCTTCTTGTCTAATTAGAATTACTCTTGCTATGTCATTTGAGAACATCCCACATTAATCTAAAGCTGTTGCTGTATGTGATTAAACTGTAATGATCCAATCCTAACATCACCAGCAGCTCAGACATGTTATACATGGTTGTTTTCTACCTGGATGTCAGGAAAGCCTTTGACACCTTCTCCCACAGCATTCTCCTGGAAAAGCTGGCAGCCCACGGCTTGGGCAGGTGCACTCTTTGTTGGGTTCAGAACTGGCTGGATGGCCAGGGCCTGAGAGTGGTGGTAAATGGTGCCACATCCAGCTGGCAGCCAGACACCAGCGGTGTTCCCCAGGGATCTGTGCTGGGGACAGTTCTGTTTAACATCTTTATTGATGATCTGGATGATGGAATTGAGTCTGCCATTAGCAAACTCACGGATGACACCACGTTGGGTCAGTGTTGATCTGCTGGAGGGCAGGAAGGCCCTGCAGAGGGACCTGGACAGGCTGGATTGACGGGTCAAGCCCAATGGCATGAGGGTCAACAAGACCAAAGTGCTGGGTCCTGTACTTTGGCCACAATAACCCCCTGCCGTGCTACAGGCCAGGGGTAGAGTGACTGGGAAGTGGCCCAGCAGAAAAGGATCTGAGGATGCTGGTCAACAGCTACTGAACGTGAGTCAGCATGGGCCCAGGTGGCCAAGAAAGCCAGTGGCATCTTGGTGTCTACCAGAAATAGTGTGGCCAGCAGGACCAGGACAGTGGTTCTTCCCCTGTACCTTGAGTCCTGTGTCCAGTTCTGGGCCCCTTAATTCAGGAACACAGAGGTGCTGAAGTGGGTCTAGAGAAGGGCAACAAAGCTCCTGAAGGGTCTGGAGTGCATGACTTACAAGGAGTGGCTGAGGGAGCTGCAGTTGTTTAGCCTGGAGAAGAGGAGGCTCAGGGGTGACCTTAATGCTCTCGGCAACTCCCTGAAAGGAGGTTGTAGCCAGCTGAGTGTCAGTCTCTTCTCCCAGGCAACCAGTGGCAGAACAAGAGGACACAGTCTTAAGATGTGCATGGGGAGGTTCAGGTTGGACATCAGGAAGAATTGCTTCACAGAAGGGGTGATTGGACATTGGAATGGGCTGCCCAGGGAGGTGGTGGAATCACCATCTCTGCAGGTGTTTAAGACTGGATGTGGCACTCAGTGCCGTGGTCTGGTTGACAAGGTGGTGTTTGGTCATAGATGGGACTCAGCCTCAGAGGTTGAGAGGTTTTCCAGCCTAATTGTTTCTTTGATTCTGTAATACTTTTGTGAAGCAGCAAGACAAATACAACTTCCTAGGTACTCCACATTTATCATGGAGATGACTGGAAAAACCCATGGCTACTGTAGATTCTCAGCTTCACTAAGGTTTCAGTTAAGGAGCCTGCCAAAAAATAACAAGTTTTAATAAATATACCAAGAGCTTTGCATCTCAAGGTGTTTGCTCACGCTGAGGGACAGCTCAATTTTGTAATTCTTGAAGGAAAAAAAGAAAAAGAATTGCCTCAAATAAAATCACACAGAAAACTGCAAAAACACATATTTAATTTTCTTCTACTGTATTTTTTTCCACTTCTCAAAAACATTTATCTTTATGATGCCAGCCACAAAAACTACAATTTAGCAATAGATTGAGGCCTTCTGGAGGCAAACTATTTGTTCTGTTTTTGCAAAATACAATAGGATCCCAATTCTTAGAGGATTAGGGGAGGTTGTGAATGGCTCTAAAAACGCTCTATAAGGACTTTGCAGAAAAACCCTCAAATACTCATCAAAATTAATACTCGTTTTGGTTTCATTGTATGTCTAATTATGTGTGATGGTCAATGCCTAAGCTGCACAGTGCAGGTCCAAAACAATCCAATTTAGCATTCTGCAAAAAGGAAAAAAGTCTAAAAATGCCTGAGCCTCAGATGGCTCTCAATGTCCTTTATATGTGTATTTTAATTACTCTTTCTGACATTGCTTGGCTGCTCTGACCCTTATTTTCCATATTTTTGTAATGTCAGGGGAAGGCAAAGTAGGCCACTGTATTTCACTGTCATTTACAAGTATGGAAGGCAATGCATGCTCAGAAAACAGTGGCCATTTTCAAACCCTAATTCAAACCCAGGACTTCTATAGGCTACTGCAATGCCAGGAATGCAATAAATTACTAACTTTTGCCTTTTACTTACAGCCACTTGAAATAGGTGGAAGGCCTGATGACTTATTCCCCTGCTGTTAGCCATCTATTCTCCAGCGCTGATTAGATTTTATTCAGGCAATGGTACTGTACTGCTCAGGAAGATAAACAGAGCTGCGATTAGGTAAGAACCAGGTACAGGTGATTTTACTTACTTTTGGAATTACATGACTCAGTCTTGCATTGTTCAGGAAGATGACTTTTTAAAGGGGTTGGGAGAGAGGTGTTAGGTTGTTTTAATTTCGCCCCCTCTACAGATCTATCTTCTAGAAAGCCAGGGAGAAATCAGAAAGAAACATGAAAGAATGTATGTCTGAGTGTCTAAAACAGGTTATGATGGAAAAAAGAATCAGTAACTTCACACAAAACCCTAAGTAACACTTAGAGCCATGTTTGCATTCTATACTATCAAATGAGATCAACCAGACAGGAAAATAAAAATACTCTGTTTAAAAAAAGTGTGGGAAGGGAGGGGGACACGGCATGGAAGTTTATTCTAAATGGAGAAAACAACTGTTTCAATATCACTGTTTCTCCACAGGGCACAATTTCTACGTAAGGCTTTAAAAGACTGAACACAGACATCCAGCAATACTGGAACATATACATCTTACTCCAGCTTTTATATTAACAGAAGCCATTCTTTAGACAAGATTTATCAATACATCAAATGATACAACTAAACAGATAGAAAACTCATACAGAGATCTGAGGATTGCTCAGTTTGGAATTAATAGATACAGGTTCTTAAGCCTTTCAGTGTGTGACAAGGCTTTTTTTTTTTTTTTTGAGGAGCGGGAAAGAAATTATTAGCACGTGTCTGTGCAGACTTATTTTAAACCTTTTGTTACCACTAAAATGTCCAATTTACTCACCCCCTACACCCAAAAATCCTGAACAAAGAACCACACAACAAAAGCCAACAAAGGTGAGGGATACAGAGCTTACTTTACTTTTCATCATTTTGTCACTTGAATCTAAAGCAACAGAAAACAGTAACACGTCAAAACTTCAAATTATTTCTAACTTTATTTTAAAGGGCAATATTATTGGTGGGGGTTTTTTATGATTAGAACTAGCAAGCAATTTTATCCTGAGGCCCACTTCTAAATCTCAGATGTCTTTTGTTGAGTGTGCCATCTTAAACTCTCCAGACTAGGGACAATTTCTCTGTAAAAGTGAACACTGCAACCCAGACTTTGCTCTGAAACCAGCTTCTCATCAGGATTTTAGAAGACAAAGAATCACAGAAACTCAAACTGCTCTGTATTCCCAATTTCCCTGTAATTCCAATGTTTACCTGCTAACCATGGTCTCACCCTTTCCTTGTATCAATTCAATTCCAACTTTGCTTTTTGACTTACTTCAATGTCGTAAGACAGGCCATGGAAACTATTTGTTTTTTAAATAAAACTGAAAATGTGTTTTTATTTCCAGTTCAAGTGTTATCAATCATCTACATCAAATATTCACATAATGTTTCAGCATGTATTTTCAATTCACAGTCCAGCCTCCTTAAATTTAAAAAAAAAATCAACAAAACCCCAACTGATTTTACATGCAAAACTGAAGCATTTTCTCCTATGTTAATCTCAAGTCATAACTCCAGAAACATTTTATTAACCTTACAAGTTGTCATTTGAAGGACTTACAGAAATTCAGTATCTCATTACTTGAGATACTTGATTCAAACAACTAAAAGATAGTATCTGACTCAGAATAATATGCATTGAGTTTATGTAGCTTTTTTCCAAAAAATGCAGAAAGTTCAAACTATTATAGATACTTTATAGCATTCTGTTTTTCTCCAGCAAATCACAAAACACTGGATAGAAAGCGGAAGATTCAAAAGCAACCAGGAGACAAACTAATCACAGATTTAGTTTCTCTCTTCAGATGCCCACACACATGCAGGTGTTTCTGTTATGCCCTCAAGACTATAAACAGCCAATTAAAGCAGTCTGAAACCTGTACTCAAAATGGAAAGTCGGAAGAAAAACACACAAACACAATGCATCTGAGATTGAACTTTTATTTTTCTGTTGGTAAAACCCAAAGATCCCCCACAGCAGCAACAGATGCAGAAGTTACTTGCAGAAATGATACCTCTTCTTAATCTGTTTGTATACCCAAGTATGATAAGTGTATATGGACTGCATATTAACACAGTACAGGCACTGCTCAGTAGTGATAGAGATCAAGTTTCTTGGAGTATTTTAATCAACCCTTTCCTTATTATGAAAGGGTTCTCATAGTATCAAAGATGATTCTTAATTAGTTGTCTGTTATTGGTTTTTTTGTTATTGCAATTTAAAAACATTTTATCAAATTCTACGTGTACTATTTATATGCCCAGATACACCTCTCCACATTTTGTAGTAGTTGACAAACCATAACCAAATGCTACAATTCAGAATGAAAATGCTACTGCATTTAGCAGCTGTTTCAGCACTAAAGTAAATATTTCATTAGAGTAACAAAACACACCTCTTGTTCAGTAATACAAGGGATACAGTTTGTGAAATGACCATTCCTATCTTGTAACCATACCTTTCTGTAATATATATATATATATTTATATATGGCTCTAAAACATGTCTCTACTAATTAACAATTAAATTAAAACACATCCACAATTGGTCTAACTTGTGATTTTGGTCTCAATACTTTAAACATTAGTTGTTCCATAAAAATATACAGTTCAACAACATGGTTGTATCAGTAACATGAGGCCTTTTGAAAGATGCCTATGACATAAAACCAACCATGCAATTCAGTGCTCAATGTCATCTAACAGATAAATATTTATACTGTATTTTCAAATAACCAGTATCTTCCAAATTTCTCTTTGCAGGCTTACCATGCTTACAAACATGCAGAAAGCAATCACATTTCTCACTTGCCCATAGCAATCACATTTTTTTCTTTTTAAATAGATCAACTGACAAAGCACAAGCTTCAAGGTGTCATTTTTAGATTACTAACCTTTTCCTTTCTTTCACATATTGCTTCATGTGAAATAAGACTAGGGATTAGCAACATAGCAAGAACAGCACTTTCCAGTTTAAGCCTCCAAAAATCAAATTACTAACAGTCAATTAGGATGTACTCATAGCTGCCATACAAGTGAACTGACACCCAGTAGAAAATGAAGCTAATTCTTCAAAAGGTGAAGCTTAAAAAAACCCAACCCAAACCCAAACCTAAACTACAGAAGTATAGCATCAAACCTGGTAGATTCCAAAAAGTGGATCTCTGTCCAGAAATTTTCAAAACGGTACACAAAACCCATGCCACCATCAAGCATACATGAGATAAGACATTAATTTTTTATAGATGGAGATGTCCTTATTTAGCAATGGTAATGTAGTACTTCTGTAGTACAAATAAAAATCCCCCAAGTCAGAAGCAGTCAGTAATAAAACCCCAAACAAGTTCACACGTCACAGTAACCTGGCATATAAGACTCAGAACATTTTACTCTTATAACAATAACCATCAGTAATTTAGCTACTAACAATTCCAGAACCAATACATTCAATATGTAAATAAGACTACAATAAAAGATACAAAAAAAGTAAGAATGGTATGACAATTAAGATGAATAATTCTTTTAAACAGCAGGAAGTCAGGGAAACATCTGGAATTCTTTTGCACTGCATTTATATATCTTCTGTTTCTCAATATAAAAATACTTCTAGAGAGTCAATCCAGAACTGAATACAGCAATCATGTTTTTCCCTTTAACTGCTTTAAATTAGTTCAGAATAATGTAAATTACAGGAATGATTGTTGCAAATTTGTACATGTTGGCTATTACAACATCATTATATGAGAACACCAACTGTAAATTATTTACAGGAGAGGTAATACAATTTCCAGAGTACTGAATTATAATTTAGCAGAAGTGTAAAAACAACGTACTCACCAAAAACATTACAAAATCTGGTATCATTATCAGCTACATAGTAGATTGTGATTAGGTTTTGTAGTTGACATACAACATATTCTTAAGAAAAGTGCCAAAATACTGCTACATAAGAATCTTTTTTTTTTTTTCAAAAATCAGTCAGCAAAAACCCCTGCAGATTCTATGCTAAGCAATGTCAAAAGAAAACAGGAAAAAAAAGGATGCTGATTGTACAATTATGTCTTATTAAATGTCTTTGAAAAATCTGTAAATTCACTTTCTTGCTTAAAAGTCTGACACAAGACTTATTAAAAAAATCAATAGAAATACCACCATATATGCTTTTCCAGGGCATTTTAGGCCATTCTAAACCTACACATTCCTCCTAAACTGTGAAACACAAGGAGACTGCAAACTTTCCGAACTGGCTGAACTGCTGAGGATTGTTGTGATTAGCGGCAAAACATCCTGCCGGATGCCAGTCACTACCAATGCACCCCAGGGCCTGTACTGTGGTCCATAGCCTTGCATGTTTTCATTAACAACCCAAGGGATGGGACAGATCACACTCAGTGAACAATTCAAAGGGACCTCAGCAGGCTGCAGAAATGGGCAAACAAGAGTCTCATAAAGTTCAGCTAAGAAAAGTGCAAAGTCCTACTCTGGGGGGAATAACTGCGTCCACCAGAACCGACTGGGGGACTGACCAGCTGCAAAGCAGCCTTGCAGAGAACAATAGCAAGCCATAAGCCACCACATGCCCTTGCAGCAAAGAAGCCCAACAGTCTCCTGGTCTACACTGGAAAGAGCACTGCCGGCAAGGGAGGGGATTCTTTCACTCTGCTCAGTCCTTGTGAGCTGCAACTCAAGTGCTGGGTGCAGTTTTGGGCTCCCCAGTCCAGTACAGAAATGGGAATATGAGAATTAATCCAGTTAAGGGCCACAAAGGTGATTAAGCGATTGGAGCATCTTACAGACAAGGAGAAGTTGAGAGAACTGGGATTGTCTCTCTCGCCTGGAGAAGAGAAGGCTCAGGTGATCTTACCAACCAGTGTTAATGCCTGAAAGGGAGGAGTAAAGGAAGAGCCTAACTCTTTCCAGTAGATCCCGTGACTGGACAAGAGGCAATGGGCGCAAGTGGAAATACCAGAAGCTCTACTTATACATAGGAATGGATCTCCATAGTGTAAGGGAGAGCAAAACACTAGAACAGACTGATCCAGAGATCTTCTGGAGTCTCCATCCTAAGAGATGTTTAAAAACCCAGCTTATCACACTCCTGAGCAACCTGCTCTAGCTGGCCCTCCTCTGAGCTGGGCAATGGGGAATGGACTAGATCTAGTCCCTCCAACCTTAAATGATTCTGTGAAAAGGACAGGGTCTTATGACAGGCATTGGATCAACTGAGTCACAAAGAAACTATAAAATGTAAAAGGAATATATATTTTCTCTTTAAGTTATTGCATACAGTGTTAATTTTGCTGCCTTCGTTTTGCCGATCTCATTTTTTCAAATCTCGACTCCATTTCTTCAAGGACTTTTGGTGTGTATCGCACAACTAATTTAACCTTTCCTTGAGCTGCCTTCAGTAGTTCTACTGCTTTTTCATGGTGTTCACCTTCAACACTCTGTAAAGTATAAACCATTTAGTATTAGTAAAGACACAAACTGAAAACAGTTTTTTTCTTTTTTTTATGATTCTATATAAACAAATAAATTTATGTATTTCTTTATATGTACTCTATTTTCAAGTCTGCATAAGGACAATGCCACACAATTTCAGGACTTATGTTTCAGCAAACCAAGTGATGTGATGATAAAAATGCTAATTAGCATTAGCAAAAGAATAGCGCAAGAATCTTGTTTGGGTTTATGCTGAACAATTAAATTCTGCAATGATAACCTTAGTCAATTATGAAATTACACTTAAAAATAAAAAACTTCAGGAGAATACTTACTTAAAATTTAATTTTGGTTTTCTTCTTTTGCATGCATTTTAAATTTAGCAATCACCCGCAATTTGGTTAATAAGTTGCCACAGACAACTGCAAGATAGCTGCCTTCTTGATGGTACCCTGCATCACAACAAGGCAAAACAGTGCATACTGGGCACTTGCAATGGAGCAACTAACATGTAGTGTGTTGCTTATCTTAGTGCTCCCCATGTCTCTCAGTAAACACAAGACATTCAAGTTCATTTCCTCTAAATTGATTAAGAATAGCCAACTCTGGAAGACCAGAATAAAAATGCTTTCCCAAAACAACTCTCAGAATTACTTAGAATTACATTAGATTCAACTAATTACAATTTTTAAGCAATGTTTCTCGAAAACTCTATCCAAATATATATTCTGGGACAGCATATATTTTATCAGCAAAACTTATCTCTCCCAAACTTAGTAAACACAATGACGGGACTACTCCAAGCCTACCTCCCACTGGTGCTATTAGAAGCTAGAAGGCAGGTGATGTACCTGTTGATTGGAGGGTTTCCCCGTTACTATAAAATTACTTACAGAAAGAAAAACAACAGTTAAAAAAAACCCAAGTTATTTCTCTTCTATCAGACTTAGACAACACATACATTTGAATGTTTCAATTTTTGTTATTCAAGTGGATGTGTAGGCTGTTCTGTTTAAAACTGGTAATAAAAAGTTTGTAGAGTTCTGTTTAATTGTATCAAAACACCTACAATTCTGGAATACACTCAAGATCTCCCACCAGAAAAAAAATAAACTTGTTTTTCAGTCATACTCCCTGTAGTCTTGACAGGGGCATTTTCTATTATTATTTAAGTATAAATCAGAATCACAAGAAAATGCCTATCATGTATTATGATGACAGCATTCCATCTGTAAATATCAGATATCGATGATTTTTCTGAGACTATATTAGCATTCTTAACAGCAATTTATGCACTCACTGTATTCTTACAATGGCTGTATATATTTATACATGTGCATGCACACACAGAGTCATTGTTAGATGTACCAACTGCCTGATAATCAGGTTCAATTTTGGGTGGAGTGGTGGTATTGGTGTTTTTAAGAGAGTCTGTGCGTGAGGAAGGACTCATCTGAAGACAGTTTTACACCAGTCCTTCAATGCTTCCTAATAACAAAAGCTAAGGCAAGGACAGTTGCATCACGACAGCTATGATTTCTCTTATGTCTCTTGAAAAGGACAGCTAGACTCCCAGGTAATAGTCAGGAGCCAAGTATGTCAGAGATTTGTGCTAGGAATTCCTAGAGTACAAGATACCGAGTATCTGCACCCAGTCACTATTCCTTTCACGTGTCAATAACCCCTAGAATCTAGTTTGATCCTCAGTCTTAAAATAAAATTTGGTTTACAGGTGTAATGATGAGAATATTATTTTTAAGCCTGCATAGAGCCTCTCTGGAAATAAAAGCAAGTGTTTGGGAGATATTTACATGCATTTGACTGAAAGCTGTCTCAAGGCAGAGTCTGTCCCTAACCTCCTCCTTCCAGCCTCCTTTTGTTTTACATTTTGTATTTTTAATTCTTCTCAAGAGGATATTAAAAAAAAATCCACATCAGCACTTTAGACATATACTTCTTAAAATACAGTAAAAAGCCCGCTTCTGAAACTCAGTATAGTTAACTTGAAGGTAAAAAATACCATACAAGGTAACACCACCTTGTAGTTCCATCTCATTCCAGCTTTCATCATGCAGTAGCATTTTTACTGGGAAAAATAAGAATCTAGTCAGCCAAAAGCAACACAGCATAATTTACTACTTACCTTAGATGGTGCAGAAAACTCATTTAGTAAAAATCTGCATCATGAAACTTTGATGAAAAAGGAAGACAGTTTGTATTTCACAAAATTCTTTGACTATATTTATACAACTCATCAGAATCTGAAATACTGACATGGATAGTACAGTTCCTTTTTGAGACAGATAACCAAAGCATAGTCCTAAAACTCTCAATGCACACAACTCTACAGAAACCTAAGCAAATTGGTTTTGTGAGGACAAAAAGGAAGTATTTTGCCAAGATTAGAAGACAACAACGAGCTTGTGCCATGTGTATTCTCTGTGCCCCCTCAAGTGGAAACAAGTAGTTACTGCTACATAAGGAGAACAGAAAGCCAGCTCCTACCACTCCGTTTACAGAAAGCAGCTGGTCTCCACGTTTCAGGCCTCCATGTCTGTCAGCTATACCTCCAGGGATAATTCGAGAGATGTAAATTGGAGAATTTTGTTCTTTGCCTCCCATAATGTTGAATCCAAGACCTTCTTCAGTTTTGGGTAGTTCAACCACTCTGGGATGAGAATGACCTTCACTAGCAGCAAATGCAGCTACCGTGGCCTGTGAGAAATGAGATTTTCTCATTTTTAAGAAATTAAATACAGTCCCTTTAGCTAGACAGAGTGAGCAGGCTGAAAATGTTATTCTATCTCAAAGTACTTAAATGTTAAGACAAATTTAATTCCCTACGTACCAACACTGGCATGAAAAATTCCGAACTCCAAGAATAAAATTAAAAGGGAAGAAATCTAAAAACAAGTCTTGTTATATCTTTTAATAACCTGTTAAGCTTATCCATTTTATCAGACATCTAGATAATATCCTTCTGAATTTTATATAATCTTCTGCTTCTGATGTAATAAACTACTGTATTTTATGCAAGTTATAGTTTGGCTTTTACCTTTGCTGTTGCATTAGCTCTAACTTCTGGGCTACTGCTGATATCCACAGTTTCATATACGTGTTCATACACCTTTAGAGGCAAAACAGGTTCAATATGAGTAAAACAGATTATTTTTCTGCTTAGGTAATATAACAAAATATTAGGTGCAACTCAAAAATGTGTAAATTAAAAGTACACACTTCTAATGTTACTCCCTGATTCACTACAAGAACAGGCAATCTAACATTCCATGAAGAAACAAATCTCTCAGCATCTTTATTGCTCAGTCTCAACCTAAATCTTCCCTCCTTCCACACAGTTCAGACCTCACCATGACTTTGGAAATGCTTATGGCTAGGCTCGCACACCTGTCTCGAGGCATGATGACTGTCTTCTCTCGCTTGATTCAAGCCGGAACTCTTCAATACTGATGCACGCAAAAACACTTAAGCGCTTCAAGGCTCTGCTGACAACCCATCCCTCCCCGCAAACTCCCAAATTTTCTTTCAACTTTAGCAACTAATTGATTATCTTAATAAGAAAATAGGATCAAAAACACAGAGGCAATAAGAGTACTAATGCTAAGGAGGTGCTTGCACTGAAGGCTAACCCACATCTTCTCATCTCCCTGCCAACCATTTGTACTTGCTAAGCAATAAGTACACTGTCCTCAATAGGATGAAAACATTAAGATTACACTGGTGCCTATAAACAGATTTTTTTTTAAATCATTCCAGCTGTTATCATCAGTATTAACGTCAGCAACAGCAATAGCAAGGCATATCCAATCACCTGGAAGTCTCCAAAAGAATACCTGGAATGAAGATGAGGTGGTGCAAGGCTCTACCTAAGGATGGCATGGCTTTGGCTTAAAAACAACACAGGCAATTGGTACTTGGTCTATTCTTAAGTACCAACTGGATAACATCCTGTTAGCTGCCAGTAAGGACAGGCTCTCCAAATAACCTTTAGGAACTGATCTGCTACTAAGCCATTATTTTATACACCTATGCTGTCCCAAATTATTTTCTTTTGAAATTACTTTAAAAAAAGGTTTGCTCTATTAAGCTCTGTAAATCAAATATGGCTTTAAGAAGTTCAAAATCAGCTTACTGCACTGTGCACAAAAAGGAAAAAGTAAATCATACTGGTCTTTAACTGAAGGTAACTGCTTACATCAAGTTAACTTACCTCTCTTACAGCATTACAGAATTCACTTTGAAGGACTCTTTGCAATGCCTGTAGCTTTTGTGGTGGCACTTCTCCACTTCTCTGTAATTTTTCCAGCAATTCAATTGCTCTGCAGATGTCTACAAAAAAAAAAAATAAAGCACTAGTAATGAGGAATGCCTGAGGAATATCAAGGTATGTTTGGAGGTTGTTTTTTTTTTTTAAATTAAGGTAATGGAGCAGTCTGTGTGTGTGCACTTGCATGCACTTTAAAACGAGGCTTTAAGTTTCATTACCCATAAGCTGTGTATTTACAAAATGCTGCAATAAAACACTGTGCTTCCAGCCTGTTATAAATCAACCATACCAACCCAACCCTGTAACATATCTGGAGCTATCACTGCCATATGCATATTGCAAAGACAATCTGATTTTTCCAAAAAAGGACTGAAAGACTGGTATGTGTATTAAAATATTGGTAGTGTATACTTCATAATTCATCTACTGTTTGGATGGCATTTAGTTAACATCAGCTACAATATTATCAAATACACTAACATTCCTTTTATGTTCAAAAATTAGTTCAATAAGGTATACTCAATACTTCCCATAGAAGATGGCTGAGAACTATGTAGCCTATTTTTTTCCTTCCTCAAGTGCTTATAAAACCAACAGAACTCCTTTTGATATTCTCAGCTGAGAGACAGTATCTCCATAGTCTAGAATCCTGAACCTCAAACCTTGAAATTTGTTCCAAAGAGTTCACGTTGTCCATTTTAAATGCTGGTTTGTGAAACTGAACTCCATGAAGGATTTGATTCCAGACCAGTATGACTCATCAGGCATCAAATGCAATGTGACATTCTTTTGGCAGTGCCAGATGAGTAGAATATATTCACATCCCTCACTTGTATTTCCAAACTGTTAGATTAGTGATTATTTTGAAACACACCAGTTCTTGAACAGAACTAGAACAGTCTCTCAGAAAAGCAGATAGAAAGGATTACTTTCATTATCACAAAGACAAAAAAGGAGTGATTAACCTACTATATAAAATAATGCACAGATTATTTTAGAACAGGCTGAGGTCTGGGTCACTGATATATCCTAAATGCATTACTTCCTTTTTTCTGTAATTAACCTCTAGGTACTCATTTTTCATGTGAATGCACATCTACTCAATGGTATCATGTCAGCACAGAGGACGTGCAATAGCCATGAACTTCATCTAAAATGAGTGTGA
The DNA here is from genome assembly GCA_026261815.1 of Monarcha castaneiventris obscurior. Lineage (NCBI taxonomy): Eukaryota > Metazoa > Chordata > Aves > Passeriformes > Monarchidae > Monarcha > Monarcha castaneiventris. The sequence continues at coordinate 58,445,132 of JAMPIT010000894.1, read as the reverse complement.
AAAGAGAGCACTTATATAACAGGATGAAAAGGCAGTGGGGTGCATGTTCTGAAATTAGGGTGAGGTGCACCAGCAAGACAGCCCACAGCGATGTTCTGGCCACTCACATGAATTATCAGACACATCTTACAAACTACTAGATCGAGACCAGGTCGTGCAGTTGATTAAACAAGGTATACCTTAATCACACAGACTGGTCATCCACAGACTGGAAACAAGTCCTTAATGGAAAAACACTCAAGTACTACAGCTATAAGGCTCAAATAATTTCTGATGATAGTTAACAATAATTTCTGATGATAGTTCTGTGTGCCATGAGAACTTGGTGTTTTCTGGCAAGCATTTCCAAGCATCAATTATCTAAAGCAAAGCAATACCAAAACCTAAATTATCTACTAATAATCCCATGTTCTACAGAGAACACATTTTACACAGGCACGCATATTTGCTATCTGTGTAATTACAAAATTTAAAAAAAAATGCTTTTAAAGCTTTTTATTTCTTAATATATATTTTGTATTTCATTTAAAATCCAAAACAGTTGTTGAAATTAGACATTCTAGACGATGCAAAATCACCAACATTCCTAGTAACCCTTGTGTTCAGCAACAGCAGTACAAATTATCTTAATTCATAAAGTAGCCCACTGATCAGCTTGAAGTAGAATGATCAAATGGCAATCACAGCACTTCCAATCCTACAACACTCCACACAATAATGAGACATGTCTAGCAAGTATATAAGTTACAACACTGCTATCATTTAAATACTTGCAGATGTTTGGAGACAAATTATTATTACATGCACATAAAGACTACAGTTCCACGTAGCCATTCTTGAGCCTGCGGTCCATGAACCATGTTAAGATGTAAGGTGTACAAACTCATTATCAGTTTGATGAGGATACTGCAAGAAATTTTAAATGGTGACAGCAATCTACTGATACAATGAGTAACTGTAGAAATGAAGACTCCAGAACTCCATGAGATAATCTCTCTTTTTTTGACCTTCATGTTTTGTCTTTAAATTAGATATGCTTCCTACCTGTATCTCTTAACAGACAAAACATTTAATGACACAGCACTTTTCACCCTAAGGAAAAATTGGTTTGTTTGGAAACCAGCTGTGTCTTTTATTAACTACAGACTAAGAACACAGAATTAGCTTTTCAAAAAGTGGTTAGGATACACTGAACTGGATTCATTTTAGATGAAGCTAAAGCAGAGGACACACTTCAATAAAAAAGGGCTTTTAGATCAAAGGACCAAACTATTGCTATAAAGTACAAACCCAGAGCAGTCAGCCACAGCATGGAAGTTAGATCCTCAGTACTCAAATCTTTTATCACACCACACTTCTTACTCAGATAGATACAGACAACAGATCCCATCAGCAGGACACTTTGTTCCCAGCAGTTATTTAATTGTATGTTATTGAGAGGATCCCATTATACCAGTGTGGAAGTGCAATTGAGTACAACTTTCTTCTACTGAACTGCATTAGGCACCATAAGTCAAAAGCTGAATATTCGCTCTATCCCAGCAATATTGCTTTAGGAAAAAGAGTTTTGCTGAGAATAAGTGGAAAAACACACCTTCTTTCATTTTTCAAGAAAAGCTTGTTGACTGCTGTGTTGATGTAATTTGCTTCCTCCTGAATTACTAGTTGGAACATGATCCGCTGAAAGCTGTCTTCCTCACAATATAAACACTATAGCTTAGCCAACTGTTCAGCACCAGAGACCAAAAGTAATACTATAGAAGTGTTCCAATGATGGATTTCAACAAGAACCAATGTAGACGTAATTCCAGAGGTGGACAATTAAAAAAACTGAAACCATAAAACTAACTGTAAAAAGTAATCCATCCGTAATGGAAAAATTACTTTTCACCTTTTCTTCCTTTTTACACCAATTGCTTGTTCTTCACAAATAATTTTTTGTGATCACGGATACTAGAGTGAAATCCTGAAAAAGAGAAACATTTAAACTAAAAGAATGTGGGGGGGGGGAAAGCCAGCAAGATGCTACCAGTCCAAGCATGCGTGAGCAAAACACAGAAAAAGAAAAAATGCAGCATCCTCATAGATACCCCCAATTAACCACCTCCACTGCTTATGTTCAAGTATTCTAGATTCCTAAGCTGTATGTAGAGTTATCACGTCACCACTAAACTGTAAGAATAAGTGAAATGTTAACAGTTGTTTCATTACCGCCCTCTAGTGAATTTGGGTGGTGGTGTTTGCAATGCAGCTTGGAAGAGAAAAGACACCCTGGTGGTAAGCATATGGTAACTATTTTAAATCAGCTCATTTTCTACACTATTCTCTCTTTTCTTATGCTATATGCCAACAACATTAGTGACACTCACTTTCAAGCTGATTATGACCCATCATCAGGTTATGTGTAGTCAACCTCACAAAATTAACAGCTTCTTATTTCTGTAAATAAGGCTCTTGCTTTTGTAGGTCCATTATAAGGTGCTTTCTTTTTCTCTTTTTTTTAAAAAGACCAATATGCCCGAAGACCAAATAGCTCCTTTGTTTCATTGATCCCTAAGTAACTCTGCAGATTTGTTTGTTTTCATGGACAGAGCATAGTGGCAGGGTAATGAAGTGAAGAAGGATAGGACCTGACTTTTAAGTCCACAGACCTTCCAAGCGCAACTAATCCACTGCTGCAGCAGCTGCCCTAATTAACAAGCTTTAGAGTAGAGAGAGTAGATGAGCTGCGGAGTGTGAAGCAAAGACCTTACATAACTCACTATTTACAGGCCAACTCACACATTACAAGTGGTTCTCTTGTAGAATGGGAAGCAAGGCTAGCAAAAAAAGAACAACTGAGTTCTTCAGTAGGTAATGCGATAGTACCAGAAAAATAAAGTGGGTATGTACAGTGTGTTATACACCTACAGAAATACATCTAGCACCATGGTGGTCCTAGTGGAAATGGTAGTGGGAAAAGTCAGATCATTCAATCACCTATACTTCACCTAGTTGTTTTCCTTTTCAAAAACATGATTTTTAATTATCAGTAATCATTTCCCATGTAAATTTCATTTTCCAATCCCTACTGTCCTAAATACATACCAATAAACCAATCATCTATACTATTACATAAGCACGTGTGGACCTTATACAGTACCAAATAATCACATTGAAGGAAATTTGTAATTGTTTCTTAAAAACTGTGGATAAATGTCACAAATATACTACAGAAAAATACCCGACTAGGTTCTGTATTTTATCTGTTTTGCTCTTAATTTCAGTTACACATTGCATATATTAACAATACAAATTAAGCCCACATACTGGAAAAATGGTGTGAAAACAAACATGAGAGTAATAGAGGACAATCATGAACAAGTGTAGAGGGACTCCTGCATGTGTCAGCTATCTTCTATAAAAACAAGTAAATTATTATTCTTAACACACAGCTAAAGAGACTGAATTTAGAATTCTAAGAATTCTGCTGTATTCAAGATGAAGTTTTCCCATGACAGAAACAGAAACCAAGAGCTGGCAGGTTGAGTAAGAGCTGGCAGAAGCGTTGACAGCAGTGAAGGCAGAGCAGACACAGCTACAAAAGGCCTTAGGCGAGTGCACCCATATAAACTCAGCGGCAAACTGAAACGCGAGAAAAGCCTCCGGGGGCTGTATAAAGCAAAGCTGAAGAGGTCGGTCTCACCGACATGCCTGAAGAGCCAGAAGCAACGGAAACCTGTCCAAATCAGATCAGCAGTTCCAATAAGCTGCGGCTGCGCACGACGGAGAGGAGCGGCTCAGCTCCTGCGCCAGGCCGGGAGGGCGGCACGGGGATGGCGGCACGGCTACTGCTGCCGCCGCCGCCGCCACCCCGCGGCCTCGAACCGGGCCGGGGAACGGGGGTGGCCGGCCAGGGACTCGGGACAGGATGCGGCTGCGCTAAGGGGGCCGGGCCGGGCCAGGGGCTCCACCGCCGCCACCCGCCCACCCGCAGCAGAGCGGCAGGAGCGCCAGTCCGGGCCGCGGGCGCGCTCACCTCTCTCCAGCCGCACGGGCTCGCCCAGCGCCGCCATCTCGTCCTGCTTGGCCCGGCGGAAGTGACGCGGCGTTGCCGGAAAGGTGCGGGGCGCGGTGGCGCGGCGGCTTAGCCGTAACAACGGGGGCGGTCGAGGTGTTGCAGTCCATGAGTAGAGTGCGAGCCGCTGCGCTACTCAGCAGTACGAGCAGTACGGACAGTGCAGGCCAGCAGCGAGTCCCTGCGGAGGCCGGCAGTTGCCTGACTACCCGCCAGTGTACCGGGACGTTATTCCTCTGGACTGTGTGGTGCCCGTATCCTGATGGGAATTTCAGTAGAAAATGTTCTCTCCGGTTATTTTTTTTTCCCATCCTTTAGCGTGACTGAGGACCATTTACACGCTAAAAACACCACACTGCAAGGGCAGATCTTTCTGTGCACCCAAAGTGTCCCTGGAGATGGAATATACACATATGTTAAATATGTAAGTAATGTTAAATATACATATATACACACTCATACGGAGAGAAATATATACATAATATATGCTATGGGTTGATAAGGGGGGAGCAGTAGATGTTGTCTACCTAGACTTCAGCAATGTTTTTGACACTGCGGAAAACCCAGTGTCCACAAAGGAGACAGAGGATTCCTGCAGCTTCATTCAAAGGGAGAGAGATCTCTATAGGCCACTAGGTCCACTAGGTCTCTCTCCCTTTATTCGAATAAAGCTGCAGGACTCCTCTGTCTCCTTTGTGGACACTGGCTTTTCAAAGCGTGATTTTCCGCATAATGCTGCATAACATTCTCATAGATAACGTCAGGAAATACGGGTTACAGGAATGTACAGTGAGGCAGATCAAGAACTGGCTGAAGAGCAGAGCTCAGAGGGTCGTGATCAGTGGAGCAGAATCCAGCTGGGGACCTGTACTCAGGGGCATTCCCCAGGGATCAGTACTGGGTCTGGTCAGCCTGTTTATCAACGGCCTGGATGAAGGGATAGAATGCACCCTAAGCAAGTTTGCTGACAATACAAAACTGGGGGGAGTGGCTGCTACACATGAAGGCTGTGCTCCCATTCAGGGGGACCTTGATAGGCTGGAGAGTTGGACAGAGAGAAGCCTAAAGAGGTTCAGCAAGGGTAAGTGTAGGCTCCTGCACCTGGGGAGGAATTACTTCAAGTACCAGGACAGGTTGGGGGCTGACCTGCTGGAGAGCAGCTCTGCTGAGAAGGACCTGTGAGTTTTGGTGGATGACAGGTGTCCTGGGTTGCAGTGTATTCTATTACCATCTTCATGAGCTGTTGAAACCAGGTGGGGCAGTGTTTCCTTGCCTCCTCCCTCTGGACTATCTTTCTGATTAATGGGCCATCAGTGTCCTGCCCATGTCTCATAGATAACTCCCTTCGGACTATCTTCTGTTAATGAGCCCATCAACACGTGGCCTCATGATTCATCATCCCATTGTGAGATGCTCCACCCAGAGGGAGGAACCAAGCATTCCATCCTGGATATAATCTGAGATTCTGAACACCACAGGCAGCCTTTCCACTGGATTCCCAGAGGACAGGAGCTACATTGCCACCACCAGACCTTCAGAGGAAGAGCAGCCCCTTTCTACAGGATCACCACTTCAACAGAACCATCGCACCTGCCCTGCTCACCAGGACTGCACCAAAGGGGAAAGTGCCTGACAGCCGAGAAGGCTGGCACTGGGTTTGTGGTTCTGTTACTGCCATAGTTGTTGTTTGTTTGCCTTGTTATACGTACATATGCATATACATATAAGTAAAGAACTGTTATTCCTGTTCCTCATATCTCTGCCTAAAATCTCCTTAGTTTTCGAATTATAATAATTTGGAGGGAAGGCTCCAATTCAATTTCCATTTCAAGGGAGGCTCCTGCCTTCCTTGACAGACACCTGTCTTTCAAACCAAGACAACAGGTTGACCATGAGCCAGCAGTGCATCCTTGCAGTCAGGAGGGCCAGTGGTATCCTGGGGTGCATCGGGAAGAGTGTGTCCAGCAGGTCGAGGGAGGTGATCCACCTCCCTCTACTGAGCCCTAGTGAGGCCACATCTGGAGTGTTGTGATCAATTCTGGTCTCCCCAGTTCAAGGAAGACAGGGAGCTGCTGGAGGGTCCAGTGGGTCCATCCATCTGGTCACAAAGATGGTGAGGGGTTCTGGAGCGTCTCTTATGAGGAAAGACTGTGGGAGCTGGGCCTGTTAAGTCTAGAGAAGACTGAGAGGTGATCTCATCAATGCATATAAATATGCAGGTGTGAAGAGGGTGGTGCCAGGTTTTTCAGTGGTGCCCAGTGACCAGACAATGAACAGTGGCCATAAACTGAAATACAAAGTTCCAGCTCAACATGAGGAAGAACTCTCCATGTTAAGGGTAGCAGAGCAGTGCAACAGGCTGCCCAGGGAAGCAATGGAGTCTCCTTCTGGAGACATTCAAAAGCCACTGGGACAAGTTCCTATGTAACCTGTTCTAGGTGATCCTGTCTTGATACAGGGCTTGGATGGGATGATCCCCAGTTGTCCCTTCCAACCTCAACTATTCTGTTGTTCTGTTATTATTATACTTTATGCTTTGTATTATATATTACCATATTGTATTATATAATAAATATAATAATATATAAATAATATAAAATTACCTAATACAGTGAACACATCTATTATGTATAATAGATATATTTTTATATGTACCTATATACACATATAAATATTGTTTTGCCTGTGTGAAATGCCAGATGTGCTTTATATTTCCTGTTTGGCACCAGTTTAATCTCTTTGTGGGGCTAATTTATGGAATTTAGCATCTGTATTAAATCACTGCAAGTACAAGCATGAGATACTGTGTGAGTTTCGTCTGGAAAAGAGTAGGAGACTACTTCAGAACAGGTATTTGTATGCTTTTAATTTATTCTGAGGGTATAACTCTTCCCAAATTGCCTTTGATTTTATCTGCATTTTGTATTTTTTGCTTTGAAAGAGAATAGTTTTCAACAGGTCTCAAAGTGTCTGCCAGTGTGGCAGTGATATACTCGCTTCTTTCTGTGATTTATTTTAATGTCAGTTCCTCTCAGTTTGAGGGATGCTGCATGTGCATTTCAATGAAAAGGTCATACAAATGGAATTTTGCAGGTGAACAGAATTAAATCCTCATAGACTAGTTTCCGGTGGGAAAGTGTTTTAGCAGCCAGAATTGTAGAATGCTTCTGGAATAAAATCCAGATGTTTCTATCAGTGATGCAGGAACTACCATTCTGTTAGAAGTGATTGAAATTTTAAATAACCTGCTCAGACTTTGGACAGATTAGCCTATGGAGAAAAAAGAGTGTTCAGCAATATTTCATAAATCCTAAGACTTTTCCAAAGGACACAGAAGAATACATGTTTAAACACATCTTTAAAGTGCCATTATTCTGACTTCAGTAATGACTAAAGATTCAGAAGTTAAAGCAGCTGCTTTAAATTTCCTGTAGACCCAGTGAATTGGACAATGACATTACAAGAATAAGAAAATCTGAAAACCAAATTTTAAGTAGTGCTTCCACTGTCTACTTGATAGCATTCTCCAGCTTAAACCATATCACTTCAGGAGTTTGCACTGATTTATACCTGCAGAAAAAAAACCAAGCAAAACAAGCCAAAAAACCCCAAACCAGAACAAAGTTGGGGTTTATAGGTTGTGATCTGTGAAGAATATTGATAATGTTATTGTAAGCAGTAGATGGGCTTCACATTCCATTTGAAGAAGTCGAATGCCGGTGCAGGACCACAATGGAAGGAAGAAAAATAGAGCTACAGGTTATACAGAAAAAGAAAAATCCATGTATACCTATTGCAACGGGTCCAAACCTGGTCAGCACTGGTATGCTGCAACCTTCCTAGAGAGAGCATCCTGCAAAGAACAACTCTTCCAGGAGTAATGGCAGGCCTCCCTGGGCAGCACGTGATTTCAGCAAGTGTAGCGCTTTCTCAGCTACAAGTGATTCCAGCTCTTGTGATTTAGCTCCTTGTGAAATCACCCAAGGTGAACTCAGGGACAGAGAGAGAAACAGAAGCCTCGTTTGGCTATTCCACAGAGGTAGCCTTAATTGTCCAGCAGCCCCTGTGAAGGCAACAGAAAGCCAGAACAGGGACAAATGCTCCCTGGTCAGGGGCAGAAACAGGGGACTTTTATGGGGAAGGCAGGGGATAGGGTAGAAACCAATTAGCCAACTGGGTACAGGCTATTACCATAAAGAAGCAAGGCATAATGGGGGTGGTTCACTATGTCACCATGACTTAGGAAGGTTGCTTATCTCTGGGGGGATTCTTTTGGCCCTCAGGCCTCTCTCTTCCAAGGGAGTGCAGAGGGCTCTTGTGCCAAGGGCTCACACCCCACCACACATACTGTAGTGCGTTGATCCTAAAATGACAGACAGCTTTTTGGACCAATCATGCTTCTCTCAATTTTACATGTTTAAACCCTGTGGAAGGAAGGATTTTTGGGGGTTTTTCCATTCCACCTGGGTGGCGGGACGGGATGGAGGCAGGCGCCTCAGAGCCCCGGGCCATGCTGGGCCAGGCCGGGCGCCCCTGCTCTACTTTCCCCCCTTTTCCCAATGATGCAGCACGGACCCTGGGTCGCTGGGAGGGGGAACTATCCCCGAACTGCAGGTAGCTGGGGCCAGCCACACAGCTGAAGCCGACACGGTATCCTGAGACAGTGGGAGCCGGCGGCGCCTCCAGTGCAGCTGGCATACTTCGCGCTGAACAGAAGAAGACACCCCTTTTCCACCGTGCACCCGGCAGCGCAGAGGGAGCAGGGGGGCTCTCTCCACCATGAAGCCTGAACGGTAACACTCTACAACATGGCGACTTTGAGAGTCAGAAAGAGAAAGTGAGATCACGGGGGATCGAAGCTACAATGGCTCCAGGAGAGAAAATGGCAGTGCCGCAATTCTCGCACACAGCCTAAAAATCTTCTTGCCTTGCTGTGGTATGAAACTGTAATATCACAAACTTTTGTCTCTTTAATCCATTTTGAAGTACATGGGGGGATGGACATTTTTTCATGTGGCTTGTAAGAGGTTGTGAAGAATGCCCATGCCAGGCTATATCTGAAAAGCAGTGAGAGGCTTTTAAAACCTGGTGGTGAAAAAAAGCCTTGTGTTCAAGCCAAAAATAACACATCCATAAAAGAGTAATAACCCCATGTGATGGCCCGTGTTTTACAGTTTAAAGAACTGTGAGAGGGTTTATGGAAGAGATGGGTTACACCCTAGCAGATTGTTTGTTCCTAAGCAAACCTGCAGATGGTGGCAATTTGTAAAACCATGTAAAACAGGAAGAAAACCCCTTTTCTTCCCTCTCTCAATCAGGAGTTCTAAAAGTTTGTTTTGATTGTTTTCTTTCTTTCTTTCTTTTAGGTTTATTAATATACTTCTTTATATTCTTTAAGTTTTGTGCCTGCTTTGCTTTTACACTCATCTCACAGAAAAGAAATCAGGGGTAATGCACAATTTGACCTAAAACCACTACACATAACCACTTGCTTTTTCTTTTCTGAGGTAATATTTAAGCACGCTGCCTGATTTTTGCAGGACTGCCTGATTTTTGCAGTGGCATCTTAAGGTAAAAAGCTAGGGATTGCTATGGTAGAAGTATTTTAGTGTGGTTTTTATCTTCAAATAAAAAAATGTACTTAAATGTATTTAAATGTGTAAGTTACAAATCTATTTTGACCCACTAGAAGAGAATGAACTTCTGAGTCTATAGCATGCTATATTTTTCTCAAGAAAAATTCTATCCATAAATGGATGCCAGCTGATTAAATATTAACATGACAAACTCTTCGTGCCATTTTAGTCAGGAAATCCCTATCCTGGTATGTGTTTGGAGGAAAAAGAGGTCTCAGAAGTAATTCCCAAAGAGTGGGGGATGCTTCTCTGGAATTAGTAGGTAAATAGCTTTGTATTTGCATACTAGTAGCTGAGAAGCATGAAAGAGCTAAGCATTAAACTTTAATTTATGTATTTTGCTAACTATAATGAAATTATTAATTTAGACCCTTTTGTCTGTCTCACTCAAGCTTGTGACATTTTTACCAGCGTTATTTTACTTGTATCTTTATTGATGAATTAGCTTAGGTGTTACCAGCTGCACTTTAATGCCACATGAAATACTGGTGCTGTGTGCTATAGGATACATCACTAGGACTTCTGGCTGACACTCTAGTCATTGCTGAAGGACTACCATGAATCAAGTGCTACAGCCTATGTTGTTGTCCCAGTTTGAAAGCAAACCAGTGAGAGACCTGAAATCAGAACTACAATTTAATAGGAAAATTAAAAATAAATGCAATAGTACAAAAACACTGATAGAGTCAGGATACAACCTGACACTCTGTTGGTCAGAGTGGTGGTAGCAGTCCGATTAAATGGTGGCTGCAGTCCTCTTGAGGTCATATGCGGATAAATAATGGGACAACGCACACGATCAATATGATCTAAAGTGAGCCCGTTTATTGTTGGAACCCAAGGCACGCCTCTGGCTGCCCTGGGAAGTCAGGAGCCCCAGCAAGGGGGTCCCGGACCCTGGCAAGAAGCCCAGAATAACACCATCTTCGATCTCAGCCCATGGGAAAAATTAGCAACGCTGCGCGAAGCATTGCAAAACAAGAGAATGTGAAAATGAGTAGTGGTTTAGTATTTTACAAGGTAAAAAGTAGATTTTAGGATTTTTAATATGAGGACGAAGGGTCTAAGATGGAGGATTTTGGGCGTTGCCCTGTTCTTCCTCTTCTTCTCCTTCTCCTCCATCTTCTCTTGTAGTGGTGGCACAAAACAATTGGTAGAATGAAAAAGAGGTGGAAATTACGTGTCTAGAATAGGTGCAAATTAATTGGTATAGAATAGTAAATAATAAATATGTTGTGATGAATGGTTGGATCATGAAAAGGGTACAAAAAGGACGGGACGGCCCAAGACTGGGCACTTCCCACTTGGACTCGGCTGGCATCAGATGTGCAGCCAGAGCAGAGAGCTAGCTAGAGATAAGAATAAACAACCTGAAACAACGTCTGCAGGCTTTTCTTATCTGTTCCGGCTCAAGGTAAAGCGTCCTGGAGGCGAAGATAAGAACCTGTATTTGTGCGGAGTACCCAACTCCCACAGTTTATTAGAAAAGCTGCAAGTATTTTTATATCATACAGTGACAGGCTAAAAATAAAGTTACAAGATAAGTCTTCACACAGTGTCTTTTCCCACACAAAGTTTCATATAGTTTTCTCTATCCTAATTAGTGCACTAAGTTTAGTATCAGAAGGCTACAATAACAATTTCATCTGCCAAGCTCCTTTTCAGACACCTGGGAGTTAATCTCCCTTTCTCACAGATGTTTTATGAGTGGCCTTGGAAAGGAATGCAGAGGCCTATTTCTCATCTAAAGGCAGGGGCTTATTTCTTATCTAAATGCAGGGGCTTATTTCTCATCTAACGAGTTTGGATTGCTCACTCCATGTCCACTTATACGAAGATAATTATCCTCCACAGTGATAGATATGGTTCTGTTGAAGCAATGACCCTGTAGAAGGGTCTGGTCTTCCTCTGAAGGTCCAGTGGTGGCTATGGAGCTCTTGTTCTATGGGAATCCAGAAAAGCTGGCTCTGGTGTTCCTAACCTCAGATTCCACGTAGGAATGATTGGTTCCTCCCCCTGGGCAGAGCATCTCACAATGGGATGATGTAATTTTATGAGTCATGCAGTGAGGCTTGATAGCCCATTAAGAGAAAAATATCTCTCAGGAGAGAGTTATAAGATAAAGAACACTGCCTCACCTGGTTTTAACAGATGGTTATAGAATACGTACTTGTGGTTATATCTTACATTGTAACCTAAGACATTTGTCACTGGAAAATAGTTGCATTCCCAGTCCAAGAGAAAGTGGAAATCAGTCTTCATATGACAGAAGATATTTTTGCTCTGCTACGTGTTACAGAATATGCATTTTGATAAACCTCTCTCACACTGGTTGATCAACATGTAGTAAGAGTTCATAGTTTTGTAAGTGTCACCTAATCTCCATGTGAATTATTTTTTCCACATAATATTTGATTATGTGAGTTGTCTCTGATTTTTTCTAGTCACTCCTGGTGAATGTGGGAGCACACAGCAGATATATAGAGAGCTCTGCCTGTTACACTTTTTTTTAAATCTTGACAGTGTCAAACCCTGCCCACCCCCAGGCTTTTCTATAGATGAAAATGCTGTTAACTGATGACAGGACTGACAGAAGCAGCAAAGTCAAACTGTAAAGTCAGTGATGCATCTAAGTGCTAATTACAATTAATACTCAGAAATAATTAAATTCATCTGCTTTGTTTCAGAGGAAAATAGTTGATCTTGCAAATGTTCTTTTTTAATAAAATACACAGTATCTATGAAAGACCTCATACAGATGAGACTTGATGCATCATCTCCAAGGTTTTTTCCAACCTAGTTGATGGTGTGTTTCTGTTGATTCTGTGAGACATACCTTACTGTATGATGTAGTAAACATACACTGTAGTACAGCTCTGCAGGAACCACTCCACCATTAAGTTTTGAAGGAGAGCAAGCTTCTATTTACAAAACAGTGTACTATTACATATTAATAATATTAATATATTATTATACATTAATGGTATTATCAAATAGCATAGTATTCCATAAAGAACCAAAATCTCCTTTCCAACATTAATTTTACAGGACTTATAATTTTCCGTATGCAAGTGGTCATAATACAATAATTAAGCTGGCACAGTTCTCACCTATAAGCACATTTTCCTTGGTACAAAATTGAAATTATTTAGGGAATGAAATTGTATTAATTGATGAATTTCAGAAGAAACAAAGAATGTTTCATTTCACCTTGAATGGCATAGGAATGCTTTTGAAATGACTGTTTTTAAGTTGCGTCTTTCTGTAGAGTCACAGAGATAATATTGAATTAGCAACATTTGCCTGCCCTTCAAGTGTTTTTCTTGTTAAAGTAGCCTATGACACAAAGCAGTGGGGAAACACGGTGACTTAAAACAATACTGTATTTTACTTTATGAAAAGTTATTTGAACCCTGAAAGTTTTGAGTTTACTTTAAAAAAGAACTAGCGTTGAACTGAAGCTACCCAAAATAGATTTGGCAGAATAGCCTTTTGTTAGGAGTCTATAAACATGCTGAATCTTTTTTTGCTTTCATCACTGGAAGCAATGTGTGGCCTCAGCCTCTGGGAAGGCTGATCAAAAGAAGAAACTGCCTCTACACTATGCTCTACTTCCTTACTTGAGCTTGGCAGAGCTTTTTGAGTGGGAGAGGGGTGGAAGCTGCAAATTCAGTGTGTGTCCTGCACAAATACGGGCATGAGTTAGCAGTGAGCTCCAAAGTTCAGTTTTTATTGAACTACATCCTGCAAGGAAGTAGTTCATAAGGGGAGGATGTTTCCTGCTAAAATATAATATAAATATCCATAAAGCCTTTCATAAAGAGACTTAAGGAAAACTTTCCAGATCATGATTATCACACACACAAAAAAACCACACTTACAAAAGTAATTGTAGGAAAATAATTTTACTGCATATTCGACAACCATTGCCTATATGTAATGATTTCAGTGCTTTATAACACATGGTAGCCTTTATGTTGCCAGACTTAATATATTCTTTTTCTGGTACTGTCCTGGTTTTCGTCCATATCAGGAGGAGTGGATGTGGCCAAAGCACAGATGTTACTCAATACCCATCCTGTCATTGCTGGGGTAGGAAAAAGGGATTCCCTTTCTCTTGCTTCTAAGAAGAAGGACATTCCTTCCGATGGAGCAAGCATGTCGGACGGAGTGGCTGGGTGACACTGGTTCTGACGGGAGAGAGTAATTTGGGTGATGCAGCTTTGGTCAAATTGAACTGTGCACTCTCTCTCTTATGTACTTTTATTATTAATATTGTTGCTGTTACTGTTCATTTTCTTATCTCATTGCTGTTTCCAGTAAATTGTTCTTATCTCAGCCTGTGATCTTTGCCTTTTGTTCCTCCAATTCTCCAATCCACTGCAGCGGAAAGGGGTAGGGGAAGAGGGTGGAGGGAAAGAAGTGAGTAATCGATGTGTGGTTTTGGAGAGTCTCAGTGGGGGCACTAAATTGGGGAGTACTGTTCCTAAAGCACAATAGCATTAACTGGCACCCAACTTGAGTCACAAAAGGTTGAGATAACAACAGATCTGCCCAGGGCAGGTTGGAAACAAGTTTGATCTAAGCATTTGCTGTATTAATTCTGGAGCTGCTGGTCACAAGGTTGCTTGGTCTGTTCTTGTCGGTGTGGTACCTAACGCTGTACATGTTTCCATATATGCAGTATGTTCCCATCGTGGTGCTCTTTTTCAGAGCAGGGGGAAGGATCAGGATTGCTTTGTTGCTGTACAGTGGAATATCAGCTTATGATGTGATTACATCAAGGGCAATGGGGGTGTTTTGCCATTCACTCTCAGTCAGGATCACTTCAACTTCCAGTACAGGCAGCTGTTGGGATCCCCCTGTCACCCCAGAAATGGAGATGGTTTCTGCCCCTACATATCTTGATGGCATCAGGGTACATTGTTCCCACAGGTGTCAACTAAAGCCTTATACTCCTGTGGGTCTGATTTGCCAGGCCATCTGATCCACACCGTCCAATAGATCTGATTTCCCTTTCCCCCACCCGGCTGGAGGCAGGGCCTCTCTAGTTCTGGTCACAGTACTCATTGCTCACTTCTTGTAGATATGAACTGGACATCCTTTCAAGAGGATCAGAAGTAACATCAGCCCTTTTGCTCTGTCTGAGGACCTGAGGACTTGCCCCCTTGCCGAGGTCCGAGGTCCCTCAACCAGATAGCTGCAGATGTCTGATGGAGCCGCGGTGACTAAGCCGTGGGACTGCTGCCACAGTCCGTCAGCGGCTGCTGTCAGGGCTGCACTCCCCTGGGGCAGTCCTCCTTGAGGTTGCCTGGTGGAGCGGCAAGCCGAGGTGCAGAGATAAAGAAGCAGGGAGAGGCTTTCCGTATGATATCCAGGAACAAGTTTATTGCCAGGACGGGCCAGGGATGGATAAGCGCTGAAACAGGGTTCAGCGACAACTTTTAAGGGAAGGAGGTGTGGCTAACAATATCGACTGGGGACCAATGGGAAAGGAGGGAACTGGGGACAGACAACCACGATACCCAAGAACCGCGTTTAGGAGGTAGGAACGAAGAGCCTTAGCGAATGAAATTGCAGAACTGGGAGAATTTTCTAGAGAGAGAGGCGGTGGCTCTACATCTCGTCCTCACCCCCTGATATACCCTCAGATGATGGTTCGTCCACCCATTGGATAGCGAGGACCTGATGGGCATCAGGAGAGCACAGCCCGGGGCTGGGCTGAGCCACCGCAGCATCTCCCCCGTTTCGTTTTACTAAATTGAAAAAACAATGCTTAATGCAAAAAAGGGCAAAGACAACTAAACTGGTGATTAAGATAACTTCGAAAAGGGTTTTTAAAATGGAAGATGTCCATCTGGATAGTCCCCAGTTGTTGAACAGGCTTTCGAACCACTCTTCCCCCTCCTGCTTGAGCTGGCCGACTTGCTTCTGGATGTCCTGAATCTTAGTGTGGATGCTCTTGCTGTGACTGGTGAGGTTAAAACAGCATAGTCCCTCAAACTCTTCACATCCATGTCCTTGGGCAAGCAGGAGGAAGTCTATGGCAGCGCGGTTCTGCAAGGTAGCATGCCTGGTGATTTCCTCGTCCTCCAGGTGTTCGGAGAGGGTCTTGGACATATAGTTAGCATACTTTCCAAGCCAACATTCTATGTGGCTGATTTGTCCCAAGGCCCGGGCCACTGCAACCCATGGGAGAAAGATTGAGACTGCGACTCTTTTAGAATAAGGCCAATCAATGATTTCAGAGTCACAATCCTCTTTGATGTTGCCAATTGCTCTTTTTGGACGGATGTCGATTTGATGGGAAGTCCAATCAATAAAATTTTTCTTGTCGGGGGTCAAGAGTGCCAATTTTCCCAGGGTGCAGGGCCCTCCCTTCAGACGGGAAGGGATCCCAGACCAGGCCTGGTCGCCGCAGATAAAAAACACCCCTGTTGGAAGGACCCTGGGCTTTTTTGTGGACAAAGCTGGAGTGTCTGGTGTAAAATCGCACCAATTTTGGATGTTAAAGGCTGAATCATGTGGGTTTACATTGAGGGTAATTTGTCCCTTATTCAGGGAAAGAGGGTGTGTCTTCTTATGATAAAAATTTACACAGTAAGTGGCTTTTGCCAAGCCCACAAGTGCCAATTCGTGGGGCTCTTGTTGTGCGCACGGGTAGGTCTTTGTTCACTTGTCCCAGGATGTGGCCAGATCTGGCTTCTTACCCATGAAAGGATATTCATCGGGTAAGAGGGGGATCCCCACCAGGCATGTTGACATGGGGTCCTCTGCGCTGTCCATAGAGAGGTAAAGGCCAGATTGATTGAGGGCCTTTGCCAGAGTGGTCCAGATGTTTGCCTTTGGTTGGGGGACTATCCATCTGGTCACAGGTAGGAGAACGAGGTTCGACAGGAGGCAAATGAGGAGGGGTGCTGTCATTGGTGTGGTTTGTCTGTAACATAAAAGGATAGGGTTAAGAATAGGAAAACTATGAAGGTGTTAAGTTACTGCGCCTGGAGGCTTTGGGGTCGGCTGTAAGTATGGTTTGATCCACTTTCCAGGAGCCCACTGCAGTCCTGTTGGAGTAGACATGCAGCCGTATCCTCTGCCCCAGGTTAAAAGCTTGTAGGGTCCCTTAATCTGCATCGTCTCTGGGTCTTTAACCAAGACCAGAGGTCTTTCTCTCAGGTTAATTCTTATATTGTCTCTAAAATGTCTCACAACAGGTGGATTAGGGTTCTTAAACGAACAGTTCAGGAAGTTCATCGTGAAGAGTGCCTTACTCAGTCTTACCACTGTCCCATGTCGCAGTGTCAGACACGAACATGCAGATTCAAACAGCAGGTTAGCAGCAGGTCAGGACCACCAAACAGAGCGAAAGGACCCTGCCTACCTTTATTATCCTCTTTTATACCTCTTTTAAAACAATCATACATTGGTAGATGAGGTTAACACCTCTAGAGTTTTACAGGATAGGAACACAGTCTATCACCTTTCTCCGCCTTGGAGAAAGGAATGAACAACAATCCAGAAATTCAGAAAACAATCTAAGCCGGTTAGAAAAACAAGAGCTATGTTCATAGAAAATGCATGAGAACTTCTACTACAAAAGTAAAAACATAGAACGCTGTGAAAACCAGGACGACAGTCTCCCCCTTTTTGATTTTCAAGAACCCTTTTTAAAGTCTGATGGGTGCGCTCTACTACAGACTGTCCAGTGGGGGAGTACGGAATCCCGGTTTTATGTGTTACTCCCCATTGCTGTAGAAATTTGCGGACTGCGGCAGAGACATACGCTGGCCCATTGTCTGATTTTAATTCTTTTGGGATTCCAAGGACTGCGAAAGCTTGGGTAAGGTGGCTGCTGACGTCCTTCGCTTTCTCTCCAGCATGGGCAGATGCAAAAACTGCTCCTGAATAAGTGGCAATGGAGACATGTACATATTTAAGCTTCCCAAAGCTGGGGACGTGAGTAACATCTGTTTGCCATACCTCACAGCTGCTTAGGCCTCAGGGATTGACCCCTATGCCCAAAGATGGCAGTTGGTATTTTTGGCAGCTGGGGCACGTCGCCACAATGGCCTTGCCTGGTCACGCGTTAGATGGAACATATTGACCAAGGCTGGGACATTCTGATGGAACATGGCATGGCTCATTTTCGCTTGCTGAAACACGTCAGGGAGATTTACCATCTGCACGGGCAGGGCCAGCTGGTCGGCCCTTCTGTTGCCTTCAGCAATGAAACCTGGGAGGTCAGTGTGCGATCTCACATGCATGATAAAGAAAGGTTGCTCTTGGTGGGATATTAAATGAACCAATTTCGAGAGCAAGTCAAATATTTTTTGATTGCTCACCTCTCTCAGTGCTGCCCTGTCAGCTCTTGACACTACCCCGGCCACACATGCTGAGTCAGAAACCAAATTAAAAGGTTGTTTAAATTTTTTGAACGTTCTGACTACAGCTGCAAGTTCCGCTACCTGAGGGGAGCCTGGAACTTGCTGGACATTGGATTCCCATTTCCTAGTCTTTGGGTCTCTCAAGGTCATTACTGACTTGTGAGACCGGCCTGAACCATCAGTGAAAATTGTCAGCATGTCGAGTGGCTTCAAACTTTGCATAATTTTGGGAATGATTTTAAAGGCCGAATTGAATAATTTATGTTTTGGGAAATGGATGGAAATTTGTCCAGAGTATGAGTCAAAAGCGTACTGCAGGTGTTCACTGCATTGAATTAAATGTTCCAGGGCATCATTGGTGAGAGGCAAGTATATGCATGTGAAATCGCATCCCACCAAGGTGTAGAGGCCCGATCTCGCCTGGATGTTGAGCTTAGCCATTTGTTCTTGTGGTATTGTAATAGTTTTTGACAGCTGACGCGAGAGAAAAACCCACTCGATAATCAACAAGGGGTCTCTCTGGGCCACGTCCCATTGAAAGATGAGACCATTGAGGTATGGCATCTGTCCCAAAATAACAAATTGGAATGGGAGCCCTGGACTGTAACGGTGTGCCTGCCTGCTGGAGAGAGCATTTTCCACCTTACCAATAGAAGCTCTAACCTCTGGTGTCAGCATGCGTGGTGATGTCAGCTCGTCACCACCTCGCAATAGATTAAACAGCGGCGCAAGGTCTTCTGTGGTGAGTCCAAGGAGTGGACGTACCCAGTTGATCGAGCCGCAAAGTTGGTGCAGTTCCTGCAAATTCTTGGGGTTATCGTTAATGACAATTGGCTGAGGCATGATGGTGTGTTCAGAGATCGCTAGCCCGAGATATTTCCAAGGGGTGGTCTTCTGAACTTTCTCCTGTTGGATTTCAAACCCATCTGCCTGCAGCGCTTGAATGACTCGTTTCAGAGTCCAGTCCAGGTAGTAATCGCTTGGGACACAGACCAAGATGTCATCCATATAGTGATATATGATGGCCCTCGAAGCAACCTCTCATACGGGAGATAGGATTCAAGCGACGTACCACTGGCAGATGGTCGGCGAGTTTTTCATACCTTGCGGCAACACCTTCCAGTGGTACTGTCGCATGGGAGCCTCCCTGTTTATTGATGGCACGGAAAAGGCGAAGCGTGGGGCATTGGTCGGGTCTAAGGGAATCTGAAAAAAAAAATCTTTAATATCAATAACAGCCAATTTCCAGTCCCTGGGTAGCATTGAGGGAGATGGCATCCCAGGTTGTAGGGGTCCCGTGTCTTCTAGGGCATCATTAATCTTCCTCAGATCATGGAGGAGCCGCCACCTGTTCTTCCCCGACTTCTGGATAACAAACACTGGGGAGTTCCAGGGGCTATTGGAGGGCTCAATGTTGCCCTTCTCCAATTGCTCATCCATGAGCAAGTTGAGCGCGCTCCATTTGTGTTTCGGTAAAGACCATTGATCTACCCACACGGGAACGTCAGTTTTCCAATTTAGGCGTTGGGTAGGGTGCTCCACAGTGGCCTTTACTAAAAATCCTGGGTCGGAGCTGGTGACATCTCCATCCTTGTGCCCCATTGTGACATAAGATCTCTACCCCAGAGTGTAAAACCAGAGTCTATGACAAAAGGGCGGACTGATGCTACCCGCTGCTCTGGTCCCTCAGTTTGAATAATGTGCTTACTCCTCTGGGCTGGCACTGATCCACCTATACCCGAAATGAGGCCATCCACGCTCTGAAGCTCCCATCGTGATGGCCAATCGGTGGCAGAGATGACCGTCACGTCGGCCCCCATATTGAGCATGCCTGCGAATGAAACAGAAGAACCATTATTATGAAGTCTGTATTGGGCCATTGGTCTGTTAGTCCCCAAGCTTTCCACCCAGAAGGCACCCAGAAAGTCTGGATGTCCCGGTGTCTCCTCTGGAAGGATGATGGCTTGTGCAATGCTGTAGTCTTTGGGTAAGAAAAATGGGGGAAAGTTGCACTTCACCACCATGTGAAATTGTCCGTTCTTGTCGGTAGTTGTCACGACGGGAATCACCTCTAATTCAGAAGGTGTTGAGTGAGGGTCCCCTATAACTAAAATCTTTCGTGAAGAAATAACGTAGTCTGTTTTTACCTGTATAGAATGTACTTGTACTCGATCAAAGGTGGTTGGTTCCACCAGTTTAACATCTATTCTGACAGCAGCTTTTTTATTTATGTCCACACGCGAGGACGCTTTCCCATGCTTGACGCCTAGTTTCCCTGCTGTGTTAATGGCAGGTGTGGTTCCGCAGGGCATGGAGGGACTGGCTGTTGGGTCGGTTGTGTTGGTCTTGTCCAGCTGTGGATGGGCACTGGCACTCGGCAATATTTTGCTGTGTGTCCCTTCTTTCTGCAGCGTTGACATATATATTCTGTGGGTTTTGTAGGTGTTTCTGCTGCGGCCACCATCCTCCCAGGAACTCCCTCTCTCTGTTTGAGTGTGTCAGGGTCTTGATTGGTGAGGCGGGTACATGCCTCGGTCATTTGTTGCAGAGTGGGCAGTGGATAGAAGGGAAAAGCATTAATAATACATTTACAGATATCATTTGCATTGACTCTAGCTAGTTCCCTTAAAATAGACTCGCGTGCAGTAATGTCATTGACTTGTTGTTCAATGGCATACTCCAGGCGATCAGTGAAGTCCATATAAGTTTCAGTTGGGCCTTGTTTAATTAAGGTGTAGTTGGGAATTGCTTTTGGGTGGCATTGTTGTGAAGGCACTTTCGGCTGCACCCTGTATTGCAGCGAGGACTGTGGTAGGTAATTGTTCTGCTTGGTCCTCGGGTTTAGACAAAAGGCCTTCCCCTGTAAGGTGGTCCATTGCAATGTTAACATTATCAGGATGATTTAATAAGGTAGGAAGGAGCTCTGAGAGGTACGGCTTCCAAGTAACCTCCCAGAGCCTGTATTCGGAAGGCGTGAGCAAGCAGGCAAAAATTTGTTTGATGTCAGCAGGGACTAGAATTGCAGTAGAAATTGTAGCAGTAAAAAGACTTTTAAAATAGGAGTTTTCCCTACCATGCACCTTTTGGGTCTTGCTTAGCTCCTTCAATTTATTGAAATCAAATGCTTCCCACCTTGGGTTACGGCCGTGCCGGTTAAAAACAACGGGGGTTACAAAAGAGTTGTTGTTGTTTTTATTGTGAAGCTTAGAATCGGTAAAAATGGCATCCCTTCTGGTTTCCCAGGTGTGGGAACCAGAAGCGGGGGCATGGGAAAAAGGATTGGGAGCCAAGATGGCATCTCTTCTGGTTTCTTGAGCATGGGAACCGGAGGAGGGGTGCCAAGGGATGGGGCAATTTGGAAGGGGGGGGGCCGCTGGACACCCCGCCCCGAGGGGTGGGTGAAGGGAGGAGCTTCATCAGGGGTGTGGAAAGGGTTTTTGGTGGGAAGGGGAGAGGGATTATGGGAAGGAGAAGAAGTTTTGGCGGGCTCTGCCATGAGGGCACCGCCATCTTGGGATTCAGGGGCTTGTGGGGAAGACAAAATGGAGTGTCGGGCCATGCGGTCTGTGCCACTGTGGTCCTCAAATTTACAAGATTTTCTTATTTTAGGGGTTGTAACTGGGGTAGAGGGGCAAGGATTGGGGGTTTGGGACAAGTCCGAGGCGGCATGGCCAGTGCCGTCCCAGCAAGGGGGCTGAGGAGATGGAGGAGAGGAGGGAGGCAGGCGGCTCTCCCTTGCCTTGCGGCTTTGTCCTGTCGTCGATCTCCCCTGCATAGGGGTAGTGGGTCTGGAGAATCTGGGTTTGGGACGAGGGGGACAGGGTGAACTGGGGATGGCAACTTGAGGTTTTTCTTTTATTGTCCTCTGTGTCACAACAGCGTCTCTAATTATAATTAATAAAGGAATAAATTTATCAGCAGAGGAGTCTCCACAGCTTTTAACAGTCAGAAGTTTATCTCAGACCTTGGTCCAAAAGGTGGATGTGGAGACATCGGAGGCAGTGGTTTCTGGAAAATAAAAGAAAATCCATTGAATAAACTTTTTAAAAGCCCTTTGGAAAATCTGAATCCACCCCCCTTTAGGGTATCCCCAACTTGGACATAAATCTCCCTTTGTGCCAGCGTTAACTTGTTTCCCATTTTTAAAATGAAGTGCTGGGCACAAGCCTCATCCCCACAGGCGGGAAATGTACAAAGAAATTAAAAACCCTGGGGACCTAAAAGGACGAAAATGTAAAACACTTACGTGCAGTCTTCTCTGGTGTTGGAGGAATAAAGAAAGGGTCTCCAGGAAATAAAATCTGCCTGTGAGGTCCTCTGCATCACAGCTGGAATCTGGAGATGGCAGATCCAAGAAAAATCCAGAGACGGCTCGCTCCCGGAGCGCTGCCTTCTAAAACGCAGGGCGCTCTCCAAGAGAGGCAGAGGCTGAATGAAAGGAAAAGGAGTTGTGGACAGTGGCAAAGTCCAGGCGACTGCGGCTGTTTTGCCTGCAGCCTGCTCGGGCGCCAATTTGCCGAGGTCCGAGGTCCAAGGTCCCTCAACCAGATAGCTGCAGATGTCTGAGGGAGCCGCGGTGACTAAGCCGTGTTCTGCTGCCACAGTCCACTGGCGGCCACTTGTCAGAGCTGCACTCCCCTGGGGCAGTCCTCCCTTGAGGTTGCCTGGTGGAGCGGCAAGCCGAGGTGCAGAGATAAAGAAGCAGGGAGAGGCTTTCCGTATCATATCCAGGAACAGGTTTATTGCCAGGACGGGCCAGGGACGGATAAGCGCTGAAACAGGGTTCAGCGACAACTTTTAAGGGAAGGAGGTGTGGCTAACAATATCGACTGGGGACCAACGGGAAAGGAGGGAACTGGGGACAGACAACCACGATACCCAAGAACCGCGTTTAGGAGGTAGGAACGAAGAGCCTTAGCGAATGAAATTGTAAAACTGGGAGAATTTTCTAGAGAGAGAGGTGGTGGCTCTACATCTCATCCTCACCCCCTGATATACCCTCAGATGATGGCTCGTCCACCCATTGGATAGCGAGGACCTGATGGGCATCAGAAGAGCACAGCCCGGGGCTGGGCTGAGCCACCACAGCATCCCCTGGAAACTGGAGCAGCATTTATCCTTGATGAATTTCTTCCTCTCAACTCACATACCTGTGCTTCTAGGGCAGAGGTGGGTTTTCCACTCCACTTCCTCTCCGTGGTCAGGCAGGTAAATCCCCAGATTACCTCTTGATGTGTACCCTCTCTCTTTAGCAGGGGGTGCTTCTTCCCAGTAGCAGAGGCTCTGGTCTGTATTGGTGGGGCATGGGACATTTCTCTAGCGTGCTTGAGTCTTTCAATCTGTCCACGGGCTTGGGCAGTCTTTTCACTGCCAAGGTGCAGGTAGATAGGGAGGACAAAAATGATCTTCATATTGCCAGAGTCAGCACTGTTTGTTCTCCTTCTTTCAGTGGCATCAATGCCAATGAGTTGGTGTACAACAATGGCACCCTCCATACAAACTTCTGCCACATGGATTGTGTATACTGGACCTCATCTGGATCTACAGGGGACTGCTCATCGTTTGAGTCCCTATAGATTACCTCCAGCACAGCTAATTCTCTCAGAGACTGGATACCTTTCTCCATGGCATTCCACCTGCTTGGGCACACTACTAGATCATCTTTGAGAGATGCCTTTCCCTCATACTTGACAGGAGTCACCTCCAGAGGCTGAGAGTTTCTGTCCTCTTCCTGATCCTCTTGTCAATACCTGAATCCCAGGACAGGTATCCTAGTTGCTCAGCTACCATCTAATTTCATATTTTGGGTTGCGATATCTCAGCATTGGAGCAGCCAGGTCACCAGGGGCTCATGTGATTGGCAGCTGAAATCTTCTTGCATATCTTGCAGTTCACCCGGGGATAGGAATCAGAATTATTCCTTGCCCTGCCTTTTCTGAGGGCCTTGTTTTCTCTTTATCCCTCACTAGGCAAACTGATTTGGTCTTTGATTTCTTCATCTGTATAGGTGCAACTGCTACCAGCACAGGTTGTTCCTGTGGTTCAGCTGCACTTTGAATGACCGTGCTTCTGTTGCTCTGCTTTCCTCCTCCTCCCTGAGGGTGCTGTCTAGTATCAGGCAGTGTCTGATAAACAGCAGCCAGGGCTCAGCATCTTGCATAACTTCGCACCTCTCTGGAACTGCCACAAAATTTTTCCTTCATATATTTTTTCACTTTAACAGGATCCTGTAGTTGTTCAGGGGTGAACTTTCAAACCATTGGAGCAAAATAATCCTTCAGAAGATGACCCATTTTCTCCCACATTCCATGCCACTCATGTCTATTTACTCTTGGGGCAGATCTCTGAATAATCACCCCAGAAATCTCTTTCATGACTCCAAGCATGGTGTGGACCCCACTGAAGAGAGCTGGAAGACTTGGCAACAAGAATATGCCTTCCTTAATGTCCAAAGGGAATTCAAGTCTCAAAAGCTGTTTTAACAGGCCTGAAGGAGGAAAAGGGGGTAAAAGGCTGGGGAAAATCAACTTCCCCTGTTCCCTCCACAGACTGGATATGATTATTAATGGACTCCCAAAGGTAGTGCCTGAAGTAAGGGTAGGAGAGCAGCACTGCATACACATCCCAAAATACCCACTGTGACTGGCCCAGAGGCCCTATGTATCCTTGGCATAGATTATCTAAAGAAAGAGTATTTCTAGGACCTAGAAGGACATTGCTGGGCTTTTGGGATAGCTGCCGTGTAGACAGAGGAAATTAAGACAGCTGAACACCTTGCGTGGTCTCTCAGAGGGCCCTTCAGAGGGAGATCATTGAAGGCTGAAGAACAGGCACCAATTGCTACCACATCAGTGCAGTGTCATCAACACTGTACCAACTGGGACTCTGTAGCCCCTACCATGAGATTATTAATGAACTGGAAAGCCAGGAAGTGTGTGGAAAGATGGCTGGGGGTAAAATTACAGGAAAGTGAAAAGTTACATTCACATCCTAACAGGAGTTACAATAGTATGGGAATTATAGGGTAAAATACAGCTGCTACTCTCTGGATGGAATGCAGTTGGCATGCTTGAGACCTATTGCATGATGAATCCCCATACACACGATCTGCAACCATAAGCACCTGCCAAGATGGGTGGAATGGAGGATAGAGCAGAGAGGAAGCACCCCAGCACCTCAGCAAGGCTATGTTTAAATCCTTGCAGAGAGGAAGTCAACGCCCTCCTGCCCCTTCCAGCTCCACGTCATGTTTACAGGAGCTCAGAAACAGGAAAAAAAAAGAGAAGCCAGCTCAGCAGTGAACTCCTGGAAGAAAAGTCCATCGGGGCAATAAGGCTCCTGTGGCTCCTCCCCACAAAGCAGGAGCTGTGGGGAGCACAGGGCAGGGACGGGGCGGTGGGGGAGAGGTTCCAGGACACAGAGGTGGACACTGAATCCTCCTGGGTCTCCTTGGCACTGCTGCCCCAGGCAAGGATGATCCTGAATATCCTCCTGGATCTCTCCCAGGAAGGTCCCTGCTCCCCAGGGCAGGAAGGGGAGGGGTAGAGACAACCCTCCCACACTCATTCCACCCACTACCCCCTGCACTGGCTTCACCCCTGGGGTGTTGACCCCCTGTTTTAGGGTGTCCAGCCCTGTCCCCATAGGGAGAGTCCCTGGCAGCACTGATGGGGACAACCAACATTTGTGGGAGGCTGGAACCACTGGTGAGGGATGGGGTGTTCCTGGTGACCTGAAACTTGGCTCCTCCTGTGTGCCTGGGGCTTTCTGGGTGTTGGGCTAGGGGAACACCCTCTCTGAGCTCTGTGACACCCCCAGCCCCTGTATTGGTTTGAAAGCAAACCAGTGGGAGATCGCAAGTCAGGATTAAAATTTAATAGGAAAAGATTTAAAATAATAAAGTGAAATAATACAAGGAAAAAGCACTGACAACCTGACACCCTGTTAGGGTGGTGGTAGCAGTCCAAATGAAGTAGCACAGTTGAAGCGGTGATCCTATGGAAGGTCTGGTCTCCAGCTGAAGGTCCAGTGGTATCTCTTGTCTTCTGGGAGCCCAGTAGATAGGGATAACTTAGGCAGTTCCAAGGCCAGATTATATCCAGGTGGGAATGCTTGGCTCCTCCCTCCTGGGCAGAGCATCTCACAATAGGATGAGATAAATCCATGACTCATGCAGTGGTTTCTTGATGGCCCATTGTCTGTTATCAGGGGTGGGTCATAACAGGAGATAACAGCTAATGGCCCACAGCTGGTGGTAATAGAATACATCTATATTGTAACCTAGGACATTATCCACCCCTTATTCTATTACCATCGACATCATCGCCTAATTTTTACACACAGATCTCACTTCAGATTAGGTCTCCTTGTGGTACACAATGGGTTTCCCCATCTGTCTGTATCACCCACCAAGTGTAACCAGGTCCTTGTGCAAAAACAACCCCACGGATGGGTTTGCCTTTGCCTGAGGTGGGACTAATAAAAACAGTCTTTCCTAAAATACCTCTCATGTGTACCACGGGGACTTTATCTCCATCCACTGTGTGCAAGGGTTCAGACTGGGTGGGACCAGCTCGATTGATGGACCCTCAGGTATTGACCATCCAGGTGGCCTTTGCTAAGTTCAGTTCCCAATTTTTGAAGGTTCCTTCGCCAAGTGCCTTCAAAGTTGTCTTAAGCAGTTCATTGCACCATTCAACTTTCCTGGCAGCTGGTGCATGGTAGGGGACATGGTATATCCATTCAATTCCACGTTCTCTAGCCCAGGTGCTTATGAGGCTGTTCTTGTAATGGGTTCCATTGTCAGACTCAATTCTCTCAGGGGTACCATGTCTCCACAGGACTTGCTTTTCCAGGCCCAAGATGGTGTTCCGTGCGGTAGCATGAGGCACAGGGTAGGTCTCTAACCATCCTGTGATTGCTTCCACCATGGTCAGCATGTAGCGCTTTCCTTGGCGGGTTTGGGGAAGGGTGATGTAGTCAACTTGCCAGGCTTCCCCATACCTGTACTTTGACCATCATCCACCATACCACAGAGGCTTCAACCGCTTGGCCTGTTTGATTGCAGAACAGGTCTCGCAGCTGTGGATGACCTGTGAGATGCTGTCCATGGTCAAGTGCACCTCTTGATCACGAGCCCATCTGTAAGTTGCATCTCTCCCTTGATGACCAGAGGCATCATGGGCCCAATGAGCTAGAAATAATTCTCCTTTGTGCTGCCAGTCCAGATCCACCTGTGATACTTTTACCTTGGCAGCTTGGTCCACCTGCTCGTTGTTACGATGCTCTTCATTAGCCCGACTCTTAGGTACATGTGCATCCACGTGTCGAACTTTCACAGTCAGCTTTTCTGCCCGGGCAGCGATGTCCTGCCAAATCTCAGCAGCCCAGATGGGTTTTCCTCTGCCCTGCCAGTTGGCCTTTCTCCAGCGATCTAACCATCCCCACAGCGCGTTGGCTACCATCCAGGAGTCAGTGTAGAGGTAGAGTCTTGGCCATTTCTCTCGTTCAGCAATATCCAAATCCAGCTGGACAGCTTTAAGCTCCGCGACCTGACTCAATCCACCTTGTCTCTCGGTAGCTTGTGCAACTCATCGTGTGGGGCTCTATACTGCAGCTTTCCGATCTGCACCTACAATTCGGCAGGAACCATCGGTGAAGAGGGCGTAATGTCTTTCACTCTCTGGCAGCTCGTTATATGGTGGGGCTTCCTCAGCACGTGTCACTTGCTCCTCTGCTTCTTCTGAAGATAATTCAAAAGTCTCACCTTCAGGCTAGTTTGTTATAATTTCCAGAATCCCAGGGCGATTCAGGTTTCCAATATGGCCGCGCTGTGTGATGAGGTCAATCCATTTGCTCCACGTGGCGTTGGTGGCATGATGGGTAGAGGGAAGCTTTCCTTTAAACATCCACCCCAGCACTGGTAGTCGGGGTGCCAGGAGAAGTTGTGTTTCTGTGCCAATTACCTCTGAGGTGGCTTGGACTCCTTCGTAAGCTGAGAAGATTTCCTTCTCTGTGGGAGTGTAGTTGGCTTCGGACCCTCTGTAACTTCAGCTCCAGAATCCCAGTGATCGGCCTCGAGTCTTGCCAGGCATCTTCTGCCAAAGGCTCCAGGACAGACCATGGCTCCCAGCTGTGGAGTAAAGCACATTCTTTACCTCTGGTCCTGTCCTGACTGGGCCAAGGGCTACTGCGTGAGCAATCTCCTGTTTGATCTGGGTGAAGGCTTGCTGCTGTTCAGGGCCCCAGTGGAAATTGTTCTTCTTGTGGGTAACCACATAGAGGGGACTCACAATCTGGCTGTACTCGGGGATGTGCATTCTCCAAAAGCCTATGGCACCTAGGAAAGCTTGCGTCTCCTTTTTGCTGGTTGGTGGAGACATAGCAGTGATCTTATTGATGACCTCAGTGGGAATCTGATGCCACCCATCTTGCCACTTCACTCCCAGGAACTGGATCTCTCGGGCAGGTCCCTTGACTTTGCTCTTCTTGATGGCAAAGCCGGCTTCCAGGAGAATCCGGATGATTTTCTCTCCTTTCCCAAATACTTCTGTTGCTGTGTCCCCCCACACAATTGTGTCATCAATATACTGCAAATGTTCTGGAGCCTCACCCTTTTCCAGTGCAACCTGGATCAGTCCATGGCAGATGGTGGGACTGTGCTTCCACCCCTGGTGCAGTCGGTTCCATGTGTACTGCACGCCCCTCCAGGTGAAAGCAAATCGAGGCCTGCACTCTGCTGCCAGAGGAATGGAGAAAAGGGCATTGGCAATATCGATGGTCGCATACCACTTTGCTGCCTTGGATTCCAGCTCGTACTGAAGTTCCAGCATGTCCGGTACAGCAGCAGTCAGTGGTGGCGTGACTTCATTCAGGCCATGGTAATCCACCGTCAGTCTCCATTCTTCGCTGGACTTACACACTGGCCATATAGGGCTTTTCAAGGGCGAGTGGGCCTTGCTGACCACCCCTTGGGTCTCCAGTTCCTGAATCATCTTATGGATGGGGGCCACAGAGTCTCTGTCGGTGCAGTATTGCCGGCAGTGCACTGTTGCTGTAGCGATTGGTACCCACTGTTCTTCAATTCTCAGTAGCCCTACAGCAGACGGGTTGTCTGAGAGACCAGGCAGGGTATTCAGTTGTCGTATGTCTTTTGTCTCTGTGGCTGCTATTCCAAAAGCCCAGCTATGTCCCTTTGGGTCTTTGAAATACCCACTCCTGAGATAGTCTATGCCAAGGATGCATGGGGCCTCTGGACCAGTCACAATGGGGTGTTTCTGCCACTCCTTCCCAGTTAAACTCACTTCAGCTTCCAGTACAGTCAGCTGCTGGGATCCTCCTGTCACCCCAGAAATAGAAATGGATTCAGTCCCCACATACCTGGATGGCATTAGAGTGCATTGAGCGCCGGTATCAACCAAAGCCATATATCTTTGTGGGTCAGACGTGCCAGGCCATCGGATCCACACAGTCCAATAGATCCGGATATCCCTTTCCTCTCCCTGGCTAGAGGCAGGGCCCCTCTAATCCTGGTTGTGGTACACGATGCTCTCTTCCTGAGATTGTGCTCCTGAGATCCCTTCAAGAGGATCGGTCATATTGTCATTCCCATGCCGTCTGGGGTTCTGTCCACAAGAGGCTGGAGCAGTGTTGAACCTAGACGAGCCTCCTGAGATGGATGTCCCCCTTTTCAAGTCACGTACCCAGGCTGCTGAGGAGGAGGTGGGTTTCCTATGCCACTTTCTCATGTCTTCTCCATGCTCCTTGTGCCGGTTTTGGCCAAAATCTAGCAATATATATCCTCTGGGAGAAAGTCAGGTCACAACTACCCTTCCCCCCACCAGGTTCGGGAAAAAAAATTCCTCGAAGGAAAGTGTAAGAGATAAAACCTATTTATTAAACAAACACACAGGAAAAGGATAATAATACTAAATAGTAAAACCCCTCACTATAACGAAAAAACCTGGGAAGAAATTAGTGTCCTCTTGTAGGTGTGGTCCCTTCTTCTCAGAGCTGGCGTGGGGGGTGGCCTTAGGCCCCCTCCAGGCCTGAAGAGAAGTTCTCCTGATGTGTTCTTATGTTGTTGAAACAGTCCAGAAGAGGAAAAAAAGAAGAAGAAGAAAAAAAACCTCACCGAAGTCCTAGGAAACACGCCGGAAAAAAGGAAGGAAAAAAAAAACCCCAAAAAACTTGCTGAAGAGACAGGCAGGGAGCTCCCTCTGTGCTACCGCTGGAGAACACAGAGCTGTCTCTACCTCTGTGTCCTTGGGAACTTGCTTTGAAAAGTTCATTTGTTTTTTTCCTCCCCTCTCAAGCTCAGTTTAAAGGCACAAAACTAATTTTTCGGCATAGAGCCGTGATAGGGGATACACATCATAGAGTCACCCCAAGACACTCCTGTAGGAAAAACCAGAGGTTATGTCACAGAATTTGTCTTCTTTCCCTGGCTGAGGAACGTCTGCTCCTGATGGCAGAGACTCTTGTTGGTTCTGGTGAGGCATGGTAAAGATCAACTCCTCAGTGCTGTCAAGTCCTGCAGAAATCTTTGAACTGGTGGAATTTGTTGGCAATGGTACTTACAAGCAGTCGTTTTTCCCTCCTTATTCAGAGAAAGAGGAGGAAGTGAGGACATGTGGCAGAAGACAACATGGCAACACCAAGACCAGTGGAAAGAAAGGGGGAGGAGGTGCTCCAAGCGTCAGAGTCAAGATCTCTCTGCAATCCATGGTGAGGACTATAATACAACAGTCTCCCTGTAATTAATGAATTCCGTGGCGGGCATGCAGAGATCCATTTGCAGCCTGTGGGAAAAGGTGCTCATGTTGGAGTGGGTGGATGCTAAAAAAAAGCTGTAATCCAGTGGTAGACCCAAACAGAAAGAAAGTGCCTTTGTTTCCAGAGATAGAGAAAGAGGGCCATTGCTTCCAAACTAGAGCAATTTATCCTTAAAAAACTGCACCCTATGGACTAAAATGACCCATGCTAGGCAGTTGTGGGAACACTGTTTTGCCAGTGGGAGGGACTCATAGCAGGTTGGGTGGGACTGCTACTTGTGAAAATTAGAACCATGCTGGAGAAATTCACAGAGAACTGTCTCCTGTGGAAAGGACCCCACGGCACAGCAAAAGGAAGAAACGCCCCTCCATAAGCAAACTGAAGAAGGTTTTTTTGAGTAAAGAACTGACCAAAACCCTCACGCCCTGTCTCCCGGCACTATTGGTGGGAAGGAGGGAGGGGCTGGGGGGAAAAAGGTGTTTTAAAGGCTTATTATATTCCTCATTATCCTCCTCTGACTCTGTTAATAATAGATTTTCTTTATATCATTTAAGTTTGAGCCTATTTTGCCTTTACAATATTTTTCTCCCAATCCTTATCTCAACTCATGAGCCCTTCGTTTTTGTCCCCTCTTCTCCTCAGTTACAGCAGAGGAGAGCAAGTGAATAATTTTTTGTGAGTGCCTAGTATTTTAACTAGTGTCAAACCATGACATCACTGTAGGGGGAAATCTGGTGTGGCCTAAGCTCAGCTGGAGATGAAGGTGGCCAGAACTGTGGGGCACAATAAAAAGAATATTTTCAAATACATTATATGGCAAAAGGCAGTGTAGAAATAACATCAGTCCCTTCCAGGGTGTGGATGGTCACCTCACAAACAGGGACAGAGACACAGCACAGATGTTTAATGCATTCTTTGCCTCCCTCTTCAACACTCATCCCTCCCTTCCCAGTGGAAAACATGAATTGTACCAAGGGACACTGCAAAGTCCCTGAGGAGTGCAACCCTGGCTCATCAGCAATCAAACCACCCATGTGTGACCCACAGCATTCCTGTCCTGAATCCAAACCCAGAACTACGCCAGTTCCTGGGAAGAAAGGAAACCTATCCCAGTCAAACCCAGAAGAGTGGAGATACTCAGCTGTCTGGGAAAATCCTAATTTACTTAACACTGATGCTCCTTAGAACATCTGACCTTCTTCTGTAAAGGCCTTCCTGGTAGTCGGTGGCCGTCACGGGGCAGCTTCCTCAAGATGGAGGAACCTCCTTTCTTTCCTGGGGATCGTCTCCGCTGCCAAGCACAGTGTGTCCCCAGCTGGCACAGCCACAGCATCTTGGTAAAAACTGGTGGCTCCAGGACACTTGCTGCTCTGCCACCTGCTCCTGGGAATGCTTCCCTGGATTGGGCTGGGCTCCCATTTTTACTGCTGGGGTTTTCCTGACCACATGAATGCTCAGGGATCGGCCTGTGTTTTTGATCTCTATGGCTCCAAGGGAGCAAGGAGACCTGTCCATAGGGTCTGCACCTTCCACAGGCTGGCAGGTACCACTGAGCCTCTGGAAGGCAAGGAAGCTTCCAGAAGGACTGAGGTTCTCAGAACGATTGAGTATCTTAGAGGGAATGAAGGATCTTGCAAGATGGAGGATCTTGAAGGGCTGAAGGCTCTTAGAGGGAATGGAGGCTCCTTGAAGGTGCTGGCTTTTCAAAGGATGAAGGTTCTCAGAAACGGGGACGCTCTCAGAGGGAGGGAGGGAGGATTGAGGTTCTCAGAGGGCTGGAGGCTCTCAGAGGAAATAAAGGCTATTGGAAGGTCAAGACTTTCAGAGGGATGCAGGTTCTTGGAGACGGGGAGGCTCTCAGAAGGAGGGAGGCATTTGGAAGGAAGGCAACTGTCCAAAGGAGGGAAGTTCTCTGAGAGCTGGAGGCTCTCAGAGGCAGCAGAGGCTCCTGGCAGGATGGAAGATCTCTGACAGCCAGATGTTCTGGGATGGATGGATGGATGGATGGATGGATGGATGGATGGATGGATGGATGGATGGATGGATGGATGGATGGATGGATGGATGATTTCTGATGGAATGACATCCTTGAAAGGGCTGAGGCTCTCCCAGAGATGGAGAATCTTGCTGGGAGCAGTGTCTTGGAGGGATGGAGGCTCTGGGAGGAGCTGGACAAGCCACAGCACGGCAGGTGGCCTCGCTTTACCAGCTCCTCCAATTCTTTCTACAATGCCTGCCACATCCCAGAGCAGAGTGGCACCGATGTCCCATTGTGAGCCCAGAGCAGCAGCATCAGTTCCTGCAGCTCCTGGGCCATTGCCTCGCAGTGGCTGCAGCTGCAGGGACTGTCCAGGGGGCCTGCAGGAGGGGTCACCTGAGGCCTGGAGGATCTGGGAGCCACAGGAGCTCCTCGACTCCTCTGTGATTCCCTGGACTGGACCTCGGGGCGCTTACACATCATGGGTGTCCCTGTCTGCCATTTCTGTGGCTGCCAGTGGCCAATGGCCAGCCAGACAGCCATGGTGGCCCGCAGCAGCACAAGCACAGACAGCAGGACACCACTATTTGTTGTGGTGGTTGTGGCTGTTGCCAGAGTGACCAGTGAGCCACAGGGCCTGAGAGCGGTTTTGGATTCGTGGTGGGCTGGTTCAGAGGTCTAACATTTCCCACACAGTTAGGGTGAGTTCCCACAGTTACTTGTTCTGGGACGTAAATTGCTCAGTTGCGGTTGGCCCGTTGTCTCCCTGCCCAGTTTTATGTAACATTTCTTGAATCTGTGTTTCCCTCATTCATATGTATTAGTTCTGGAAAGTTCTAAGTTGTTTGACACCCCATTGGCCCCCTTTCCCCAAGTCCCTCCCCTCTCCTTCTCCATTGGCTTGTATGTTGTCTATCTATGCCCTCTCCGCCCCTCTACCCTCTCCTGATTGGTTGTTCGTTCCCCTATAAAACCCGTGGACCCTCCTAAGTTCTTGTCTTTTGTCCCTGGACTCTCCTTCTAATAAACTTCATCAGAACCCATACAAGAGACCCCTCTCTGCCTCTTCACTCAAGACTGACGCTTTGGATTGCCTTGCCTGCTTGTGTGTTTGTGCCTTTGATTGCACCAGCTGTCGTGGGCATTTGTGCGGCGGCTTGACAGCCCCTCCTGGGCCTCTTCAATGAGGAACGGCACCCCTGAGGATTGCCTGTTTCCTCGTGGATGCTCGGGGAGACGCAGTGCTGATCCCTTCAGTTGGCACAGCGGACTGCATCAGCCATTGCTCATGGCTCCTGTATTATATACAGGATTTTAGACCATGAAGTGTAAGCTCCCTTATCAGGGCTGTCTTGGTTTTGAAAGACAGGTGTCTGTCAAGGAAGGCAGGAGCCTCCCCTGAAACGGAAAATGCAACCCCCTTCCCTCCCAATTATTTTAATTTTGAAATTAAGGGGCCTTCAGGCAAAGATATGAGGGATAGGAATAACAGTTCTTTTCTAATATATATATGTGTATAACAACACAAACAAACGACAATAACTGTGGCAGTAACAGCAAACAGAACCACAAACCCAGTGCCGGCCTTCTCCGCTGTCAGGCCCTTTCTCGTGGGTGCAGTTCCGCTCACGGCCGGCAGGGGCGCTGGCGGTTCCCGGTGAGCAGGGCTGGTGCGATGGTTGCCCCGTGGCTGCAGGGGACGCTCTGGAGCGAGCTCGGCAATGGTGGCTCGGGGTCCCGGGAAGGGTGGACAAAAAGCTTCACAAACCCCTGGGCAGCTGATCCCGGTGTCCGGCCGGACCCTCAGGAACAGCAGGCTGGAACAGCAGAGATGAGCACAGATCCCGGGTGGCAGCGAGATGTATCAAACTCTGGTGCTGCAGCAGGAAAACTCAGCAGGTCTCAGCCGGCAGAGCGTGTGGGCTACAGAGTAGCGGAGGCTCCGAGCAGCGGCGGGGCAGGGCAGCCGCGGCCCAGCTCCCAGCGGGACAGGGAAAGGTGGGCTTGGGAATCCCAGGGGGTTCTCCCGTAGAAAGCAAGCAGCCGAAAAAGCAGAAGCTTTGCAGTGCTGATGAAGACCGTCCACCACGATGGCAGGCAGCTCTCTCTCTGCCCTCCGAGAACACCAGCCTACTCCCCAGGTGTACCCAACCCCCAGATGACAAAAGGGTTACCAGTTGGACCCCACACCTGTGGCCAGGTCTTTTGTTTCTCTTAAGCACCCAGTAATTTGTCCCCTGGCAACAAATATGGGGAAAATTCTTTAAGAGGAAAAGAAAACAGGGTTACTCCTAAACCCCAACAGGGGCTTACACTCGTAGGCTCAATAAATCTCATCTTGGGAATGCCTTTCCCTGGCACTCCTTCACTCATTGGATTTCCTAATTAAAGAGATGGGACTAAGCAATTATAGATGGTTTATCATGCAAAATTACAAACAAGACATCAGTCCCCCAAGGCATGAGATTTTAAGTAACACACCACAACAATAGCGAATAGTCACAAGATTCGGGGTTACACGGCAATTTATAACTTTCTAATCCAATAGGCACTTAAAATGAAACTTTGTTCTGACTTGATGACCTATCACCTGTAATTCTTTTTCACTGCAATGCAGTAGTCTCTTAACCAATGACCTGTCATGTCACATAACCCCCATATACATGTATTTTAATATCTAGATTCTTAACTTGAACTATAAAATCACATTATTATACTTAAAAATCCTTCACCATAACACTCAATACATACTTTTATTTATAACTATAGAAACATAGGTTTGTAATTCTCCTGCTTAAGGACCATAAATCTCTGTCAATTATGCCAGACCAAGTTTCTTCCACAGTTGTAAATCAAATCCACCACTAACTGCAGAAGCTTTTACTTCTTGGTTTCCTACAATGAGGAATTCTGAATATGGATCTAATGCTGTAATTGCCTGGCTTTGTGGGGTCCCGCGTGCTCCCACAGAAGCCTGGGCAGGTTCAGTATTACAGTCAGTGACAGAGTCAGGAAGGGTATCTGCTTGCATTCCAGCAGGAGGATTTATTGCACCTTCACTGTTGAAGGGTGTAAAGGCAAATACAAACAGCACAGCTAACTCAGGGTTTTTCCTGGGGCTGGGGGAAAGGCGGGACCAAGGAGCGGGGACCAGTGGGAGAGCTCTGGGGGAGTGACCAGGCTGACAGACAACCATGGAAATCAAACCAGGACAGGTCATCCCAAAGAGCAATGCACCTCGGCGGTGAGCCCCTCTGATCACCCCAACACAATATAAGTTCACTGGCCACCACAACTCCACCTTTCTGTATTAAACTCCTTCAGAAGGGTCCTCCTTTGGGGACCTCAAAACCCAACATCCCAAAAACTTAACATACACAGAACAACAAAAATGATCAGAAGCACTCAAAGGTCAATGTCCCAACAAACCAAACATACGTAATCAGAAACCCCCAACCCAGTGTCCCAACAAGTCCTTGAATCTTTCAGAGGATTTTCTCTCTGGATGCTGGAATGGATGCTCTCATAGGCAGAGATGAGGTTGAAGCAGCAGAGTTTTCTTTGGGCTGCAGCAGAGTTCAATCATTCATTGCTGGTGGTACCAGGAGCATTCAGAGGACAGCAGGGCGATAGGTGTTGGGGGCTGGACATCATGATGGTGAGTGCAGGTACAGGCTCTGGCATTTCCTTCTGTTGGGATTTCAAACAAAGTTAAAAATTTGCAATTTCAAAATGGAGGGGGGTTTTTCCCTTCTCCCCTTCTTTCAAAGGTTCGGGGAAAGGGGAATGGTATAAAGGTAACAGGGATATGGGAACCCGTGTCTAGGGAATGGCCTAGCAGAGGAGTGGTGGTAGGGAATATTAACTGTTTGGGAAGTAACAGAATGGGGTAGGGTTCTGTAATGGTTTGAAAACAAACCAGAGGGAGATCCCAAGTCAGGGTTAAAATTTAATAGGAAAAAAAAATTAAAAATAAGTGAAATAATACAAGGGAAAGAGGAAAGAAAAACACAGACAAAGTCAGATACAACCTGACACCCTATTAGGGTGGTGGTAGTAGTCCAGATGAGGTAGTTCAGTTGAAGTGGTGATCCTATGGAAAGTCTAGTCTCCAGCTGAAGGTCCAGTGGTAGCTCTTGTCCTCCAGGAATCCAGTAGACAGGGCTCCCCGTGGTGTTCAGGAACCCAGATTTATCTGGGATGGAATGCTTGGTTCCTCCCTCTGGGCGGAGCCATTCACAATGGGATGATGAGTCATGAGGCCAGGTGTTGATGGGCTCATTAACAGAAGATAGTCCGGAGGGAGTTATCTCTGAGTCATGCAGCAGGATATTAATGGGTGATTAACAGAACAATAGTCTGGAGGGAGGAGGCAAGGAAACACTGCCCCACCTAGTTTCAACGGCTCATGAGGATGGTAATAGAATACACTGCAACCCAGGACAGGTTCGGGGAGACACCATAGGTGTCTAACTTACCCGTTTGCAGTCTTGTTTGATGTCCTGGGATGGTGTGTCTATATTTATGGTGGTCATTGATGCTGATTTGCGTCATCTTTGCTTCCAGGTGACAGATGTTTCATCTTTTGATTCCACCTTGTTCATCTTGGTTGGTGTTATGTCTACAGCAATGGTGTTTGCTGGGCTGGTGCAGTTTTTCTCTGGCAGCTTCCAGGTGTCATTTGTGGCTTTTGGCTTTCTCACTCCAGTCCTTTGGTCTTCACACTCAGCACAAGAATCCGAGAAGTCACCGTTTTGCTTCCTTGGCTGCTGTTTTGTAACCTCTGGCCGTGCCTGCAAGCTGCTCAGGTCGCTTGCTTTCCCTACTATGTTTTTGCAGCTCTTTAGGAACAGTCTGAGTCCTACAGCCTGGCTCCTGCAATCCCGCCTCTTTTTCTGCTTGTCTTGCAGCACAGGAGCAGGAGATGCAGGCAGGGCTGGGGCTGAGGTGAAAGGCAGCACTTGGGTGGGGTTTTTGCAGCTGGAGCAGCAGGGCAAAGCAGCTGAGACTTGGCAGCCTCAGGGCATTTACGAAGCCATGGCAGAAGCCAGGCGCGGCCCCGCAGTGCTGTGGCTGCGAGGAAACGGCCGGGGCTGGCCAGCACACCTGGGACAGAGCGTCTCTGTAGGAGCTGGCTCCAGCTCGCTGCTCCATTGGGGGAGCCGAGTCCACTAAGTTGAGAACAAGAATGTACTGTCCTTTTAACTCTTGCGCCACATGGCTGACTGGGGCAAGCCGCAGCAAGCGGCCATGCGGGGTCCAGTCTCGGGCTGGCCTCATGGCTGGCTTGGGGATGCTCCTGTTCTGGCAGAGAGGGACAGCCAGACACGAGCTGGCGGGGGATCGTAGGCGGGCACGGCTGCAGCGGCGATGGGGAAGAAGCGCGGAGTCGCTGGGTGTTAAAAGGGTGGCTCACATTGCTGGGACATGGGTCCCTGAAAGGCCTGCACAACCCTAACTTGGATTCTGAGCTAGCATGAACGCTGAGCTCAAACCAAGCCGGGAGTCCTTATCTTTGAGCTGATAGTGGAAGCAATTGGGTGCTGGGCCATGGCAGATATTATGTAAGAAGATATAGCTAAACCACAAATAATTAGCATGAAGTACATGATTTAGTGATTATAACTAATAGTTATTTGGGTTTATAAGGCTTTGTAACTAATTATAGTATCACTGACCACATGTGTTATAATTAGAATGGTATATAAGAAAAATGACTTTAGGATGATATATAAGGAAGACGAATCAAGCAATAAATGGAACAAGCTGCTAACTCGTATCGAGTCGTCTCTTGATTCCGGGCCCGTCTCCCAACAGCTAGGGCTTTCCGGAGTGGTGGGCCTGCATTTTTTCAGCACTTGCCGGTGCCTTTTCAGGCTGTGTTTAAAGGGCACTAGATTCTCCCTGTTTCTAGCATTGCTAGGCTGTCTCAAGCCTTTTAGGGAGTCCCCGAATGCTGCTTTTTTCTGCAGCTGCAGGTCCTCAGGGCTTCTGTTGAAGCTCCTGCGAGGCTGCTGGGGACAATCTGACTCAGGGTTGCAGCCGCTACTGGGGACTAGCTGAGTTGGGGGGGCCGGCTGGTCCAGCCCAGGATGGAGTGGGGGCCGTGCGCAGTAACAGGAGTGGGAGCAAGAGGGGGAGGGGAAGCGCGCACAGGCGAAAAGCTCACCACTGTGGCCGCGGGCGCCATGTGGTGTCCACCATTTTGGATGAATGGAACGGAGGAGGGAAAATTAAAATTAAAAGTAGCAGCTGGTATCGCGGGTCGGGCCATGCTGCCACTGCGATCTTGGAGCAAATTCGAAGTAACAAGAACAGGGAAGTGGATACAGGAAAGGGGGTTGGCAAAGAACTCAGGATGGCCTGGCCATCACCACTCCGGGCAGGGAACAAAGGAGAAGAGGAGAGAGCTGGGAGACGGTAGCAGCCCTGTGCCATTGGGCAGAATCCATTTCCCGGTTTCCTTTGAATCAGGGCAGGGGGAATAGGAATACAGGGGTAGGGCCATAGTAAAGGGTTTTTAAACGGGGGTTAACATTTTAAAACTGTTTCACAAAAGTTTCAATAGATTTTGCTAACTTATAAAGCAAATACCCTTTCCCTGACATAAACAACCATCGCACAAAGTGTTTTAAATACTCAATTAACCACTGCTTGAATAACCATTGAATAAAATGTTTTAAACCTTCCTTGGTATAACGAAAATTCTCACGAACAGGAACTCTTAAAACTGGGAGAAGGGCTTCTCTCAGCAGGAGATGAGAGAATTCTGCCCCCATCTCCCTCTCTTCCCAACCCTTGAGATAAAAGGAAATTAAAAGAAAAGGATACAAAGGTGACCCATATTACCTTTGGGGGTCAAATAAAAGTCTCAAGGGCGGTCCACTGACTTAGACCAGTCTTCTCTTTCTCTAGAAGATTGTTGGTCTTCCCTGCCAAGCCTCTGATAGAACTCAGAGGTTTCTTTGGGGTAATGGCTGCTCAGAAAGGCGACTTTCATTCCAGTGATGAAGCTCTGCTGGAGACGCTCTCTAGGGACGGTCCGAGGCTGCCTCACATTGGGCGCCATTTAATACTGTAATTGCCTGGCTCCGTGGGGTCCTGTGTGCTCCCACAGAAGCCTGGGCAGGTTCAGTATTACAGTCAGTGACAAAGCAAGGAAGGGTATCTGCTTGCATTCCAGCAGGAGGATTTATTGCATCTTCACTGTTGAAGGGTGTAAAGGCAAATACAAACAGCACAGCTAACTCAGGGTTTTTCCTGGGGCTGGGGGAAAGGTGGGACCAAGGAGCAGGGACCAGTGGGAGAGCTCTGGGGGAGTGACCAGGCTGACAACTGCGTAATTCAAACCAGGACAGGTCATCCCAAAGAGCAATGCACCTTGGCGGTGAGCCCCTCTGATCACCCCAACACAACATAAGTTCACTGGCCACCACAGGATCTCTTGGGTTTGAAAATACAATGTCTGTATATATATAAATTAAACAATGAAGGGCTTGAAAAGTTAAGAAAATAACATGTTTGAAGGAACTAGAAACAGCTTTGTCTATTGAGAGTTATTTTCTCTCTCCTCTTGCTCTAACATTCCACATCTGGGATCTGGAATGTGATTTAAATCTGGACTCATGAATGCCAGATGTCACCACCACCACCCAGGCCAAGAGCTGAGCCTGCATGGTGGGTTTTGGCAGTCAGTGATGCCAGCTGGTGCTGCGGCTTGGCTGCCCCTGCTGGCATTGGGAGTGAGGGATGGAGAGTCTTGCCAGAAGTATGCGATGTGTAGACCCTCTTCATCCTGCTCCTGCACAGCTTGCTCCAGAGAGTGCCCTGGAGATGGGAACACCTGCCTTTGCTGCTGGAGGATCTTGTCCAGCACCACACCAAGGGTCTTCTCCTATGGCACTGCCAGAGCATCCTGGGAGCCATGGACTGGAAAGTGGCAGATGCAGGAGAATTGATGCTGTGTTTCTGGCTCCTGGAATTGCCTATGGAATGGGCTAGGCCCCCAGTTTTGCTTTCTGGCCTTCCCTGGCCATGTGCAT
Organism: Monarcha castaneiventris obscurior; assembly: GCA_026261815.1. Classification (NCBI taxonomy): domain Eukaryota; kingdom Metazoa; phylum Chordata; class Aves; order Passeriformes; family Monarchidae; genus Monarcha; species Monarcha castaneiventris. Next base: position 58,404,264 of record JAMPIT010000894.1, on the reverse strand, counting down.
CCTGGGGGAAGAGTGTGTTCTGCTGATAACCATGCCTCTGAAGGATCAGGGAGACCTGTCCCAAGGGGTTCCTCCATCCTCAGTCTGGCAGCTCTCATGGAGGCTCTAGGAAGGATGGAAACTCTTGCCAGAAGTACACAAGGTACAGAGACCTTCCTCATCCTGCTCCTGCACAGCCTGCTCCAGAGTGCCCTGGAGATGGTGATTCAAAGGAATCAACTCCACAGTAAGGTACTGTAAAGTAAAGCACACCTTTATTGCAGGCCGGGAGCACGCAGGGGTTAACACTTCCATACACGTCTGACATGGTCATCTTACAGAGGTTTTTTATACGTTTACAATTTTGTCTTTCTATGTTTATAAGTTCGTCATTATACATGTACAAATTTGTCATCCGCCCTTGCTTTGGTCATGAATCTAGAGTTACAGTCCTAGCAGGTCTTACATGACTTGTGGTTTCCTTATCTTAGGGTTACAAACACAGCACACTATTCTTAATACATTTATTACATCTATTTTTTAAATACACACAATTCTACTATTACACACTTTGTCGCTATATTAGTTATACTTTATTTATAATTGTGTATTGATTATGTTCCTATTCTCTTATTACATTTTTTTCTCTTTTGTGACTGTTCCTCTATTTGTCATTAAAACGGCAGTTAGCACGCATCTTCCTTCTTATCGTTTAGCCCATAGGGGCTAGGCCCCTGTTCCTCAGACAAGCAGTTAGCCGAGCCCATTAGCTCACATTCCATTCCCTTATCATCCTAGTCCACTCGGGTTTGTTTTTTAAGAGCAGTTAGCATTAGGCATAGCATTTCCTATTTACTTATCATCATAGCCCCTTTCCAGGGCTAGGTTTCTTGTCTTGCAAAAGAAGTTGCAGTCGAGCATAGCAGCCAACACCCAATTTTTATTAATCTATACTTTATACTAAAGCACCTATGTTAAAAGAATTCTATGTTTCATGTATTAAAGGAATCCTGTGTTTAAAAGAGTCCTGTGTATCAATGGGCAGACTTAGCAACTGAGAAACTGCACAACACCTGTCAGCCAAGGGAGTGGAGGAGATGTGTTGCTGCTGAGCCAACAACTGTGGCAAAATCACTCTCCTCAGATGAACTTGGTTCATTATAATGTAATTATATTACCACACACCTCCATCCCCAAGATACCTGCCTCCATTGGTACAACCACCCCTCACTGGGCAAGCACTCTGTATTTTTTTTGACTATAATCTTCACTCTTCCAGAGTGAAGTGAGAGAATTTCACACCAATCAGTAACATGTGTATGTACAACTAGAGTCACTCAAGCTCTCCCTACATAAAGTATAAAAGTAAGTTGAGAATGGGGGAAAGTTTGGTAAGACTCCATTGTAACTACTGGGATCAGTTGATGAGCTGACCCTGTCTTGTCCCCCATAGCAATGCCTCTTGGGTAAGAACTATACTCTATGCACACTGAGTACTTTTATTGGGGATTAGAGCTTGTCTCTGTATAGTTTTGAATACATTTTTGCAGTCAGATAGTATCACTGGCAATTCTTAAACCTTAACCTGTCATAGTTTTCTATTAATAAAGAATGTTATGCCATAAACTCTTAGTGTGAGTCCTTCACAGGTGCTGGCAGTCACTGGCAGTCACTGGCTCATATTCACATACTTGAATAAGGTGGAAGACCCAATGAGGGGTCATAAAGTGGGAAGCCCACTGTGGAGTCTCCTTTATGCTATTGGCATGTGTTCCTGAATAAGTCAGTTGAACCACCCTCCAACCCAGTAGAATTGTTCAAGTGAAGCAGGGGGACACTGACAAACTGGTTGGGCACAAGGGTCTTGGCTTTCCTAGGGCTCTGACAAACAGTAAACGTTGAGGAAATCTCCCTTTTCACATAACAGTGGTCAGCAAGACTCCCTCATGCTTTAAAAGTCCTATATCACCAGTGCCTAAGTCCAGTGGAGGGTGGAGACTGACAGTAGACTATTGTGGCCTGAATGAAGTCACACCATCACTGAGTGCTGCTGTGCTGGACATGCTGGAACTTCAGAATGAACTCGGGTTCAAGGCAGCAAAGTGGTGCCACCATTGACACTGCTAATGTGTTTTTCTCCATTCCTCTGGCAGCAGAGTGCAGGCCACAGTTTGCTTTCACCTGGAGGGGCATCTACTACACCTGGCACTGACTGCCCCAGGGCTAGAAAAACAGTCCCACTATTTGCCATGGGCTGACCCAGACTGCACTGAAAAAGGGTGAGGCTGCAGAGCACTTGCAATACGTTAATGACATCACTGATGCCTTACATAACCTAGAAATGAAACAACACACTTTTGAGACAATATTAGTATAGGAGGTAATGATTTATTAAAATATGTATATAGCTCTAATATCAATATCCATCTGAGATGGACAAAGACTCTCTACCTTGTTAGGGTTAGAAAGTGTATGTTTATTCCAGTGCTGGGAATAGCTCCCGAACGTACAGCTCCGAGATTACAAAACAATTCAAAGTCTATTTATCCACGAAAGTTCTAAATAGTCAAAATACAAATACATATTTATAACATAGACACCTCCCATTCCCTGCTTCGTATGAAAATTAGCTAAAAAGTCATTAAGCATGCGCAGTTTGTTCTATAAAACGGGTCGGTGGTCCTAAAAAAATGAGGAGGGGGCTGTCCTGATGAAGTAAGGCTGGTCTTCCTCACTTTGACCTTCTTGCCTCTCTGGTTTTTAACAATACACCTGACCTTGGAAGATCCCCAGTTCCCTCCTCTATTGCTTTTGAATAAGTTGCAGGTGGAAGAATTTGTAACTATCTAGGCCTTCTTTTGAATTTTTCCTTCTAAAATTATTAATTGCCTACTATAAGCACAGCTAAACAAATACCAAATAATCAGAGCTTATCCTATACTTAACTTTCTGACTAATCATTAATTCCTTTAATTAACTTTAGCTAAGTTCTGTGCCTTTTCTTTATTCCAGTTAACTTTGGCAGAACTAGCTTTTATTTAAAATCTCAATAAGTGTTTAAAAGAAAACCCTATGTTTCAGTAATATAAAGGCTGGTCTTTATTGGAGGCCTCTAAGGGGCAGATATGGAAAATGCCTGGGGTGAATGCAATTTTATAAGTTTAGCAAATTAGCATGATTGACAAAAATTCCCAATTGAGATGTAAGTGGTGAGGTAATTCCCCCTTTCAGTTCCACCTCTTACTGTAGCACTCCTTTAGATAGGAACTGAACTTTATTTATGAAAATGTGTCTTAAAGAGCTGGTTTCAACCTTGGCTCCCAGGAAGAACCTTGGACCCCCAGCTTGGAGCCTCTGGAGTATGTTTTGTCTTTCTGCCTATCAGGGTAGGGAAAAGGTAGGAAAAAATACTGGGCTAGCTAGGAACTATGTAACTACACAACAATCATCTATAGAGCTATGAATATACATGAAGGAAATAGAAAAGCAAAAATCATTCTGGCATCACGATCATGTGAGGCAGCACAGCAGAGGAAGTTTTTGAGAAAGGAGAGAACGTAATTCAGATCTCCCTGAAGGCCAGTTTTGCCATAAAACAAATCAAGGTCAAGGGACCTGCCCACGAAATCCAGTTTCTAGGAGTAAAATGGCAAGATGGATATAATCAGATTCCAATGGATATGGTCAACAAAATAGCAGCTATGTCCCCACCAACCAGCAAAAAGGAAATACAGGCTTTCCTAGGCACTGTAGGTTTTTGGAGAATGCGTATTCCAGAGTACAGTCAGATTGTAAGCCCTCTCTACCATGTGTGGTTGAGGGTTAGGTTTTTTCTTTTTCTTTTTCTTTTTCTTTTTCTTTTTCTTTTTCTTTTTCTTTTTCTTTTTCTTTTTCTTTTTCTTTTTCTTTTTCTTTTTCTTTTTCTTTTTCTTTTTCTTTTCCTTTTCCTTTTCCTTTTTTTTTTTTTTTTCCCTCAGGGAATATTTTTGTCCCACCTGCTACCTGAAAGAAGGAAAATGTGGGGAGATGTGGGGAGAGGGGTTTGCCCGGGAGACAAATAGGGGCAATTAGGAAACAAAAGAAATGGCTACGAACTCTCATATACCATGGTAATGGCTCATCCAGAGAAACCAGTTTAGCAGTCTTGGCTAGGGAGTGAGCTCTCTGGCTGGGTTTTTTTCCCCTCAGGAATTGCAGAAATACCAAGAGAAGTATCGGGGTGGACTCCGAGACTTTCGCCTGGTGGGTGGGGAGCCGGTTGCTGAGGCTTGTGATGTGGCTGGGAATCGGCGAGAGAGTGGGCGGTCGTGTGTGGTACAGAGAGCCGTGAGTGTATGTCTGAGACAGGGCTACATTATAGCTTGTTGCCCCGGTCTGCCCGCGTATCACCGTTTCTATCGGCTGCCAGTGGGTGTTGCCGTCGTCCATAGCTGCTTGATAAGATCTGCCTGCCTTTGTTGTTTACTGCCCACTGCCAGGGTTGGTGCTGAGGCAGATTGCTGTCCTGTGGATTTACACAAGGAGCAATCTCCCCTCTCCCACCCACGACTCCACTGCCACCCAGAGGAGTCACCGAGCTCGCGCCACAGCGCCCTCTGCAGGCGCAGGGGAATCATCGCAGCCCCCCGCCCGGCCGGGAGCCACTGCAGCGGTCACCTCAACGCGAGCCAGCAGTGCCCCCTGCCGGCTACAGTCGTAGCTACAACTGCTTGACGGGCAGGAAAAGGCCGTCGCTGGCTTTTTCTGTTTTTGTTGTTGTTGCTGTTTGTCTGTATTTATTTATTTATTTATTTATGTTTGTTTGTTTGTTTATTCTAGTAGAGAACTGTTATTCCTTTTCCCATATCTTTGCCTGAAAGCCCCATAATTTTGAAGTTATTATAATTACAGTTTGGAGGGAGGGGCTCATCTTTTCCATTCCAGGAAGGTTCCTGCCTTCCTTGACAGACACCTGTCATTCAAACTAGGACATGTGTAACAGAAGAAAAACGATTTCACATGAGGTCCTGAACAACAACAAACCTTTTAACAAATTAAACAGGAGATTGCTCATACAGTAGCCCTTGGGCCAGTCAGGACAGCACAAAGTGTGAAAAATGTACTCTGCCTGCAGCTGGGCAGAACGGGTCTTCCTGGAGCCTCTAGGGAAGAGTTTCCAGGGAGACTCCAGGATGACCCCTGAGGTTCTGGAATTGGGGATACAACGGATCCAAGACCTGTTACACCCCATCTGAAAAAGAGATACTGGCAGCTTACCATTCCTAAACCATTACAGGTATGTATAAGAGATTTTACTCTTTACATAAGAAAACATCAGAGTGAGAACCAAAACTCGTCAGAATTAGATGAAATCTTACATTGTATGTCTTCATCAGACAATAAAGAATTTGCTATTTCACATCTTTTGAGAATAGCTATCCTGAGCAGATGAACTGTTAGGACCAGCAAGGGTCACAAAATAAGCATCTGTGTTTTTCAAGACCTTGTGAGTATTTGGACTGGAATTTAATCTCACCTTTTGGCTTTTTTCTCTGCTTTGTGCCAATTTTGCTACTGTGTCAATCAGTATTTGAGTCTTACACGGACTCCAGTGTTCCTTGACTAGTCCTCCTGCAATGAACCATTTCTCTGTGTATCTTTAGATGAGCTATCTCAGAAGAAAGCTCATGGGTATCAGAAAGTTATCTAGAAAACACTGGTTTGACTCCTAAGATCTGAAGTTGTTCTGGTTAAGTTCTGCTTAAGTCATTAAACATTGACCTGAACAGAAATTGGCTAAACGCCAGAAGACCATCCAAGTTCAGTAAAGGGGTTCTTGCTCTGTGCTGGTGCAAGTGAGGAAATTTGAATACAATTAAGTTATATATTTAGGATTTAGGACTGTAGAGCAGATGGACTTGTCTGTACAATAGGCTACACATTTCTGGCTTTGTAAAGAGACTCTTTTTCTCCAGTATTTTTGGACAAAATGGTTTTTATATATTGTATCTCAAAGGTCTGGTTGTAACAAAATTGATAAAACTGCTAACATAATATTAAAGTGAAATTACTGTCATACCATTTATGCTTTCAAAACCACATCCACTATTTAGGGTCCCCAACAGATTATTTATCTCCACATAATGAGGTCCTCTCATACATAAAGATTTCAAAGACATTGACTGTGTTTTTAGCAACATCACTGAAGTTTAATGAGCTGTGGAAGTGCTCAGTTGCACCTTGCTGCACATTTAAAACTCAGGGAAAATATTTAAAATCTATATGTAAAATTTCCTTTAAAATATTTGAATAATAAAAAAAATGGACATTATTTTTCTCTAGACTTATGTAGTGCCAGATCACTTGGTGATGCAGTGCATGCAGCCCTGCGGTCTCTTGCTGGTGTGTTATTGCTGCAGTGACAATTTAGGCAAGGTTTGGTTCCTACAGTCCCAGGAGTTTTGCTGTTAATTGCAATAGCAGTAGGGCTGGACCACTCTGTACAGGTAACAAGGAGGTATGTGACTTCCTTTTGTGTATGGTATATTTTCTCCACATCAACAAGGATGTTCAGAGCTGACTTTCTATGTATTGGAGAATATATAGCAATTTTTTCCCAAAATGGAGTCTTTAGCTAGACTTTCCTCTCCCTGCCAAAGCTGCCAGCTGATAATGCTAGAGATAGATTGTTTTGTTAAAATAGCTGATCTTGTCATCTTCATGAAGCCAGTGAGTTTGACTGATATCAAATTTACTAAATTAATGGCATCTAACTAGTATCTAACAATCTCTTTCCATACCTCTTTATCACATTGCTCTGGTTTCTAATCCTGCAAATACTCAGAAGAGGAATTATTTGCATGGATAAAATGACCTTGTATTCTTTAATCCTTGGAGGCTTGGGCCCCAGGTGACAATCTCATTTACATTAAAATTGTTTCTGAATGTAAAAGGCTGCTAATTATTCCAGATGCTGCGTTTAGGCTATATTTTGAAGGGAGAAATATATCTTTGTTTTCTGATATTTTTTTTCCTTCTTTTCCTGTTTCCTTATAATCTGTTTTGCAGTTACATATATGGGCAGCATGGTGCAAATGGGAAAATAGTTGGTATTTTGGTGAATGAAGTGTTATCTGTGCTCAAAGAATGAAGGTTTGCATCTGATCTGACTTTTTGGTTTTGCTAAAAATGGAGGAAGCAATTCAATTCATAATATGATTTGTCAATCTATACTTTGATGACAAATACAAAATGACATTTGAAACACATCAAGTTGTTTGCATTTGCACATTTAAGAAACAGGGTTTTAATTTTCTTCAAGTGTTCATCCTTGTGTTTTACATTTTAGTCAAAGGAGTGAAATTAGGTTTGTTAAGAAATTAAGTTAGAAAGACAATAAAAGTACATGCAACTGCTACTTGTTTTCAGTCTATGACAAAGTGAATTTCCATGGCAGCTTGTAAATTCATGAAATTTAGAATTTCAGGTAGTACTAAAAGCAAAGCAAATAAACGATTGAAAAATGTAAATCTACATGCAAGACAGCAAGATCTGGCAACTTAGGCACTTCTAAAACATTTTAATATAAGTTTATGCATTTCTGAATGTAAATACTTTAATCAGAAAAACATGCTAGTGTTTACAGACTGGGGTTATGTTCCCTAGGTCCTGTTCGTTCTATTTGTGGTTTCAGTAGTGCACACCTTGTAGGTTTTAGCCTTGCAATTCAGTGAAAGTATTTCTGCCTGAGTTTCGTGGCCTGCTGAGGAACACCCATTTGAATAGTCCAGCACAAAAAAGCTTCAAAATAAGACCCCAATACCAGAAGCTGAGATGCAAGTGCCTGTAAGAGCAAGGAAAATAGATTCTTCCAACCTTTGTTTAAAAAAAAAATATGCCTCTAATATGTCTTGCTCCTGCCAAAGATACGAAATATGAATTTGTAACAGATGGAAAGAAAGGCTTCTCAGATGATGAGATGAAGGGAAAGACTAACTAAGGTAGAAGAAAGGGGGAGGAGAGGATTACCATCTTTGAGTATACAGGGGAATATATGCTGGGGATTGGGGAGAGGCAACAGAGATGGATGACTACAAATAGATACAGGTCAAGCAATAGTTAAGTTAGGAATTATCAACAAGCTGTCTGCCATTAATGATATTTGGTTCTGAAGAAGCTTTGCAGCTAAAACAGGCAAAACCCCCCAAACAAGTCTTTAGAAGGGAAGACCAGTTTGTTTATAGAAGGGGTGATGACATGGATCTGAAATGCCAAGAGACTGGATTTCCTGGCTCAGGTGCATAATGACCACTGTGCCTTTTTAAGGCTGCTGAGTTTTGCATCATTTTTTGCCTCTCTTTATTCCCTGCATGTCACACAGTAGAGCAGTGTGGCTCTCCAAAGCAACAACCTCAATGTCACTATCACTAGCAAGTGACAATCCTTCCCCTTCCTATCAGCAGAGCAGAAGGCTCAGTAATGACAAATCACATGGGTTTCTTCCTTCATCTTTACCGCAATTCTGGGAAACAAAGTTTGACTTGATATATCAGGTAGATCCTCAGGACTGGCATCTCAGGACTGCATTTTATCTCTACTTTTTATGATTTCAGAGCCTCTTGTCCTGCCATTACAACATTTAGTCGCAGTGTTTTCAAGCAAGTTTCCATTGCTTCCTCCAAGTTTCCAACAACCAAGAATTACTTTATCTGCAAGCAGTTTGGAGTTTGCTAAAAAGTATGGCAGAACAGGAATGGAAACACCCATCAAGATGGGGACATCTGCAAGGGAATGGACACAAAGTCATTCAGTCTCACCCTTTTCATCAAATAGGAAAGTATTTACACTCTGCTTGTTGCACATTTACTTAAGCCTAACACTCTACATAGTACAATGTAGCCATCTATGCCAAATTGTATTTGCCATTTTAAATGGTTTGACAATTTCTATTTCTCCATGTAGTGTCATATGGTGAGGTTTATTCTTCTTGGAGCGAAAATCCACACCTTTTTATGTGAGCACATATATTTATCATTAAAACTCAACATACATTATAATTGTCAGAATAGTCTAACACAAGTGAAATATTTCATCTCTGCAGGTGTAATGATTCTCAAAATCATTATCCTGAATAGGTGACCATGTGTTACTCTGTGATGTCCTTGAGGTGAAAGAGTATTCATATGTATTAACAACACAGGTTTCTTACAGCATGGATGATGGTTAAGTCGAGAGGAGTAAGTGTCCATCAGTGGCTAGATTTTCAACCCCTTGGGATGTGGCAAGGCAGTATGGATCTGTGAGAAACAAGTTAGTAAAATTGGCTTTCACTGGATATTATAAGAATTGATATTGAATATTGTAATGTTGGTTTTGGAAAATGTTAAGATAATGGTACATGTTGAAAACTGTTTAATGATTGTTACAATAGTTTGGTTGTGAGGTTGGTTTTTGCAGGGGTTGTATGATTTGTGTGTTGTGATGTTAGCCTTGTAAGTTTGCATGGCACGGGCTGTTGCTAGACAAACTTTGAAGACACAACCATAAAAGGAGTGGGATTCCATCCAATGAGGACCCCAACGACCCCAGCAACTGAACTGTGCCGGCGCCTAAAAGAGTGAGAGGGGGCAAGACTACGCAAAACTGTAAATAAATATGCATAAGGCTGATGCAATCACAGGGGTATAAAAAGCGAGACTACCATTTTGTGATTGAGACTCTGTCACCTGGTCATGCTCCCAATGCTGTCCCTTTTGCTTTGCTGATTTTTATAGTTCTCAATAAAATTTTAATAACTCATTTCCATTTGGGATCTGAGTAATTTATAACAGCATCCTTACTCAGTTTCAAAATATTCAGTGATAGACCTTTTCTTGGTTTGGGTCCTCTTGTTGACAGAACAACTGGGGCAAATCCCTTCTGTTTAGAGAGCTAGTGAAGATCATCCTACCAGGTCCCAAAGTCTGAGATACTCCTCCTCACTTATCAAATGTGCTGGTAGGTAAGAACCACAAGAAGTCCTACTCCAAGCTACCACCCACAAGTCTGGGCAGTATTATGCAAATTTCTTTAGACGTACTTTTATTAAAGGTTACATAAGAAATTTCAAACATCAAGAGAAGGATTAAGAGGTTTGTTGTGCTTCAGGTGTAAAAGATTTTCTAGAAGAAGAAAAACTGGAAAAACCAGATCCCACATCTGGCACTCCAGCCAGAGTCTGATGTGTTTAGAAGTGAATGCAAAGGAGCAGACTTGGTTGGAAAAATTGGTATTTATTTTAAATGAAAAACAAACAAACAAACAAAAAACCAGCTCCGTACTTATTTACAACACGATGAAACCAAGCTTAAAATTTTTAATGATAAACTAGAATGAGAGAAAGACTGCAGAATATCTAGGAATTTTGTGGCTGGGAAGCTCTTTAGGAGATGTCATACAAAGCAGGGAGTCAAACCCAAAGATGTCATGTCTGAGGTCAACTCACAAGTCACCGGGCTAGTGTATTTTCTAATATTTTTCTATCATCCATTGGCTTTTTGCATTTTGTCCCTACACCTTTAAATGCTTGTTTTTATTTCAGTCCAGATCAAAACCAACTACAAGAATCACAGGTTTACTTCCTCATTGTTATGGTAGAAACTGAGTAATTTGCAGTCTTTGCATCAATGTATATTGACATATGAATGCAAAATTAAATAGCTCCATTCAAAGAAAGAGGCAAGTATATAATCAGGCACAGAAATCGTAAAACTATCTGTAGCCCCCACTTACTTCTAGTTCCAAATTAATATCCTAGGCTACCTCTTTCCAGGTGAATAAAGTAATCATGAGGATATTGCCTTTTCTGGAACGGCTCCATCATTTCCCAGCTCTTTCATACCTCTTATTTTGACTAGATATTCTTGCTTGAGCCCAGCAACTTAGTGGTAAACATATTTCTAAGGAGCCTACTCCAAATTTGGTCAATAGCACACTTATTCTTTTCATATTCACATGAAAAGCTTGATGTACCATTTCTGGCTAGACCCAAAACGCACACGTACCAAAGTGCTTTCCAAACTATTTCTCTTTCAAATGAAAAATAAATTTGGTAAGCCAGTGAATTAAAATAGACCAGCTGCATGCAAAGGTACAAAACTGAACCAGATAGGCAGAGGCAGAAGGGGCTCAGTTATGTATGAGGTACTGGTAAAAAGCTGATGGGTTATATGGTGGCCAAAATTGTCAGGTGTTCATTGTTATGGGCTTTAGAAAAGTGATTTCTTAGAGGTAAGGAAGGAGTATTTCTGTTGGCAGTGTTTCTTTAGGGTGTGCTTTGAAAGGTGTGAGTGGTTCATGTGGAGTTAAGTTCCTTGTGGGTTCAGGTGAGTTGTAATGTGAACTCACATGTAAGTGTTCCCCAGGCAGAGGAGACCCAAAGGTCCAGAGCTGCCAAGTGAAGGTACTTTTAATTCTGTTCATGATGATTTAGAGCCTGGAAATGGTGCCTGGAATGAGGGCCCAGAAACTGGGAGGATCTGTTTTGTTTTCAAAGAGGATATTTTTAATCCAGTTGCATTAAATTTAGAGCAGCAGTTAGAGTCCCTCGTGTGCCTTAGCAAACCTTTGTGTATTCAAATAGGCATTTCATGGCTTTTTCTCCATTCATGCTGTTTTGCAGTGAGCACAGTCAGGTGCAATTTCTTCCTCAGCCCAGAGCTTGGCTGTGTGAAGTTGAAGAAATCAGTACTAATGTTATCTCCAGCTTATTTTCAGAAGCCCTTTTGGTGCTTTTCTCCCCATAAACTGGGCAGTTAGAAAGTCTGACAAAATTTCTCAGAATATCTTTTTTTCATCCCAAGACTCTTTGCTACTTGGATTCTGTGGCAACTAATGACTCTCTTCTGTTTCTAGCATCTATAACATGCTATTCCAAAACCACAGGTAACAAATATTAGGTGGAACTCGGGCTTCTTCTGACTTCAGGAGTAAAAAGTCAGGATCTGGTGATCTAGTGAAAGAAACAATGAAATTACTCTGTCTGCTATTGTTTTGGATTTATGCAACAGCTTCACAGGAAGTTCCCTTAGCACAACTTAATTACTGCATACCTTTAGCCTTTAATGTTTTCTGATGAGGACATCTGAGGCCACACTCTGTTCATGCTGGAATATGTTAGCATTTCTGGAAGTGAATATGAAAAAATAAAATACGTAGCTGAAGAGGTACTAAAGATTTTGTTTAAATATTTGAGCTGAAATACAGCAATTATATATCCATTAACAGGTTTAGAAAATACAAATAACATTTTCTACATTGGTAGGCACCAGAGTATATTAATTTTATATTTATATTAGTAATAAAATATTTTATATTAATTATAAAATAATATATTTGTATTAATTTTAATATATGAATAAAAGACATATATATTTATTTTTAAAAGTCCAGCTAAAAAAATTTAAAAATCAGGATTTGTTGTAATAAGCACCTGCACTTCTAGCTCTGCTTTAAGTTAATGTTTTCTAGTCTTTTCCTGTTACCTTCCCCAGGTGAGTAACAAGACCCTGCTGAGATCATTTAGCCACTGAGATCGGAGCCATCATTGGCTTCGAGGATCTCTCCCTTCTTACCTCCCTGCCTCGGGCCAGAGCATGACTGTGGTGACAGATGCCTGTGCCTGCATGTGTAAGGCAAGGGCTCCTACTTGCTTCCGAATGGTTACTTGATGTAGCATCCTCAAAGAGTCTGTAATCCTTGTTTGCTTTGTTCTGCATTGCTTAATATCCAGTGACTCAGCAGCATTCCCTGCCACCCACTGGCATATTTTCTGTTCTTTTATACATTGCGAAACAACTACTAATGTAATTTCATGGGTGAGGAACAAGCCTGCCACACATAATTACCCAGCATGTTACATGGGCTCTTATCAGGGAACTGTCACAGCCCCAAGAAAAGTTTAGCTGGCATCTCAGTACAGGCTCAGTTTTGTGGAAAGGCAGTTTTAAAGTGTTTATCCTAGTGATCATATGGGGTCCAGGAACCCAAGATAATTGCAAGGAAAGCACCAAGGAATAGTTACTGGGTAAGCGATGAGCAGATGCTCCAGAAGCGACACTAAACAAACTATGGAGCAGCACTGGCACAGCCTTGAAATGTCTCCAGGAACAGGTAGACAAGGCAGCTGCTGGTGTATTCCTGATCTGTGGGATAAAGAGACCCACCTGATCCACCTTCAGCACTGTACCTTGCTAGCCCTGCACTCCATGCTGTTTTTTGGAGTTGAGCATGGTTTGACTAGTCCTTAAAATGAAGCAGGCATCCATCTTTTGCTGACAAAGGGACAGCTGCTCTGATTCATGGTCCTACAGGACATATCTGTACCAACTCTGGGCTTACAGTAAGTTGATTGAATTGCTTCAAAGGAATGAGCATAAACTTACTGGATTTTTATGAGGTGGTTAAGGTTTTTAGTTTGGAAGTCAACTTTGTTTATTTTTCCCCTTATGTTCCACCAGCTGAGGGCTTCACATGTATTTTATGCAAGGCACAGCTGTGGGATGTGCACCTCAGAGGCTGTTCATGGAGAGCATCCATACAGGATAATAAATGCCATTTAACCAAGCAGACATGAGAAGCAACAAACTTATCTCAGTATTGAACATGTTGTGCCAGTGTCCAGAAGAGGGAGAATCACCTCTGACACTGGGTCCATAAGCAAGGTAATGTACCTCCTGCATGGCCACGGGTGACAGCATGCCTGCCTCAGTCCCAGCAGGTCCCACCTCTGGTAGCAGGCCAGACGGATGGGCACTGTTGTATCTGTGCATGAAGTGCCAGTAAATACCTAAACTCTAAAATCCATAGGAAGCCAACTGGCCTGGAGGAAGCAGTGAGCTAGCGCAGTAGATGGTGGTGGTGAAGGGCTCACCCATGGGACAAGAATGCAGTACAAACCTTCCTTTCTATGGTAAATGTGGACATTAGGAAAACAATGACTATTTCTCATGCGATGTAAATCTTAAAAAAATGTGGGTTTTTTTTCCTGTTAAATCAGCTGAGCAGCTCTGCTTCTGACACCCTCTGACCATCTCTCATCCACGTAGAATTCAGTTTCCTCATGGACAGGTTCAAGAGGACTACTGGAGAAATAGCAGTAGCACCTAAACCACAGGGCAGCAGATTTTGGATACTAAAAATATTAAAAGTGAGTCTGTTCAGAGGAGGCAATTTTGGATTTTGCTCATGGGTGTAAAAAGTTTAATATCACCTTTTGAGAGTTTAATACCACCAGAGCCTTAACTGATGTTACTGACATTGGAAAAATAGTGCTTTTTATGTCTACAAAACCCCCAGAAATAAAGATACACCTAAATTGTACCCATATTATAAGCACACCCGTGACTCCAGACACACTTTCAAAGGATTTGACCAGCTAGCAGAACAAAATCCAGTGCTGTGTTTAACATACCAACCTGACTAAAAGCAGAAGATTAAGAAGCCTTGGCACTGTAAGAAACATTACTGAGACATTAGATGTGGAGTTATGATAAATGACAAGTCAAATAGGAGAACCCATATCTAAAGATGGAAAAAAATTAGTCTCTGAAACAATTAGGAATGTATTCCTTCTCAATGGATTTTCGCAAGATACATCCTCAGTCCCTTAAGATAACCTCACCAGAGGATATAGCAGATAAAAAGAGAGATTGTGTCTATCACAGATATTGCATTTGTCATCTAATAATTTAAATGTTGAATACTAAACGTTATTGCTAAGTGATGAAAAGGTGACCTGTAGGACAGTTGCTTGGGCCAAAGGTATAATGATTAGTGGGAGATCCATAGCTTCAGTGATTATCTTGAACTGTCCCAGAAGGATTTGCTCATACTAAGCAGCAGTTAGAAGAGCCTGTTTCACTTGCCTTTGAAAAACTTTAGGTTAGGGGAACATGAAAAATATCCATAAGACAAAGGAAAACGCATAACCACAAGAACAGGAGATATAACCTGAAATTAAAGAAGTTAGAGCAAAAAAAGAAGGGGAGAAAAAAGGTCTCCAGCACCCCTGGCCCAAGAATGCAATGACTGTGGGGCCAGCAGGAGGCTCAAGAAGTTGCCTCATCTGCAAGGAGTCATTTTCAGGGACATCATTAGGGGAAGGATGTTATTTATTTGCTTGGTTCTTATTTCTCCATAGCCTGCTCATTCCATTACTGGAGAAGGGCTACTGGACTGCAGGGACCTTCATCCTGGCTGTTTTTATGTTGCTTCCCATCTTTGTTAATAAGATTGTGGAGGATGAATCAAAAGCAGCTTCTGGAATGAGATAAGATGGATGGAAAAAGCATGGAAAGATTTATTTTCCATGGAGAGTAGCCATATGTAAATAGTATAATTAGTTCTGGAAATAAGGAGTGTGACTTAGCTGAACTCCCGAAGACTGTCTCTTAGGTTCAGTCTTTGACACCTTTCCAGGGAAACAGCCTGATGTAATGGGAAATTTTCTGATTCTTCACCTTCTTCAGAGAATCACCGATATCAGTCTGCTAAGTGTACTTCAGATTCTCTTGAAATAATTTATTTGTAATTTAACTTTTTTTTCTGGCAGAGAATGAGAACAGATGTCTTGATGGTCATAAGTGTTCATAAGTGCTTTTTATTTTCAGGCTGGATTGGAGCACCTCAGAGAAATACTGGATGAAAACTGAACTCCTTGCATGCTCTGGAGGAGATGTTGGCCACTGCAGTACAGTAAATATGATAGTAGAAAACACAAGAATGAGAAAAAAGGAACAGGATCCTTTTTCCTCCTCATACATTCCCATGAATTCACAATTAAAAGCAACTGCATCATTCTGTAAGGAAAAATTCTGTATCATTTGCCTTATTTCTTTACACCAAAGTTATTAAATCTGGTGCAAAGAACATATTTTCAGTTTGATCATTTCACAGAATCACACAGAATCACCAGGTTGGAAGAGACCTTCAAGATCATCGAGTCCAACCCATGTCCAAACACCTCAACTAAACTAAACCATGGCACCGAGTGCCACATCCAATCTCTTTTTGAACACGTCCAGGGATGGTGATTCCACCACCTCCCCAGGTAAACCATTCCAAAATTTTATCACTCTTTCTGTAAAAAACTTTTTTCTAATATCCAACCTATATTTTCCTGGGTGCAACTTAAGACTGTGTCCTCTTGTTCTGTCAGTTGTTGCCTGGAAAAAGAGACCAACCCCCACCTCACTACAACCACCTTTCAAGAAGTTGCAGAGAGTTGTGGAGGGCTGTGAGTGACTCAGGAGTCCTCTGCCCTCCTTTGGAGAGCAAAGCCTGAGGGCAAAAGGAGTAAGAGATAAGAAACCTCTCTCTAGGTTACGGTGAGAGACTGAACCACCCCCAGCATGCCTTGTTTCTCTATGGTAACACCTTGTATCCAGTTGGTAAATTGGTTTCTACCCCACCGCCTGCTTTTCCCATAAAAAGGGCCCTGGATGTGCCCTGAATCAGGGACGTGATGTCCCTGGCCTCCCCTTCACAGGGACTGCTGGACAATAAAAGCTATCTCTGTGAAACTGCCACACATGGCTCCTGACTCTCTGTCCCTGAGTTGCCTCGGGTGATCTCACAAAGAGCTGGAACCACAAGAGCTGGAATCACTTGTAGCTGAGAAATCTCGCTACACTTGCTGAGATCACCCGCTATGCAAGGAGGCTGCCTTTGCCCCTAGAAGAGGACATTCTTGCTAGGAAGGTCCTGGCTTTTGGTGCTTAACCAAGCATCAAACTCTCTGCAACAGAGAGTGATAAGGTCACCTCTGAGTCTCCTTTTCTCCAGGTTAAACAACCCCAGTTCCCTCAGACGTTCCTCACAGGGCTTGTCTTCCAAGCCCCTCACCAGCCTTGTCGCCCTCCTATGTACACATTCAAGCGTCTCAACGTCCTTCCTAAACTGAGGGGCCCAGAACTGGACACAGTACTCAAGGCGTGGCCTCACCAGTGCCGAGTATAGGAAAAGAATGACTTCCCTGGTCCTGCTGGCCACACTATTTCTGATACAGGCCAGGATGCCATTGGCCTTTTTGGCCACCTGGGCACACTGCTCATGTTGAGTCGGCTGTCGACCAGCACTCCCAGGTCCCTTTCTGCCTGGGCACTGTCCAGCCACTCTGTCCCCAGCCTATAGCATTGCAGGGGGTTAGTGTGGCCAAAATGCAGGACTCAGCACTTGGACTTACTAAACTTCATCTTATTGGACTCTGCCCATCCCTCCAACCATTCCAGGTCTCTCTGCAGAGCCCTCCTACCTTCCAACAGATCGACACATGCTCCCATCTTAGTGTTGTCTGCAAATTTACTAATGATAGATTCAATACCCTCATCCATGTCATCAATAAAAATATTAAACAGAACTGGTCCCAGCACAGATCCCTGGGGGACACCACTAGTGACTGGCCACCAGCTGGATGCAGCACTGTTCACCACCACTCTCTGGGCCCGGCCATCCAGCCAGTTCTTAACCCAGCAAAGAGTGCTCCTGTCCAAGCTGTGGGCTGCCAGCTTTTCCAGGAGTATGCTGTGGTAAACTGTCAAAGGCTTTGCTGAGGTCTAAACAGACAACATCTACAGCCTTTCCTGCATCCACCAGGTGGGTTATCTGGTCATAAAAGGAGACCAGGTTGGTCAAACATGACCTACCCCTCCTAAACCCATGCTGGCTCGGTCTTATCCCCTGTCCATCCTGTAGGTGCTATGTAATAGCACTCAGTATAAACTGTTCCATAACCTTACCTGGTACTGAGGTCAGGCTAACTAATCCTCCTTCTTACCCTTTTTATAAATGGGTGTCACATTGGCCAGGTTGCAGTCATCTGGAACCTCACCAGTGAGCCAGGACTGCTGGTAAACGATGGAGAGTGGCTTTCTCACCCAGCCTATAGGGTAGGCTGTTACGTGATATTCAGAATTCATTCTCTAAGTAATTCCAGTGATGTATTACTAAGAATGGTAAGATTTTAATTGCCTTCCAGAAGTTTTAGGTTCCACTTCACCCTGCACTGCATCTACAGTCTACAGGTGTTTAATCCTGGAGCTGTCTTCTAGCAGCAGTTTGGCAGCATTTGTGAAACAGATGGTGTGTTAAAACTCCAAACATGTTTCTAAGAGCCTGGTGCTAGTACTAGAGGGGTAGGGCATTTTCCATATTAAGTAATGATATATATGACGGTAATCACAGTGTCTTTTCCACAACATATTTATAAGGATCAAAACCTTCCTGTCACCTATTCTCCTGCTAGGTCTGCTACTATGTGAAAACCTATGATTAACTCACTACAAGCAACACCAGGTTTTATTAGTTCAGGGGAGGGGAAGCAATGGGTCTACTCTTCTTCCTTCAGTCCTTCTCAAGCAAATCCCCATAGTTTGCTGATCATAACGAAGTAGGGATTTGGCTCAAAGGTTAATGCTCTGTTTGCTTTGCTTCATGTGATTTTGAAGACTTGGTTGGTATATTCAGCTGTGTAACTCTTTACTACTGTTTTGAAATAAATTAAAATGTTTGAAGAATTATCTATCTTACCAACACTTCTATATCGACATGGCGCTTTGCTCTAGTCATTACGATTTTCCCCTGGGAGGAGGTAGCTTGATAGCTTGCTGTTTTGAGTTAAATGACTTAAATGGTAAGTGGCATTTTGTTCTCATTACATTAAGAAAAGTCAATCAATATAAGGCCCATCAATGCATTAATATAAAAGCAGAAACCAAAGAAAACTGATATTAAATGGAAATTTAGAATCCATTATATTGAACAGTACAACTCAGTTTCCTGAACTAGAGTTGACAAACCACCAGTAAATGTCCAGCAGGGAGTAGTTCTGCTGTGATTATACTGACTAGATGATTTAATAGGTCTTTTTCCTCTCTAATACCTATGAACATATGAAAATCAATGGCAGCCCACTTAGTGGAAGTACCTTCCCTCTTTTGCTCCAGATGCATGGTTTGAGCTACCTATGCAAGGCGATGCTAACAGAGATGCCAGCTGTGTGTCACCTCCAGGGGGAAAGCTTCATACAGAAATTCTAGGCCAAAATCCAAAGGATTTCTTTTGAACTCTGAAAAACACCACCTCATTTCCTTTGTAGGAACTTCAGACAAAACCTTGCCACGGGAGAGGAGGGTGCCAGTAGTTGGTTGTAGAACAAGGTAGGGACCTGCTGGCAGGAGTGTGAGATCTCTGCCCAACATCTGTTCCCCTCCCAGAGACGCTTTTGGGACACAGGTCCCTGCCAGTCGGTGGAGAGAGGATGGGGTTGGTATGCAGCTGCGACCAGGCACTGACATGTCCCCCCTTCAGGCTTCTCTTCCATTTAAGAGCCTTGAGAAAACCTAACTGAGGAATATGCTAAACAGCCCAGCTATGTGGATTTATTCAGATTGGTCTCCTCCGGATCCCGTTGTCCCATGGGCTGTGGAAATGTGTCTGAGGAGTGGAAGCAGCTGCCCCCTCTGTATTGCCACAGTTTTACTGTACTTTTCATTTCTGAGCTGTCATTTCATTTAATTTCCAGTAGATGCTACTCTACTCTAGATGCTCGCTAACCAGGAATTGCTCCTTACCCGAATGCCAGACCTTGACAGAAACGTTTCTTTGTGTATTTTCAGAATACAGGAAAACAGTCTTAATCCATCAAAAGTTGATCAATGGTATGACATGATTAATTAACAAGCAAAAAGGAAGGAGCAGGGCCATGCCTACCCAGTGAAGCCCGTGGTGAAAAGCTATTGCAGGACTGAACTCAATAATTTAAAAACATTTTAGTAAACAGTGGCAGGAATATGGGAGATCACATTATGTATCAGCAGTTCTGGTAAAAAGCATGGGTGTAGGAGAAGCAATAAAATCTTGGGTTTTGGTAGTGAAATAAGGGAAAATGGAATAAAACATCCTTTCTGAAACAATCTTTATGAATTAAGACAGCAAATTTGGCCACAAATTGTTTTGTGTTCCCACTTACAATATTGAATGTTATTCGCACATCTTATCTTTGACCAACATATTTCTCTGCTTTTCTCATAAAGTGTGTGGTGGAATCCTTTTCATTAAAGGAGTTGCAGGACTTCTTGAAAACCTTTTAGGACAAAGGACATAGTTTAGCTGAAATAAAAATAAAATTAAAATAATATTATTATATTTTACGCAATTATATATATATATAATTATATAATTATATATTTAAAATATTATATTTTAACCCCTCTGTCCCCTGCACACTCTGTGCTCTGGACACAAAGCCTGCCATCCATGAGAAAGCAGGGAAAAAATCTTCTCCTAATCTGAGCTGGGGCATGCTGGAAAGAAAAGGTAAGTTCCTTGTTCAAATCCACATTCATGTTATTTGAAGTCATACTTTTTATATTCTTGTGCTGGAAGTACTGGAAGGATAAAAGCTGATGCTAGGTGTCCCACACCAAGCAATTGTTCTACATCAAAGGAGGGAGGACACTTAATTTCCACAGGGGCCCTGTCCCAGTATCAATTCCCCATTATGTTAAAGACTGATAGCCCCCACTTGCTGACATCCCTATTCAAAACATTGCCTTCAGTGCAGTATATGCCCTAAAATCTTCTCCTGGCCTTTCTTTTAGGGAGACAGACTCATGCATACTGACTAATAAAATGACACAGGAAATTCTGTGAAATGATGAAAAGGTAAAAAAACAAAAGGAGGAAGTGCTGGTCAAATCTAAAGGGAATGTTAATAAATGGTGCCAAGCAAAGTTTTACCAACATTGTTTATTTCCATAGCAATTAATCTCAAAAGTCTTGGCCTTTTATCCCCCCCCTGATAATTATTCCAGTAAATTTTAAAGTAATTGGCAGCATTAACTTAATATTTTATTTAGCTAATAGGAAAAGATTGCATTAGAGCTTTCCTGGAATAAATGTAAATGTTCTTTAAACTGAATGCATAATGGCAATTCCCCATTCCACTGCAAAATGCACTAAATATGGTTTTGTCATATCTTGAGCTTTTATGTCAAGTGCCACACTATTTGATCTTATTCTTCAAGTTCTAGTTGATCAAATCATGCTGTTTTTTGAAAATCTCAGCTTTTAATACAGGAATAATGGTTTCCTGATAGCTACAGAGAAAATCTTAATTCCAACAGCTCCTAAAGCAAGTATGAGGAACCTCAGCATCTATGGTTAAAAAAAAGTAACAGAGCTTTAGTTCTATACTTTGGGCATCTATAACGGTGAGCATTACACATAGTGTAGCTGTGTGGGAAAACACACTACTACATACAGAAGTGAGGCCCCCTTTACCTGAGCAGCCATCCTTTGAGATGCCTGCCTGAACCTGGGGATGTTCTTTTCCAGATACTATTATATATCCAGGCTGCAATGCCATTCAACAGTGCTGCTGAAGCTTATGGTAGGGATTCAGCTGTATTAAGCCAAGATTAATTTAACTCCAACAGTCTTATTTGTGCAAGCTGATAAGCTTTAATGACAATGTTTCAGGCAAGGCTGAACCTGCACCCTGTAACTTGGCTTCCTTCTGCACCCTCATCACCCCTGTTTATCACTGTCCTGTTGAACCCTGGTCCTTGCCCACCCCAGTTCCAAATCAGTTTGTTTCTCATTTGAACTTTAGCTGCTTGAAAGATAATGTCAACAGAAATCCCAGTGGTGGCAAGCTTTGCAAACAGGATGCTGTTGCTTTGCATAGGAGATAATATTTTTTGAACATTTCTCGTGAGAACTGCAAGTAGACATCAGGAGAAGGATGACTAAGAAAGCATCTCAGGAGGCAGGGCATACGCACATCAGAGGTACCACATGGCATAGTCAAATTACAAGCACAAGGTCCTGCGCAGACCAGAGCCGCCCCAACACTGGCTCTGCTGTTACCTTCATGGTGCCTCCCACATCCCAAGGCTGCCCTCTCCCCTGCCAATGGCCACAGGGGCTTCAAAAGGGGCAAGCACAAGGGAAATGGATCCTGCAAGCACCCCATGAACATCAGAAGATTGAGGTCACCATGCTCCGGCTGAGCTATATGCAGAGATGGAGGGTGCAGATCCAAGGGTACAACACAAGAGTCAGTTTCCATATGTCCTTGCAGTGCTGGACTAGAAGAAAAGAGAGTAGATGGCCATTGGCAGCCCTTGGGGTGCCACAGGTGCCTGGGCAGTGCCAGTCGTGCCCTATCCCCTGCAGCACTGGCCCTGAGGACTCAGGTTCAGCCTGCTGGCATGGCTTTCACCTCTTTCCAACCACAAAGCCAGGTGCCTCCTCATTCAAAACCTTGAAAACACTCTGTTTCCTCAATGCAGTGCAGGGAAGGGTGACAGATGGGTTTTCTCATTTTCTTTCAAATGAAAGATGATGGGCCAGTTTGTTAAAGAAAGGGGATGTGGCAATTCTGCCATTACTTTGCTGTGAGATCTCTAGTGAATTCTTAAACACTCTATGCTGAATTTACCCAGCCGTAAGACACAGGCAGACCTCATAGCAGTATTCTGAGAAGATCTGCAATTTCAGATTCTCCAGAGTAACTGCTAAAACAGGGCAGAGCATTGTGATTTATTGATGATTTCTTCAGCATTTAACATTTTCCATAGGCCATGGTTCAGCTAGGAAAGACAGAAGATGCCACAGTCTTTTTCCCTTCCATGTAAATGGTAACCAAGTCAATATGCAAACACACCTGCCTAAATCAAAGCAGAATTTTCATCCTCACCTGTCCCTGCTCAGGCATAAAAGTTCACAGCAATTAGGGAGGTTCAGAAATCAAACACAAAAGGAAAGATGAGAGGCACACAAGTGCATATTTAGATAAGATACAGTTGGTATAGGAAAAGAATCTTTCTTAAAAGGTCACCTAATCCACTAGGAAAACAAAGAACTACTTATTGTTATTATTTATTCAATTTTCATGAAAATGTTTTTAGCACAAAGAGATACTTATTCTTCCACATTCTTTCGTGTCTATGTGAGACATTAATTCTCAGGTAATAAATGATAAACTGAATGAGACTTTTCCAGAAAAATGGAAGAGATGGGATTTATGCCTCAGTTATTCTATAATTAAACCAGCAATTATGGTCTCTACTATCTAAACCCCACAGGTTTGGGTTTTTTGCTTTACAGCTGGATGCAGCATAAACAACATCCTTTGTACATTCCTGACAGTGGTTTTAATTGATCATGACATTGATTAGCTGCATGCAGGTGGTTGGAGGTTTCCTCTGAAAAGTTTTTGATATCACATCATAGTGCTGATGAAAGCAGCAAGCACTCATGGCTGATGCGGCTAACATTTCAGCTGTTACTCTACACTAACCCAATGGTTTTTTACACCCTTTTCATCCCCACAGCTGAGCTAGTTAGAGTGTGATGCTGAACACAGGCCAGTTTGGATGAGAGGGATAGGACTGCAGCTCTGGTACCCTGTATGTCCTGTTCTCAATTCAGGTGACCTTACCAAGCAGATACAGAGCCAGGTAACTGCAAAGCCAGAAGCTGGCACTTTGGAACCCCAAATCTGAGTTTCTGGGTAAGGCAAATTGCTGCAGCAGTAGCAGGATTATTTTTATTTTAAAAACTCATTTCGGTGCGTACGTTGGTCTGTCAGGAGCAGCACGAAGCAAATGCTTTTGCATAATTGTGTATTACAGTTTGGAGTCAAAGCTGGTGCGTGGGTGGGGAGGGACTGGTTACACATCTCTAACAGGAACCCTAACGGATGTTGTAACAGCCACATGAAGAAAACATCTGCTCATTAGCAAAGCTGCTCCATTTCAGACACTGAGAGCACGCAAGCACCAACAAGCCCTGAATAGAGGCTGCTCATATCTAAATCCCCATGTCAAGCCTCATTGTTTGGCCACCCTGGCCCCACTACAGCCTCCAGCTAACCTTCTGTTCTCACCAGCATCCCCTGGTCTGCAAGTCAATACAATATTCCAAGAGGATTTTTCCCCCCTGTCTGCACTGCTCAAATTTCTTTTTCTCCTTTTTGCAAACACACCCAGCTACCAGCATCGCCCCAGTTTCTCTGACTTTACTTTCCAGTTGTTCTGTCTAGTGGCCTCCAACATGCTACATCTTAGCCTTTTCTTCCCAAGGCCAAAGGAAGGAGATTTTCCATCCACTTCTCTTGTTGCTCCTTTCTGGGGCAAATCCTGTCCTCTCTACCAGAAATGGCTTTGTCCCATTTTTTACTTCGTGGGAAGCTGTTAATCAGTCTTAGTTCCTTGGTAAAGCACACACCTATGCAGCTCCCTGCCTCCCCCAAATGTCCTGCAAGCTGTCTCACACCTGCTTCGTCCATGCTGATGGGCTCTCTGGTGGTTTCTTGTGGAGGGAGAGCGGCTTTTCTCTGAGATGGTCTGTGCCTGCGATCAAGTTTCTGTGGTGGCCCTGACTGTGAAGCAAACTTTTACTCACCCTCGCCTCTCCTTCAAGTGAGGAGTTAGAGAAACAAAAGGAGGGAAGCAGAACTGAGAGAATGAGACCAGTGATGGTGTGATCACAAAAAAGCACCAATTAATTATCCATGGGGATTTTTGGACAGGTAATACCAACTCCTCATATTTTTTCCAAGTCCCCAATTAGTTGCTGATGAGAGTCAGACACTTGGTTCCTAATGTGTATCCATCTGGTCACACAGTTTTGGATTAGAGTATCTGTGGGAAGTGAGCACACATAGCGCTGGATGCTGACTGAGCTGGACCTGTCCAAACACAAAGTGCAAGAACTACTTCGCCTTGTGTGCCCAGCTCTGTGCAGGGGCAGGCTGGATCCAGGTACTTTGAAGATATCACATTTGCTTGTCAGGCCAAAAAAAAAAAGTCTGGAGCCCATATTTTCCATCATTTCAAGTCTGAAGTGTACTTGAGAACTCTGAAGTCTTTGACAGGGTTTTATACTTGCAGAGAGGGACTTTATTTTGAACATCCTTTAAATACTTTGTGGGTAGGACTATTTCCAGTTTTGGAGTGGGACATGTTTTCTGATAAATAAAATCAGCCTATGGTGTGGACCTTTGCATCGGTAATCAATACAGCATTTATCTGCATTAGTGACTCACACAGCCTGTCACGTAGGCTTTGTTCAGTTATTTAATGTAAGCTTGTATTTATATTACCAAATATTTACATTGTAGATATTTTAACATCAATGAACAGATATTTTGCAATACGTAATTTATTAAAGAAGAGAGTTTTGCATCCTCTGACGTGCTGCAGTCTTCATAAAACTGTCTTGTCATCTCAAAATATTGCTCATCTCAAAAGATAGAAAACTGTAGGTCAGAAGTATGGTGGTAATAGTTGAAAGAAACACTTTTCCTAATCAAATTTATGTTTAACCAAATCCTGTTACACTTCCCAATCCAAATGATGTCATTTGCCCAAAATCTTGTCCCATGTACACTTTTTATTGCTAGAATAGATCTATTAAGGAATAACACTGTGTTTGCGGCATTGTAGACCAAGCTGGCCCAAAAGACAGATCGGTGTGCCTACCATGTGAGGAGAAGAGGCAGAATTTTATCTCTGTAACTTAAATTTTGTATTTTGAATACAAGTTCTTGTAATTTTCTAGACAGTAATCATAGCTTTGGCAGAAAATCTTTTCTGTTTGAGCTTTGTTTTGTATTGCTTTGTTTTGAAATGTATGTGTACAACGGAGTTCAACAAGAACACACTGCAAAACACTGCAGGACACTAAAGGTAAATCCTTAAGTGACTCTTTATTGGGACCTAGCAATGTTACAGACAGAGGTAGGAAAACCCCCTCCTGGGTAATGACAGAAACCTCTGCGTACAATCTATAGCACACAAAGAGGCAAAACCAGATGGTGGCCACAGACCTGAACCAGAGCAGAGGGTCTGTACTCTGTATGGTGGAGGATGAAAACTGTTGGGTGGAACAAGCTCATTTGCTTCAAAGCAAAATGGCAATTCCCAGCCAGCCATGCAGCTGCAGGACATCTGCCTGTGTCCAGGCGTGGAGCCCTGCAGCTGGCAACCCGCTGGTAAAATATAATCAGCAACATTCAGAGCAACCACAACAGCAAAATGGCAAAACCTAATGGGAGAGTAGAGCCAGGGAGCTCAGCTGTGCCTGAGGCCATGTGAAGTCTGTAGCACCACAGAGACACAGCAGGCTTCTCATCCCTGCTGGATCCCCTAGGCTGGCTGTAGCTCAAATACATCTATGTAAATCCAAAACAAACCACTGGCCTGACTTTAATTTACTAGAAAGGCTAACTCACACAACTTAGGAGCATGAAGACCAAAGCAGTGGAAAGAAGTTACATGTGGTTGTGTGCAGGCCCCAGGAGACAGCTCTACCCCCCATGCCCTCTGAGCAGCCTCCAGACCAGACAAGGTCCCACTCAATCCTCCTCCAGGGTCAGTGGTCACTGGGGCTGGAATCCTCAAAGGCACATACCACAGTGGGGTCAAGGTCCCTGTGCCAGTGACATGGGGGGTTTTCATATTACTCTGCAAGAGCAGAAGTACATTTCTGAGGAAGTGCACACCAAATGTAATCACCAGTGTGGCCACCCTCATGCTTGACCTCCAGTGGTGGCCAAGTCCCCAGTTTTCCCAAGTCCCAGGATGGGGGTGGAAATGGGGCAATTTTATGGCAATTGCCTCCCAGACTACTCCTCTGCCAGTCTTCATCCCAAGTTTCTTCTGAGCTAAAACTGATTCTGTCCAGAATGACTTCTGCTAGAATTATTCTCTATTGATTTATTGAGTGCTCTTTAATCCTCCCACTAAATTCTGTAGACACTGTGATTTTCAAAGGAAGAATTAGGCTCTGCGATTAAGGAAAAAATTGTCCTATTTAAAGGAGAGAAAAACAAAAGCTCCAAGAAAGAATATCTACAGAGGTCTCTGGGCTTGCAGCTTTGCTCTGCAATGCTCCAACACATCACTGCATAGGTAGTCATTTCATTAGTCTGGCACCAAACTGTAAATTACACCATAGTTACAGCCCTACTCAATACCTGATTCATACTATTAGAGATATTGCACCAATTCTTAGAAACCATAGGTATGTGTTGTGTTATGAAGCACAAAACAGAATATTGTGTTTCTTAAAGGGAATTTATGATGTGACCATTGCATAAGTAGTGGATTGCAGACCCCTAATGTCATCTTAGGCTACAAGAACCCTTTATTTCAGGATCTCTTCATATTAATGCACTGCCTTGGAAGTTCAAGCAAGGCAGTCCATCCACTGTTTTCAGTGACAGGCAGGGCTAATTAGCTCAGATAACTATTGTTTGCACTACTTTATTTCCATTGTTCCTCTAACTTTCCATGCAGGCAACAATTACAAAGCTGTAAGAACATGCAGAATTATGCCTAGAATTTTTGGTTTAATTAGAGAAGATACAGACAAGAGCAGCACTGCTACTGCTAACTGCAGATGCCTACCTGACAGATTTACAAAGGGATTTCATGTGTTTGTCTGCCTTTCCTCTGCGTCCCACACTGTGCAAGGTGAATTTAACAGCTGGTGAAAAGGGTCCTGTAGTCCCTTGTGGGCTTGTCAGGCTTACTGAAATAAAATACCTGACTATCAAGGCCTCAATGCATAGTCATATGAAGATTTTTATCTTTTTGGGAAGCTAACGGTAATGCATATTCTAAGGGAACACACAAACCGATGCTTTCCTTCCATTAGCCTCTTCCAAGCCTTTGTCCTGCTTCCCCCTGGAAAACAAAGCTGCTGTTTGGCACTTCAGGTGATGACTTTCTATTTCACTAGACAGCTTGTTTGCAACAAGACTTCTGAAAACAGGGACATAGCTTATTCCTCCTGAAGCGCTGTGCTGAGACTACCATTGTCAGTATTTAGGCACAGGGTGATCTACCCTGTGTCATGTCTTGCAGTGAGCCACCAAGAAGTCGTTTGATACCTACTACTGCACAGCAGGGCAAGGCAAGCTGGTAGCAGGATCTGCTTGTTTCCCTCTCCTGCCATCATGACAGCTCTTCAGTGGAGACCTGTGCAGCTCAGTGGAATGCACCAGCAGCTATTAGCGAGATTGAATGGGCATGTCTGAACTTACATCTCCTGAAATGGGGAGGTGAGTGATCCACACCAGCACAGCTGGCAACAAGGAGAGGGAACTCAAATGAAAAGAAGTTTAAGATAATATGGCTGTTTTGAAAAGTTCAGCTGGAGCTGAGTGAGACTTCCTCTGTACCGTTCAGAGTTAAACAGCCAGACAGTAGCATCTCCAAGATCAATTTACTCAAACCCAGGGGACTAGTGGTCAAAATCTGTAACAAGATGGGATTTGACATTAGGTGACACAACCACGCATCACCTTGTTGCTGCAGCCCAGCACTGGCAATCACCTGCTAGCAGAGATCTGCACTTATATCAGCACATCCTTTTGGCTGTACCCTCGGGAGCAATAGCTCCCACAAGGCAAAAAAAGCTATTAATTTACAAGGTGATGTAGTGATTTTATTTTTTTTTAAATAAATGTAGTTGTGTTGCTGAGACTGCTCTTGCTCTTTTGCTCTCCAGGTGGCCTGCACTACACAGGGACATCAAGGACAGATATTTTGCTTAGCCCAAGAATAAAGCAAACCAGAGGGACAAAAAAAAAAAAAAAAAAAAAAAAGAAAAGCTGCGCAGTTTGAGTTTCTTGTAGCTAAACAGAACTTTAGGTATGCATTTGTTGCTGAATGGCAAAGGTGGAGACGTCCAGCCTGCTGCTGTGAAAAGGGGAAGCAGCAGTGTATCACCTGCACTTTGCTCTCAACAAAGCTCACTTGATTTATTATTTTTATATTTCTCAAAGCTTTTTTGGGTACGTCCTTTCATTCAATTTTACAGCTGTACCAATCCCTGCGTGTAAGAGCAGAGTGTACATCTGGGAGTGAAAGGGCCTCATTGGGCTGTTTCATGGAAGTAAATGGTGACGTTGGCAGCACTATGTTTATAACAGAAGCATGGTCACACATACTTTATATTGTCTTGAAATAACAGATTCCCAAGGTTGAAGTCCAAATAAAGTGGAACCCTTATGAAGGACCATATTGGGGTTAGAGAAGAAATGAGTCTCCCAGCAGAATGGTCTTTAAAGGTCAGAAAAAACTGTAACTGGAAACCTTTTTACGATAATGTAAAATCCTGAGTGTGGATGACAGTTGAAGGATTATTTAGTACACTAGGTACCTGCACCTCTTTTTAGAGTCTGAGCAGTTTTAAAGGCTGTTATAATTAACATAACACAGGAGGAGAAGACAGCTTGGTTTACACACGTGAACTGCAGTTCGAACTTTATAGGCTTAAACTACACCAGATTTTTTTTAATAAAGGGGAGGAGGGGACAGTATGAAGAAAGGATTCTTTTAGCAAAGGGAAACATTTTCAGAGTGTACGGCCATGAGATGCCATTTCTGGAAGTGCAAAACTGCACTCCCAGCAGGACATATCCTTCCGTGTAACCCATCCCTTTGCTGGCAGAGGCAGAAAAGAGGATTTAGGCAAGAAGCCTCACAGCTCTGTGCCAAATCCTCCTCCTCATCTCTGAAATCCCTGCATGAGCAAACTGGCAGTGGTTGCTCAGATGAGCTCAGCTGTGTCTGCTGCAAGCTGAGGCAGTGGAGGACTCTCAGCAGCAGGGAAGCCCTTGCTGCCTGCGTGGTCCTCCCAGGCACTGGCAATTACTGGGAATTGCCACTCCTTGTTCCTACAGAGCAAGGACCTGCAGCAACAGGTGGGGTGGCTGCAATGCTGCATGGAGTCAACAACACAGCAGCAGCCTGACCATCACAGACAAGCGAGCAGCACCAACAGCAATTTTACAGCTAGATAAATACATATACATATGTATGACTTCAGTATGGAGAATGGAGCAGGTCACAGGCAGGTTTTAGAGACTCAGCCTTGTACAGCAAAGCAAAAACCAGCAGCTATGTGCCATTTGTCTCAGCAGAGAGAGGTTGGTACAGCACAGAGCAGTTTACTTCCAGCTGCTTTCTGCCACTGTCTTAACAGGATTTAAAACTCTTCAAAGACTTTCCAGAAGCATTTTGAATTCCACAGGTGAATCCAGATCTTGCCTGGAAAAGCAGGACCCACTTGTGCTATCTCCAGTCCTTCTCCTGTAGGCATCAAAATAAAGCTATCTCTTTAAATTCTCTGATTTATAGCAAAACCACAGCCTCTGAGTACCCAAAATGGTAGCAAGTTGTTTTAAAAAACCAAACTCTACCTATAAAAGAAGATCCAGGAAAAGAAAATAAAATCTCCTCCTCTTCCAAAACACCTCCTACAGAAACTTCCTGACTTTAAAATTCCAATTCCTTCATGAGGTCAGACATCGGTGCTCTTTATATTTACTCAAATCATATGAATCAATTACTTTTTCCTTTTAATTGACCTGCCAAGAGGTGTCTTCTCAGTGAGGACCTAATTAGGGGAAGGAGCCTGTGGAAGCAGTGTATTAGATCCACCTGGGACAAACTGAAATAAACATCTTCCCCCTCTTCTATTCAAAAGTCTTCTTTTACTGCTTTCTATTATTTTTTTGCTGAGTAATTTTAAAGTCTAGCTATGTATCTTTTTTTTTGCTCCAAGTGAGAAAAGCCATGGAAATACCTTTGTTTTCTCCTACAGAGGTAGGACTCAGTAGAGTGGATGGATGGATGGATGGATGGATGGATGGATGGATGGATGGATGGATGGATGGATGGATGGATGGATGGTTAGCACCTGTATCTTCCTCTGTAGCTCAAATATGTATTTTGAGTGTGTGCATTTCATTCCCTAGGCACCCATGTCATATAATCAACATGTTTAATAAGCTAAAGCAACTTCTCTGTCCTACCTCAGGGAGGAGGCAGAGTCCAAGCAGAGCTAGCTCCTGCAGCCAGGAGCAGGCATGTGGCATGGTCAAAACATAGCTCTGTTCATCCACACCCCAAAGATTTTAGTATCCATTACTGCTTCTGTTAGCTTATTTTAAGATGACAATAAGGAAAGCAATGTGCATGCATGTGTGTTTAATATAAATGACAATCTGCAGAAGCATCATTTCCTCAGTTTTTGTGAGATATTGCTGGTGCTGGGCTCTTGAAAAATCTGCAACAATAGATTTTTTGTAAGCGTTTGGGTTTGTGCTCACCACCCATCCCCCCACCCCCACTGCCTCTCTTCTTAAGTTATATGAAAGTTTTCTACTCATCATGAGGATTTATTGATAATAGGATTTATAGGCCTATGGGATAATTAAATATACAGACTTGGCAGTTGTAGTAGAGAATATTCTTTTAGAAATGCTAACAAGATGTTAAATCCAAGGAATTCCACTCTTAGTACACCGTAGGCTCATAAATCAGTGCAGGGGATATAAATATAAATGACACCATTTAAAAATCAGGTACATGCCTATAGCTATTGAGTTTATGTCTCACTTATTCCTTAGTAACTAAGGGTAGAAACTCCCTCCCCCTCACATCCATTAAACTCTTCATTTTATACTTGAGTAAAACCATATAGGTGTCATTCATGGGCTTTTAGTTCATGAGGACTTTTGTGCTACAATTAAATGGAAATACATAATTCTGTGAGTATCCCCAACTTTTATGTGAAGTAAATTCTTGCTATCCCTTCCCTCCCGATGCTAACTGTCCAGCTATGAAACAGGGGGCTATCTGCCCTCTGAGTGAGATTTTATTGCTAAAATAGAGTAAAAATTGTTTTAAAACAAAGAACACACATTTTTATAGTAAAACTCAAGTTTGTTTTACAATTAGAGAAAAGTCACATGGTCCCCCAAAAAACCCCAAATTTTATATATATATGTATTTCGAAAATATATTTAAAAACATAAAAAATTCTAGTTAAACATATATTATGTTAATCAGTACACTTAAATATAGTGTAATTATATTTACAATATGACGCAGTTGCTTTTAAATTTTAATGCCAATTTCAGTATTTTCCCAAAACCCCATAAAATTATATAAATATACAATAAATATTTATGTTACACAAAATGAATAATAGAGAACAAGGCCACAGACATGAACTTACAGTTGCAAGAGTCTTTAACAGAGCACTAGGCCTAGGCGCTGACATGCATGATATACTTCTGTCACAGACAGACCACAGCAAGAGTTTAATTAAGTGATATGAAGGAAAAGCAACCCACCCCTGTCTGTCTCTGTTTTAACTACAACTGCCCAGCCTGTGACCATGGATGTATAAGGTCAGGCACAGGAGAGCCATGGGACTGCAGGTTAATTGCCAGTTTCACTTTCTATCAATAAGTATAGAATTGGCATGTTATGGGGAATATCACTCTGGGTGTAGTTACTAGACACAGTTCTCTAGGTTCTCAGCTCCATCCCTTAGTATCCCCCCCAACTACATGGGCTGTCCTTTACCCCTCTGAACCTACCAGCCCACTGTTCTAATTCTGCCACTCCTGCACAACCTTTACTGTGCCAGGTGAGGATTTGTAAGTAAAAGATACAGCCATAGCTAACTTTGGGAAGTAAGGAACTTTATTTCTAGCATGATATATGCATTAACACTTCTCTTTTGTAAATTCAATTTCTTTGAACTAGTAGTTATTTTATTCCTGTATCTGAATTATACTACTGTCAGATCCTAGCTATCTTTTTTTTTCCCCAGTCTAGATGAGTGATTTGTTTGTTATTCGCACATCAGCATCATCCTTTCCTTAAAAGCAACCAACCTTTGTTTTGAGAGAGGCCAACATTACACCACTTCTCTGCTGCAGATTAGGAGTATTGCTGAGAATAGCTCCTGACTCATGTTGGGTTTACTAAATGCAAATTACAATACACACAGGTACTGGCCCCAGGGGAATGAAATGGTCTAGTGGAAGGTGTACTTGCCCATGATAAAAATGATCTTTAAGGTCCCTTCCAACAGAAAACATTATTTGATTCTATGATTTAATTTGCACAATGAATATCTTAGATGAAGTTTTGAGAATTTCAGTAAGGTTTTGGTTTTTTGTTTTTTTGGGCTTCTTTTTTCTGTGTGAGAAATCCCCATCAGCAATCGATGGGGAAGGCTGAACTTTGAAGTTCAGGTGGGTCACACAACCCTCTCTTCTCACTCACAGTCCAGTGTGCACATGGCCAAAGCCACTGGCACTTCGACAGCCAGTTATTCTCAGGAAGGGGGATGCCCTTCTACCTGAAGTAGAAGAAATCACTGATGTGAAAGTGTCTGTTAGCTTCTAGCATGGGTTTCTACCAGTGATGACATAAAATCCGTGTTAAATATGCTCTCCAAAGAGCATTACTGGGGGCAACGTATTTCTGTAAACTTTGCCCAGTCAAGGTTTTAATAAACACAGATTCTGCAGCATTCAGAAGCAGATTATATTTTGCAGTATTTTCCTACTTGTTCAGCTATTTTTTTTCTTGTCTATGGGAATTACAAATATAGCATCAGCCTTAAGTGAGCTTACTAACAAGCTATTTCTGTTCTCAGCCCACTGTAGCCAATGCAAGTTGTATGCAGAACTCCCAGCCTTACAACTCGCCTTTTTAGCAATACTTCTGTCGGGGAACGCAGAGCTAAACATCTCTCAGAACCTAAGCAAGTTAAACCAACTCCTCCAGCACTTGCTCTTCATTTACTTCAAGAGTGGTTTTTTAGTGTCAATATTTGTTTCATAAAATAAGTCTGACAGCAGAGGTAGAGCTACATGAACACAACACTAACCGCTTTCTACTAGAGACAGAGCTCCTTTCTGTATCATTCCCAAGACAGTTTCCAGGGCTCCTTCAGGCAGAGATGCCACCACTTTGCCCACCAGCTTTGCAGGCCTGGGGCTGCCGGCACGCTCTGGAGGGGAAGGGCATCCATGTACATGGCCAAGCTCTTGCTCTCTAACATAATGCACAGGACCACATTCAGTAATGACTGCAATTGGGATAGCCTCAGTCAACCCAAATCATGGTTATTTGTTCCCAAACTGGCTGAGCTATAAAGTCCCACAACCAACCTGATTTCTGATCCACCATCATCTTCTCTAGACCTTTTTTCTAGTGACATTCTCATCGTGCTTCACCAAGAC
Source organism: Monarcha castaneiventris obscurior (assembly GCA_026261815.1). Classification (NCBI taxonomy): domain Eukaryota; kingdom Metazoa; phylum Chordata; class Aves; order Passeriformes; family Monarchidae; genus Monarcha; species Monarcha castaneiventris. The sequence goes on along the minus strand of JAMPIT010000894.1, from coordinate 58,370,201 downwards.
ATTTGATCCAAGCACAGTATTTTATTATATGAAAACCATTGCTCTCAACACTCTAGACTATTCTCTATATGATAAGCGCCAGTTCTATGGTAAGTGAAATACTTAAAGATCACAACCAATGTCCCTCCAGAGGGAGAAAGGGGGGGGGGCGGGGAGAAACCTCAAACACAAGCAAACATAGTATAAGCAAATGCATGTCTCAAAAGACTGAAAATTGAAAAAGAAAAACCAAAAAAACCCCCAACAACAGCACCCCCCCCCCAACAACCAAAAAAGCATGTCGTCATACAGTTAAGTAAGTGTTGTCTTTAAGCCTGAAGTTCAACAATGTGAAGTGGAACATCACCATTCTTTTTCAGTTGCCTCTTTTTATTATTTTTTGTCAATAGTCGGACTGCTATTGCAAACACCTTCACAACATACAAAAACCAAATTTGTTTCTAATCCAGAATAAGGTAATGATTTTTTTTTTTTTCAATCTGATGGGAGTTCAAAAGTAAAAGCAAAACAGTAAAACTATGACAACAGCACCTTGACATTGTTTTAATTTCAATGCTATCAGAAGTTAGAAGCAGTAAACATATACACTAACAGACTAAAGATACTTACTGTCTAAAATGTAAACAGAATGTTTTGGTTCAATTAATTTTTCTGAAAGAGGACACTTTATCATTAATTCACAATTGAAGCAGCATGCAATTGTATTCTTTTTTTAAAAATTTTTTAATATTTTCAATTCTTGGCAACAGCGACAAACCACAATGTTATGGAGGAATGTAATGCAGACTTTTTTGTTTGCTTGATTTTTTTTGGTTTTTTTGTTTTGTTTTGTTTGTTTGTTTAAACTTGTGCGCAAATGACTTTTGTTCCCCTTCAGGTCATGGATATATTCAATAAATAGATTGTGTAACCACTGTACTGTATAAACTTCAGTCATACATGCAGTCCATAAAATTATTTTTTACCGAATAATTTACCCTGTTATGTATATATACAAATAGATAATTTTGTCTCAATATAATCTATACAACATGAATCCACTATCTTCCCCTTTTAATGGTTAATGTACATACACAAGAAGTGTCTATCCTTATAAAGCGCCAGCCAACTCTCTTTTTATTATCCATGGTGAGAGCTCTCACGTAAGACTGGGTAGTTCGGCACTGGGAGTTCCAGTGCCTCTTGTCTATGCCCCTGCAGCCCTCCTTTGTGTACCCCTTAGGGTTGCATTTGGTCTCATAGAAGTATTGCTTCAGCTGGCCTTTGGGTACTGGAACTTTTTCCAGGACTGTGACAGTCGCCCCAGACATGTCCACTGCAGTCTTTTTCTCTGCTGCTGTCACCCACTCACTCGTGCTGTCACATACACTCAGTTCCCCACGGCGAGCTGGATCAGAGTGGCGCCGGACTCTCATGGACATGTTTGCAGCATCCAAGTAGTTTTTGTACTCCTCGAGCAGAAAGAGCAGTGGGGGTTCCAAAGGCACTTGACTGCTTAGCATGACTCGGGATGTATACAAGTCTGCATCCTTGTTTCCCTCGCTGGGCTGGATGTCCTGGTCCTCGTCTAGAAGCTCTTCTATGACATGTTCAAAAGTATCTGCCAACGATGTCAGTCCTCTTGAACCAGCACTGGGCCCATTTAGGCTCTCAAGAGTCCCGTGGGTCCGAAGACCTGGGTAAGCCAAGCTGCCTTGTCCTCTTAGACTAGCTTCTTTCATTGGGGCAGCTTTCATGCAAGTGAAGTATGAGATAACCATAGTAAAGAAAAGGATGGTCATCACTCTTCTCACTTGGTGGAACTGTTAAAACCAAGAAAAATAAATTAACTTACAAGATTTGGAGTAATAAAAATTCACCCAAGTTATCACAAGACTATGCATTTTCTACAGAAATGTGCTGCATGCAGTTGCAACTCACTACCAGTAATAAAGCATCCTCTTTTAAAAGAGTGTTCTTTCATTTAGAGTTTCAGAAAAAGCATATGCTGCAGCACAGGCAACATCGATCCCAGCAAGTCTGCTTTTACATGCTAAAACCTCTCTGTAGCAAGTATCATATTAGATACTATGCAGAATTCTTATTTATTGACCAATTACACCTATTTCAAGTAATAGCAAAAGCAGAACTGCTATTTAGCAATGCAACATTTCAGCAATAAAAGACAGCTTCGCAGCTGTGAAAGGCAAGACTTCCATTTCAAGTGCAAATGTAAATACTTGATTTTGAAGATCTCTTTATGGCAAAAAATAGTTCATCATTCTGTCCACAAAAAAACTGAGCAGCACCAGGATAAACTGCATTTGTACTTTGAAAGCAATCTTCAAAACACAGAAAGAAGCCATATAATTCTGAGGTCTCAGCAGGTCAATTTCTCATGTAAATGTAGAAGGTATATATACACAAATATAGAACAAGAAAATGGCCTGGAATAGTATACTAAGCTTGAGCTGGACAGATAGCTTGCATCATGTGAACAGCATGGAAAGGACGTGCTGGATTACAGGGCTGGTAAGAGCTATACTGAAGTGACAGTCGCAGAACCACTGTTCTGTACTTTTCCAGGGCCCCACACCACCTGTTCTCAGGTGGGCAAAACATTTATTTAAGCCTAGTTAGAGCCCAGAGGGCATCATGAAACCCAGCACAACCAGCTCATCTGCCATACTGAAACACAGCAGTTTGCCTGTTTCCCTCACATTCTGCCCCACTCTCACATTCTGCCCCAATTTCTGGCAGATGTTAAGGGTTGTGCTTTGATGTTTATGTGTATGCTTATTTCTGCCTCACTGAGAGATGAGGGGTAGCACCAGAAAGGAGTGCTGGTAAGGAAATTCCTCACCAGGCTTGGAATCAGCACAACTCACTCCTATCAGGACTCCCAACTGCTTGGAGCTCATTTGAACTCCTTCCCAAGTGCTTTGTTAAGTCTCCTCAGGGTAGAAATAGTTTCCTCCTGCACTATCTCAGTGCAGAGTAGATACTTTAAGTCCTGTTACAAGAACTTCCCCCCCTCCCAAAATCCTGCAGTGACAGAGAGCTATGCTTTCTGTCTGATCTAAAGCACCACTACAACATCTATCACATCCAGTTGTTATTTTTTCATCTTCCGATCCCTGTTCTCACCAGTTCTGTTTGCTAGAAAGCAATGACATTGTTCACATTTTTTAAAAAGCAGCTAATGCATGTTTCAGAGCTTTTGAAGTTCATTTGGAAGTACCTCATATTTGGCAACACTCATTGGAGTAAATGTTATTTCTGTTTGCCAACAGGGTGCTATGTAAAAAGACTTACTTTATCTCCTGCAAAAATGCTGTGGGAAACTAGCACTCTTATGACTTAACACGGAAAGACAATTTATCATAAAACATACAAATAAAATGAAATGTGAACTAGAAAGGCAATGCCCAAAACGTAGGTCTTAAAGTACTTAATGAAGGCAGGGTGGGAAGTGTTCAGGTTTATATCCATGACCCCCTCATCTCCACGCCCCACTAAACAAGATTTTGGCCAAGAATCCTTTCTAACCCAGCACAACTCTTCCTTCATCCCTCCATCTCTCTTCCTGTTTAATAGTGTTGTTGTGGCATAGATTTATTAAGATTAAACAAACCTGACATCTGTGACTCACAGGAACATAGTGTTTGCTCTAACCATGCAGAACTTTAATATTTTGTAGTTTTTTTCATGTTGGGATTTTTAAAACGTTCTACAGGGAGTGTCAGATTTCTTCCTCAAAGGGGAGGAAAAAAGGCATTACAGAGGTGATTTACAAAACAAGGAGAAAGATTGCTAGTCTTCCTTTATCAAATGAGAGACAAGACAACTCCTCTTGAAAATGGGTGGCTCAGCTAACATACAAATGCAGAGCCAGTGGAACAAAAAAAAATATTTATACACTCTCTTTTCAGAGAATTGTTTTAATATTAAAATCTAAAATGAAAAGAACCCCAAGCACCCATATCACACTTTGTGGCCACCAGAGCAGTGAACAGAAAACAGATCTTCTGGCTCCTAACCAAGTTCCTGTTATTTTGTTATTTTTATTGAAGCGGTGCCCAGAGGTCCTGGCAAGTTCTTCCCTCTGGAGGACAGAGTCTCTCTGAGCATGTAGGCCCCCCCAGGAGGCCTTCCAGAGCAAAAAAGAGAGGGCATGAGAGGCACTGAGACAAGAACAGAACTGGGAGAAGTTTGCACCCATTACGTAAGCACACCAGCTGATCAGTTGCTTTTCAAGTTAGATAGTTGAAAAAAGGAGAAGAATCCCTGGACCAGGTCACATCCTTCAGTAGTGTCATTGGGCTGTTTACCTCTCAGGGATGTGAAAACAGCATAGTGGCTGTGCAACTTCACTCATGTGGATGCTTTTCTTAAAAGGAAGACAACAGAGGACAGCAGTGCAGATTGACTTCGATAAGCCCTCAGCATCCTCCACCAATAGCTGGTTGGTCACCAGACCTAACAGTACTTTATAGATTGTTGCCTTCTGCTAGAAAGACAATATGACCTGGTTTAAGAAGCTAGCACGGCAGCCCGGCCTAACCCATGGCCACTCGGGCCATAGACACATAGACACTAATGTGGTGGATGGTCAAATGGCGTTTATTATCTTATCTCATGAGGTTAAATAGTCGAGGGGGCTTCTCTACGTCAGGAAAGGGGATGGTAGAATAGCTAGGGTTAGTAAGGAGTGGAAAACTACTGGGGTTAGGGGGGTTGCATGCTTCGGGTGATTTCTTATCACAAAGGAATGAAGGGAGGAAGATTCCATGCTGCTTCTGCTTTCCGTCACATCACGAGATCTTCCGTCTGCCTGTCCCTATCTACCACAATAGATATCATATTAAATCTTCCTCAGTCAATTCTGCCTTCCATTTAGCAAGGAAACTGCTGTCGAGTTTGATCAATTTACATCCCATCCAATGACACACACCACTATTATCTGGGATGGCAAGAAATTGTGTACAACTGGACTCTGAAAACCAACAAGTTTTAGACAGGCATTACCCACGTAACATACTGATGATACACAAGAAAACATATGTGTTTAAAAGCCAATCCTCCCATTTATAACTGTAGAAGAGTATGTCAAAGTAAGCTTTAGCAGCACAGATACAAAGAATATTGCCAGCAAGCAACCACAGATCAAACATCTACTATTCTGCAAATGAGTCCCAGACTAAGCTGAACTCCAGAAGCAGGATGTAAAAAGATTCTTCTTTCTTTCTTGACAGTGACTTGAGCACTATACACAGTCCTTATCTTTGGCAGGAAAATTATATCAAGTGATTTAATACAAGGACATAATATTTTATCACCTGGGATTTATCTTCAGTTTAGATACCATAGCAATTTGTATTAGCAGTTGCTCAAAATCAATTTGTATTAGCAGTTGCTCAAAATCAACTAGTTTAACATGCTATAGCAGAATAAGATATCTCACTTCATGGGTAGAATCACACAACCTTTCAGCTATTGTCGAACTGACACATGAATGCATGGTTCATCTCTTTCTTAGTGAGGCAGGACTAATACCCCAATGTAGCACCAGTAAGGTCGTTGGAAACACTTTGGATGGCAGCTTCCAGTCCTTTTCCTCTGTTCCCCAACTACCAAACCCTCATTATATTGCAGATATAAAGATTAAAGATACTGCCTGTCCTGTTACAGTAAGTGTCTTGTAAACACCAAATGTTAACATATTATACATCCTTCTGATTATGAGCCAGTCAGCGTGCTACCCTGCATGAAAGAGGAACTGGGCTGGAAACATGGGCAGCCTGCAACTGCAGGTAGTTCCCAGCCTGCAACTACCGAACAAGGTATTGACCCTTTCTGTGCTGGGCATATCCACGACTATGAGGCCTTGTATGGAGATGTCCCAGTATTTCTGTGTACATCTATGCCTGAGGCTATCCTGGTAGACTGAGAAACTATTTCCCAGGGAGGCTCAGGAGTGCTGAGTTTTTCTTAACTGGAGCAACCTGGTTGATAATGCATGTTCTGATGGCATCAATACAACTGAATACCAGACAAACAGAGTAGCCATAACTACTTGTACTAAGATATGCACCCAGAAACACACAATTAAAAAAATCACTGATGTTACAGCATCAGTCTGTAGTCCCATAATACACTTATTCCCTCCTTTCTCAGTTGTAGGAGGTTCAGGTCTCTACTCCACACTTTCTAGGAACAACAAGTAAAGGCTGCAACCCTTTTGGACTCCTGTTCAGCCACATCTCTGGGCATAAAAGATTGAAGACCTTTCTAGAAGTTTTGGTCTAATTGTTGTTCCATACACTGTAAACTCATTAACTTGTACAACATAGATATACACTAGCCTCCCTGAGAGCAAGCCTTAAACTATTCCCTCAGGACATGAGACGTGTCTGTCAGAAATCACATTTGAGACCAGCTTCATGAACACCATCCATTCTCATGGCTGCAAGAATGTCCTTTCTGCTTTCATGCTGCACAGTGGAGCTGTAGCAATGAAAAAGAGGTCAGATCGGATCTCAGGAAGATGTGACCTACTTCGTACTCCGATAAAGTCCATAAAATTACAGCTAGAGTAAGGACACAATTGTGGCAGTCATCTCCACTAATGGGAAGGAGGCTCATTAAATGAAGGTCATGTCAATTATCTACAGCTAGTTTACATATGCAGTCAATTACCCTGCTGTACTATTTATTTCAGTATTTGTATTTAATGAGGATTCACCAGTTAATTATTTTATTTCATTTTTTTTAGTTATTTTAAGCAGAAATCCAGTAGCTTAACAGGTTGTATTTCCAGCAGACAGACCCAAGGAACAGCTGTGACCATGTACTTGCTTTTCTGCATCCCGATATGTGCCATGTGAGTTGAAATAATTTTCAGTAGTGAATAGATTCATGCTTTATTCTCCAGAAAGGAGTGTGTGGAGGAAGATAAAATTAGCAGCAAGTGACATTCGTTTTGTGCCTTGCCATTTTCTAAGATCTTTACACAAAAGTTCAATTTACTAAATACTACTGAATGCCACAGGCATGAGTTTCTGCTTTATGCATCATTACCAGAGTGTGTGAACAGATATCAAAATGGGATGCATGTCAGCACATGATTAGCAAAGACTAAGTGTACTGAGAACAAATAGTATTAACCTTTATCACATGCATAACTGGATGTCTGACACACTCTAGTTATCCCTGAGGTTATTTATGCAGCAAACTATATAATTATTTTTTATTACTGCAAATAAAGCACCCACTCCCCAATACATATACATGCACACCCATATCCAATTTGTATTCTTGTAAGCTGTTGCTTCACATCAGGAATAATAAACCTATTTTATTTTTATTCTCATGTTGGTTTTACCTGAGGTAATGAAATCTACTTAGTCTTAATGGCAGAGATAGCAGAGACTATGAAATATTTTGAAGCCCAAGATAAACAGCAAGCAAAGTTTCAAGTAGTGTTAACTTTAACTACAACTTTTAGCATGAGAAATTTGATTTTATCTTATGTTGCTAAATGTTGTCTGTGGTACAGCTTCTGAGAGCAAAGAAACGCCAGCAATGACTATATTGGCTCTGGAAATCATGCATCTGTCTAAAGCACTAAAAGGCATTTTTTGTGGGGTTCCAAGGTTTTATCGGACTCTCTCCCCAATACATACAGAAATCCCAGCTTCTGACAACCAGAGGTGAGAAAGAACCCAAAGAAAATAATGGCAAAACAATAATGCCATGCCATCACAGTCCTGATCTTTCACAGAGCTGTGTATCGGAGTTTCCTACAACCTTTGCTCATACCTTTCTAGACACTCAAACAGATTGCTTCAAAGCTCTAAGTGGGAATTCAGTTGCTTCAATGGGTGCAGAGCAGACTCATTGCAAACACGCTTATATTACTTAAATTGGCTAAGTGTGGGACTACAAGGTGTTCCCAGCAGGTTCTCTGTTGGACAGATCTCAGACCCTGTCTGCCCATACCAGTAAACAGGAAAGATGAGTTTTGACAGTATGTACAAGTGAAGAAATAGCAGACTAGATTCACAGATGGTATCACAGGTTTTCAGAGAGACAATCTCTTTAGAAGAGATGTGCACTATTTTTATACTTTGATAATCGGAACTGATTGTTGAGCCAGTGACACACTTATTGCCTTTCCAGCTGCTCATATGGCATACCACACTCAGGGCACTCAAACTGCATGGGAAGTTGTGATTCCAACTGTAAACAAAGAAACTTCGCTCCCAAAGGAGCCTCTGTGTGTGCCACCACTCATATCAAACACAATATGCTTCACCACAACATTTTTTGCCAAAATTTCATGTTGAAATCCCAAGGCACGCAATGAATGTCCTCCACAAATAAAAGCACTACCAACAGGTTTATTTCTGCTTTTCAAAATATCATGGGTAGAGTAACATGCTGCACTTCTATTGCCATGTCAGAAATACTGTACAGCAGGGATGATACTTCTAAGCCCCAAACCTGTGCATTAGCAAATTCCAGTTTCAAAACTGATTTCAGAAAACTGCATTAATCTTTTTAGCGTATACATCAAGGCATGTTCATGCCATTACTGTGGTCATTCAGAAGTAACATTAAAGCAACCTCTGGGTTGCTTCCTGGGAAAGGAAGGTTCACCTACAGAATAGAGTACATACTCCTCCCCACCCCCCCCGCCCCCGCAACATGAAACCCATGAAACCAATCCATTAAGTAATTACTCCATGCCAAGATACTATCTGGTTCCTCCATGGGGGCAGATAATTACAGTTCTCTGAAATAATTTGCTTCAATAACCACTAGAGCTTTATAAAATGCTAATTCAACCTGTGCGCAAAACAATAAGGCAGAACCTCAGACCTTTGAGCAGCATCTGTGGTTTGTCTTCCATTTCACTACGGTTCTTTGGTTTGAAACACTGCGCTGAATCATCACAGGACTAAGCTATTCTGCCAAGTACACACATGAAGCTCACACTGAAATCAAGGATAATTGGCACCCAAAAGCAGGAACAGAACAGATCGTGTTGCGTGCAATCTAGTATGAGTTGGATCCCTTGAACAGTGACATGTGTCCAGCAGCCCTGGAACACCCCAGAAGTTCCTGCATCAGTAGAGGCTGGATCTCACAGACTGCCTATAAAATATTGAACAGCATGTAAAGCATCCCACACATGCATCAGTTCTGCTGTAAGTGGCAGCTTCCTAGGACCTATAGAACATTATGCACTCAACAGGAACATAAGTGAAGATTTGCCAAGGAAACGCAATGGTTAAAAAGCATAATCAGATGGTGCAGTTACCAGTGGTTTGGGCAGGCAGTGTTTTCACTAGGGTGAGGGGACGAGAGCAAGGGCTATACCTGCTTGTTGCAAGACTCCTACCTTTGCTGAGACCCTCACTGTGTGTGGCACTGCTGTAAGAGAATACCTTACTTTTAGCCATAGCCAGTACTTGAAATGCAGCAGATCAGTACACTGTGATGTGCATGAACCAGAAACCAGAAATGCTCATTGTGAGAGCCCTGACAGGTATTAACAATACTCCTGCATTTGCCAGTGGTTTTTCAGTCATCTTTTGGCTGTCTGTCCTTGTGTGTGGATTTTTCTTGACACATGCTCAGTCCAGCTGTCAGCACAGCATCTCCATGGAAATAATTTCCATACATAGGGCAAGGAATAAAAGCTTCCACTGAGGTACTAGAGCAGTTTCTGGGAATATTCAAATCCAAAGTCACCTCCATCAATGTTAATGGAGTAACGAGGACTCTGTATAAGGATATAAGGATATGCTCATTGGGAATCTAATCCACTTCACTGGGCAGGCAGCCCTGCATGTCTCTTGCTGTGACAACAGCATTATCTTTGGAGATAACACTATTGGAAAATTATGTCAGTATGTTAACACAACTGTATTGAAAACACAGCAAGAAGTGCTCTTTCACCTCTGATATTTTACAATGACAAAGCAGCTTACCACAGATTTCAAAGTGTTACAGATTCCAGCTTTTTTTTTTTCCTGCCTTCTAAGTGGTTTCATGTTGAATCAAGACTTTTGCACTTGCTATGGCTGGTACTCCATCCCTAATCTATTTTAAAAGTCTGGGGGCCAACTTCAACCAGATACAACAGTGATACACAGGGTCACATTGTACAACCAGCATGCCAGCACCTGAGACCAACCCAAATAAGCTCCTCTCCTCCTCCATCCCTAGGCAAACACCAGTAGGCTTATGGACTTACAACACTTTTTTTTGTATTTTTGCTTTCATTCCACAAGCTCCACAGAGGGAAAGGGTTTGGAATCACAAGAAGGGGAAAGGAGGTACATCTGGCAAACATGCAAGGGTTTGAAAACAAGCTTCATTAGTTGTACTGCTCAAGGTACAAACATTTAATGGAACACACAGAAAAAACCAGCCCCTGCAGTCTTACAGGAAAAAATAATTTATCCAACTCCTGCCTTCTCCCGATTGTATAATGCTGTAATTTCTTTCACCAAGGAGTGTTACACAGTGAGTTCTGTGAATTACATGGATATTAGGACTGTCCCTTCCCTAATTAAAAATGAAGTTACATGGTTCCTGACTTTTCATACTTGCCACCAGATACAACAGATTGCACCACCATGGGGAATTATTTCTACAAAAATTACTGAAGTTCCTTGAAGCAGTAAGTTCCAGTGGACCTAATTCTGGTGCACACAGTCACTGCCGGGTATAAATCCACTGTGTTCTATTCATAGATTTGTATCAGTTGCAAAGGTGACCCAGTATTTATGTGGTCAGAAAATCAGATGGGGTCACAACCTAAACTATAGCTGTATCAGAACAAAATGTGACAGGTTTAAGCAAAACAGCTTCCTCAGGACTCCTGAGGGATACACACATATTTGGTAATACAGTTTAAAGAGGAACGAAAAAAGCTTTCTAGGTGTGCAGGCTAGCTCCTCTCTTCCCTCACTGACATAAACACAAATAGCCCAGACATGTCTATAAAGAGAAGTATGCAAAATCCAGCCCAGCACCACCTAATGTTTCTCACTTGGGTGTCCTGTTTCATGCACAACCCCCCACTGAAGAAACTGGCTTTGCTGCCAGCAAAGCACTGAAAGAGCCCTTAAGCTCCAAAGGGTAGGTTTGTATATGAGATTTCAGTCATTAAATAAACACATCTCTAGAAAAACTTCAATACCTGTCCCTTCATGTAAGCAGATCCTACTATGCTGCAGGGAAGGACAGCTTCTAATAGCTGGGGGTGGGGGAGGAAAGAGAAAGTTAAAGCAAGAAACATTAAATGATACAATTAATCTTGGAAACATCTAAGTATTATACCTTTCCCAATATCTCTACAGCATAATAGACTAGCTGGAAGTCACCATCTTACTCAAAAGCAAAGTTGTCTTACCAGAGATTATTAGTAGTTATAGAGAGGAAAAGAGGTTGCAAAAGCTAAGAAATCTGGTACTTAAGCTGCTGTGACTCTCCCGCTGTACAACACTTTTTGGAGAACATGCTATCAAAGCCTCCAAACTGCTTTGCAAACATTTCCAACATGCTTAGGTGAGGAGGAACCACATCAGAAACCGTGTTTTCCCTCTGGGTAGCCTAAAGCCCACAAGTATGTTAAACATTTTACCCCAGACTGCACAGCAAGTCACTGCTGAACCAGAGGAGAACAGGGGAGTTCTTGCTCAAAATCCCTGTTCAGCCACTACACAAAGCTGCCTTTACCATGTGTATCACACACATGTAAATCTCTCCACGGCAATTTAGATGCTGATTAAAACCTTAGGGATATTACTTTGAATACATATGCTAGCTCACTTCCATCTGTGTCATTAATTAGTTCCTGACTGTAGGTTAACTATAGGGCATGTTGTCACGGGCCTAAGGTGGGCTGGCAGGAACTCCTGCTATTACCATATGGCTTTTTGTTTCTTCTTTCATTCTTCAGCTTTTAGCCTCATGCTTTCAATTTTTGGGCTCAACCACTACATAACAAAGAGCAACAAGGAAAACAAAACTAGTGTTAAAATACAAATATTCTTCACCATTAAAACCTCTAAGTTTGATTTGAAATGCAACACAAGTCCCTACCTCATCCAGACAAGAGGCTACTTTTACCTGCAGCAAACTTGTTATGAAATTTGGGAAAGACCTATTCCCATAAAGAAGTACTATTGCACAAGTAGGTATTTACCAGCCCTACAAACACAAACCAGGCAGCTTTCCAGGTACCAAGAGTCATTGGATAAAATGGAGAAGAGCAAGGCTATACCTATTTGTAATATGGGTAGCAGCACCATCGCCATCAAAACAGTAAAAGGAAAAAAGGATGACTGAGTACTGGTCATCTTTTTTTTTTTTCCAATGCAGCTCTACAGATCCATCTTTATGTTAAAATACCAATGGCTCAAGACTGTCATTAAAAACTGTGGGTCATGTTTTGACATACATGTGAACATGACAAATTACAAGATATGCAGAATATCAGCAGTTCCCCTGTAGCCATTTTCTAGTAAGCACAATTTGAATACTAACAGGTCTGGTGGTGCTTTGCAACTGAAGACTTGCTCCAAAGTGTTTAATTTAAAGTAGACATGGAATTTATTTACTGTGTTTTCTAGGTCTCATAGCATACCTGTCCTTCCATTAGCTAAAGGCAGGGGAAATGATTTCCAAGCATAAGAGTCTATAAGTTTCATAACAGTTACAGGAATCAGAGAAGGTCAAAAAATATACAACCAATTCCATGTTGAACAAAACTGAGTAAGAACTAGGTGATATGACTTCATGCTTGAGTCTTACGGACTTCAAGATGTTGCCTACAGGTTTGTCAGTCTCAAAGGCAGACTTATTTGGAGGCTTAGACTTCTAACTAACTTCTTCTTAAACATTATTTCTGCCTTTTTTTTTTTTTTTAATGGAGGCATGTGGAATTGACTCACTTATTCTTTTTCAATAACCTTGTTCATTGGTGACATTCCTCCTACTTTTGCAGTTGCAATGGCAAAAAGTTTTGCACAGGGGACAGCAGAAATTTAGCATTAGTGGAAAATCAAGAGAGAAAAGGACTTAAACAAGTCTTTCAAGGAAGGCAGCTTTAGTCCTTGTTTTAAATTCCCATGCCAATCATTAACTTTTAATGGGATGTCATTTTCAGACATCCTCTTGCTAGTCAAAAATTTTGTACATCTGTGAGAAGATGTAAAGAAGCACCTCCTTCTTCTCCTTGTACCATTTAATTGGCACCAATTTGCCAATGCCACACCAGTAAGTACTCTGCTGCTGTAGTGACATGTGAAGCATCCTGCTTTGCCTCCCATAAAATAAAAACAATTTTTCACCAGTCTACAAGGCATAAGCTGACAACAACAAAAAAATCATGACATTGACATAAATGGTAGTGCTTATATCTGGAAAAGCAAAAATGGGGAACTTCCGATGTGTTTATTTCTAGTTTTGGTTCAACCCATTATAAAGATAAAGGGCAGTCATGATGTTCAGAAGGACAGTCATAGCTCACCACAGTTTCCTGGCATGGGTTCTGGTTAAGTCACTCTTGCCAGCTTGAACTTGTTATTGAATTTGCTTCCTCCTCACACTGGCTCTCAGTACAAATTCTATCAAATAGCATTTTTCTCTCAGCATTTACAGCTCAGTCAAACTGGATTATCAACTCAGAAGGAATGTAAACAGCAAGTGAAGATCCAAGTCTTAATGGAGGCAGCCAGCAGGCAGAATTACCTAGAAATACTTCAGAACAAGTCCTGTCACTCATCCCAACAGTATCCATACACTTCTGTGGTACAGTGACAGCTATGGCTGAGGGGAAAGGTTGGTTTTACTAATCCAGCCTTTCAATAAAGTTTAGATTTAATTTCTTTTCTTCTCAGTGTCTCATGTACTGAACACTCAATGAGAGCACCATGGCCATTGTAAAGATGGATAAACTAAACCATATGGATACTAGATGTTGCACCGAGCTTAAAAGTAAATGGCATAACAGACTAAGGAATCCAGAGATCATAACCTTTAATTTCTTGATCTAGATGAAACAGCTTTTCTCCAGGAACCATTATGTTTAAAGAAAGCAGTGTTTAGATCACATTAGATAAGGCACAATATGCACCAGAATTAGCACAAGATTAAGCTTAACTCACTTTTAAAAGATATGTAGTAGAGGATTCTGGGTTGAGTCTTTTACATGCTGAACTAATAAAGAGCATATAACAGCATTCTGCTCAAGGTTTTGCCTAGTTCAATTTTTTTCCAGATTCCTCCTTCTATGCTACATTCATGCAAAGCCTACTTGTAACTCAGCAAACACACCAGAAAGGCTGACTGATGTGGAACTCCAGTGAGCCAAGGATAGTTTTTGAAACTCTAGTTTGGTATTACAGCTCTCATGTACCCTGATAAAAGCAGTTTGCAGTTGCCTTCTGATTTGTGGCAAATATCCCTGAATCATAGTTCCTCAGTTTCCCACAGGAAAATTCTGTTCCCTCAGAAGTTTTTGATGAAGCTCTTATCCCAATATAATTTACACTGACAGACTTCATATATCTTCGGAAATTAAAAAAACCATCACCTGGAAAGTTATACAGTACATGCAATTAACTAGCGGATTGCATTTTCCGGGCTCTGAAAATCTGATGATGTTACCAACTCCAGGTTTAGTTGTGTTGGCTTTCTTATTCCACTAGGCATTTGAAAGCTGAGAGGTAGCAGTTATTATAAAAGCCCCAAAACATACTGTCTTTAAGAGTCAAACAGAAATAACTGAACATAACATTATGAATTCAGGGGGTAAAAAGACTCATTGTTTCCCTCTGTAATCAGTTCCTCACAAATTAAGTAGGGAATACTGCTTCTCCCTCAAATGCAGAGGAAGAAATCGCTATAGCAGGTTGATGCACGAAACAAAAAGCTGAGCAAATACTAGTGTATTTCATGTTGTTAGATTTAAGGTAGCAACAAATAGCTACATATTCAACTTAACTTTGATACTTAATTTTTAAATTGAGAAAATTCTGAATCTAGTGAAACCAATCTAAAGGCTGCTGACTTGATACATTTGGGAAAATCAGATTTTTTTTTCTATTCCAACAAATATGTTCTAAAGGACAGTCCCTAACAAGTAGACTTCAAAGATGAGATAGGGAACAAACCGTCAACCCAACTCAAATCCTTAAGGGACAAACTCTACATTGCACATTATTAGTGTAAGCTTTACAAAGACTATGAAGTCTCAGCAACAGCTGTGCAAAACCTGTATAAATTTGACTTGCAAATACTTCTTTAGGTGTAGTATAAATTAAATCAGCAAACTACTTACTACAAGTGATGCTTCTTTGCTCACGTATTTAAGCCACACAAGGAAGACTGTATAAAATTTAGTTACCTGCATTGCTAGAACAGGATTCACAGGTAATCATCAATTACAGGGCTGAAAAAGGTCTGCACTCATATACTAAATTTAAACTGTGGAGTAAGGACTGGGATTAACTCATTTTAATGGTGCAGGTTCCCTTGCCAGAGACAGCCCGAGCAGCCTATGTGGTTCGTCTATCTCTAGGGGGCAGTAGCTGCTCAGATTTTGAGATGCTGTAAGATGCTTATCTCAAATTTAGCAACTAGTATCCTTCCATCCTCCTAGAATTGCCTTTCCTAACGTGAAATGTGACCCCCTCCCCCATTTCTTAATAATTTATAGTAGTCTGTTGTTGAGTCACAAGGATTTCTGCATTTTCCTAACCAAGTACACAAGAAAAGAAATGAACTGCCAAAGAATTGAGGTAATTTATAGCATAAAGCATTGAGAGCTTCCAGTCGATCAAAGAACTCAGAGAAACAAATATAAGAACAATCATGCCTTCTGTTCTCTACAAATGCCACGGCCAGAAATAACTGTCCTAATTAACTGGTTTCAGAAAATGACTTCTCTGAAAAAATACAATATTCTTACCAAGGAAAGTATACAACTGCTACAGCCCTATGGCAGCTGTCAGCAGGGCATGAAAAATCACTAAATGAAGTTTCCTTTTGCTTCCTCTGGTTGTGCATAGTACTCATCTTTAGACAGGTGTATCCATTCACGATGCCTAAATTATGCTGTAACGGGACATTCTGCTATCACCAGTATCAGTGTTACCAAGAACTACAATCACATCAGGTCAGTATCATCCCAGCCAACCCCCTGTTCACTAGTTATAAAGGGTAGACATTGTACCTGAGACGAGGTTGGCTTTTTTTTTGTAAGACTGTTGCCTGGTCAGTCATGTCCATAGCATTTCCAGTATTTCAGACTGTTTCATGTTCATTGTTGCTGTTGGGTATAGCAGTTGAACTCCACTGGTCTACAGATGCCTGATAATTAGGTCCTCAACGTTGAAAAGGAGGAAAGGCTGAGCTTGACCATACAGATCACCTACACTTTACACATAAGACTGTTCGCCCTGTTCTGCATGGACAACTCCTGCAAACAGTGTTCCTCACTGGACTGCTCAGCACCTGGAATATTTAACATGCAAGTTTAAGAGTGGCTTGTATGCACTGCACAGCAAAATCTGTTATTTATTGTTTGCATTACAAGAGCACTGATGAGTTCTAGTTGGGTACTAGAAAGAGAAGACAGGCCAAGACTGTCTCTGCCTCAAAGAACCTGCAGTCAAAGATAAGACTGAATAATAGGGGGATAAGGAAACAGTAAGATTTGTGAGTTGACAGACACAGGACACAGTCTACCAGCCCCATCCCAACTCATATATCAGGCAGTTCACTCAGTACACACCTGTGCTGCTTCCTAATGGTGTATCACAGCACACAAGACTTGTTACAGAACCTTCCCAACTGGAACTGAAGACAGTAGGTTATTGGTTAACACTTCATTTCAGCAACACACAAAAATAGCTTAGCTTTAATGCCTTTAAAAGCTTCCTTTTAAATGATGTTTACAACTAAGCATTACCAAGAATGCCAGTGCATGAACTGATCTAAGAAATGATTGAGAGTCTACCAATTAAAGCAGTGTTTCAGCTGTTTAGGAGAAACCAAGTGCTCACAACATATGCTTGAAAACAGGTCAAGACAAGTTAGCAATTAACCTATTAAAAGCACATATCCTTCTCTAGTGGACCCTCCAACAATTCACACAATGCCTAATGTGAGATTTCTAGTGTAGGCATGGGGTGCATTCTTAGAAGAACTTTTCAGCCTTTTATACAAACCAGGAAGGCAGGTACGAGAAATACCTTTTTTTTTTTAATAGTACCATACTTATTACACAAGTCACTCGGTAGTTTCTCCTCTTCATGCAGTGCTTACCCATAGAAGGGTTGAGAGGGTCTCCTACTTCCAAGTTTCTTGTGACCTGCTTTTATATGTGCACTCCCTCAGAGAATTATTAATTATTATCTGAGCAAAGTGTGCAGCTTCCTATGTTTTCCTTACAGCAACAGCAGAGTAAGAGTTGCACAAAGTGCTACAGCTACTGCAAGGACTTTTAAGTGCAGCCACTTTCAGCTCAGCACTATCATGTATACAAAGCTTTTAAGCAAAAGCACAGAACCTTATTTTCCGATATGTTTTTTTCACGTTAACGAGTCTTTAAAAACCTTTGCATCTGTGCAATACATTTTGTAGTATTCCAGCATATCACAGTACTTCCCAAGCACTACTGTTACAACATAACGCCTTGGTGCTTAAAAGCATGTTGCTTGAAGTTACACTTTTTTCAATTTAGTCTTACTCTGTCCAAGATAAAAGTCCTTTCCCATCCTCCTCCACCATTATATCTGGATTATTCGGATAAATGTTCTTCATCTTTTTGACCTGGTTTACCCTAATTTCACAGCCATATAATAACAGGATCTACCCTGCAGTTCTGGAAAGCAGAGAGCATTTGCAACAGGAACAGAAGGCACACTGCTTACAAATGGGTTTTCCCAGACAAGGTTCAGTGAAGCTGAACATTAGGTGGTAGTACTACAGCAGAAAACACATATTTTAGAGTTGAAACAGAGCTGTTGCTTTACTCTGAGACCCAGGTGAGGGACGGCACTCATTCCTGCAGAACATCACTGTCTGTCTTCTCCCTTTCCCCGGGTCTGTTTACACAGCCAGTGCCCTGGAACTCTGCACACAGGAAGCTGCAGCATCCCTCTGACAGCTGCTACCTCCTCTCACATGCCAAACTACAGGATTTGCAGCATGCATGAAGCCAAGAGCATCCCCTCTGCTTACGTTCTTCTATACCCGCACTAACTCTGGGCTATCACTGGGGTTGAGTGTTCACTTGAGGGCTTGCAGACAGCAACCCAGCTTTCTAAGCAGAGCCTTTGATTTACATGAACACACTACCCAACACAAAAGACCAGGCAATAAGACAATCTTCTTACTTGGGACAGCCACCCTTGTGTAAACAGAACAAAGTCTTCACTTTTGTGACCAAAACGCCATTAAAACTTGGTGATGTGAAAAGTTCCTCCTGCCCACAAGCAGGCAGGTCATTATCCAGCCCTGTGCTCGTATCTAAAGACAACCAAGGAAATTCATTTTATCTATTTATCACCATGAATTAAAGATTACAGAAACACTGGCTGAAGAAAAATATATTGCCAGGATAGATTCTTTGCATTCATTAGAACTGTGTTACTAGAAACATAAATAAGTAATAACTATTGATCTTGCATAACCTCAGAACAGCAAACTACAATAAACTGAGAAGAAAAGGGCATATCTTAACTGGAACGTACAAACCAAGATACCAACAGCACCTCTTAAAAACAACCAAGTGTGGCAAGCGTGGCCCACAGCTGTAATACCTCATGCTTTTAATCCTAGGAAAAAAAAAAAAATCTGTGGGAGAGGACAAGGTTTCCAAAGTATTAATTAAACCTCTGCCAAACAAATTTACCATTTAACCCCAGTTTTTTTCTGGGTGAAGGCGTGTCTGACCCCCCAATACGAATCCACAGCCGGCTGGTCGAAGCCAGTCGCTGCTTTCCCAAGCACCGACACCTTCAGCCGCTCAAGCCGCCGGACTCCCTCTTTGCACCGCCTTCCCTTCCCTCCCGGCGGCACCCGGCGGGCTGCCCGCGCCCGGCGGATGGTGGAAGCGGGACAGGCAGAGGAGAAGGCGCCCGTGGCACCGGATCCCGGTGACGGTGCCCGGCATGCTTCACATTCCAGCGACGGTCCAGCTTCAACAAGTGCATCGCGCCCCGCCCTGACAGCGCCTCGGCCGCCAGCGCCGGGCGGCGCCCGGCCCCGGCCCTCCCCGCACCCCGGCTCCTCCGCGCCGCCCGCCCCACGGCCGGGCCCCGCCGCCGCCGCGCAACGAGGGAGGAGGCCGGGGCCGCCGCCCCGCCGCGCGCCCGCCGCCAGGGGGCGCACCCCGCCACCCAAGGGCCGCCCGCCGCACCCCGCGCAGGGCGCCCGCGCCGCCGTCGGGGAAGCGCCGCCGGGTCCCGCGCTCCGCTCCCCCTCGCGCCACCGGGAGCGCGCTCCTGCTCCCGCCGGCCCCAACAAAAGCCCCGCCGGGCACCGGCCGGACCGACAGGTGCGGGAACAAAGGGGCGCAGGGCTGCCCCGGCCCTCCCCCGCCCTTAACCGCTCCCCGACGCCTCTCACCGGCCAGCGCCCGCCCAGCCCCGCAGCCACCCGCACTCCCTGCCCCCGGCCCCTTAAGTTTCCTGGCAGGGTGCCGCGTACCTTGTCGTCCACACAAAGCCTGTCCGGGTCTCCTCCGGGAAGTCACATCCTCTCCCGGGCGCCCAGTCCCACCGACCGCCTCCCGCCGCCTCGACAACACAGGCGGCGTCTCAAGTGTCTCATCAAAGCTTCATGAGGGGCGGGAGGGCAGCGGAGCCGGATCCCCCACTCCCGCCGCCCAACCGGAGCCTCCTGGCCCAGCCCCACGCCTTCTCCTCGCCGAGCGACTTCGCCCCCGGCCAGCGGCTGCGGCGGCCGTAGGCACCGCGCTGCCCCGCTTAGAGCCTCCGCACCGCCTCCCGGCCCCGCCACCGCCCCCGCCCCGCCCGCCCGCCCGGCCCCGCTCCGCTCCCCTCCGCTCCCCTCCGCTCTGCCTCCCCGGCGCTTCCCGAGCGGGGAGCGGGGCGGGGGGGTGTCGGTCCGCCCGCGGCGGGATATTGGTTTACTCCGCCGGGTATTAAGCAAGCCCGATCCATTTAAATATCGCTCCCGCGCTGACCTCTCCGTAGTTCGCCTATTAAGAATGCAATCAAGATAATAACAGGCATTGCTTATTAATGAGCGCCCCAGGTAACGTTACACCGGTGACTTTCTGCAGAGGCGCCCAGCGGGAGCTCAGTCCCAGCGGTCCTGAGGCGGTTCGGACCGGGACGGGACCGGGACCGAGACTGAGACTGAGACTGAGACCGACAGCGGGACCGCCCGTCGCATCAGCGCCCGCCGGCGGAGACAGGGGAGGCCGCGGAACCCGGAGATCTCGGGCTAACCACCCTGCTCGGCTCTGCCCGGCTGCCCGCAGGGTGGATTCTGTACCTCCTGACAAAAATCTGTTTGGCCATCTCCTCCTTCTGCGCGTGCAGCAAATACAGTAAATTATTGATAGTGGAAATTGAATGGTGGAGGCAATAATGGTATCCCCTGATTGACTAGCTCCATTTGATCTTGGTAAGGACAGAGCCCAACGCTCCCTGGTTGGGCTGGCTGCGGCAAGTGGGAGCGCACGCGTGTGCTGGCGGGGCAGAGCACCTTGTGCCACATCTCACGGCAAGAGCCAGCTTCACCCCCTTCCTGACATGTGCTGTGGTAGCCTCACCTCTTTCCCTTCCTCTTCCCTCTTCCCTCACAGGCAAAATTGGAAGCAGTTGATTTTCAGAAGATAGCGCAACTCTTTTATGAATCTGCTAAAACATGTATTTTTCTACACCTCAAAGCCTGACTGCCATCTAATTGCAATTAATGCCAAAGGCCCATTCACTCCACACAGTTGTGAAAATTTATTTATACTAGGAGAAATGTGTTCAACTCATTGCTGCCCTTAGACAGTCTGGTTGCCTGTGTGCTTTTGCTATGAAACACCTGCATTGATCAGTAAAGTAAAGAAAATAACCCAGGTGTTTGAAATTCGAGTACACCTAAGGCCTTCCATATAAATCAGCTTTTAATATATGTTAAAGGAAAGATTCCTGGTGGTTAATAACCTTTGCAGCTTTAAGAACTTTTAAAAAAATCATGCTTAAGTACCACATCACCATCCTTCTGGCACTTGGGGGTTTAGTTTCGCGTGGTTGAACTAAAAATGTCAGCGAGTATGAAGACAGTTCTACCTCTTTTGTCTTAGTGTTATCCAGTCCAAATCTACCCAATTTACGAGAAAGGAGACATTTTCAAAGTCTTCACTAACAGTCTGGGCCTGAAGAATCATGTACAGCGCTTGCTGGCTGATGGATAATCACTAATATAGGTAACTCTTCAGGCCAAGTCCTGCTCTGCTATTTCTGTTTTATTCAAATTCTGCCATTCTGGGATATATCAGCCATTCCTTTTCCCACTCTAATATAAGTTTATATCTCTCAGCCATAATGCTGGGTGGATGTTCCAGAGGTATTTCAAACACATGATTGTACCTGGAACTTGCTAAGTGAATGTGTGCATTTTATTTATCTCTTTTAGACTTCTCTCCACAGTACCATTTAACTTTCCAGATACGACTGTACCTGATTTCACTAAAGCAGCATGTTTTCAGCATCCTTTTTGCACAGTCATAAAACAGCACAGTTTCAATATTCAGTGTTTATAAGATGATGTCTGCAAGTATTTGGATGATCTACCAGACAAGTTAAACAGTAGCAGGAGAGGCTACTTTAATCAGCTGTAATGTAATACATTACACACTTGTTATTCCTGGAGGAAAGACTCTTCTGCTAGTACACTAGACATGCAGATGAGCAGAAGCAAGTATCATGCTTTAGAAACACTGCTGGCTTTTTCTCAGGAGTGAAGGAGAAGGGATATACTCTGAAAAAATCTGCTTGCAATCAGAACGAGTTTTTTAATTTTGGAAGGAAGCATGTTACATACTGCCTGACAAATCCTCACTCTGTGGTAAGCGCTTCAGCTCAGCTCTGCTAAGAACATGGGAACCATTAATTCCATGCAACCATGAAACTGCCATTTTTCTCTGCTACAAAAAAGCTGCCTTTTGCATTGGTGTAGAGATTTTCCCGGGGAAGAGGTGTGGTCAGAGAGCTGCTGTTTCTTGCTGGTATAATCAGCCCTTTGGGCATTATTACCAGCCAGTGCTTGATTACTGGGAAAATGAAAAAGTAGTGTAAATAATTACTTGTTTGGATTTTTAATGCACATGCAAGCTGGGCTCCACGTTTTTCAATCAGACCCTGACTTCCAAGAGAATTTTGTGTGAATGAACCCCAAAAAATTGGGTCTTCAAGGTATTAGTTTGTGAAGCAACTGATAGTCCTCACATGGAATTTGTGGGATACACAGGATGCAAAGATCAGGCATCCTGATGTTTTCTTGGTAGACCCAAAAGGAGTTCTCTCTTGTTGTGTTTGAAAAAAGACATCTTCCAGCCTGTCTCAGGAGCAGCTATGTTTTCCCTATTTGGATTGTATAGATGTCAGAAGTAAGAGGTACTTGAAAGGAAAATCACACCACGATTGCATGGGGAAGAAAAGGGCAGACAGACCCTTTTCTAGTGGTTTCAGAGAATTCACTGTATCAAGCCTCTTGGTGTTGTCACGGTATGCCCACTTACTTGGAACCAAATGTGACTTCTATATGTGACTAATTAAAATTATTTTTTGCATACTCAAATCAATCTTCACTCTTTTCTTAACAGCAACAGGGAAAGAGTATGAGTTGTCAATCAAGAAAATGTTGATTTATCCCTGCAGTAATATTGCTTGCAGGAGAGTAAGACCATTGCTTTTTGCTCAATTCAATTTAAACTGTAGCATAGGCACTAATGATTCTGTAGATACTATAAGGAAGAAAGCAGAAGCACGCACATCTGGTTTCTGTCTCAGTGGAGGTTATGCATTATAGTGATTGATGTATGAGGTCCAAATTTACTGATAAACTAATTATATGATAAAGTAGTTTGTGGGGCTCCTAAATTCCCTCATTGTAATTGTAAGAGAAGCAATAAAAAAGTCAATATTTGAAAAGAGTAACATTCTTAAAAGGTCCATAGTTAGACAAAAGGTAATGGGTGATTGAGTCTCCCCTCCCCCAAACTGTGTCTTTACACTCCCCATTTTATTCACGTAGTATCTTGGCCTGTTTTTGAATGAGAAAAAGGTCAGGAAGCTACAATTTGGAATGCTTCTCACTTGGCTGTCAGGAATATAAACTAATCCTGATTAGAAAAAGGACAATGCTATTGATGTACTCAGGTTTTGATGCTACAGGGTTTTTTCTGTTAAAATTTTTAATTGGCTTAAGTCAATTCTTATATCATTACAACCATTTTATGTTTAATTATGTTTATTCATGTTTCCTAGTTATCTATATTTGCTGTTTTTTTCACATTAAAGGGATGGAAAATTAATGGAAATAAACTTCTCCAACTCAAGTAATGCTGAAAATTGCAATGTATTATATACCCAAGTTATATACAAAACCAGGGTTGCAGACATGGTGCATTTGTAAGATGACTGGGCTGTGATGCCACTCTACAATGATTCAGTGACTGCAGCACACACAAGAGAGCTCCTCATGCACCACACTAATGGTGCACCATCGATGGCACTAGAAAAACTGCAACATCTTTGAGGACCAAAGCCAAATTCTGCTTAACTTTGTAAAATCTTTATATTGTAGAGGCTACAGCTGAGTGAGATGATGAGAGAAAGATGGTGGTGATCACTTCCCCAGTTTATGCCTTGCATCCAGGGGTTGGCCAAGCTGTAGCCACAGCCTCTCCTAGGCATCAGTGTTGTGTGTTAATGCCCTGGGGTTGGTGGTTCCTGGATCTCACAATATCAAGGTTTACATTGTGTTCAGCCTACAAAGTGTTGCTGTTGCTCTGGTCTGCAAGCGCTTGCTGGGTGACTAGAATATACCCTGTGCCTTAAATAGTGCAGTGTAGTTGATCTCAATTTCAAGCATAATTTCACCTTTGGTGAGCAACATTTTTAAGAGGCCTTTCAGCCTCATTTTAGCAGGGAAGGTATTAAGTGAAACAGTAAAGATGGGAACACAAACCCAAAGATCTTTCATTAGACATGGTTTGTAGGCTGCATGTACACAGGATAAAGCAGGAAAACCTACTCTTTGAATCACAAGCACCAAAACCACAACATTTTTCCTGAAGAAAATACCACCTAATAGCTCAGAATTGCCACCCTGCAGCTACAGCAAAAGCAATTTTAAAACTCTAGCAAACAATTAAAATATTTGGTTTCTTCTCATGTCCACTAGAGGTATGCCAGCTTTCCATCACATGGCAGGATCTGTACCCTGAATCTTGTCCCACGCCTTCCAGTCAGGGATTTCAGCAAAATTTATGTGCATGAAACCACCTCTCTGACAGAGTTCTGTGGTAGGTGCAGATTAGCCTTTTGCAAACAAGGAAATGCATGTGTCTATTACACATAAAACTATTAAGCTGCTCATGAACATACTTGTTTGGTGAGCACACTGATTCTGGGTTTGTTCCTTGCCACCGCTCATGTATTTGTCTCTACTGGCATCAAATGTTGTAGAAATAGAATGTGTCATATGCAGCAATTGCCACATGCAATGATGTGCACAGACACACACACATGCACACACAAAATCCTCCCCATCCAAACCTCTAGGCTTTTCTTTTGGGGTTTTGCATGAACTCCATGCATTGTTTGGACAGTGGGACTCCTAAACCACACATGAAATCCCTCTTCCCTGTGCTGAAGGGCTGGGGGAAGCCAGGAGGATAATTCACCCTTCCTTCTGACGCCTGGTCCCATGGCCAGTGTCCATGCCATGCCAGGCTTGCCCCACGCTGTGGGGTGCAGGGCAGCTGTTGAGGATGGTGGCACAGAAAAAAAGGTGAGAATGAGAAACAAAAGTAAGGAGAGAATGAATCCAACCCAGTAGAAACATTAAAAGTTTGGTTTGTCTTTCCCTGATGCTTCGACATTCACTAAAACTGGCAATTCATCTCCTGAGTGTCTCTGCCTTACTGCTGTTGTTTTGGAGGCATTAAACACCCATTACCTGAGCAGCGAGCAAAGTATCTGGGTTGTGGCCAGGAGTATCCAGTGTACCAGGTGTCTGGCATGTGGTGCCTGAGCCTTCCTCACTCACACCTGACCTTCCTGCTAACAGCCCAGCCAAGGCTTCATCACAGCAGACAGAAAAGAGGGCATGATACAACAACAACAAAAATGCAGACTCTGAGGAAGCAGCAGATGTGGGAAGGGAAAAGAAGATCCCCTCTTCCCCAAAGAGGCTGTGTGTGATTCCTTGGGATGGTGGAAACCTGAGCTGAGTGTGGAAAGATTAGATGGCTAGAGATGCACTCCTGTGACGAATCAGGCCATTGGAGCTCTATGATTAAATAAGATCAGAAAACTGTCGGTGCACTTGTGGGTGAAAGGTGTTGGGATTGACTCATCTCTCCTTTCC
Organism: Monarcha castaneiventris obscurior; assembly: GCA_026261815.1. NCBI lineage: Eukaryota > Metazoa > Chordata > Aves > Passeriformes > Monarchidae > Monarcha > Monarcha castaneiventris. Next base: position 58,344,575 of record JAMPIT010000894.1, on the reverse strand, counting down.
TCTAAGTATTCAATGGGTTTCAATTAGATGCAATATAGTGGATTATTTTTAATATTTAAAGGGATCAGTTTCCAGGGGGCTTATAAACTTAGCCAGGCATCTTACTGGAATAGGTATATGCCTTACCAAACCCTACTCAGTGCATAACTTTGGAGAGCTTATTTTGAGTGCGTCCTAAAAATAAGCAAGCCCCAAAATCCCAGGTCCACAGACCTGTGAATGCTCTTTTGTAGTTTATTTCTATTTAAGCAACTAAAATCTCCTCTGACATCAAGCTCAAACACTCAGTTTGCCAAGTGCAGCAGCTCAGCGATATTGCCTGGAGAGTGATGGGCGATAAGAGATCCAAAGCAAACAGTCAGGGAGATGGAAGATGGTGTTTGGCACCAGGGCCAGTAGCTGTTCCGGGGTGCCCACCACCCACAGGGTCCCACTCTGGCCAGGAGCTGGCAGGAGGGATCCTCCTTGGGTATACAGAAATCCTTGGGAATGAAAAGCATGTGTAAACATTAAATAGTTCTTCTGGCTCTCCTGCCCTTCAGGACTTTCATATTAATGTATTTCACACGGCACTTGGTTGTCTTCATCTTCCCGAAGAGGTTAAGGTACTTTGTCTCCATGCTTTTTCAAAGCAGAGCCACAGCAATACTTTTAACAAGCTGATGTGTTTAAAGATGAATTCAGGATATTTTTTCTTTAAATAGTGTATTGAGCTATTTCACCTAAGAAACAAAACATAAGAGTTCAAAGCATTTTCTATGTTAACCACCTAAAGCATTAAAGAGAGACGTATCTGCAAAACAGTAGGTATTTTTGTTAATTGCACACTAAAATTACCAGTGCAGCAATAAAAATTAAAAAGAGTCCTCAAAATGAAACCCAGACCCCATCATGTTCTTCTCCTCCAGTTACTGTGACTTGTGGCTCAGGAAACAAGTACGCAATTAGTAACATTAAAGCAAAAATTTCCCTTACTAAAATGTTTCATTTGTATGGTGTCATTTCTGTTTATTGAATACTTGGGATTGTTAATCCTTCAGTAATTTAATGACTGGAACCATGTTGTGTGTAAAGTCTACTACATTCCACTTTGGAGATTAATAGGCAGCCATGTGTCTGTCCAGGAGTTTTCACTTGTCCAAATAAAAGGTAAGATCTGTTCATCTATGGCAGAGGGGTGCCCAGGTGGCATGTGAGCACTGACAGCAGCAAGAGTCATTGTTGGGTTATGTGCTCACTTATTCCTCAGGGCGCGCTAATACACAGCAAAAGATGCCAACAAAGAGGGTGCTGTCCTCACTTCCTCTTTCCTTCCACTGTGACACCCAGCCCCAAAGAGTGGGAATTGCACAGGAGCTATTACTCTGCATTGGCCAGATGAAATTATTTCATTGACGTACATGGCAGAATTGCTTTAAATAATAACTAGTGCCAGGTCAGCTGGCTTTTTGGTACCGCTATTAAAATATTATTTTCCTCCTCACTAGTACAGTATGGGGGTAATTGGATGCATAGCTGGTTCTCTACAGCATGTGATGTGCTCAGACTATCATTTATAGATGCAGAGAGATGGGAACAAAACATAGGGTGGATACATGACTACTCAGGAATTCAAAAATCCTGAAATATTGATTCAGAAAATCAATACAAATTTTAAGCTATTTTAAAATAACTTTCTTCACATTCTACATCATTTCTCAAATGGGAAAACCTATTGATTTCTTTGCCCCAGCCTGCACAAGGTCAGGGTGGCTCTTGAGGGGTGGTTGGGCAGGAGCATCCAGCAATGGAGACATGGCTACCACCACAAAACCCATGTGAACATAATCTTAAGCAGGAGGAAAGAAATCCTGCATTTTCATGCTCAAAGCCCCTGTACTTTTAGGGCTGGATAGGACTCAGAGAATACCCAAGTGAAATCTACCCTGGCTTTGGCAAGACATTTAGTGGAGCCTTGGTGGTTCAGGACTTGGGCCATTAGAGTATAAATTCATAAACAACATAATATACATTTATTTTCTGGACAACGTTTATTTTTCATGTACTTTATACATCTGAAACATAAATGCTTACAAGGGAGTGTTTTAAACACCTCTTCATATTTCATTAGTTAACTGTTTATTCCGCTATAATTTACTGCAAATTGCAGTTGTACTGTATGGCCTCATGGTGCCTTTACTTATTTGAACATAAACACCACTGAAGTCAGCAGGAATGCAAAGTTTTTAAATCAGAAGGGAGCCAAATGCTAGATTTTCAGCAAGGACTTTGCACCAAGGCATTAAACCCCTTATTTTAGACTTTTGTTAAGTTTCTGTTTGATGCTTTACCCTGCTACATGCTCCAAGCAGAATAATTTTCCCTTACAGGCATGCATAGCTTCTTCCCCTTTGGTTTCTTAATTTGGGTTAGATCCCGTAATATGAAAAACATACTCAGATATTGCACCTAGAGCACATTGATGAGACCTAAAGAGCTCTTCTGTGAAGGGAATTAAGATCAAAAAGAATGTGGAATTTAAATATTCAACATTTCTTCTTGGAAATGAAACAGAAAAATTGTTTTGATGCAAAAGTTCTTGTGACAGAATACGTTACTTAGACTCTGAAACCATATTAGGATAAAATGGCTTTTTTATATAGGAATTGCACTCCTTCATATGGAAATTATGACATTTTGTCTATTGCCTCTTACTACAAATGTTTAAAGAATCTGTTAAAAATATTCTTTTAAGAAGATGTATCAAGATAAAATAAAGTAAATAAGAGCCAGTACAATTTTCAGGCTTATTTCTGATTAGCTTCTTGATTTAGACCCTGTTAACCACCAGAAAATCGCACCAACTACCAGAGCTGTGGAGGCATAACTGACAACACAGTTTATTTTGCAGTTTGGGTTTGCTGTGCCTTTGTCAGACCCTCACCCTCACAGTAAATGAACATTGTGTTAATTCCATGAACTGATAGGCTTTACAGAGACTCAGGAAAAAAGGCTCAGCCTGAGTGCTAACACAAATGAAAGACAAGCAGATGAAATACACATTCTCATTGTCTGACAAACTGGTACTAGACCTCCATCTAAATTTAGCTGATTGATTTTTAACTAACCATTAATCTTGACTAACAGAACACAAAATGCACGGACTTGGAAGGCAGTGGACAGCGTCCCTCATCAAGGCTTCAGATAAAGCTGGGCAGACCACGCTTGCAGATGGCTGAGGGATTGCCAAACTAGCATGCTGGGATGGTAGACCTTTCTCCCTGTGCTCTTCCATACTGGGCAAGACTCATGGCTATTTCTATTCCGTCCATGCACTGCTCCCCTAATGTGCGCCAGCCTGGGCCTGCCAATACTCCAGTACTATCCATCACTTCTGGTTGCCCTTCATCTCAGGGTGCTCACACACCTCCTTGCTGGTAGAGGCCCCATGGGGGTCCAAAGGAGCCCTGCAGGCCTTCCCTGCAGGGAAGTTCTGGTGCTAATTAGAGCCCCAGGCAGCTGTCACACAATGGCCTCTGGTGGCTAAGGATGTGACTCTGGAGGCTAAGTACATTGTTTTGGTCCTACCCTGTTTGGTCCTACCCTTGGCTAACGGATCCAAAAGAAAATAATTTGGAAAGGTCCATCATCTTCTGCTTTTCTCCTGGCCTGAAGTGTATGCTTCACATTAGTCTGAATTTCTTCCCTGTTTTGTCTGGAAAATCCCTACAAAAAATGAATAGGAAAATCTGGCCATTTCAAATTAACTCTCTAGGTTTGCCTTTTTAAGGACTTAGCCTCTTGTCAGATGTTTTGGCTTCCTTAAAATTTGGGAGCCAGCAGAATTTTCTTTAGGGACTGCTGCAGAAATACTTTGATGGGAAAGTAGATGATAAAAATAACTATTTGGTGCCAAAGGCAGTAGACTGGGAATTAAAAGCTCTTCTTAACTCAGAGACATTTGGGTGTTTAAAAGAGCTCAAAAAAAGAGGTGAGAAAAGCAGTGGGTATGCAGGGCTATGACCATTGTTGGGCAGCTGACTGAGTATAGGTGAAGGATTTGGGAAGAGGAAAACAACAGGTGGTGGGCAGAAAAAGCATGAGAATCAGATCTGCCTGGGGAATAAGAGGTGGATAGAGTGACTGACTGCTGATGCAGGAACAAATGCCATACAGAAAGAAAAGAGGTGAATCCATGATTAAACCTCTACCTCCTGCCACCACCAGGACCTTTGTGAAAGACTTATGCGCAACAATTAACCCCCCCCAAAAAAAACAAAACTAGGGAGAAATCATAGAATTAAGTACTTGTTCCCTCAGAAGAGGATGAGAAGAAAACATGTGACAGAGGTTAGTCATGTCACTTAGACAGGTGTTCAAAAACCATGATGAATGATGAGTGTGGTGCAAGATCTTAAAATATCTTAGTCAATAAACCAAATTTGGGACACAAAAAGAGATTAATATGGAAAATACTGTAAGATTCACTCCTTCTGTGGATGACTCTATGACCAATAGACACATTAGGGTTTTTTTCTCTCTGATGCAATAAATTTTTGGCAATAGAATAAAGGGTATCGCACTTCAGGCTACAGCAAGAGATTATACAGTAGCAATAAATATTTGAGATGTATCATCATCCACTGGAAAATTTCAAACCTAGAATTTAGCCTAATTTATAAACTGCAAAGTCTTTTTGTTTTCCTGGTCAATGCTATTTTATGAGCTATCTGTTTTCAAAATTCAGCCACATATTCTCTCAGTTGGTCTTATAGACGTCTGGCAGGTGTGAGTGAACATGTATTTGACAAAGCAAACCAACAGATGAGCGGCTCCAGTCTCTTGACTTCTGCTCATGTCTCTCGCTTCATCCCATTCTCAGTAGAGTTGGTTGGGTTTCAAAAGGTATTCACTATTAGAAATCAGCTGCCTTTTTTTTTCTTTAGTAACCACCTGTTTTCCTGAAATCTATTAAATCCATTGTCTTTTCATTATATCATTTGGGTTTGAATCTGATTATTTTATCAAATGTCATTGTCAGACTATTGATGATAGCTTTAGAGGGAAGTACTGAAAGCCTCTTTGAATAACACAGAACTGAGTTTGTGTTGAAAATACTAGAAAAAATTTAATTTTTAAATGTCAAATATTTTACCAACTCGGTCTGCCTTGACAATGTGTAGCCTTTTCTGATTCCTGAGAGAAAATCTGAATGGGAGCTAAGGGACAGATACAGAACTACTTGTGGGCCACCATACAACCTCCTTCTATTGCTGTTGTTTCAAGGGGTGAAACGTGTAAAAGAATAAAGAAACCTGAATGCAGGATCAGGGCTGAAGTCAATATTTTGACATTTCCATAGCTGTACAGGTTTAGTGTCTCTAACATCAGAATAATACACTGCAAGAGTTAGTATGTTAAGCTATACTGTCATGTCTTTTCTTAGATTTGAGCAATAACCATTTAAACAGCCTCCATCATTCTCTTTCCATCCACAAATGTCTCTTAAAAACATGTCATTCAGATAAAGAACCACAAACTTTGTGGTTGGGTTTTGCTTTTTTTCCTAAATTTATGGTATATTTCACCTTATTCAGTGCTTGGTAACATCTCTGTATTGTTGATGAACAAATGGAGGTAAAAGAGCTGGGAAGATCTGCCACACAACACCCAAGTTGCATAGGAACTAAGCTTTACTGTGGGTTATCAGTGGAACCAGCCTCGCTGTTCTTCCCTCCTGTCTGCCTTTAAAAAACACATACACAGAAAGTGAAACCTCAGATACTGCCCATGTGCTTCTACTCTTGCGAAACAGGCGAGAAAAAGGTTAATCCTGAAGCTTTCCACTGCCAGGGTCCCTTCCTCCTCAGCATGCCTCACCCTTTTTTTTTAACTTCTTCAATTTGTATTTTACCATTTGTTATAATAATGGAATCTAGTGAGAAGCTTGTGGCCCCATAAACTTTGGACATAATTTTAACTGTGTCAGCTTTAAAAAGTCAGTATCTGCCTCATCAAAGGGCAGTCATGTCCAGTGTGGGTGTCTCTGTCAATTGTGTTTTGAACTGCAGCAATAATCCAACTAAACCATGCGAAGAGCTTTTCTACACCCACATTTCTTAATTATCATCATGAGACTGAGGTAGCTGAGACCAGATCTATAATGTTTTCTGGATGTCAAAATGCCCACACACCTTCTGTAATCCTTGTGCTACCAGCCCCCTTTCATATTGCTTTTAGCTGGTCCATCTAATTATCTACTACCATAACTTTTTACTGCATTATTCCCAAATCCCACAAAGGCTCTGTTTAAGAAAAAAGAAAAAACTGGTCTGATGAGACCTCTTTAACTGAACAATTCTATAAACATTTTAGCTGATGATAAACTCCTCCTCACCCCTTTCAGAAATGAACCATTTTTTTACAGTCAGGTAAGACCTAGGGCCTTAAAAGTCTCTGCATACATTGCATCCATTAACAATGCAATTTCTTGGGAGCTTTGGGGTCCACTGTCCATTTGGAGAATAAATAACTTCATTATTTTCACATGTGCTATAGTCAATAAGGATGTGGAATGGGAAAGTAGCAAAACCGTTATGACTTAATGAACATGTTGCATAATCATTCTTGCCAAATGTCAAAATAAATTGTAGGCCAGAGTGTATGGTTTATGCTTGTTAAATTGGGGGTTTGTGTGCTATTTTGGGATGGGGAAAAAAAAAAAAAAGACAGACCAAATCATGAAAAGGCAGGGGGAAGAGAAAGTATACACTTGGCCACTTATGGCAAGACCTTGGTCCATTACAGTCTCACCACTAGTGCTCCCCACAAGAGACAATACAACAGCCTGTGACTGTGGGGAAACCACTTACTGACAGCAGAATTGGCTCTGTGGCAATATCCTGGCCCCAAGGCTCTCCACTAGCAAAGGAGGGGAAGGGGCAAAGCCCCCACAGCCCAGTTCATTCCACAGACCAGACATGGCTAATCCCTACCTCTCTGGGTAGCATCAAGCTGTGCCAGGGGTAAAAATGTGTCACATCCATTAGCAATTTAAAAAGACTTTTTCCATCAGGGGACTATGAATTTGCACTCTGCCATGAAGTTCAAATGACAACAGGGATAACACGACTAGAACCAGATGCGCTTTTGCTGGAGACTCCTGTGAAATGTCTGTTCATTTCCACAGGTATCCCAATGAATCCACTTTTGGCATAGAGGTACTAGAAAAGCAGGTTTTGCCTATATTGCAGAGAGTTTTCTGTTTGTCCAAGTGATGAGTAGCTTGAAAGGTCTAAGTTTAGAAATATCTACACAGCTGAGGACCTGATCCTTTGAACACCAAAGCGTGTCACAGCTATTTTCCCCTTGAGATTGCCTCAGGAAAAGACCAATTAGGATTACATGATAAGTAAAATTATTCCCATACTTACATGGTTAGGAAAATAGGTCTCTCCAACTGCATATTCAAAAGGAGATCAAAGCAATATTGTTCTTTTGCAGTTAGATTTTGACTTATTTATGGTTTTCCCCATTATGTACATGTTCCAGGAGCACCAAGAGGCCACAGGCATGTGCTTCTTACTTCACATCTACATCTAGTAATAGAAGTGCCATGAAAGTGCCTGTATTTCTTGCTGCCTGCATGAAATGTGTGGATACATATATGTGGCTTTCATTTATTTTGTTTCACGACACAAGGAGGGGGGAAAAATCCTTTTCATACACCTACATCTATCACAAAGCAACTAAGAATAGAAGCAATATTGAGACAGATGGAAATGTTAATGGTGACAGCTCACAAGCAAGAATCACACATTTGTGAAATAATGAAATGGGTGGGCAGTTGTTATATGAACTCCATGTCAGTCGGTATGTTTTCCTGGCTATAATTTTGCAAAAGCATGTCTCAGAGATATTTTCAGTTCATGGGAGAAGTCAGTGCCCTACCCTGCACCTTGCTGGCATGTGGGTGTAGGAATTCACCAAAGGTGACAAGCAGCTTGCAAGTGAACCTGCTCATCACGTGCCCTGGGGGCTGCAGGATGTCCCCCGACATTTCCCTGCCAGGGCACTTTACTATTCCTAACAATGTGGTGGGAGAGATGCAGAAAGGAAGCGTAAAAATATTTGGAAACCCAAACGTGAGAGAAACATGGAATACTCACACTTGTTTCAAAATCTTACTTCCAGCCATACAGGCATTACCATTTCTTTTACATTTCATCTGCACATATTCTGTAGTCCTTATTATTAGCTGGACTTGCTGACCACAAACGAAAATGAGCATTGCAAAACCACTCCTGAATTTCTCCATTCTTTCTTTCTAGTTCTTCCTGCCCCAAAAGCCATCAAATCCATTTTAAGGACCATTTTCACAAGCCTGTTTTTGCTAGCCCCAGTTTCTTAGCCCCAACCTAATGTTAGCTCACAGGGGAGGGAGCCGTGAAAGTGTCTATTCATACGTATTTTACCTTGCACTGCCTGTCTCATTCCCAAGGTCTAGGGAATCTACTGATTTTCAACAACTTTGATAGGTACTGTTTCTTGCAGATGCTGTTTACTGCACTTGACGTTACTATTTTTTGCCAGAGGAATGAACTAGTTTTCCCAAAATCTTATGGATGCTCTCTTTGTTTGTGTATCTGATTAAAAAAATTCTAGCAGCTACATCTTCAAGTGCTTAGTGATGATTTACTACAATGATTCATGGTAAGACTTACAGCTCCGAAGAAAATCTGTCCCCTGGGATTTATCCACCTTTACAGAATTTCTCATGGCAGGGCAGACATATGCCACTGTATTTAGGAAGCAACTTATGGTTACCGAATGGCAGCCAGTCTGCATTTTCTTAGTGCATTTCTAAGAGCTCAACAGCATTAATGTGATGAAGGGAAAAAAAGGACTTGCCAAATGTATGCATCCAGCCACCTTAGATTAATGAAATGCT